>OX596276.1:32336989-33536989 GCA_951394225.1 Harpalus rufipes
CCCATTTTTTCTCGTTAATGGTGAGACAGTGGGATCTTGCATATTGAGCTATCTTTTCAAGGTCTTCATTTACATGCATGACAGCTTCTTCATAACTAGTAGCATCAAAAGGTAAGTACAGTTGTGTGTCATCTGCATATATGTAGAGATTTACGTGTTGTATAACCTTACATATATCAAAGGTGTAAATTGAGAAGAATAATGCTCCACATACAGAACCCTGAGCAACACCTGTCCGTATGCAAGATACTCCAGATGTGTCACCATTGATGTTCACACGTTGACGTCTATTAGTGAAATAGCTGGATATTAATTGTAAGCTGCATATATCCTTTAAAAATACTGTCAATCCTGACAAGAATTGGAAACATTTCGAAAAATTTGAAGTTAAAATGAATTTAAAATTAAAAGCCCTAAATATAAGGAATAGATATAAGTAGAATTTTTGGTGTAGAGTGTAGGTATACAAGAATGTTAAATACAATAGGGCGCGAGCAGTAATGTTACTAAGCATTATTATTATCTATTCAATTTAAAATTAGCCGATGGTAATATAAAGATGTTACGCCACGAATGAGTAATTAATTAATTTGTATGTGATATACGTAATACATTATTTATATAGTTTGAAAATAATATTTTGGGAGTTACTTGTGTATGGTGCCCAGAGAAAGAGTATTCAGAACCGGAATATCGGAATACAAAAATGTTTGTTCCATTTTGATTTCTTTATTGTATTTTATTTATATGGATGACGTGTAAAACTCAGACAATTATTGTTAATTAAAAGAATACGTTTATCAAACGATAAATAATTAAGGATAAATAATAAAAAGATAATAAAAATAACTAACACTATGATTAAATAATTATAAACACTAAGAATATTATTAAATGTTTAAACACTAATATTATTTATTTAACCAATATTTATATTTAACTATATTTATTTCTATAACTATATTTATTTATGTGAACAGCACGTAGACTCTTTATTTATATCACCGATTTCATTGCTCGTTGCTTCTATACATCAAACTATCTTCTCGCTATTCTCCCGACGGTATTTATACAGCTCATATCCTTCTAGAACCCTCTTACGCGACAGTGACATTGCATACAAAAGAATTAGGTCAACGGCGTAATTAACATGTCTCAACACGTATGGGTTATTCCGTCGTTTGGGATTGCATCATCGCTCTGGTACATCCTTGCAGTAGCGGCGCTCGTATACTCTTAACTCAGGGGCGCGTCACATTATTTTCCTATCATCGTAATAAATATATCATTAACACAATGGAATTAAGATGATTTTGTGCCAGTTTTTACTTTTTAACGGTAAGTTGATGTATGTTTAGGTATAAAAATTGGCGAACAGGCTACTATAAAGCACTACGAGTACATAAAAGAATATTTGAAGGGTAATTACATATTTCTGATTAAATGACACAGGCTGTCCTTGCGCAACTCGGTTATAATTGAATTATTATTTTAGTTATTTTGATGAAAATCCAAATTTAAATAACGTCTGTATGAATGCATTATATTTTTAATATTTTATTACATAGTTGGCAGGTATTTTACACAAAAACGCAAAGAAAATATACAAATCAGAGTTTTACTAGTATCAATTATTCAAACATTTCTGCTGTATGATTTTACAAAGACTGACTCCTATTTATTCTGTTCACATTAATAATATAATCCCAACTTACAATTATTTAACAAATCCAATTTATAAGTAATTACGTGGGGTCTCGTGCATGTGCGCCTCATTGTCTGGTCGCGAATCTGGGGACGCGGGTTCGATCCCGACCGACGCCAAATATTACTTTGAATTTTAATAGCACTACATTGACCCGTGTGGTGCGCTCCCCACGCCAACATTGATTGCCCGTGAGGTAACACCTGGTAAGCACCCGCACGGTACAAATATTTCATCATTATCGATATCTGTGTATAAAGCAGATTGGCACACCCAGCATTGGGTAATATGCCGTGATGATATATATATTTATTTTACGTTATATCACCTAAAACTAATTGCATTCTTAATTTTCTAATGCATTTCTCAACCAAATACACACACCCAACGATTAAGTGATCCCGTCTTCAAAATTATTTTACGATTTAATTGCATTTTATTCTTCATATTCAATGGATATAGAGTTAAAGAATTATAAAGATATTAAATTTCATAAATCAGCCAGCTATGCTATACCATGGTAACAGCTACTCTATTAAGAAAATTCTAACTGACAGATGTCAGTGTCAATGACAAGAAAATTAATGTGCCAGAGATGAGGATGTTGAGATGGATGTTGGAGAAGACACGGAAAGATACGGTAAGCAATGAAAGAATAAGGGAAATTACTCAAGTATTAAAAATTTCAAGAAAGGTACAAGAGAGACGATTACATTGGTTTAAACATATCATAATAATAATAATAATAATAATATCGTTTATTTTCAGACAGACAGTTGTATAAAAATCGTCACAATGGTCACTTGTTAGATTACATGATGATAGTAATAAATACATAGGTACATAGGTGGCCGTGTGCCTGAGTGTCTGGTCGCGAATCTGGGGACCCGGGTTCGATCCCGACTGACGCCAAAAATTACATCGCATTTTAGTGGCACAAAATTGACCCCTGTGGCGCACTCTCCATGCCAGCAATGAGTGCCCGTGAGGTGACGCCTGGTAAGCGCCCACACGGTACAAATATTCCATCATTACCGATATCTGTGTACGAAACAGATTGGCACACCCAGCAATGGGTAATATGCTGTGATGAAATATTTATTTATTTTATTTTACATAGGTAAAATACATACAGTAATAAAATATTTTAATAAGTAAAACTCGTATCACAGCAGCTATGTTTGCCAGTATTCTTCTAAGCTGTAGAAAGCTCTTTCTATTAAAAAATATTTTAACTGTTTCCTAAATGTATACATGTTTTTATGTCATTAGGCAGTTTGTTAAATACGTGTAACCCAACGTGCTGTGGGGCATTGGCTGAAATTTTGTACTTGCGGAATGATATTCGTATCTGATCATGATTACGTGTATTATAATCATGATTAGATTACTGGGACACAATTTTTTGTTTATTCTTCAAAACAAATATACAAAGTTCATAGATATATGGACATATTGTTGTCATAATTTTAAATTCAACGAAAAAAGATTTACATGACTGTGTTTTCGGGATACCAGCAAGACATCGTACAATTCTCTTCTGATAGTCAAACATGGACATAATCGTTGAAGAGGAGCCCCACAGGCATATGCCATAACGTAATCTAGCACTTATTTGAGCGTGATATAGCATTAGTAGCTGTTCTGTTGATAAAATGGTTTTTAGTGATCTAATTTGGTAACATACAGAATTAAATTTTATTATAACCCTATTACAATATAGCGTAAAACGCAAGTTTTCATCTAACTCAATGTCTAGGAAATTTGTAGAGTTCTTTCTGGTTATTTCTTTATCATTGATTTTAATTATCAGATCCATATTATTTCTGTTTTAATAATTGTGAACTCTAAGAAAGTTTGTCTTACTCTCATTGAGATATAGAGATTTTTTACAAAACTAATTTGTTAATGTTTGCAAATTATCGTTACATTTGGTTTGGAGCGTATTGCAGTTTTTATCCGATCGTATAATTGACGTATCGTCTGCAAATAACGCAGCCATGCAGTCATTCGTGAAAATTTGGCTCATATTATTAATATAAAGCAGAAGTAAAATTGGAGACAATACGCAACCTTGTGGTGTCCCAACTTTCAGATCAACTAAACTTGAGCAATCTCCCCGCATCCGTCAACCGACGAATAGTCCAAAGTGACATATTGTTTTCTGCCTGAAATAAAACTAGCTACCCAATTCTTGGGAACCCGCCGTATACCATTTATTTCTAGCGCGTGCAGAAGCTCCTGGTGGCTCACACAGTTAAAGGCTTTGCTCAGATCGCAAAACACCCCTACTGGGTTATTCCTTATTTTTAAAATATTCAATATTTTTTTTCGTAATATACATATATTGCGTATAGAGTTGATTTATTACGTCTGAAACCGAACTGATTTGAATTAATAATATTAAATTTATCTAAAAATGGTTCTAGTCTAGCTAAAAAACAATATTCGAATATTTTTTATCTTTATCAATTATTTTAGAAATTTCAGTTTCTGATACTGGTGCTAGGAAAAGGTTGAATGACTGTGTGAGCACACCATGCGGTTCCTCACTTGTATCATGTACCGCTTTCGGTGGGAACTTACTGAGAATTTCATTAGAGACATCTCGAAAAAAATATTAAAATTTGACGGTATTACCTCTGGATCCTCCAGTATTTCATTTCCATTTTTGATGATAATATTGTTTGATGAAGTAGGAGGTTTATTTGACATGTGCTTAATAACCTCCCATGCCGATTTAGATACGTTGTGTGAGGACGAGATTTTATTTTGGTAAAATGTCTTTTTCGTGCTCGCTACCAGAAGAGAATGACGCTGCCTTGCTTCGTTGTAAAAAGGAATTAATGCTGGATAGGCCTTTTTTAACTGGAACAAATCTTTTAATTTATTGCTTAAATTGATGATTTCATCGGTTACCCACCCTTTTTTGTTGCTTTTCTTGAGTTTCTTGACAAGAAAATGTACATTAAATAATTCTATAAATTTTCCCATAAAAATGAACGAGGCGTTCACATCGTTGGTAGTGTTGATCATTACATTGCCCCAATTTACCTGCTGTAAGTCAGCACCAAATTTATTAATATTTGTTGAATTAAAAATCCTACTGAATACTGAAGTTGTGGTTTGAGCGAAGTGTGATATGCGAGTATTGGTAAACACGCCGCTGTGATCTGAAATAAAATTATGTACATCACAATCGGTGTTAAAATTAGTAAATAACAAATCTATGATGCTATTTTGTCTAGTTGGTTTATTTACATGGTTATTTAAATTGTATGTTTTTAATAAATCACATAATAGCTTGTATTCTCGGGGATATTTTTTTGGATCGACATTAAAGTCGACGGTCAGTATAATATAATAATTTTTGTTAAAAAAATTATCTAAAATATTTGCAATATTATTGTACAATATTTCAAAATTACTTGCAGGTGACCTATAACATGTCAAGAAAAGTAAGGTTGTATTGCGATTTGGTTTCCAGAATACACCGCATAATTCAAAATGTTTTTCTATGCAATAACTAGCTAAATTTAGGGGTTCTACAATAAGATAGTGGTGACTCCAAATCGCTACAGCTTGCTGCTTTATTGATCTCTGATAGATTTATTTGGGGGAGATAAAGAATATATTGGAAGAATGAATTGCTTAGTAATAGAAAGTGGAAGAAACAGAGGAAGACCAAATATAAGATGGAAGGACTGTATTGCGGAAGACTTCAGAGAAAAGCAACCGAATGAGTGCGACCCGCAAAACAGAAATGAATGGAAGAAGAAAATAAAAAAGCAACCCCTAACGCAAAGCTCAAGAAAAAGAGGAAGTAGATGTCCGTGTCAAGTGCCATTTGCATAGTTTGTTTATGAAATAATTTTGCTGAAAATTTAGAATATTTTGCAAGATAATTTATGTATAGAATTTGTGAATAAATTACAGGATTAACGGAAGATTCTGTGCTGGCAACATCAGATTTTTTATAGATAGGGTTAATTTGCACTATTGACCGGAGAGTAGGAAGTTTTTCGGATTCCAATATTAAGTTAAATATATATAAAACATAGTGTAACCAATTCGGGGGGAGGCATTTGAAAAATTCATTAAACAAACAATCTAGTGCATTTACTTAAAGTAGAGTCTAATTCGGTCACTGTGATAGGTTGGTCGAAAGATGGTGTCCACAATCAAAAAATTCAACACAAAGAGGTGTAATAATTTCTTCGTTTTGTGTAAGTGTGCTGCGAAACAAGATAGACTGGTTCCTGTCAACTCTGGTTTTGTCGGCCTTTTTACCTTCCGTCACCTCTAGGTAAGAAGGTATTGTCTATGGTCAAAAAAATCGGTGGTGAGTTTTCATTGAATAAGCACGTTTTAGAGTCTTTACAATACGATTTTACTATTTTTACGATGATGTCTGTATGTGTGTGTGTGTGTGTGTGTGTGTGTGTGTGTGTGTGTGTGTGTTCGTGTGTGCGTGTGTGTGTGTACATGACCGCGGTTTCGTGCACGATTTCTCTAATACTAGAATTCCAAAAATTACAATTCTTGTGTATTCCTCTTCCTTACAACCATATGCAGACTTGATTAGATTTTGGTTATAATTGGTTAACCGGAAGTTGGAAAATTTTAAGTTTTTCTAGAAAAACTCAGTTAAATTTTATTATAACTTAAAGAATATATTATTCTCTATACGATTTGATTGCATTTTATATTTCATATTCAACTGATATAGAGTTAAAGACTTACAAAGAGAATATTTTTCATAAATCAGCCAGCTATGCTAACATGAAAGAATAAGGTAAATAACTCTAGTGTTAGGCGTTTCTAGAAAGATATAAGAGAGACGATTACATTGGTTTGAACATGTCATGAGGAGGGATGAGTATATTGGAAGAATGAATAGCTTATAACAGAAGGTGGAAGAAACATAGGAAGACCAAATATAAGATGAAAAGAGAGAAAAGAAACTGAATGAGGACGACACTCAAAACAAAAATTAATGAAAGGAGAAAATAAAAAATTGCGACCCCCTAACGAATGGGAAAAACTAAAGAAGATGTTAGTGTCAAGTGCAATTCGCATAGTTTGTTTATGAAATAATTTAACTGGAAATATAGTATCTTTTGCAAAAAAATATGTGTAGGGCGCGTGCAGTGACGTGACTTTTCTGACTTTGGCAAGCAGATATGTAGACCCGTGTCAAAATGACACCTATTAATTACATCCATAACTGACAAATGTCATAATTTTTCATTCAAAATTTCATGATTTTCTTATTTCCTATGGTTTATTTATTATCAGGGGTGTGGAATTCAGTTTCCGAGAAAAGGAATCATAAAATACAAAAAAATGAAATTTTGAATGAAAAATTTTGACGTGAGGATGACAGAAATGAATGGAAGAAGAAAATAAAAAATAGCGACCCCTAACGAATGGGAAAAGCTAAAGAAGAAGAAGATGTCAGTGTCAAGTGACTTTTGCATGAAATAATATTACTGGCAATTTAGAATCTTTTGCAAGAAAATGTATGTATGGAATTTGTACATAATAATACACAGGATTGACGAAAGGTATTGTGCTGGCTATATCAGATTTTTCATATTTACGAAGCCTTTTTCTAAAAATATTCAGGTAATTTCGGAATTAGTTTCTGTAGAGTTTTTCAGATAAGTATTATCTTTTATTTTCATTGGAAATTAGGTTTGATATATACATGATATTATTCAGTGTTTTTCAAGAATTACATTTTGTTTACAACGTTACTAGATTGGGATAATAAAAATATTTCGTGGCAGATTGACAGATTATTATTTTCACAATTTAAAAAAAAAATATGAAAAGAAATTGATTTAAATATTTGAGTAAAAAAAGTAAAATTATAAGGCTTACGTAAGCTCTTTCTTTTCTATTTTTCTTCAGTTAAGGACGAGCCTGGTAAGCTGCTTTGACTTCTTCTATTACCAAAAAAAAAACGTTTTTCTTTTCTAAAATTTCTATTTAATATAAATGGAGAATGTATGATGAGTGTAAGTTTGGGACGTGGAATGTTATAGGTATGAATGGGAAAGAGAATGAGTTGCTGAATGCATTGCGAATGTACAGTGTGGATGTTTTGTGTGGAAGTGAGACAATGAGGAAAGGACGTAGTGAGGAAGAAGTAGATGGCATATTTTGTTTGTGGTCGGGAATTCGAGAGAATGAGCATGTAAAGCATGGTGTAGGTGAGTGAAATAATGAAGCCATTTGTACGAAGATATGGCTGTACTTCATCGCGAATATCTTGGATGAGATTCCAGGTAGGCTATATATGAATCTTCGTTGTGTCAGCTTATGGTCCATCAGAGTCCGAAAGTGACCTTGAAAAAGATCAGTTTTGGAATACGGTAAACAGCATAATTGATTTGTGTGATCCGGGTGAGAAAGTGATAGTGTGTGGTTATTTAAATGGATGGGTGGGTGTTAAACGAAGTATATCTGAGAATGTATTGGGACGTTTTGGTGATTGTCGAGTGAATGACAATAGTGAGAGAATTGTTTCATTTTGTATGGAGAGAAATCTCTTCATTTCGAATTCCATTTTTAAACCTGGGAGAATGTGGTGTGACGATGTGAATCTGTCACAAGTTTTGCGGATTAAATAGTTCAAAGCCGTGTAACTCAGCCCTTATTAATCCGCGAACCGCGAAAACTTTTCTTCCCGACAATTGGGATAAGGCGCGTAATTTGACCGGGAAATAAACCACATAAAGGGTCGACAACACCGTGTTCCATTTTTATCCTATTTGCCCTGTTCTTTTATGCAGTTTTGCTACTAGTAAACAAACTTAAGCTGGTTTAATTTGTAGGGCTGTATAAAAGCAGGGCCTGCGTTTGCAGAAGACAGTTGTTGACTGCGAGTAAGACTTCCAAACCGATCTCCAGGTGAGCAATATTTTTCCGTTTTCTTTGAAACCCGTACCGTGAGCTCTCCGTCCGAGTTGTTCAGTTGTTTGTTGAGAGTCCGTCTTAGTGTCTCGTTGTGAGCTTCAGACGCCCAACGTCGCAACGCTTGTTGTGCGTAAGCCAAAGCATCTTCGAAGGGCGTATTGAAAACATCCAGAGACACTACGACTGACGCCGGCCGTAATCATCTCCGTAGAGTAAATTCACCAGTTGCGTGTGTCTAGCCATTTTACAGTGCGAGTTTTACCGACTTGACGTTTCGACGCCGCCGGCGTGTAAACCCGGGCGTTACAGACGTCAAGTCTGCGTGTTTATCCAGAGTTACTGTAAAACGGCCCGTTATTCCAAATCAAGTATTTTAGCGTCCATCGACCCAAGTGCGTTTTTCCGACTCTGCGTCGCGACGCCCCAGTGCGTAAGCCGGGGTACTCGAGGCCTAGAGTCTGTGAGGTTTGCCTGGGTCGACTTTCTCGTCGTGCGCCGTATCTACCATCGATCTCCACGTACTCCGCGAACAACCGGTTACAAGTATCACCGTCGCGACGCTTGGCGTCGATCTGCCAATTATTGCAGAAACGCATTGCTATACCTCGTCCGTCATTACTGCCGTTTACCACCGAACCAAACGCGACATCAGCGTCGCGACGCCCGGCGCCGATCTGCCGATTACTGCAGAATTGCATAGCTACACCTCGTCCGCCATTACTGCCGTTAACCACCGAACCAACGCGACATCAGCGTCGCGACGCCCGGCGTCGTTTTGCCGATTATTGCAGAAACGCATAGTTACACCTCGTCCGTCATTACTGCCGTTAACCGCCGAACCAACGCGACATCAGCGTCGCGACGCCCGGCGTCGTTTTGCCGATTATTGCAGAAACGCATAGTTACACCTCGTCCGTCATTACTGCCGTTAACCGCCGAACCAACGCGACATCAGCGTCGCGACGCCTGGCGTCGATTACACCAAAACCATCCGAATACATTCCTAGACAGATCCTTAAAATCACCGTATCTACCGTTTGTCCGCCACCGTCACCGCCGTCACGACGCCTAGCGTCAATCACACCGAAACCGTCCGAACACATTTCCATCTACATTTTTGGATACCCGTGCATCTACCGTTCATACACCGACATCATCGCCGTCGCGACGCCCGGCGTCGTTTTTCCGAAAACCGGCAAATCGCATAGTTCGCACACCCAGCATCTTATTGTACCCATCAGCGACCATCATACTATTTTGTACAACGAACTACCATACAATAAAGTTGTCTTGTATCTTTTATTACAATTGTGTTCTTCATATTTCACCCTAATCTCCAAACCTGCTATCCGACCGTTGGCGCCCGAGCAATCTCACGCCAACTTTCTGACCGCTATCCCCAAAATAGCGTTACAGTGGTTCAGAATAAACGTAGTGTGATTGACTTCGTTATATATGATGAGCGATTGAGGAGTATGGTAGTAAATACGCGCGTGAAACGAGGCGCTGAATTGTGTACGAATGATCATTATTTGGTTGTATCGCGAATGCGATTGAATGAATTTTGGAGAATGATGATCAGGTCTATGAAGCGATTGCTGAGAAAAAAGGGCATATTTGAAGTTTTTAAATGTTAAGGATTCGCCTGTGCGTTTGCGCGATGGATGTTTGTTAGTATAAAATGAAGAATAATTGAGTGATGTATGTGGTGAGAGAAAGCGATTTGATGACATGTTGAGTGAAAGGTTGACAAATGATTTTAGTACGAATAAACGACTGTTTTGTTTGAGTGTGAAGAGACTGCGGGGTGGAAGTGATCGAGTTGTGAAAGCTGTGAGAAGTGCGAATGAAGAGTTATTGTGGAATGAATCAGATGTGAGGAATAGATGGTGTGAGTATTGTAAAGGTTTGTATGGAGGTGAGATTTAGAGGGATGTTAGTAACAAAACTGGCAGTGAAACTGATAATGAAGATTATGATATAGATGAAAGTGATGTATGTGATGCATTGGCGCGTGTAAGAAATGGTACGGCTGCGGGTTTGGATAGGATTATAAATGAGATGTTAAAGTATAGAGGAGAGAAAGTTTTTGAATGGTTAATTTATTTATTTAGATTTTGTTTGAAACCTTGTGTGGTTCTTGATGATTGGAAAAAACCTGTTATTTGCCCATTATTCAAAGGTATAGGCGGTTCGAGTGAATGTACGAATTTTCGTGCGATAAATTTGTTGTTGAGTATAGTAGGGAAACTTATTGGTAAGGTACGAACTTTAACAATTTCAAAAATTAGTGACGTTCAGGGTGTTTTTTGCCTGAGAGGGGATGTGTCGATCAATTGCTTGCTCTTCGTATGATTTTTGAGGAGTCACTTAACAAGAACAAGAAGGTGTTCTGTGGGTTTCTTGATTTAAAGAAGGCGTATGATAGCGTTCTTCGAGATACTTTGTGGGATGTATTCAGAGAGTACGGTGCGAATGGAAACTGGTTGGGAGCGATTCGAGCGTTGTATGAGGGTAGTGAGGCTGCTGTGAGAATAGATAGTAGGTTGAGTGATTGGTTTCGTATAAATGTTGGCGTGAAACAGGGCTGTGGTATGTCTCCGTGGTTGTTTAACTTGTATATGGATTTGTTGTTTCGGAGAGCGTTGAGTGAAATGGATGGTGTACATATTATTAATATTAATAATAATAAATCTTTATTGCCCAACAGTCGCATGACCAATTACAGGACAAACATTGAACAATTATCAATATAGAAACACTGCAGTAATTTAAAACTAGGTAAAAAATAACAAATAACTAATTGCATATTAAGATGATTAATAAAGGTAGCAAGGGATATGTAAATATCAATATCGGCATCTAAATTGTTACAATTTTTCAACATTACATAAATAGGAGATTTATGTAGCATATTAGTTTTGCTAGTGTTGTAATGAAAAGATTGTACATGTCTGACATATTCTCTAGGTACTAGAAAATTAATTTTGGTTAATAAGAGCACACAATATAATAATAATAATAATAATTTATTCTTTCCGAGACAATACAGTATGGAAACGTCCATTGTAATTATTGTATACACATAATGAGCAGTACATAGTTGGACACAAAATACAGCAGCATAAAATTATGTGTTAAAAAATTCATCAATGGTGTAGAAAGCCTTACTAATTAACAGAGTTTTCAGTTTATTTTTAAATGATAACATCGTGTTACAATTTTTAATCTCTGGAGATAGATGATTGTAGATACGAAGTCCCATTACGTCAGGAGAATTTCATTTCACATTAAGATTACATGACAGGATGCGGAAATCATTTTTATATCTCGTATAGAAGCTATGATCATGAGTTTCGTATTTATTTTTATTTCTGTGTATAAAAATAGCAAGTTCAAGAATATATAAACTAGTCACCGTTAAAATATTGTATTTAGTAAATAGTGGTTTACAGCTAGTTCGGGGAGTAACACCCGCAATACATCTAATCACCCTCTTCTGGTGGATCAAAGCTGTGGATAAAGTGGGTCTGGAGGCCCAGAAACAGATACCGTAACGCAAGCGCGCTTCGTATTTCGCTCTATAAAACCAGATGACATATTCGATATTTACTGCGGTTTTCAGATGTCTGATTTGAAAGCATATTGAACTCAGTGTTGCTAATATATTCTCTAGATGATCAATTCCGCTTAAAATTTCATTTATGGTAAATCCGAGGAATTTACCTTTGGAAATTTTATTAAGTTGGAAATTGTCAATTTTAATTTCAATTTCTAAGTTCTTTTTATTTTGTGGTGTTCGAAATCTAATAAAATTAGTTTTACTTAGATTTAAGTGAAGAGAATTATTATTGAACCAGTTTGATAATTTATTTATATTTTCATTACAGACAGTATGAAAGTTATTAGGGCTGTTTGGTATGATAATAGAGGTGTCATCTGCGTACACTGTTACCGTGCAAGTCTTGTCTAAAGTCGAGCAAAGGTCATTTATATATAACACAAACAAAGTTGGCGAAAGAATGCTGCCTTGTGGCACGCCGATATCAATTTTTGTGGGTGATGAGTTAACTACAGTGTTACCTGAATTGCCCACCCAGTTTAGTGAGACATATTGTTCCCGATCTGCAAGAAAATTTGAGATCCACTCTAGGGGCATACCTCTTATACCCATCAAGTTAAGTTTATGTAGCAATATTCTGTGATCTACACAGTCGAACGCTTTTGATAAGTCACAGAATATTGCCACAGGATTATTTACTCTGTCAAGATCAGAAATGATATTTTGATAAGCGTGTTGTATGGCAGTTATAGTAGAGCAGTTTTTTTGAAAACCGAATTGGCAATTGCTAATTATTTTATTCGTTTTCAGAAAACAATTTAGTCTACTTAAATAAGCATATTCGAAGACTTTCGAGAAAGAAGAAGGTAGTGCTACGGGTCTATAATTATTCATATCTGTTTTACTATTTTTTTTATGAATAGGTATAATTTTGTTTTTTTTCAGTATTTGTGGGAAGTTGCCTGTCTCAAATGAAAAGTTGATAAGATACGTGAGTGGTATAGCTATGAAGTTTGATGAGAAAACTAGGGATTTCGTCAAACCCTGCTGACTTTTTATTTTTTATCTTGTCAACTATAAGCGAGTGGAGTTCGTCTTCTGTGTAGGGTGTAAGAAAAAGAGAATTACTTATAGAACTGGTAGTATTACATGTGTTTGGGTAATTATCTACTTTAGTCTGAGCCACTACATTATAGGGTGCTTCTTTAAAAAATATGTTAAAGTTTTCCGCAACCTCGGTAGGTTCGTTTACCTTTGAGTTATTGACTGTGATATTAATATTAGAATTATTTTCATTTGGTTTTGAATTAGATTCACTTTTAATGATATTCCAAACTGTTTTTGAGATATTATCAGATTTTTTGATTTTATTTTCATAAAAATCTTTTTTGCTTTTGTCCACCAGAAGTAGGTGACTATCCTATTATTTAATAATTTATAAAGAAAAAATATAGAATTCTTTATGCGCCTAGTTTCAAGTGACTCAAATTCAAATTGATTTAAAAAAAAATTATAGCCAGTGCTGCGTTCTGGATAAACATTGGAACATCTAACACACAAAACTTTTAAAAATCTTTTTTGAACTGATTCGATTTGTTTTATGGCATTATTATATAAAGGATACCAAATGATAGCACCATACTCCAACTTTGATCTTTCATAACTATTGAAAAGCATTATCACCACATTTATATTTACAAATTCTTTAGTGTTACGAATTATGAAGCCGAAAGCTCTATTTACAGTATTGCACAAATTGGTGAAAGTATTGTAACGTCGCCGCCACCGCCGCTCCGTAGCCCTCGCCGCCGCCGCGCCATAGCAGGCGCCGCTGTGTCGCGCCCGAATGTTCGCGCATAACAGACATGTTTGAACTTTTTGCGATGACGTGATCTATTGTGCACGCTATTTTTATCTTGCGAGTGTTCTAGTCATTTCTAGAACAAAAGTCGCCAGATATATAACCCGTCGCCAAAGCCAGCGAACACAGTCTGTGATATAGAAGTAACGAGTAAAGAAGTCTGATATAAATAAGCGTCGTGAATAGTTGGTGATATAAACAAACAGTCGACAAGAAGTGAACATAAGTGTAATTAGTGACATAAATAGTAGTGTTAATTGTTTAAATAAATAAGCTTAGTGTTTAAGTGTCTTATAATATTCTTAGTCTTTAAATTAGTGTTAATATTTGTTTATCATAGTGTTAGTTACTTTTATCATCTTTTAAATATTTAATCTTAATTATTTATCGTTTAATAAACGTATTCTTTTAATTAATAATATTTCTGTTATTTGTGCACTTCATCCATATAAATAAAACATTACAATTGGTGTCAGGTGTGGGGTTGTTAATAAACTGTGAAGTGTAAATAAAAATAAATAAAATGACGACTAAACAAGTAAAATTATGTAATTAGAAGTAAGTGATCTCAAGAAAGACCTGGACGAACGAGAATTAGATACGACAGGACCGAAAAGCATTCTGCAATCTTGTCTGCGTCAAGCATTAACCGATGCTGGTGAAATTACTGATGATTACTTATTCGAAATTTCACATGGCCTATGCCTATCCGACGTTGAGAAACTTATGGCAGAAAATTCTCGAACATTAAAAGAATTGACAGAAAAAATAGAGAGTTCTAGAAAGGCAGAAGATAATTCTAGAACATTAAAAGAAGAATTGACCGAAACACTAGAACAAAAATTAATAGAAAGTTCTAGAAAAGCCGAAGAAAATTCTCAAACATTAAAAGAATTGACAGGAACATTAGAACAAAAATTAGAAGAAAATTCTAGAGCATTAGAACAAAAATTAG
Source organism: Harpalus rufipes (assembly GCA_951394225.1). Taxonomy (NCBI): domain Eukaryota; kingdom Metazoa; phylum Arthropoda; class Insecta; order Coleoptera; family Carabidae; genus Harpalus; species Harpalus rufipes. Next base: position 32,351,997 of record OX596276.1, read on the forward strand.
AGGATAATTCTAGAAGTTTAGAAGAGAAATTAGAAGAAAAAATGGAAGAAAAATTAGAAGAAAATTCTAGAAAAACTGAAGAAGACCTGAAGAATTTAGAAGAAAAGTATGACAAGAAGATAGAAGAATTACGAGAAAAATTCACGAAAATTACATCGTTGTTAATTTCGAATTCTGGTGTGGCAAAGGCAGGTGTATTGGAAGGAAGGAAAGTAGTAAAACCAGATACTAGTACAACAATGCACATTAAAACACCGGAATTTGATGGAAAATATTCGTGGCCGAACTACTTAAAACAATTTGAAGTTGTTACGAAAGCAAATCACTGGACGACCACGGAGAAAGCTACAGCGTTGACTGTCTCGTTACGTGGAGAAGCTATCGGCATCCTACAGACGCTGAAGGAAGAAGAACAAGAAAACTACGACCAACTAGTCAAACGGTTGGATATGCGATATGGCAATGCGCATCTGGAGCAGGTATACCAGACGCATCTGAGGAACCGATATCAAAGTTCAAAAGAAAGCTTGCAAGAATTTGAAGCCGACGTAGCCCGTTTAATTCGCTTCGCACATCCTACAGCTCCTGACAGCGTTTTAGAGTGCTTGGCCACTCAATCATTTATCGACGGAGTTCGAGACAGCGAAACTCAACAAGCACTGCGATTGGCCCGTCCAAAAACTTTAATTGACGCACTCTCATATGCATTAGGGCATGAAGCTGCCAAGCAAACTTCACGTAACCAATCACGAGTGCGAAATATCGATGCTGAGAGGAATGAGAACATTGAAGATCTAGAAGAGACGATGCAAGTGAAGTGTTTACCGGAAGAATGAAACTCAGTTGTTGGAATTGCGGTGAACTGGGCCATCCACAGAGACTTTGCAGAAAAATGCAAAAGAAAACGAAATTGACAAAGGAAGAAAAGGAGTCGGAAAACTAAGTCGGGTTGATGCGAAGGGGCAACCGTCGACCCGTAATCTAGTAGCTCCACAATCCATCAGTTATGTCGCTTACCGTAATGCCGTTTGGGCTTTGCAATACTCCTGCAACGTTTGAACGACTCATGGAATTGACGGACGATATTATTGTGGTAGGTAAGACATTCGAGGACCACATATAGAATTTGGAAGAGGTTTTCCAGAGATTGAGGAAGGCTAACCTAAAACTTAGCCAGAAGAAGTGTCACCTGTTTCAAAGAGAAGTTCATTACCTTGGACACGTGGTTTCCGATAAGGGTATTGCAGTTGACCAGGAGAATATAAAGGCTGTGAAATACTGGCCAGCACCTAGGGACAAACACGAACTTAGAAGTTTTTGTACACGTTTACTTAAGTTATATATCTTTTTTCGTCCTGTAAGTAGTGTAAAACTGTTGGACAAATAAATATTATTATTTATTATTATTTATTTCAGATCAATTTTACATACGGCAAGTATATACAATATATCAATATCGGTAGTTAAGTATATACATTTCATATTTTATTTACAATGCATTATATCTGATTTGGAGGGGGGGATGTTGTGGATTGTTTTGGGTTCATTTGGTCCCTCTCTGTCATTCCTCTGCACCCTTTCCTGGTGGAATTCATCTGGGCCTCTGAGTCAGTTTCATTTCCCGCTCTTGGCGGTTTTTGGAGATATAGTCGCTTCAGGTTGGTAAGTATTACTCTGGTTCCGTTATTTAATCAGTCTATGTATTAAGGACCTTTCGAACTATATTGCAGGTGGATAATAATGCAGCTTTCTGGAGTTCCAGAATAACTATAATTGATACTATAATAATATAATACAGGGTGACACAAAAAAACGGGAACTTTTTAACAATCCAATAAAACCAAGAGTGATGGAAGAAAAACATTTTATTCACAGTATTTAAAACCGTAAAATTTGCCATTTAAGAAACATTAATGGAATTTATTATTTTTTAAAAATTACGTCCTTTAGATGCCGTCCTCCTGTACGCCGTGGACTCCGTAAGACAGACTTGCGTACAACCATCAATGTCCTGTGGAGTACGAGCACTTCTTGGTCGTCCTGTTGGTTTCTTCTTTAGGGCAGATCCAGTCTCTTCAAAGTTATTAATCCAACTTTTTATCGCGTTTTGATGGGACGGCACCATGACGTCCTAAGTTTTAAAAACGTCGGAACTCCGTCTGTGCAGCTTTCAAACTATCACTGTTTATATAAAACATTTTTATGGCTAACGCACGCTGTCGCCCGTTCCGCTGATTCATGGCTACTAAAATGGCAAACTGTTTACTTGCTCAAGGCCACTGTCCCGTAGTGCTGCCACCTGCTCATGGTTGCTACTACGCATTTCAAAAATTCCCGTTATTCTGTGCCAGCCTGTATAATACTATAATAATTTTGTTTTGATTCCAGAGTTGGTGAATTTCCTAGCAAGTTGGAGATATTTTTGGATTTTTCACCATGTCTCGCGTCGATGTTCTTATTGTGGGGATCGCAATAGCTATCAGGTATGTTACTTTATTCTTCTTATTGGTGTATACAATATCGGGTCTGTTATGTTCAATTGTATGTTCGGTCTGTATAGTTCGATCCCAGTATACTTTAATTTCGGAGTTCTCTATGATGGCTTCTGGTAGGTATTTGTATTTTTCTACGTGTGATGTAATTAGATTATTTTCCTCGCATATTTTCCGATGGATTATACGCACAACATAGTTATGTCTGTTCGTCTATTCTTTGGATGTTATTACCGAGCATCCACTGATAATATGTTCCATTATTTCTGCTACTTTTCCACATAGCCTACATTTATCATTCTTAATGGTATTGTCTTTAATTATGTGTTTACGGTGCTTAATATGGGAGCTACCCGATCTTGGATAGTCATTATAAACCCTTCCGTTTCCTTAAATATGTCGTTCTTAAGCCATCCATTGCTGGCTTTCCAAGCTATGTGGTCTTTCCCGATACGGGTGGGATATTTCCCATGTAGTTCCATGCCACTCCATTCATGCATCTTCACGTCATCTGTTTGTATTTGTTTTTGTGGGTCATATTCTTAATCTAGAAGATTGAGAGGCGTGTAATTGTTGTCTGTCTCTACAACGATTTTTTGAAGACTACTTGTATCTTTTTTATTGCAGTAGTAGTTCGTTAAGTTGTGTATTTGTCTTAGATGGAGATTTATCAGGTCTGTTATTCATTTTCCTCCTTTCGACCTGTGCAAGTGGAACCTAATAGTCCTACTGCTAGGGTGGTAAGCTTTATGTTTCGTGAAGAGTGTTCTGATATTTTGCTGTATTTCTTCCAGGTCTGTTTTGCTCCATGTTACTACGCCAAAGCTGTATATAATCACCGGTAGGGCATAGGTGTTGACTGCCTTGGTGGCATTGTATCCCGATAGGTTTGTACTTAGGATTTTTTTCATTTTTTATTAATGCTTTTTGTGTAAGGTCTTTTTGCAGTTCCGTGGGCAATTCCTCTATTTTTTTGCATTCCCAGGTAAGAATGGGTTTCTTCTTTAGCCATTCCTTCCATTGTTCCCTCTTCGCTTTGTGTATTGACACTGTATCCTTCATGTTCTACCCATTGGCCTCTCTTCATTATGTTGGTCTTGCATTTTTCTATGTCGAAATGCATCTTGATATCTTTCGAGAAAATCTTCGTCTGTTTTTTACTAGTATGTACATATTCTTTTTACTGTTGGAAATGAGTTTAATGTCATCCATATAGAGGAGATGGCTAATATCTCTACGGTTATCTTCGATGACATATCTTGTTTGGGGGCGGTTTAGTATCGATGTAAGGGGGTTTAATGTCAGGCATAACGCACTCAGAGCATCACCCTGGAAAATTTGAATGTCTTCTATTTGTTTAGTTGTTATTATTAGTTTTTTTTCCCATTTCTTCATTAGTTCTTGAAGGGTACGCTGAATAATTGGATTTACTTTGTATATGTGTAAGGTTTCTATAAGCCATGTATGTGGGACACTATCGAATGCCTTTTTGTAGTATATTATTATTATTGGAGAATGGAAACAGGTAATAAACTGTGTAGTCGGACTGGCAGTCAATGATGAAATTTATTCAGGCCGACGTTTCGACTATTACTATAGTCTTCTTCAGGGCGCTACAATACAACACGAGAGTGAAATATAATACATGTGAACACAAAAACAGAATAATTAACTAAAGATTACAGGAATAAAATATGTACTTACAGAATTGTCGGTTTAAAAAAACAATTACACATGTGGATACAAAACATACATTAACAGGCGGACATTTAAAATAATAAATAAATAAATAGTTAAAACTGTAGATCACAGTGTGAAATTCGTCAAAATATAATAACAATTGATGGATGTGTATGCATTATATGGATGTAACACAGAAAAATATATTTTTGAACAATATAACTGAAACACATTTGCTAAACTTAACTGATAAGGACTAATTTTGTTTATTTTTGTTTAATTAAGGGCTGATGTATGATTGGATGCAGCAATTCTGTCGTGAGATGATGAACCCCTGGAATGTTGATGTCTTGTTGTGCTTCTATGTAGTTTTTATGTGTTAGATTGTATTTATTGTATATATATTTACTTTTTTATTTTTTTAAATTATTGTATATATATTTATTACATTTTTTTATTTATATTTATTTTTAATGTTACTTAGATTATTGTATATTAAGCTAAGATGTTCTATATCTGTTTGAGCATTAATTTTATTTTTATCTTGTTTTATATATAGCATCTCTAAAGTTAATCGTTTTTGCAGGTTTGATTCACTAGCTAATATTTTCGTATTTTCAAAATCGAATTCATGTTTGTTACTTTTAACGTGTTCTACTAGAGCACATTTTATATTTTTATTATTATTGTTGGAGTTTCTTCTGTGTTCATCTAGGCTTATTTTTAAGTATCTTTTAGTTTGTCCTGTATAAGTTTTATTACAATTTTGCAAGGGATTTTATATATTAATATTAATTATTATATTATATTTTGATGGATCGGATGATATGTGTTGAAATTCAAGAATCTTGTTGAGGCACATGGTTTTCGATACCATTTCGTGTCAATTGTGTTGTCGTCATTATGTAACAGTAAAATATGTAGAAATGGTATTTGTTTATTTTGTTCTTTTTCTATGGTGAATTGTATGTTAGGATGAAAGCTATTAAACTTATTCAACATATATTCTATTTGGTCAGCTGGTGCCATAGTAATAATATCATCCACATATTTTTTAATGAAACTTATTTCAAAAGGTAACTGTTTAAGCACAGATGTCAGTACATAATCCATTACCAAATTGGCTATTATGGGTGAAAGTGGGCTCCCCATGCTTGTGCCAGAAATTTGTTTATAAAATTTGTCATTAAACGAGAAGTAACTGCTATTGTACCAAAATCTAATCAGTTCCAAGAACGTAGTTAGGGGAATCTTAGTTTTCAGACAGATAATGTTCCATTTTTCAGGAATGACGATTTCAATTAACTCTAATGGAATATTTGTAAATAAGGAAACCACATCAAAATTGTTTAAATAAATAATCTTAGTGTTTAAGTATTTAATAATATTCTTAGTCTTAAATTAGAGTTTATATTTCTTTAATCATAGTGTTAATTATCTTTTTAATATTTATCTTAATTATTTATCGTTTAATACACATTTAGATTAATTAATAATATTACTCTGATTTTTACACTTCACCCATATAAATAACCGTTACGGGACTATACAAAGAAAAGAACAAGAACTTATAAATAATGTGGAAAGAGCAAAAGTAGACATCTTAGTGTAGCAGAAATTGATAAGAAAGAGAGGGGCATACCTCAAATAGCCAAAGGGTAATGGTCTGGAGTAGAGAAGAACGAAAGAGCACAGTGTGGAGTTGGGTTGATTATGAAAGAAGAATGATTGGAAAACACAGAGTGAGAAGTGTTTGTCAATGAAAGAATCATGACAGTCAGCGCAATACTGGATGATACAAATGAAATATATACTTTAATCCTAGGCTACGGGCCAAACGAAAAAGCAACAATTGAAATGAAGAATAATTTCTTCGACGAGCTACATAATGTAATAGACAATATTATATTAATAGGAGACCTAAACGGAAGAGTAGGAAATAGCAACAAAGGTATAGAACGGTATATGGGAAGACATGAAAAAAAAGCAAGAAATACGAACAGAATACGAATTCTAGTTTTATGCAACGAGAACGATATGGTTGTAGTAAACACAAAATTCGCACATAAATAAATTCACAAATGCACAAGATAAGAGCCAAGCAGGGGGGGGGGGTAGAAGTCAATAATCGACTACTTTTTAGTAAACAAGAACGTCTGGAAAAAGGTTAGAGACGTAAGAGTAAAAGAGGACCAGAAAGTGGAAGCGACCACTACGTGTTACAATTTGAACTAAATGCAAAAAGGACGAATAAAGGTACAGACAACAAAAGGAGAGTAGTAATGCAAAAAATAAAGTTCTTTAAACTGAAAGAGTCAGAAATTAGAGCAAAATATCAAGAACTAATAAAACAAAACTTAGAACTAAACACAACGGAGTTAGGATTAGACGCAAAGTGGGAAAAGTATACAACGGCTTTGACCGAACCAACAAAAATAATCTGCGGGTAGCTAAAATAGGAAACAACATGAAAATATCCCCATAGTGGACAGAAAATATTAAAATCATTGTCAAAGAAAAGAAGAAAAAAATGGGTAGCATATCTAAGAATAAGAGACACGAAGAACTACGATGAATATGAAGTGAAAATAAAATAAGTTAAACCAAAGAAACATTATGGGTTGAATGAAAAAAGATTTTTACGACAACCAAAAGCTTTTTTACGGAGCAATTAAACAACGAACATTAAGAAACGAAACCGAGATAATAGAAAGATGGACGGAATACCTATTTCCAAAATTTACTAGACGGAGACAATAATTAAGAATATTTAGACGACGAAAAAAATAAATAACATCACAGAGAAAATAGATGAAACAGAAATAATAGATGAAGAATTGGAAGTAGCAAGAAACAAAATGACAATGGGCGTCTTGCCCAGGACAAGACGTAATCACTTCGAAAATGATTTACCACTCAGAAGAAACAGGAAGAGCCAAATTATTAGAAATAATCAACGAAAGTAGAAGAGAAAAGAAGGTCTCAGAAGACTGTCAAATTAGAGTAATATCCATAATATTTAAGAAGAGAGACCTAAGAGGTTATAAAAACTATAAACGAATAATAGAATTCCAGGAAAGCTATGTGGAAGAATATTAGAGAATAAGCTAAGAAACAGAATAGAAAGCTCCGCAGAAGACCCCCAGTATGGATTCCGAGCAAACAGAAGCGTGAATGATTTAATTTGTACACTTAGGCAGATGAGCGAAAAGGCAATAGAAACAGGTAGGCAAATTGATACATACTACATAGACATAGAGAAGGTATTCGACAAAATAAAGAGGGAAGACGTTAGGCAATACCTCAAATCTGATTGCCAAGGTCAGCAAAGCTACATGACTGCTTGTGCCCTATGGAATTTGTACATAATACACAGGATTGGCGGAAAGTAATATGCTGGCCACATCAGATTTTTTTGAATGGAACCCATATTTGATTTTTACTTTAAAAGAATACTTATTTGAATCAAATCCCAGTGGGGTCCATGATTTTTCACAAATCCTTCTTCAATATTTATACTTAATTACACTAGCATTCATGTTACAGAAATTAATTGTTGAAATACAATATTTCATATTATTTAATATTGTTAATACTTCTGCCTTCAGATTTCTGATATTGGCAAACTAAAAGCTTTGCCGCGAAATGGATACCATTTATATTTGGGTCCATTTATCATGTCTTAACTTTTCATACTAGATGCTAGGGCTTTTTTCAAGTAATCGTAAACTTCAATGTTTAAATAAAAAATATTTGCTAAGTTATAATTAAAAGTGACCTGTATATATTAGCGAATTAGTATTATTTTAAATACATATGTAAAATATTAATCATTCTCCTGTATATAAAGTAATAATTGTAATTTATGCAAAAACATATTTCTTGTTTAGTTCATATATAATTAAAGAGATCTCTGTATAATATTAATATCTATCAATTATAGTAATACTTAGTTTAAATAATTAATATCCTTAATGATTGATTAATTATTTCCATATATTCATAAAATATTCATTATTGTTAATTGTATGAAAGATATTCTAAGAAATTATTGAAATTTTCAGTACTGTATTAATTATAATAGAGAAGTTGGCAATATTTTGATCGATAATGTAATAATTCATATAATAAAATAGGTATGCATTGATGACGTCAAAATATCAATATCTTTGTGATGAAGAGAAAGAAATAAATTCACTGTCCCACCACGCTGCAAATTATTGCATGAAGACAGAAAATAATAACGTCGGGAATAGTATATCAAATGGAAATGATTAGTTAGTACATTGGTAATTTTAAAAGTGCAACAGAAAATATTGATTTTTATTTTCACTGCCACATGTTACATTCTCTCTCATTTTCAAATTATTAAAAAATTTATTAAAAACTTTATGCCATGTGTCAGTAATTATAAATAGTGCGACACACTTTATGGAGTTATTACTTTGTACTTGTTTCGAAAACAATGAATTTTTAATAGTTTTCTAAAGTTTATGGCTAGTGTTACAAATATGAGAATAAATATCTTTCTGAAGGCATACAAAAATTATGAAATAAACAATTTCTTTTTAAATATAATTTGATTTAAAGTCTTATTCAAATTCTAAACCTTCTTGGGTTTCATTATATGGGGTCTGTTTTTTTTTTTAACAAATAGATTATTTCAATATTTTCACCTATATATTTATTCAAATTTGGAAAGCACATGAAATTTACTATCTAATAATATAATAAATAGATGAAATATGTAATTAATTAATTTACTTTAAATTTGAAAGGTGTAGTGTAAAAATAATGAAATGCAAAGCCTTGTGCATTTAATAAAATTGCGATTTAAATCATTCGCTATTATATTTTTTAATTATACAGGTAACATATGATTGTTTATTAGACAGCAAATAGCATGTACCTTCCAAATTTAAATAAATGTACATATATTCTATTCCATTTGAAAATATAAAATTTCATACAATCGCGTAAAATGGAATAGCCTGTAAAAAAACAGATTTATAGACAGTTGCTTAAAAAGAAGAGCCCGATGAATCAGCCCGTATACGTAGTCACAATATGAGACATTGTTTTCCTGATTAATCTTATAGATATACTAACAGTTTTTCAGATATGATATTAAATAATAAATATATATGTAATGCTTAATAACAAAAAAATCAATTTATCTTTTAATATTATTTAGTTTCACACATTATAAGTTTAATCTTCATAAAAGTAAATTATTTATTTATAGGTACTACTAAAAGTTTCTAGTCAAACAGTGTTAATAAAGTGTATAATTTTTATATACAGGGGTTACTAGCGAGTTGCGAGCTGTGAGGATGAGTAGTGCGCAGTGAGAGAACACAGTTTAATCTTCATAAAAGTAAATTATTTATTTATAGGTACTACTAAAAGTTTCTAGTCAAACAGTGTTAATAAAAGTGTATAATTTTTATATACAGGGGTTACTAGCGAGTTGCGAGCTGTGAGGATGAGTAGTGCGCAGTGAGAGAACACAGTAGGCAGGAAAAAGACAGCTAGTTACTCGCTAGAGTATAATACGAGACAAAAGTTTCCTGACTGGCTTGAAATAGTGCGTCAACCCAACATGGATTTAAATTCCACACTTCTACCGCAGAATGTACGTTCTCAATGTTCACTCTACGGCTACTAGCAAGCAAATGAAATCCACACCACAATTTTAAGGCCAGGCGCATCCAAACTAATCGCGGTCATGTGTCGTTCGTCAGACTGTACTATGTGTGTGTGTGAGAGAGAGAGAGAGAAAGAGGGAGAGTGACATTGTACTATGGAAAATCACGAAGGAGTGAGGCGCGGAGCGCGGGCCAACGCAACATTGCAAGAAACGGGTTATTTTATAACTTAAAAAAATAATTCGAACACTATACCTCCAAATATAAAAAAATACACCATTGCGTCCATAAAAGTTCATAGAAACCTTTATAAAAAATCTGTTGTGGCCAGCACAATACCTTCCGTCAATCCTGTGTATAATGTATAAATTCCATACATAATTTTTCTTGCAAAAGATTCTAAATTTCCAGTAAAATTATTTCATAAAAAAACTATTCAAATAGTACTTGACACTGACATCTTCTTCTTCTTTAACTTTTCCCATTCGTTAGGGGTCGCTATTTTTGCGTGTCGTTATCATTCAGTTCCTTTTCTCTCAAGTCTTCCGCAATACAGTCCTTCCATCTTATCTTTGGTCTTTCTCTGTTTCTTCAACATCCTATTACTAAACTATTCATTCTTGTTCCAATATAATTCTTCATTTCACCTCATGACATGTTCAAACCAATGTAATCATCTTTCTTGTATCTTTCTAGAAACTTGTAATACTAGAGTTATTTTCTTACCGTATCTTTCCGTGTTTTCCCCAACATCTACTTCAACATCCTCATCTCTGCCACATTAATTTACTTTTTATTGATACTGACATCTGCCAATTTGAATTATATGAATATTTTAATAGTTTCCATGTTTAGCATAGTTGGCTGAATTATAAAATTTAATTTCTTTAAAATTCTTTAACTCTGTATCTATTGAATATGAAGTACAAAATGTAATCAAATAGTATAGAGAATAATATATTCTTTAAGTTATAATAACGTTAAATGTCAATAAATCAAATTTAACTGTTAAATCTTCAAATGAGGGTACTTCCGGTTCACCAATTATAACCAAAATCTAATCACTTGTTCTTCTGGATGTCAACTTGAGGAATACGAAAAAATTATAATTTTTGGAATCGTGGTATTGAAGTTATGGGATCCGGAACTTTTGTCACACACACACAGACACACATACATACAGACATCTTCGTAAAAATGGTAAAATTGTATTATAGGGACCCTAAAACATGCTTATACACTAAAAACCCATCATTGAATTTTTTGACCAAAGACAATACCTTCCTTACCTAAAGGTGACGGAAGGTAAAAATAATCTTTTTTGATGTACGTCTTAGTGTTTGAGATAATCTGGTCTAAACATAAAAAATGATTATTTTTTCCGTTATTCTCTTGGGCTAAATTCGATTAAAAAATTATTAAACTCGTAAGCCCAAAATCTGTCGCGTATATTCAAAAAATAATTAAAAATAGACCGACCACGAAACTTAACATTTTTTAATTTGAAAATATTCAAGCTTCTTCATTTTACCGTTATGTACCTAGCTCAAATTTTTATTCTAGTGCCTTTATGCCATGCTTACAATTTAACAAATTTGAAATTTTGGTTTGTTAGATTAATAACTATCGTGTGTGAAAATTTCAGCTTGTAACACCGATTCCCTACAAAACCCATTTTTGACACTTTTCGTAACAGTATTTGGAAAACAGCAATAACAAGCGCTGTCCATTTTGTATAACACCGCTGCGTCGCCCCATCCCATTCTACTAATAAAGTTATCATGAATCATCTGATAACCGCGACTCGCAGTCCGAGTGGTCAGTGTTTCCAGATAGTAGCCACGGGAAACATCAGGAACATTATGTTATCAATTTAACTAGTTTTATATTTTATCTTGAAATTTTGTCTTTACGTTGAATTGTTTCTTAATTATTTTACGTTATTTTTTTTATTGATTTTCTAAAATATAATTATTTTATTTTTGTATACTGTATATTTAAAATGCAGCTACCGGCAAAAGTTGCAATTGGTTCAGGGGGAACTCTAGTGTTCATTTTAATATTTGGTTGGGCAGCCTTTCCAGCTTTATTAAAAAATATGATTAAAAAAGTAAGTGTAATAAAAGTAATAGATGTTTTTTTTTATAATTATGTACGTACAGTGATTAATGTGTGTTGCAATATAGGTATACTTTAATTAAAAATATAAGTATATGTATTGTATTATTTAATTTTTTATAAATGGTTCTCCAACGGTGGAACAAAATTATAATTTTTTAAATGGTACCCTATAGTTTTTTGATCCACTAGATAGATATTTTTTCTGATTTGAAAGATATAACAATTATTTACAGTAAAATGATATTAAAAATTAGAAATAATGTAATAAGGAATGGCTTCACTACTAGTGTACCTTAGGCAACAGACGTGTTGCATAGCCAATTTCAATATTGTACCATTATTTTTAATTTTTAATAGCATTTCTTGAAATTATTGTTATACAAGTCTATGCAATATTTATATAATTGAAATCAGAAAAAAATTCTACAGGGTACCATTTGAAAATATATAGTTTTGTTCTACTGTTTGAGAACCACTATTTGAACTTTCGATTTGTTATTAATGATAAATTATCCGCTTATTCTTGGTCAATTTTGTATATATTTTTCTTCAAAGTTCGCCCAAAAAAGTGCTTGTTGTTTAAAGGAAATATATGTTTATTTACTTAAATATTTACTGCATTATCAGTTCGTTTATTATTCCACGAGTATATTGAGTAAGGTGAATAAAAATTAATATCTAATATAAAACCTACGAAAAACATTTTTATTAAATAAGTTTATTATACATACATTAATGTTCACTTATAACGAACTCCACGGGATCGGCAAAAACGGTTCTTTCTGAACGAAAAAAATAGTACTGTTCTTATACAGTTCGCACTTTTAATTAATTAGTTCGTTTAGATTACTGTATATACATATCTAGTTATATTTGAAAAATATAGTGGAATTGTTAAATATTATATATACTGAAAAACGGGCCACTCAAATTACTTTTTTATTTATAATTATTTTTTAATTCTCTTTCCAAATTTGTAAATCAGGCTTAGGAGCTTACAAATGATGGTATATGGCATGATGTTAGCGCTTCCGGTTTAACCGGAAAAGACAACTTTCACATTTTAAATGAGACACTTTATTTTTATATATTTTGAATCTACGTAAAATTACTAATTCATCGATATGCTTGAAGTGAAACTTTATTGAAGAAATAAATAACAAAACCGTAAGAGAAAAATATGAATAATTAACTGGTGCGCCATATTAGGTAGGCTGTGAAAATAAATTTACATTTTTTTTGAGTCAATATATGGAATCTTGCCAAAAAAATTACTATTTAAACAATTAACTTAAATATTAGTTAATATTATCTTAACTGTTTTCATAGTTTGTTTGATATCGAGGCTTAGCAGGTTAATTATGTATCATTGTCCTTCGGATTTTTTTTTTCTTAAGTTATTTCTTCAATAAAAATACACTTCAAGCATATCGTTATATCAAATATATACGGTGTCCCATTTGAAATATGAAAGTTAATGTCACTTCAGGTCAAATCGGAAGCGCTACCATCATGACAAATACCATGATTTGTGAGCCCCTAAGTCTGTCTACTTTACAAATATTTAAAGAGAATTAGAAAATAATAATAAATAAAAAAGTTATTTTGAATGGCCCGTTTGTCAGCGTATAATATATATATATATATATATATATATATATATATATATATATATATATATAGTAGTAATTTTGTGGGGAGTCGGTGAAAGGGGAATATTTTAGTTTGTTCTGGTTTATTTCATCAAGCTTTCGGATTTTGTTTAATCCTTCTTCAGGATGCTGTAAATTTAGTCAATATTACAACAATGTAGTACACATTTGGTGTGATAACTTACAATAATATGAAGTTGTATTTTACAATAGTTTCGTTTATGAACATGAGAATATTAATACTAAACAGACTCCCCAAAAAATTACTACCACAGTTTATATCAGTGACGAACTTCACCAATTATATATATATATATATATATATATATATATATATATATATATATATATATATATATATATATATATATATATATATATATACAGTGTGTTAATTAAAAACCTGGCCATAGGCGTTTAACATGGGAAATCAGTTTTTCCTTGCGCAAAAGTTCCCAAATAATTTTAGACAAAAATACTTCAAATAAATGTTATAGAGAATTAAATTCTGCATTCGAGTTAGTAATAAGATTTTATTTTTGACATTTAATAACCGAGAAAATCAATTTTAAAGTTTTTGAATATTGCTGATTTATAGCGATACCCATGCAACTCAATCAAAATTTGTCCATCATTTTATATTCTGAAGCTTTCCTTCATAAGAAAACTGTTCCACACTTTCAAACAAATATGTTGTTGCGAAAATCACAAAACACAAACTTTTTTGACAGTTAAGATGACATACAATTGTTCGTAATTTTGTTTGAGTTCCATGGCTACTGCTATAAATCAGCTATCTCCAGAAAAATTTAAAATTGATTTTCTCGGTTATGAAATGTCAAAAATAAAATCTTATTACTAATTCGGGTGCAGAATTTAATTCTCTACATCATTTATTTGAAGTATTTTTGTCTAAAATAATTTGGGAACTTTTGCGCAAGGAAAAACTGATTTCCCATGTTAAACGCCTATGGCCAGGGTTTTAATTAACACACTGTATATATATATATATATATATATATATATATATATATTATTGTATTATATTATATAAACAATTGTCATTGGCAAAAAGTTTCTGTGCCAAAACCACGTACATTATAAATTGACAAGTTTTCCTTATATTCTATTCAATACACGAATATTTCTATTTCAGCAATTAGTTCTGAAAGAAGGCAGTGAAATCAGAGCCATGTGGAGTAAGGTGCCGTTTCCAGTTGACTTTAAAGTTTACATGTTCAACGTTACAAACGCAAAAGATGTCAGCAACGGGGATTCTCCTATGCTAGATGAAATTGGGCCTTTCTTTTTTGAGTAAGTTTGATGCAGTATTAAAAATAATTACCTGATTTGAATTCTTTTCATATATTTGTTACCTGCAATGATTTGTTAAAATTCAGCCATTTATTTGCAAAGTAAGAATAATAAATAACTATAATTAATATTGCATGAATATACAAATTGAGTATTTAAAATACTTTATTCTTCTTCCCGTTTAGATGCCTAATAACATATAGAAATATAATTACAGCTTATAGCTTTCCTTCTATAATACATGAATGTTGTACATTTTAATTAAAATATCTAATTTTTAATTTAATGTACACTGGGTTTGTAAAAGTATCGCATATACCTTCAAAATCAAGTAACGCAATTTTTTGCAAAGCCAGTGTAAATTATTTTATAAATATTTAAAATATATTTTGTTACTTAATATTTCAAGTAATATCAAATAACTTCTATACATATTTCATTACGTAAACAATTACATTTAATTAATATGCTTGAAAGTTTTGTGTCAGTAATTTTATTATGATCTGTTTTACAATTTATGTACCAAATGCGAACGGGTAGCTAATAAATATATATTCATATACTGATTTGCAAAAATAGGTTTATTTGAAGTGAACATTTTTGTACGACTAGATTCCTGTACTTCTGTAATAGAAACGTAACTAATATTTATTTACAAATTTCTCACAAAAAAGTCTAATATTTTAATTCGTTTTCAAACAATACGTCAGAAATCCAGTGGTACAAAAAATATGCATTTCAAATAAACCACTTATTTTTACGAATATCGAAAAGAAGTCTATTTGTAATATTGCAGTATCATATTATACTTATGATCCGTTAACGTAATATAAATATGGAAGAATATACACTGTTCTTATAAAATTTGAATTTATATTACTTCAATGGCTCACAAAGAACAAATTTTAACGAAAATATTTAAAATATTAGTTATTTCGGTCATTAGAATCATACCTAAAGGGAAATCAACAAATGATATATTAATAGAACATACAAGTTTTATTTATATATTTAAAAAGTTGCAAAAGGCATATTTCGTAATGAACTAATTTTATTCATCGTGTATGATACGGAGCGGAGCCTTTCGTCTTTGTTTTGGGTTGGCGTTGGCGAAATACGACTATGTACATAATTAAATAATTTGTTTGTATCTTTTCATATTTTTAAATGTACAGCGTATTTCAAAATTTCGGATGCATATATTAAAAATTGTTTGTATAGTGATATTTATTTATTAAAGTACCACCCACAATTATATTAAAAACAAGAATAAATAAACTTCTGGATGCTATGATTATTACTCCAATTCAACAAATTTATGGTGTATTAATAGATTGTATAGAACTTGAATACATTGTTTATAATATATTTTTTTTAGGTTTAATAATAATTTATTTGCAAATAAATCATTGTCTGCATGTGACAAATGTTTTCGTCTTTAATAATTCGCAAATAACTTTTATTAAAGTAATAAAATTTAAGACGGCAATTAATTGAGTATATTGTCTGTTACCTTTACCCTCAGTCTTATAATACTAACATAAATATTGTATTATTTACGGTTGGAGCGAAAAATTTTGGGACTTGTCTTTTGTCATATATTATTGTTTTATTGTATTATAGATTATTGTTTAAATGAGAAATTTAGTTGATAACAACATATTTAAATCCAGTACACTTTATTAATACATAAAATAAAAAAATGCCCAAATATAGTCTTAACTATTGTAACAAAAATTTATATTTTATTCCTGTTAATATATTTATTTCAGAGGGTACGAATACATTTCGGGTTAGGCTCGTACTTTGAGGAAGTTACTAGTTTTCTTTATCTTAAAATTGAATATTTAAATAATTAACATAAATTGGATGATAAATAACAGTTCTAAATTATTCATTTATGTTTTTCTGTATAACATGTATATATCGAACATAACTCAATGTAATCAATACTTTCTTTAAGAACGCTGTTACTAAACCATTCATGTTTGCAAAACATGACGTACTAATATGTATTCACACCTCTCCCAAGTAAACACGGAAAATAAAGGTCTAACTGCTTCAGAAACTCTCAAAATGCGATTTTCTTCCTTCACGGGCACAATATTCTTAGATCATAACAAATATATATATATATATATATATATATATATATATATATATATATATATATATATATATATATATATATATATATATATTGAGGTATTAATCTATAATTCAAGCCATTTAATACAAAATTGGGAGCATGTGTATGAAAAAAATAGCTATGTTGTAACCTATAACTCTAAAGAGCACGAGTTGATATAGAATAATTATTCGTTCATTACTGAAGTTTATTCAAGAAATTGGTATTTCCGGTTTAGATATAGTCGTGAATTTTCACATATGAAATAAATATGGGAAGGCCTAAATATTACAATCTTTTTTTTACTAATAAATGATTTTGCGATTGGCTAACATACAGTGAGTTACGTATTTCTTACTATGTATTACTAAATAGTTTACTGTCACTAATGTATTTAATAACATTTTTTATCAAAAAACTAATAACAATGAAAATACTGTTCAACAGAAGAATTTACAACTTAGCTTAAATAGTATTGCTTGATAATTGAATTAAATGAAATTTAAAACTAATACAAAATATATAAACCCACCTGCCTCGAATGATAACAGGTATTTGAAACTTCTCTAGCGCGTTATTATCTTCCTTTGTTCCTTTTTTCATAAAATATGTAATATGACTATGGAATAATAATCGCTTCTTGAAATATACGTATTATTTGATTTGCATACAGCTGAAGTTGTTAATTACAGTAATGTTAAAGAAACATTTTAAATTTATAAGATATGTTCATAAATCCTTTTATAAAATAAATTATATAATCTTTTTGTCTACATTTTTCCCAAAGTTGAATATTGAAAGAAATATTAAAATATCAAAGTTGGTAATCTGACAGTTTCAATAAATATTTGAAATTTAATTTATTTTGACACGTTCACAATAATTATTTGAAAGTTAGGTTACCGTTAAATTTTTTATTTATTGTGCTATCAACTTACATACAAGTATTTTTTACTTTAATTTATAAGAGTACTTTACTGTTTGATTTTACTATAAAAAATCTAAATGCAATATGTTTTCATGAGTAATAATAGGTTACAACTAAAATGACACTTAGAGTAAGTTGTTACCAATTTCACAAAAAAATACCCAAAAACAATTGAACAAAATTGTTCATTGTATCACTGTTTTTGGCAAAAATAGTTGTACAAAATTCACTTTGTGAACGCGAAATAGGAAAAGTTTTTTTTTTGTAATTCTGTTTAGTTGCAATATTTGAAGAAAAAAAATGTTGTCATAGTAGTTAGTTGTCGGTTTCTTGAATTAGTGTAAAGTGACAGGCTAACGCTGATTGGTTGATTTGGTCACTTAAATAATGTTATTTTAACATTCAAAATGACAAAGAAAAAGTTGACATGGAACGGAGTTACAAAAAAACATTTAATAAGTAAAATATAAAACAAAAATTTAAGTAAGAAAGCAATATTCAAATAATATAAAATAAAATTAAAATATTATTATTATAATTATTTTTGTCAAGTTTAACGCATGTAATAACAGTCCAGTGACTCAACCCTTAATTGATGAATGAATTTTTCAATTAATTTTAAAATAATAGTATATTATCCAATGAGAATAATGTTTTTTATCATGAGTAGAAAGGCGAGTGATGTAAATCATTCGAATGAGTAATAGCCATTACATGCGAATAGAATATTGTACTTTATCCGCAACTATGAATCAATAATATATCAGTGACATATTTGCATTGAAAAAAATGTTTCTGTAATTCCGTTTCATAATGTTAACTTGCTGTTTGTCATTTTGAGTGTCAAAATTACATTCTTTTTTAAACTAATTTGTTCAACTGTCACTTTAAAGCATTAGTGCCTTAAGTAACTAAATCAGCCAATCAGCGATAGCCTGTCACTTTTTTACAGTAATACAAAAAGTAACATCTGACCGTCCGTATAATATATATATATATATATATATATATATATATATATATATATATATATATATATATATATATATATATATATATATATATATATATATTTCTTAAAGTGTTGAAACTAAACGGAATTACAAAAATACCGTGTTGTGATTCATTGTAAAATTGTTTTTTTTACACATAACTAGTGTAACTTTGGCTTTTATGTGAAATACTAAAAGTAATTTTATTCGTACTCTTTGAAAGGTAAAATTTGAATTTGACTATGGATTGAATAATATTATTCAATTAAACTATCAATATTATATAGAATCAGTAACGAAGATCATTAATTGATAAAAATCGGTTGAATTATGAGTATATTATTTTTTATTTTATAAAATGTGAAAATAGGCCGAGCTCCTCCTAGGGCTCCGCCGATAGTGTTTTACCCACCCAAACTGCCCACGCAACCTGCCCACCCAAACTGCCCACCCAAATTGCCCACGCAACCTACCCACCCAAATTGCCCACGCAAAATGCCCACTCAAACTGCCCACCCAAACTGCCCACCCAAATTGCCCACGCAATCTGCCCACCCAAACTGCCCACGCAAAATGCCCACCCAAATTGCCCACCCAAAATGCCCACGCAACCTGCCCACCCAAATTGCTCACGCAACCTGCCCACCCAAACTGCCCACGCAAAATGCCCACCCAAACTGCCCACGCAACATGCCCACCCAAATTGCCCACGCAACCTGCCCACCCAAACTGCCCACGCAAAATGCCCACCCAAATTGCCCACCCAAACTGCCCACGCAACAGGCCCACCCAAATTGCCCACCCAAATTGCCCACCCAAACTGCCCACCCAACCTGCCCACCCAAACTGCCCACGCAACATGCTCCGCCGATAGTGTTTTACAAAATTTTCTAATGATTCTTCAGTCTGTTTCATGCTTCAAACCAAATATATACGTTGAATGCATTAAATTCATTTCACGCACATGCCTACAATAATTCTGTTTGTATTCTGGACATATAAGAACCTTTCCTAACTCCACTTGTGATGATTTATAGATATTTTGCATTTAAAATGACAATCTGAAAAAGTGATTATAAAGATTTCATAATAAAAATAACATTTTAAATAATACATACTTGTTTGAATACCACCAGCATTTCATTTCATTTTGATTGCATTTAGATCATCATTTAAATGTGTTGTTTTTATTCCAAAAATATTATCATGTTTAGAAGATTGACAATGTCAAAAAATGTGTCATAATATTTTCTCGGCGATATTCATCTTAAAAATTTCAAAGAGTACTTGAGCTTTGTCTCAGTTTTAAAAACAAAAATCCAAAAATTCACATTAAATAATTTTTTCCACAAAAACTATGCATCCTACAGAAAAAACACATAAGGCTAGGGCACTCGAGACAAGAATTATCTACCATTTGGTAAAACTTGTACGAAAATCGCTGTCACAGTTAAAGCTGTAGCCTTGTTCAAATGATGGCGATAGTCGTGATGAAAATATATATCCGTATGCCTTTTAGTATTAGGACTAGCAGAAGCCCGGCCTTCGGCCGAGCTCCTCCTAGGGCTCCGCCGATAGTGTAGCAGAACCTGCCCACCCAAACTGCCCACGCAACCTGCCCACCCAAATTGCCCACCCAAACTGCCCACCCAAATTGCCCACGCAAAATGCCCACCCAAACTGCCCACCCAAATTGCCCACGCAACCTGCCCACCCAAACTGCCCACGCAACCTGCCCACCCAAATTGCCCACCCAAACTGCCCACGCAAATTGCCCACGCAACCTGCTCACCCAAACTGCCCACGCAAAATGCCCACCCAAATTGCCCACTCAAACTGCCCACGCAACATGCCCACCCAAATTGCTCACGCAACCTGCCCACCCAAACTGCCCACGCAAAATGTCCACCCAAATTGCCCACGCAACATGCCCACCCAAATTGCCCACCCAAACTGCCCACCCAACCTGCCATTTAGTGTCGTTTTTCCTAATTTCGTCAATGACTTCTTGTAAACAAATAATAGCAACAGGTCAGTAAAATCGACAAATGGGGCGATAATTTTTTTAACACAACGAGATCGAAAAACTTTTGTTGGTTTTAGCTCATTTTGAGAGACCCATACCGCCAAACAGTTGATGGCTTTTACTGTTAGGCTCGTAGGAATAAATCCATGTTTCTTCGCTTGTGACAATATTGTAGACTAAATTTGAGGATCTTCTCCTGCATTTTATGAGAATTTCTTCTTACCATTGTGGGGGAATTCAACGGGCACAGAGTTTCTTTATGGCCTTATCAAACTAAAAGTAGTATCTCTGACTAGTCACGCATTATACACGACTTCGGTTCATATCGCTGACTTTCTCCAGTGTGTAGCTACAAGGAAGTCAGCTATCCTGTTCTCAGATGAAATAGAATCAGTTTCATTTGCTCTATTTATCGCTGACTTCTCTATTGCGCATGCGGAACTATCTTCGAGATACAAGAATGAAACTTTACCTCAGAAATTGGCGAGCCCCAAGATTTTTTGTATGTTGCGCATAAAATGATTATGCTTACACACAATTACATTATTTTTCCATCGTTTTGATTCATTTTACAAGAAATAATTTATTATGTCAAACAAATGTGAAATATGTTGTCATTAAAGAAAACGGTTGTTCGAAATTGCAGTGGGTTAGATCAAGTTAAATCTCTTATGGCCAGCACAATGTCATACGCCAATTCCATTTTATTTTACATAATTATAATCATTTGGTAATTTTATTAAAATGATTATCTGGCCCTATTTCACTTTTCATACAAACATAAGATACTCGTATAAACTACTCTTGATCACCTCTTGATTTTGGACACTGGCACTTTTACATCAATCACAAATATATGGCTTTCTCAACTAGTTTCTATGGAATAATAGATAAGCTGCAAGATTTATTACAACAGATTACTTTATATATATGTATATATATATATATATATATATATATATATATATATATATATATATATATATATATATATATATAAATCTATAGAACTATTGAGAAATGTAAATGTAACAGATAGGGATTTTAAGGTTCTTTAATGTTTGCAATCAAATAAATTGTCAGAATATAATAATTCGGTATATCTCATTAAGAAAAAACTATTTTGGCTGTCCAATTGTCTTCTTGATGTGTTTTGTTACCTTATCTAGGGTGGTGTAAGATAAGAAATATTACTACATATTATAAATGTTTTTTCTCCTTTACTTTTCTCATATATGCTTTACAACGTAGGGTCTTCGGTCCACTTCTTGAAGTTGTTCGATCTCGCGCTAAGCAAATTTATAAATTTAGAGGAGTATGCTCAAAATTTCCCTAGTATAATCTATATGCTGATTGGCCACTACTGAGCCATGTATACGCCTAAACACATTTTTTTCCATTTTGACATTTAGCCATAATCCCATAGCCTCATTTATTCAAAAACAGGCAGTTCTTACAAAAACGAAATATGTAATATCAAATTAATTGGAATGAAATATCAATAACTCAAATTTATTGTAAATATTTTATGTAGTTTCTTTATTGCTGTAAATTTAACTTTTGAGTACACTCCTCCTAGTTTAAAAACGAAAATAGAAAAAAATAATTTTCTTGACGGTTTCCGTAAAAACAAATTTAAAATTCAGTAACCCTTATAATACTGAAAAGAAAAAAATGTATAGTTAAAAATGAAATATACGATCCATGCAAAAATATATGTTTATGTTATACGAAGGTGGATAGAAAATTTCCTAGTCTAACAGACAGAATAGCACTAAATGCATTTCCATACTAGCTTTGACGCACGAATGAAAGCACCTAGTGTCTTTAAAGCAGCCTGACTGTCTGTCACTATATTGATTGTTGCTCCTTTGAGACCTTCATTTAGGTTTATTTGAGGACAGCCATTTATTCCGTAGATCTATACTTGAAATATAGTGGAACTGGTGCCTGTGTATTCCTTTATTTGGTAACCTGGACCAAATACATCCACTCCAGTTTCTCCGGACTCTAGTTTTGAACCATCCGTAAACCAGGACAATAGCATTTTTTTGTAATTCCGTTTAATTTCAACACTTCTTAAGAAGGGGGACCCTCTTATCGTCCACTAAAGGTGAACACCAATAATTACTTTATGCGTCTGGTTAAAATTGTATATTGTCATCTTTGTATCACAGACAGACATGGTTATTTCATATACGTGTATCTCCCTTAGAATTCTGGTGCCTTTCAATGAAGGAGCTTTCAGTGCTAACGTTCAGATCCAGGACAAGTTTTCAAATTCAAAGGCAGCCATGCTAGTAGTCCATTACTCTGTCCAGTAAACCACAGAGACATTTGATGATCGTTTAATATTACGTAATTGAACAATTATTTATTTACAATTTTTTATGCTATAATATATATATATATATATATATATATATATATATATATATATATATTGTCAAAAACACTATTACCATAAGGTATAGTGTGTACAGATATTTATTTATTATTGTAACGTTTTTATTTATATGGGTGAAGTGTAAAACATAGACAATTATTATTAACTAAATGAATAAGTTTATTAAACGGTAAATAATTAAGGATTAAATATTAAAAGATAATAAAAACAACTAACACTATGATTAAATAATTATAAACACTAAGAATATTATTTAAATGCTTAAACACTACGATTATTTATCTAACTAACATTTATATCACTACAGTTATTTGTATAACTACATTTATTTATGTTAACAACTTGTAAACTGTTTATTTATATCACTGAGTTCATTTCTGGTTGCTTGTATATATGAGACTATCCTCCCGCTGTTCTCCCGACGGTATTTATACAGCCCCTATCATTCTAGAACTCTTCTGAAGCGACAAAGACCTGTATACAAAAGAAGTGGGTCACGGCGTAGTCGCGGGGATTTCAACATCTAGGAAATTCCGGGATTACGTCATCGCTCTAGTACGTTCTTTCGAAGGGATTACGTCATTGTTCGCGAACATGCTATCAGTAGCGGCGCAAGCATACTTTCCTCTCAGGGGCGCACGTCACACTGCCCCCTCCTTAAGACTGTTTCGTCCCGGAACAGTTCTCGATGGCGATATCTGCACGTATTACCCTTGGTACATTTGGAAGTCCACGTGGTACACCAAACCGGCATACACACTCTTTGACTAAGGTTTCAGCGACCGTAATGGCTTCCTGGTTGAGTAATAGATAGGCTTCAACCTACTTGGTGAAGTAGTCCATGACAACCACGATGTATTTATTTCCGTCTTCTCTTTCTGGAAATTCTTCAACAGGCCATCCTCAATGACCATGGAGTCCCATTGCGCCCAGTACGCTTTTACACTCTGTGAGTGTGGTGCAACGTCATCCCATAATGGTTTGCATTCTTCTGCTTTCCATTCCAATATAATTTTCAAATTTTCTTGGTCTTCGCGTAGTCCATCGGGCTGCCAATTATCATCGACTACTGTTGTCCTGGCGACGGTAAACTGTTTCTCTTCAAGTCGACTACAATGTTTGCATTCATCTTGGCAAGGCCTTCTGGACAATGCGTCGGCATTACGATGGCTGGTACCCGTCCTATGATCGATTTTGAAATCGTATTCCTGTAGTCTTTCAATCCATCTAGCCACCTGACCTTCAGGATTTTTGAATTGTAGCAGCCATTTTAATGCAGCATGGTCTGTTCTAATCAAAAATCTTCTACCGTACAAATATTTATAGAAATGTTCCACGGATTTGACGACCGCCAAGTGTTCTTTTCTGGTCACACAGTAATTCCTTTCTGGTTTTGACAAGGTCTTACTAAAGTAGGCAATAACCTTCTCATGCCCGTCTTGTATCTGGGAAAGAACGCCGCCAATTCCGACGTTGCTGGCATCTGTATCTAGTATGAAGTTTCCTTCAGGTAAAGGATAACTCAAGACGGGTGCGCTTGTCAAAGCATGTTTTAGTTCTTTAAATGCAACTGTACAGTCCATTTCCCAGATAAATCTTCTTCCTTCTTCAGTAAACCTTGTCAGTGGCTTGGCTATGTTGGCAAATCCAGGTACATATCGTTGATAATAGGTACACAAACCAAGAAAACTTCTAAGTTCGTGTTTGTCCCTAGGTGCTGGCCAGTCTCTCACAGCCTTTATCTTCTCCTGGTCAACTGCAATACCCTTACCGGAAACCACGTGTCCAAGGTAATGAACTTCTTTTTGAAACAGGTGACACTTCTTCGGGCTAAGTTTTAGGTTAGTCTTCCTCAATCTTTGGAAAACCTCTTCCAAATTCTTCATGTGGTCCTCGAATGTCTTACCTATCACAATAATATCGTCGAGGTACACTAAACAGGTTTCCCAAGATAGCCCAGCCAATTCTGTTTCCATGAGTCGTTCAAACGTTGCAGGAGCATTGCAGAGCCCAAACGGCATTACGGTAAATTGCCAGAGTCCTGTACCGATGGTGAAGGCTGTCTTCTCTTTGTCTTTTGGATCCAAATCAACTTGCCAGTAGCCGCTCTTTAGATCCAAAGTGGAGAAAATCTTTGAGCCAGCCAAAGTGTCTAATGTGTCGTCTATTCGAGGTAGCGGGTAGCTATCCTTCTTCGTCACGTTGTTAAGTTGACGATAATCGACGCAAAATCGTGTAGAGCCATCCTTCTTCTTCACTTACACCACTGGTGAAGCCCAAGGACTGCTTGAAGGTTCGATTACACCTTCCATCTTCATGTCCTCAATAATTCTTTCGGCTTCCTCACGCTTCGCCAATGGCAGTCTTCTTGCTGGTTGGCGGATGGGTCTTGCGTCTCCGGTGTCTATTTTATGGTGAACTACATTAGTTCTTCCGTTGGATTTCTTGTCATGTTGGAACACATCTTGAAACCTCCCAATTAAATCCTTCGCCCTGGTTCTCTGGTCGGCGGTCAATTCTTCAAACGATGTTGTCAATTGATTGTTTAACGTGTCCGAAACTTTCTGAGATGTGTTCCCTGTGGCCTTTACAGTTCGAATAATCGACGATACTGCCAAGCATTCGCCTACAATTGTTCCTCTTTTAAGAATAACCGGGTAATTATTTACGTTCATTATCCGAACTGGAATGACCTGGCTGGCTTTGACCAGTGATTTTCCGACAACAACTCCAGTGCCAATTTTGGCATCGTCATTCCTGGGCTCAAGCATAACAATGTTTCCCTCACTGAAACTACCATCTAAATGTGCTCCCAGGATAGTTTCACTTCGTTCTGGGAGGGTGATGTCTTCGGCCATTAGTACACGCACAGCCTTGTCGTCTCGTGGATTTAATATGAGTTTTTCTTCATTGACCATCATCACTCCCATTAGGTCAAGTTTAAAACCGTGCTTTGGCATTGCGTCCATTCCGAGTATTAATTCATCTTCAACTTCAGCTACCAGCGCACGATGTTTAAAGGAGGTGTTTCCAATAGAGATGGTGACATCTACTTCTCCTAATGCGGTAGCTTGTTCTCCCGTTGTTGTGCGTAACCGCCACTTAGTTGGTTGAAGATGCGTCTTCCCAGTTTTCCTTATGAAGTCGGGTCTAATTATAGTTTTTGTCGCACCCGTATCCAGTAGCATTTTCATAGGCCTTCCGTTAATAGAGCCATCCACATAGATGCTATTGGCTTTATGATGAAGAGATGCGACATAACTGATGGATTGTGGAGCTACTAGATTACGGGTCGACAGTTGCCCCTTCGCATCAACCCGATTTAGTTTTCCGACTCCTTTTCTTCCTTTGTCGATTCCGTTTTCTTTTGAGAGTTTCTTTCTTCCGGTAAACACTTCACTTGCAATTCATCGCATTGTCTCTTCTAGATCTTCAGAGTTTTCCTTTCTCTCAGCATCGATATTTCGCACCCGTGGTTGGTTACGTGAAGCTTGTTTGGCAGCTTCATGCTCTAATGCATATGAGAGTGCGTAAATTAGAGTTTTTGGACAGGCCAATCGCAATGCTTGCTGAGTTTCGCTGTCCCGAACCCCGTAAATGAATGATTGAGTGGCCAGGCACTCCAAAACGCTGTCAGGAGCCGTAGGATTTGCGAGATGAACCAAACGAGCTACGTCAACTTCAAATTCTTGAAGGCTTTCTTTTGAACTCTGATACCGGTTCCTCAGTTGCGTCTGGTACACCTGCTCCAGATGTCCATTTCCATACCGCATATCCAATCGCTTGACTAGCTGGTCATAGTCCTCTTGTTCTTCTTCTTTCAGCGTTTGCACGATGTCGATAGCTTCTCCGCGCAACGAGACAGTCAACGCCGTAGCCTTCTCTTCGGGCGTCCAATTATTCGCTTTTGCGGCCGCTTCTAATTGTTTTAAATAATTTGGCCACGAAGATTTCTCATCAAATTCCGGAGTTTTTATTTGCATTTTTGAAGTAGTATCAGGTTTTACTACTTTTCTTCCTTCTATTAGACTTGGCTCAGCCACACCAGAATTCGGAATTGACGACGATGTAATTTTAGTGAATTTTTCTCGCAATTCTTCTATCTTCCTATCATACTTTTCTTCTAAATTCTTCAGGTTTTCTTCGGTTTTTCTAGAATTCTCCTCTAATTTTTCTTCTAAGCTTCTAGAATTTTCTAGCAATTTTTCCTGTTGTATCTAATTCTCGTTCTTCCAGTTCTCTCTTGAGATTCACTTAATTTTATTTGTTTAGTCGCCATTTTATTTATTTTTATTTATTTACACAGTTTAACAACCCCACACCTGACACCAATTGTAACGTTTTTATTTATATGGGTGAAGTGTAAAACATAGACAATTATTATTAACTAAATGAATACGTTTATTAAACGGTAAATAATTAAGGATTATATATTAAAAGATAATAAAAACAACTAACACTATGATTAAATAATTATAAACACTAAGAATATTATTTAAATGCTTAAACACTACGATTATTTATCTAACTAACATTTATATCACTACACTTATTTATATAACTACATTTATTTATTTTAACAACTTGTAAACTGTTTATTTATATCACTGAGTTCATTTCTGGTTGCTTGTATATATGAGACTATCCTCCCGCTGTTCTCCCGACGGTATTTATACAGCCCCTATCATTCTAGAACTCTTCTGAAGCGAAAATGACCTGTATACAAAAGAAGTGGGTCACAGCGTAGTCGCGGGGATTTCAACATCTGGGAAATTCCGGAATTACGTCATCGCTCTAGTACGTTCTTTCGAAGCGATTACGTCATTGTTCGCGAACATGCTGTCAGTAGCGGCGCAAGCATACTTTTCTCTCAGGGGCGCACGTCACATTATAAATCAATCCAACAGGATACAATCCCAATTATAAGAAGGAACTCAGATCACAGTATAGACAATAATCACATATAAGTATGTATGTATACAAGTAAATAGAAAACTGAAGGAAAAAATACAAAATATAAATATATAAATGATAATAAACATCAAAAACATCGAAATACTCATGAAGGTAATATTTGACTTTTGAAATATTTAAACAAAGTCGTCTTAAATATATTTAGTTGGTCAGTAAAAATGTCAATATTTACAGGTGATATCGTTGTATTCAGTGCACATCTGTCTGACTGATATATTTAATCGTGTACGAATTTCGCTTATTGCTTTTTATTCTTTGCCATCTTCCTAGCGTTTTAGTCGCGTTTTTCTTCTCCAAGATCTTCAGTATTACCTTATCCCAGTTGTCTTTATGTCTTCCTCGGTCTATTTTTTCTACCACTTTCGTCACCCATATTTGTCTCACCGGTCTATCTTCGTTTATTCTGATCATGTGGCCCCAGCAAGCTAACTGTCTGTCTTCGATGAAGTTCAATGCAGACTTACATTTGTTGTTCTCTAATCATTTCATTTCTGAGTTTATCTCTTATTGTTACTCCCAATACTTTTCTTAAGTATTTTATTTCAAGTGCTTGAATTTTATTTTTTATTACCCTAGAAAGACCCATGATTCGCAGCTATATGTTAAATTGGATCTGTTTATTGAATTGTATACTGTTATCTTCGTTTTGATGTTAATCTTCTTCTTTCTTATGAAGCTTTTCTTTATTGCATGGAAGACTTTCGCTATTTTCTGAATTCTGTCGTAAGTAATTAATATTAAATAACATACAGGAGGTTATGTACTAATATCATGTTCAATATCATGGCTTAATTTTCTGTCTGACACTTTTTATTAAAAAAAAAAAACTTTTTCCATGTTAAACGTCTACATTCAAGGTTTGCCTTAGAACATCCAGATATTTGACAAAAATTTAATAATAATGTACAGCCGAATTCACAAAACAAGATTAGCACTTAAACCAGATTAAAACAATGAAGTTAAGCTAAACCATATTCACAAAAAAGTTTAATCCTTTATCGGTAATACTTTCTTAAACCGGTTTAGTTTAAAATTTAACCCTACATATCCATAGCAACAGAATCATTTGGTGTAAATAAATATTAAACCTATTCACAAAACTTTTCGCTTACAAATTTAAGCCATATATTTAAACCTACTGCAACGCAGGATTAACGTTGTGTAAAATTTGTAATTGTAATTTTAAATCATCATAGAGGTTTGTTATTGTTATAATAATAATAATCTTTATTAAATAGCTTCATACGAATACAAATATTATATATATACATACATTTTTTCCTATAATTAAATAATGTTTAAATGTGATACACTGAAACTAACCAAACATATTTTTCTTCACTGTGAACACTGTGATGTCTTTTTACTCAAATAGATGTCACAAGTCGTTACCTTACATGTTTGTGCTTCTATGTAAATATTTCTAATACATTCACCACTTCTTTTTCACTTGTAGTTTTAACATCAACATTATTTGTTAATATCAGTTTTCTATATCGCTTTTGATAATGTTTCTATAAAATACATCAATATATTAAAAATTCTCATTATTATTTGCTAATTCTAACAAAAATCATAATTCGCGGGTATTTCTAAGTAAAAGAAGAGAGAGTGTACAACGAATGATAATCATATTTACATGAGTTTTAGCCATGCCATAACTGACTACCTATTGCTCACATCAAACGACGGTAATATAATAAGAACGATTTCATTTATTAACAGATAAGTAAGTAAAAATCTATTACAAAGTATATTATAGTTCACGTATTTCTATTTACAATAAAATTAGTCAGAATATTTAAATATTGGTTCATTTTTTGTAGCTCAGTAGCAACTTTAGCTACATTCTTATTCAATTCGTCGTTTTGCTGAAGAATGGTAAAAAAATATATATTTTTTTAACATTTGCAATTTGATTAATGATCAAGACATTATTACTCTGTTTGAGTAGCCTGTGTTGATCTCTCTACTACTGGAGGTGGTAGAGTAGGATCTGGAAGTTCCAATAGTGAAGATGGAGAAGGTGACTGAATAAAATACGGACTTTCTAAAACAAACTGTGAAGGTGGAGGAATAATACTGTCATCTTGAGAAATTTCTGGAAAGAAGAAACATTTATCTTGAATACGGACACGGACGAAGAAAGAAGGGCAAGAATGAATCATTTTATTTAGACATAAAAGACGTAAATCAGGGATCATAAAGTTATATTTTTGCAAACATGCCAACAAGTAATCCAATATCTACTCCATTTTCAATTCCTGAAATAGACGCTGTGCCTATAATTCCGACAATTTTTTCATCAAAATCTGTTATTGTGTAGGCAGTGGCAATCCCACCTCCGGTCTTCAACAATTCTCTTTTTCTTGCGGCGTGTTAAAAGTTTTTTTTGTGTAATACATATGTGAATTATAAGAATGATTGAATAATTACAATAAATTATATTAAAATTGTACTTACATTTTGATTTAGAATTGGTTTTCAAATTCTTCCACTTTGCTTTCACTTCTTCTATACTACGGCCATGGGAAGAAACAACATTTATTTTCCTTGTTATTTCTTCCCACAGCCGTAATTTTTTATTGGCGTATTATTTGGCCCTAATTTGCCAAATAATAATTTAGTTTTACTTTCAACTTCATTGACTAATATATATATTTCATTTTCTGTGAAATTTGGCTTTCTCTCGCGTTTACTCGCCATTTTAATTTTAATTTTGACGTTTATAAATTTAGCTAAACAAACTCTAAGCTAAGTCTATCACCATTTTTTTTCGAGAATATGGTTTAGATTAACTTTTTAATACCGGGTTAGAAAAAGTTTAGCTAAACCAAAATTTGGATTTAGCTAATCCTGTTTTGTGAATTCGGCTGGTAATGTTTATTTATTTGGGTGGTGTAAAAATCAGAGAAATATTATTAATTAAAATAAGTTTATTAAGTGATAAATAATTAGGATAAAGATATTAATTCGTAATTAACACTATTGTAACGGTTTTATTTATATGGGTGAAGTGTAAAACATAGACAAATATTATTAACTAAAAGAATACGTTTATTAAACGATATATAATTAATGATTAAATATTAAAAGATAACAAAAACAACTAACACTATGATTAAATAATTATAAACATTAAGAATATTATTAAATGCTTAAACACTACGATTATTTATCTATACCAATATTTATATAACTACATTTATTTATGTTAACAACTGGTAAACTGTTTATTTATATCACTGAGTTCATTTCTGGTTGCTTGTATATATGAGACTGTCCCTCCGCTTTCTTTCGGCCGGTATTTATACCGCTTATAACATTCTAGAAGACTCGGAAGCGACAATGACCTGTATACAAAGGAATGAGGTCACGGCGTAATTAGCCTCTAGCCGCTGCGGCGCCGGGGATTGCGTCATCGCTCTGGAACGTTCTGTCAGTGGCGGCGTTGTATACTCTTCTCCCAGGGGCGCACGTCACACTATGATTAAATAATTATGGGGTATCGTGGCCGTGTGCCTGAGTGTTTGGTCACGAATCTGGGGACCCGGGTTTGATCCCGACCGACGCCAAAAATTACTTCGAATTTTAATAGCACAAAATTGACCACTGTGACGCACTCTCCACGCCAGCAATGAGTGCCCGTGAGATGACGCCTGATAAGCGCCCGCACGGTACAAATATTTCATCATTACCGATATCTGTACAAAGCAGATTGGCACACTCAGCAATGGGTAATATGCCGTGATGATATATTTATTTTTATATTATATAATTATAAACACCAATTTAAGACTAAGAATATTATTAAATATTTAAACACTAAGATTATTTATTTAAACAATATTTGTATCCCTATATTTATTTATATAACTACATTTATTTATGTTCACAACTCGTAGACTGTTTATTATATCACCCACTATTCATTCTGTATAACATAATGTGTTTATATAGAACATACTTATTTGAATATTTGGGAAAAGGATGTTAACTTTTGTGCAAGACTTGTTTCTTGCGCACTTATGTACTCGTAGTATGATATGATGTGCCACGTGCAGTTCTGGTGGAACCTAATGTTACTGAGGTCCGCCGGCCATACCAAACATTTACTGTTACAACATTTCATTTTCAAATTGCGTTTTCACGTAAAGGCGTTCTATTTCTTCTATTCGGGACAATTACAGATTATAAATGTTAATGTTTCGGACATACTAAACAAATAGAAAAAAATGGCGTCATATCCGGTGCTTTCATTAAGACACCTTTTATTACCGAAATTTTCAATATGCACAACGAAATGTTATACGGTTTCCTGAGTCTACCTACGATACAACCACACAAGATCAGACCGTCGGTGGTGCTTTCCCCCTCATACTACCACACTTCATTTACGCCTATTCTGGAATATTTTTTTTGTTCTAAAACCCATTAACAATATTGAATACAAATTTTGATCAAGACTATATATGGATGAAGCTAAATGTTGTGCAACTACCACTAGGGTTGTTAGCTCCTGGAATAATTCCATGTAGAATATTAAGGAAAACACGCTGTCATACATTGTATAGATTTTTATCTATTTTTCAGTATATTTTGATAAATTATATATCATTTTAAAGGTAGAGTCTATCTAGGGACGCAAATTATTAGCATTTTAAAATCTGATTGTATAATAACAAAAGAAACTGTTGCGGCCAGCACAATACCTTCCGTCAATCCTGTGTATAATGTATAAATTCCATACATAATTTTTCTTGCAAAAGATTCTAAATTTCCAGTAAAATTATTTCATAAAAAAACTATTCAAATTGCATTTGACATTGACATCTTCTTCTTCTTTAGCTTTTCCCATTCGTTAGGGCTCGCTATTTTTGCGTGTCGTTATCATTCAGTTCCTTTTCTCTCAAGTCTTCCGCAATACAGTCCTTCCATCTTATCTTTGGTCTTCCTCTGTTTCTTCAACATCCTATTACTAAACTCTTCATTCTTGTTCCAATATAATTCTTCATTTATCCTCATGACATGTTCAAACCAATGTAATCATCTTTCTAGAAACTTGTAATACTAGAGTTATGTTCTTACCGTATCTTTCCGTGTTTTCCCCAATATCTACTTCAACATCCTCATCTCTGCCACATTAATTTACTTTTTATTGATACTGACATCTGTCAATTTGAATTATATGAATACATTATTGGTTTCCATGTTTAGCATAGCTGGCTGAATTATAAAATTTAATTTCTTTAAAACTCTTTAACTGTATCTATTGAATATGAAGTATAAAATGTAATCAAATCGTATAGAGAATAATATATCCTTAAATAAATAAATAAATAAAGATTTATTTGACTGTTAAAGTACAAAGTTTAAGTTATAATAACGTTAAATGTCAATAAATCAAATTTAACTGTTAAATCTTCAAATGAGGGTACTTCCGGTTCACCAATTATAACCAAAATCTAATCATTTGTTCTTCTGGATGTAAACTTGAGGAATATGAAAAAATTATAATTTTTGGAATCGTGGTATTGAAATTATGGGATCCGGAACTTTTGCACACACACACACAGACACACATACACACACACACACACACACACACACACACACACACACACACACACAGACACTCATACATACATACAGACATCATCGTAAAAATGGTAAAAATCGTGTTATAGGGAACCTAAAACATGCTTATTCACTAAAAACTCATCATTGAATTTTTTGACCAAAGACAATACCTTCCTTACTTAAAGGTGACGGAAGGTAAAAGTATATCAAAATACTGCCACTTTCATCAATTTAATATATATATATATATATATATATATATATATATATATATATATATATATATATATATATATATATATATATCAAAAATAATAAATTTTCAAAAAATTTAATTCAAAAGTCTATATTAAGCATTTTACTTATCAATAGTTTTTAAAATTTTACATTTGAACGTCTAGGACAGAAAATATTATATACTTTCGAAAGTATATTTTTGTCCGCATTGGACTGGGGATTGCACATCCACTTAAATAATAACTAGACGCACAATTAGTTATAGTTAGGTTAAGTTTTACGTTTTAGTTTAACCAGTACTTTGTGACAAATGTAAATTTCCAATTAACATGTGAAGATTGCAGAATCATATATTTTTCATTCGAGAAGGATAAATATAATTCTTTAATTACATTACCAAAAATTATAGTTGTTACATGTTAAACTGAAAAAATAATTATTTATTAAACATATAATTGTGTAGTTGTTAATGGTATAATTGTGTCAGAATCTATTCATAGATTTAATGGTAAAAACAGAAAAAAGTCAATATCTCATGCAAAATTAATACGCATTACTGCGTCTTTAATTTAAAATGTCATATGCTGCATATTTTAATAGTGATCCCTTTGTATTTTCCACTCCACACATATGTTCAACTTTGTTTGTTACCCACATAAATATTAAGCCGCCAATGCGAGGATTCCAGAAAGTTGTTACGATAAATATATTATTAATTTCATTTATTATTTACTTTTGTAACAATTAAAATTATCCGATATGTGACTAATTATTAGTTTGAAAGAAAGAAGTTTTCTGTGATATACTTTTACCATGTAATTTTATTGTCCTTATATACTTTCCATTAATATCAAAGCACGATATGATATTTTCCTTAATACGTAATTATTATTCTTTAAATTAAATTGGAATATGTTGTGAGC
The DNA here is from genome assembly GCA_951394225.1 of Harpalus rufipes. Lineage (NCBI taxonomy): Eukaryota > Metazoa > Arthropoda > Insecta > Coleoptera > Carabidae > Harpalus > Harpalus rufipes. The sequence goes on from OX596276.1 coordinate 32,387,099, forward strand.
GCAAGCAATTTAATTACATAAATACTTTTTTTAAGCTTTTACAAAATATGACATTCTGCTTTATTAGAAAATAATATACAATAAATAAACAAATTTTATATTACATACTAGCCATATCATATCCGCAAATTATGTCATGTACTCGTATTCTCACATCTTGGAATGTATGGCGAAAATTCTTTTTCTTTTTGTTTATTATCTTTGAAGATTGAAAATATGTACTTTTTTTCACTTCTGAAGTACCTACGTGAGAATATGAACCTATATTTGTCTGCAGCTACAGTTCGTAGTATAATTCATAGTATTCTAGCATAGGCAAGTTTAATTTTAAAGCCTATCTTATATTATTGAATGAGTTTATGTAAACCATACAAAATCTGATTTACAATGAAATGATAAATTAAATTTAATAATTTTTATTAGGTTAATTAACCCTGATATAGTTCTGTAAACATTTTCAACTATGTTTTTAATTTAGTTTTGTATTTTTTATTATTAATACAAAAACAACAGTGGTGGCTACTGAAACCGATACAATAATGTAATTATATAAAATGTATCGCAGCTTTCTTAATCGAATCTGCAAGAAAGAGAAAACTCACTCGAAATATAAAGGTTTTGATTTATGGATTTTTTTTTCATCATACAGAACAAAGAAATAAATTTCGAATTTCGGACGTTCAATATTTTGAGATAATGGCTAGGCAAAATATACCATGCACAAAATTGGACTTGGCAATGGCATTTTTCGTCTACTGAGGTTTGAAATATGTATACGTAGTTGTTGAGTTTATAAAAATTCGAATTTCATATGTTGCGAATATTGTAAAGTTTTCGGCTTACGCGGTGTCAGTGACGTAAATACATGGAATCAGTTTCAACCCGAACTATTCTAGTCCCAGTTTAAGTTGAAAACAATACTAATAATAATAAAAATAATAATTTATTGTCAATTGTTTAAAATATATTAAGAACTTCCGGTTGACCAATTATAAACCAAATCTAATCACCTCTTCATTTTATGTAAGCTTGAGGAATACAAAAAAATTATAAATTTTGGAATTAAGGTATAGGAGTTACACTAACCGAAAGAATCGTTGCACACACACACACAAACACATACATACATCATCGTAAAAATAGTAACATTGTATTCTAGATACTCTAAAGCATGCTTATTCATTAAAAACTCTCCACCGATTTTTTTTTACCAAAGACAATACGTTTCTAACTCATTGGTGACGGAAGGTAAAAATAATGAATATAATGAAACTAGCCTTATTCAAATCGATTATTCGAATAATACACCAAGCATTACAGCTGTGAAGCAAAAAAAGGAACAAACGAAAAATGCCCCTAGTAAGCCTGATAAATTACGTCAAACTAGACCACTTCTATTGCCACATCAGAAAACTTTGAAAAAAAAGTAAACTCATCTCGGCACCTCAAGATACTATCAACTAACGTTCTGGAAGGATAAGGTTTTAGAAGAAAAAATTATTACCTGTCATGAAATTATATGTCTCAATGAAACCAGGGCCAATCAAGTAATAGAAAATGTCCCACATTTTCTAGGTGATTACCGTATATGGCAATAAAAAGCAGTAAAATAATTATCTACCGGAACAGAACGTGGTGGTGTAACCCGCCTTTATGAGGCGGATTAGCAAATAATATTTAAGATGGGTTCTTGCCAGACTGGAGGTACAATTTAGTAATCGCCAAAAATATAATAAGTAATAATAAATGCTCTTACCGTTGTGACGTTGCTCGTAGAAGAGTAAAGGTTCGAAATAATAATAATGATTTATTATAACTAAGTTTATTGACTAGTATAAAGATGAGTTGATATATTTACAAATGATGGATCCGACTGTATGGATGAATGGTCTTCTTCTGGTCTCTCTCTTAATGGACCTCTCGATGGACTCTCACCGGACTCTGTCTTCCCATCGTCCATACAGTCTTTTATATTACTGTAATGCTAAGTCAACAAACAATTGAGGTGTCAACTAATTACCAAATAAAGAAACAATATTATAATTGTTTCGTATTGCTTATTCTGCAATATTAGTGATTACTACTACTGAGTTATGATGACCTCAATTGTGTGGTGACCTAGTCTTACATACCTCCCTTCTTTAAAAATTTGCTTCCGGAGGAGCACAATTTTTCTTACAACTATACTTAAAGTCTCTATATTCACAATATTTTATAGCATGTCATGTTTGATGGGGAAAATTACTGCATACCACTGGTCTTCTGCTGGATGGTGTATCCATGGCTGTAGATGAGTTTGAAGGGAGACGATTGGTCGGTCGTTATCCCTTGGATGGTTCATCTGCTTCCTGTGGTTTGATGCGGTTTCCTCAACATGCATGGCACTGACGGTTGTTCTTTCATTCTTAAGATCAACACTTACATACACACATTTTTTAAATACCATATTTCTAACTGATTGATTTTCCATATAACACACAAAATATTCTAAATCTTGTTTTCTATATTTACCATCTATAACGTATTTCATGCAATTCTTATTAATGGTATGGCTAGCACATCCCACAAATAAGTTGCTAATTGAAGTTCAAAACAATTTACAATGAGAGAAGTATAAAGAAAAAAAAATGATAATATTTAATAATTTTGAATACGTTAGAATGCTTTTTAAATTATTCACTTACAGACTTAAAATGGAGAATCAATTACATACACATATTATTTTCCTTATTTCCTTGGATCCGTGTACCGATCTCTAGTCCGTTTATTTGGTTCCTGGTATTTGAACACTAACTAACGCATAATCCACGAGTGCCGTGGTGCTGGTCCTTTACTACGAGTATGGTACGGTGCTACTACAGGAGTGGTGGTAGTATCTGTTTGTCCCTGTCGTATCAATGCATCTATTAGTAGACTGTCCTGAGTTATCCTATGTATCATCTCTGAGTCTATTTCATTTTTATTTCGCTCCTCTGTGCTGGCTGTTTCTTCATCTTTTGATGTACTTGTTTCTTCGCTCTCATCTTCATGATCCAAAAGGCTCTCATCTCTAAATGGTTTTAAACGGTTGACATGTACCGTTTGAATTTTTTTGGACTTCTGTTGTTTAATTTTATATGTCACGGGTCCCATTATTTCCGTTATGAAGTACGGTCCTGTCCATGGCTTGTGTAGTTTTCGTGACGTACCTGCGTGTATTGCTGGGTTATGCAAGTATACTGCGTCACCGATTTTGTAGACTGCTGACTTGGTGTTTTTGTTAAATTGTTTATGCGTTTTCTCTGTTGCCTTGTCGATGTTTTGCTTTACTGTGTTGAAAGCAATTTGTAATCTTTGTTTTAATTCGGACGCATAGTTATCTGCATAATCATACCGTAGATCTTGTGGTCTGGTTATATCGTCATAAGGTAACTCTAGGTCACGACCATGCATTAAGAAAAATGGAGTTTCGTTTGTACTGCTGTGTATACTACTTCTGTATGCCAATAACACATATGGTAGCCACTCATCCCAGTCGGTTTGATCTCGATTCACGAAATGAGATAGAATGTCCTTGAAGACGCGATGACTTCGCTCTATCATCCCATTTGTTTGTGGTCGGTATGCAGTTGTTTGTAGTTTTTCGACGCCAAATATTTTACAAACTTCTCTAAAAACTTCAGAAGTGAAATTTGCGCCTTGGTCGGTCAGCAGTTGTCTTGGAGCCGGGGTCTTGAGATGATTTCTTGTGACAATATTTTCGAAATTGTTGATGCCTTTTGGTCCGGTATAGCGAATGCTTCTGGATATTTCGTGAAGTGGTCCTGGAAGGTTAAGATGTATTTGTTTCCTCTCATGCTTGTTGTTAATGGACCGACAATATCCATTGAGACTCTTTCCATTGGCCTACTAACTTCATTGAACTTTTGAAGTGGCACAGGCTTGTGATGCGGTGACGTTTTCCTCTCATTGCATGAATGACATTTCTTGCAATAGTTTTCAATGTCCTTAGCCATTGCTTTCCAAAAAAAATTTTCCTTGATTCGGCTGTATGTCTTCTCGAACCCCTGATGTCCCGCATACGGTAGGTTGTGGTAATTGTGCATTACCTTGAATTTCATGGATACTGGTACTACGAGTTGATGATGACGTTCATTATTTGATTTTTCTTTGAAGATTAACCCTTCGTTATCCGTGAAATACCCTTCTTTACTGGCGAGCTGTTGCACTGCGGCATCCTGGCTTTGTTTATTTGCTATAATGTGTCTATCCCATATTGGTTCATATGTTCCTTCAACTTCTACAGCATTAATTGGTATTCTTGAGAGTACGTCTGCGTTCACATGCTTCTTCCCCGCTCTATGTTCAATCTTGTACTCGTATTCTTGGAGAGTAAGCGTCCATCTTGCCAAACGTGATTGTGGATTTCTGATCGAAAATAGCCATTTCAGTGGTTGATGGTCAGTTATTATTGTGAATTTTCTTCCATACAGGTAGCATCGATAGTATTTTACACCCCAGATTATCGCAAGACATTCTTGTTCTGTGGTAGTGTAATTTACTTCCGCTTTATTTAACTGACGACTTGCAAAAGCTATTGGCCTCTCGTATCCATTGCATTTTTGACTCAATATGGCACTTATAGCTTTGCCACTTGCATCGGTAGACAAGATGAATTCCTGGATGAAATCTGGATGGGCTAAGACTGACTCGGAACAGAGGGCATTCCTTAGTGAGTTGAATGCCTTTTCGCAATCTTCGGTCCAGACGAACGGCTCACTTTTTTGTGTTAATTTTGTGAGAGGTTTTGATGTTTTTGCGAAATCCTGTATAAATCTTCTATAAAATCCTACTAGGCCGCAGAATGCCCTGATCTCCTTGACTGATTTTGGTTTTGGATAATTTTGTATGACTGTAATTTTTCCTGGATCCGGTTTAACAGCCTCACCATTTATGATGTGGCCTAAATACTTCGTTTCAGTCTTCAAAAAATTGCATTTACTGGGTTGCAATTTAAGGTTCGCCTGTCGTAGTCTCTTGAAAACCTCCGTGAGTCGTTTGAGATGATTGTCCGCTCCATTCCCATTGAACACGATGACGTCATCCAGGTATACTAGGCATTGTTCTCTTCTTAACCCGGATAACACACTGTTCATGAGTCGTTGAAATGTGCTTGGTGCGTTTACGAGTCCAAACGGCATCTTTGTGAATTGATAATGCTCTCCATTTGTCGTGAATGCTGTCTTCTCTCTATCTTGGTCATCTAGTTGCACTTGCCAGTAGCCGGATGCTAAATCTAGGGTAGTGAATAGATTTGCATTCCCCAACTGGTCCAGGGTTTCTTGCATGTTGGCTACAGGGAAGTAATCTTTCTTTGTCACTTTGTTTAAACCCCTGAAGTCGATACACACCCTTATTTTTTCCTCTCCGTTTTCGAATTTCTTTGGTACGATGACCACTGGTGCTGACCATGGTGAATCGGATGGTTCTATTACCCCTGCTTCACGCATTTTCTTTAATTCATTAGTCAATGGTTCTTGTTGGCTGTGAGGAACTCGATACGGTGCTTTAGCTATAGGCGGTACATCTTCAGTGATTATTCTGTGTTTCACTTTATGTGTGCAGCCTAGCTTAGTATCCTCCCATTGAAAAATGTCTTCATATTCCACCAATAAGTTCAATAATTTACTTTTTACCTCTTCCGGTAAATATTCCAAGTTGAATTGCTCTTCAATGCACCTGCTTCCTTGAACTCTTACAGTGCATACGGCCTGCTGCCTCTTATTCTCAGCTGCCGTGACTTTTCCAGCTTGCGGACTTCTTCCTTCAATGGACCTGTGTTGTCCTTTCTTCTGTTGAGCCTGTCGATTTCCAGCGCTCTTAACTTGCGAATTTTTCGTTGCAATTCTTCTGTTTCCAGCTGTCCCGTCTTTCTGGTATTGTGGTCCAGATGACGTGGAATACTGTACTTTTTCATTTTTCTGAGCCTGTTGATTTCCAGCGCTCTTCCCTTGAGAATTCTTCCTCTCTCCGACTACAGCTGTCTCGACTGGTCCTCTTGACGTGGTCGACGAATGCTGCTCGTTTTGAGCCTGTTTATTTCCAGCGCTCACCCCTTGAGATTTCTTCCTTTTTCCGACTACAGCTGTCCCGACTGGTCCTTTTGACGTGGTCGGCGAATGCTGCTCGTTTGGAGCCTGTTGACTTCCAGCGCTCCCCTTCTCAAGTACGGCCGATTTGCCGATTACAATATTCTTCCCTAATAGAAGCTCTTGATTTGTGAAGTTCATCAACTTCACCGGTACCTCTTTTTCTGCTTTTGTTATGACTCTTGCTGCCATAACCCCATGGGTCTTCAGTTCTTCAGGTTCAACCACAATGTCTTGCCCTGGATTGATCAGATCCTGGACTGCTGTACACACGAATTCACAATTTGGAGGAATCTTCACGGCGCTCTTCAATCTAACCAATCCACTGGTTTGTGTGACTGATTTTTCTTGATTGAGGAAGCCATTCCCCGTATTTTGAACTTCTGTGTCCCTATCTTGAATTGTGATGGTTGCCTTCTGAGTACGTGCCTGTACATTGTTTTGCTTATCTTGCAGTACTGCCTCTTGACCTGCCCTGCTGACGTCATTGGTTCGTGTTGCGCAATATATGACGTTGAGTGCTACGGTGTCCATGTTTTCTAAGTCGTGATTGCTCAGCAGTTTTAGGCATATGTTTTTAAAACGAACCTCCTCTCTTGATATGTGCACATCAAATTTACGTATAAAATCTCTACCCAAACCCGTCGGCATCCAAATCTAAATCATTTGTGCCGTAATATGATACTGGTGCGCCTGATATAGATTTTAATCGCCCAACATCTCCTTTTGTAATCAAATGCCCCTTAGCAAATCTTTTTTTAAGAATTGATACTCTTGATCCCGAATCTATTAATAATTTTACTAAAATACCTCTAATTTTGACTAAAATAAAATTTGGATCGTCTCTATTTAAATCTTCCAATGTTCGAATATTATTAATTTTGAAAATTTTATTTCTTACTGATACCTCCCGAGACGGAGCACTCGCGAGAGGTAGTTCCTGTTTAAATGCTGGGGTCTTCGTCCTTCCTTCGTCCTATGAATGTCCTTGTTGTGCCTGTAACCCGCCGTTGCGCTGTTGGCGTTGTAACGATTGCCTCCTGGTGGACCTCTGTACCTGCTATGATTTCGACTTCGCTTCTGATTAGTACATGTTTTACAATACTTTGTATAGTGCCCTTTTTTCGCCCAATCTTTACACGGAAATTTTATCCTATAATCCCGTTCCGTATTTTTACAAACACCGTTTATTCTTGTATATGCCGATTGATTTGAATTTTTACTTACAGTCCCTATATCTGAACAATTATTTTTTTCCATTTTCAATTCCCATTCCTCCTGTTCTGCCAATTAGACAGTTTCTTCAAATGTTAAGTCGGTCCGACTCTTCAGTATTACCTTAATACATTCTTTAATTTCTGCTCTCAGGCCTTCTTTAAATCGAGATAAAATTTGATAATTTATATAACTTTCATTCGCACATTCTATATTTAATAATTCTACCTTTACATCCCTTAAACGTTCTGCAAAATTTTGTACTGATTCCCCTACATTTTGTGTACAATTCCAAAATTCTCTGTTAATTTGGTCTGCATATCTACGTTTAGCAAATCTTTTTATAATTTTTTGTCTAAATTCTGCAAATGATATAGTTACAAGATGTAATTCTCTAGTTTGACAATAAAATTTTAAAGCATCCGCATTTAATTTTGTACGAACCAGGTCTACTGTATCTCTGTCATCAAACTTTATAATACTTGTTCTTACTAGTACTTTTCTAAAAAACTCTTCTACTTTTTCACCATTAAATTCTGGTATTTCTGCTATTACAGCACTTCTTAACGATAACATTTCTGCTTCTGATTTAATCGTTGTTGGCAGATTTAATTTATTTGAACTACCCGCCGGGCTACTACCCACAATACTGCCCGCTGGCATGTTTATTAAATTTTAAAAAAATAATTTTGTTACAAAATCGTACTCCGCGAGTGGACCAAATATATTAGCCACCCTGGGCTGGCAAACTACCCCAAAACCGCTGCCACCAATTTGTAACCCGCCTTTATGAGGCGGATTAGCAAATAATACTTAAGATGGGTTCTTGCCAGACTGGAGGTACAATTTAGTAATCGCCAAAAATATAATAAGTAATAATAAATGCTCTTACCGTTGTGACGTTGCTCGTAGAAGAGTAAAGGTTCGAAATAATAATAATGATTTATTATAACTAAGTTTATTGACTAGTATAAAGATGAGTTGATATATTTACAAATGATGGATCCGACTGTATGGATGAATGGTCTTCTTCTGGTCTCTCTCTTAATGGACCTCTCGATGGACTCTGACCGGACTCTGTCTTCCCATCGTCCATACAGTCTTTTATATTACTGTAATGCTAAGTCAACAAACAATTGAGGTGTCAACTAATTACCAAATAAAGAAACAATATTATAATTGTTTCGTATTGCTTATTCTGCAATATTAGTGATTACTACTACTGAGTTATGATGACCTCAATTGTGTGGTGACCTAGTCTTACATTTATCAGAAAAACTTAGAAACACGTTAATATTATGGTAAATGAGGTGCACTAGCTGTATTTAAGTATTGAATTTCACAACTACAAACTTATCCTAAGGATTATTATATTTCTCTCCATCTTATAACTCTGCAATACAGGGTGATTCAGGACTAATGTTACAAACTTTAACAGCTTATCCCTGAGGTCATTTTAATTAAAAAAAGCTATATGAACATAGGTCCAACCTCTTCTAGTTACCAAAATACAAGAGGTAAAGATTTATAAAAAAGCTCAAAATTTTCAAATTTTGTAATCAAGATACTTCTGAAAAAAGAGTTTTATAGAAAATTCAAACTTTATTTGTCATAATTATTTTTATTTTATTAAAATAAATGTGTATTGCTAAAAAGTATGGAAAGAAAGAACATAATTAGGACAACAAAACACAAAATGATGCAATTAAACAGACACATAAACAAATTCTAAATACAGAATAACATAACAACACTTTGAATATATACCAAACACAATATAAAATAAGACAACAAATTATAAATATTTTATAGTAAAGGCTCAAAATGAGCGTCTTGAGCTCGTATTCATGTTTCACAGCGGCGAATCATGGAATGATAGACACGATTTGAAGATTATCAAGAATAGCATCAACCATATTCTCTTCCTCTTCATGGTTATTAACACCAATACCGTCATTTCGTACAGCAGTAGATCCAGTTTCCCTTAGTCGCTGAAATAAACGCGCAAACATGGTATGGAAAGGTTGGCGTCTATGTGGGTATCTATCATGGTATTCTCTGCACGTATAACTGGCATTACCATTACAAAATCCATAAATAAAATTATATCTGCATATTCAGCAGTACTAAAACCATCCATTATTACACAAACAAAGGTATGATAATTATTAATTAGGATAAATAAGGTATGACTTTTCAATAAAATTCTTCTTTTTCAGAAGTATCTTGATTACAAAAATTTGAAAATTTTGAGCTTTTTTTTATAAAACTTTAACCTCTTGTATTTTGGTTAACTAGAAGATATAGGACCTATGTTCATGTAGCATTTTTTGCTTAAAATGACCTCAGGAATAAGCTGTTAAAGTTTGTAATATTAGTCCTGAATCACCCTGTATAATATGCAGAGACTTTAACGCCAAAATCGGAGAAGAAAATCAATCTAAAGAAGACATGTTTGTAATAACTTCCATGTTTGCTGTCCGTCAGTCAAATGATCTTAGAGTTAACAAAAAAAGCAAAGATTTATTGGACATATTAAAATCCTTAAAGGTTTAAATCTAGCTAATGGCAGAAGTCAGTGATACTCCAGCCAAACATGGATACGTTAATAATATCATTTTTCTCTTTGACCACTTTATATACTCACTTTTACTAATAAACTTATTAGACAATGATAATTTAAGTTTCAAATAAATAATAAAAATTAAACACGAATGGAATATATAAAGAGCTGAACTCTACGCACCAAACTTAGAAGAAAATAAGAACGTTCCGGACACTGATACCGAACTAGAAACGCAGTATATAAAGTTACGTGAGTCAATAAAAAACGTATCAGAAACTCAACCTTATCTACAAACGAAAAGAATATATAAAACCTACACAATATATGCATGTATCACATATTTAACATCTGCATCAAGGCTTCCACCTTCCCTGATGTTTGGAAAAAGACCCGTATTACTCCAGTACTTAAATCTGGATCTGCTTCCAATATCAAGAATTATCGTCCCATAGCTATGTTGTCTGTGTTCAGTAAAAATTTTGAGAAAAAAAAATATTCCAACATCTACATTACTGTCAAAAATAAGATTTCTACCTTTCAACATGGATTTATGGCTAAAAAACAACCGTCACCAATTTGATGTTCTTTACGCACTCGGTTTCTACAATTCTTGATGCTCGAGGTCAGATGGACTGTATTTATACACACTTTGTCAAAGCTTTCAATAGGGTTGATCACTGTATCTTGATCAGCAAGCTACAGTTATTCTCTTTTTCTTCTCTTATTTCTTTGATAAGCAGTTATTTATATCAACGTGAGCTGTTAGTTCATTATGACGGTTCCAACTCATTTAAATTCACCGCGTCATCAGGAGTGCCGCAAGGTTCTAATCTGGGCCCTCTTCTGTTTCTTCTTGTCATAAACAATATGACTGAAGTAATTCATTGTGAGAAATACAGTTTGCTGATGACCTCAATTTTTTTACAAAATATCTTCCATTGCCAAAGATTACAATTTCATTTAAATAATATAAATAAATGGTGCCTTATCAATAAATTAAATTTAAACAAATGTGTCATTTCCTACACAAGAAGATTTTCGCGGGTGCGTGAAGTTGGCACCAAGGTATAGGGTACTAACTTTTTAATTATTACTACGATTTAGTACCCAATTTGTACTAATTAATACCTACAAAAAAACTTTTGTTTTTTACTCTACGTAGTAGTTATTCATTGTTTAATTATTTTGGTACCAACTTCACGCTAGCATCACAACAAAAAATTTAAAAAAATAATTATACGAAAATTTTGTACCCAATTGGTACCTTTAGGTACCTAAAAATTTGTTTCCAAAATGTTTATAGTGAATAAGTTATTGCAAATTAAATATTATTGGTGCCAACTTCACGCTAGCACCAAAGTATTTATTTAAAAAGATTTTTTTGTTACTAAACTTTAGTACCCAAATAATACTGAAAGTATTATGCTATTGTTTATATTAAATAAGTTATTACGTTTCACTTTTCTTGGACCGTGAAGTTAGCACCAATCATTTTAAAATAAAACTTTTTCGAATTTTATTTTTATATAGGGATTTAGTACTTTATAGATACCTCTCATAAATATAAAATTTATTTTGTTATTATTTATATAGCACTAATTATAACACTTAACTTTTTCTGTGCCACAAGCCAGCACCATGCGTATGAAAATAATGTATTTTTCAAATTAATTTTTATATACAGATTTAGTGCTATATAGATACTTCTCAGAAATATAAAATTAATTTTGTTATTGTTTATATAGCACAAATTACAACACTTTACTTTTTCTGAGCGGGAACGCAGCACCACGCATATTAGAATAATACGTTTTTCAAATTAATTTTTAAATAGAGATTTAGTACTTAAATAGCCTTAAACCAAATTACATATCTAATATGTGTGATAAAATAGGTACAAATATAATGAAACTTGAATTTAACATGTCAATTAACAAAACTAATTTTGGTAAATTACTAGTCAATAGTAAAAAAAAAACCCAAAAAAGACGAGTTGTCAAGTATATACGAAATTCGGTGTAAACATTGTGATGCAATATACATTGGTCAAATCGGCAGATCTTTCAATTTTACATATAAATGCTATCAATAAATGATATACTTCCAATATGGGTTTTGCCGATCATTTCATTATGTCAGGCCATAACTTCAATGGGGAATTCAAAATTTGCCGCACAGGCCAGAAGGGACTAGGGCTTAATTTCGTAGAAAATTTTGAAATTAGAAAAGCAGTCAGTACTAAGAAAAACAATACCAATGAACAACTGGATATAACAGATGGTAATGCCATTGTTCATTCATGTGGTTTTACTCATTATAAGCCAGCTGTTTGAAAAGACAAATCAGGAGTAAATTTTAAAAAGTAAAGTGTTATAATTTGTGCTGTATAAACAATAATAAAGTAAATTTTACATTTATGAGAGGTTCTTAAAAATTAATTTGAAAACGTATTATTCTAATATGCGTGGTGCTGCGTTACCGCTCAGAAAAAGCAAAGTGTTGTAATTTGTGCTATACCTATAAACAACAAAAAAATTAATATTACATTTCTGAGAAGTATCTAAATAGCACTAAATCTGTATATAAAAATTAAATTGAAAAATCTGATGTGGACACCACACGACTTCCTTGTACGATTATTAAACTATACATATTTTTTTTAATAAATAAATTACAAAATATTAATTTTAACTTCAAAACAGTAAGATATATAGCGACCATAATCTAACCCGGTTCTTTTTAAAGAGAGTTTTGATTACAACAAAGAAATATTTGATTACAACAATGAATATGACTAATTTCACAATAAAAATATATTTGTTATTGTACGAATCATAAAATTGCACGTATTTAACGTAATTTGACAAGAACATTTTTTTATGTTTTTGTCCTAATCCATAGCAAGCTTTATTACAAAAACAAAAAAAGTATATAATTTTTAAATTTACATATCCCGCTTATACAAAGGGCTAATTTAATAATACTTGATGTGATAGATGCAGAAATTAATACTCTAAAACTTTTATTTGAAGCATTTATTTCTAAAATCAAAATAAAATCATTTTATTCAAGAAAAACTGTTAACAACTTCAAGTAATGTACCACTTCCGGTTAGCCTATTTTAACCAAAATCTGTTATGTTATTTCGATTGACTTAAAAGTCTTGTATACCAAATTTGAAAAGTTTTGGATTATATTTTAAAACAGTTTTTCATTAATAGTACATTAAAACACAAGTATCATAAGGCAATCTGTTAACGTACGAGTCCAAGTTTGGAAAACGAGCCGCCAGGCGAGTTTTACAAAGGACGAGTGCGTCAACAGGCCTTATGATACGTGTTTTTTATACTATTTTTTCTATTGAGGTATTTTTACGATTAAATTTATTTAAATTGCGACGTCAAATTATGACTAGGTATTTTTTTGTTAGTTATGTTTATGTTGGTAACGCTTCTCGCTAACAATTGAAATTTCATATTTTGTCAACTATTGATTAATTAGTGTATTGCAAGGTGTATTGTATTTATGATTCAAGGTCTAATTCTGGTTGTGAAATTAATATTGTATTTTTTTCTAGTCCTATCACCTAAAGAAAGTATAAAAATCCATAATTAAAAGTAATATGTTGAAATATTATCAACAACTTACCATTTTGAGGTTACCTGTCATCTGTCAGTTATGAAAGCATAACTACCAACTCGAGAACATGAAAGGCGCCAAAAATAGTACGCTTATAGATCTTCTAAACGTCGTGTTTGCAGTACAAAACAGTGCGTTTATAGAAACATAAGAACACCGAAATAGAAAAAATCTATTATAGGCTTCATGTAAAGTGCCACTTCTGGAAATTGTATAATAACCAGAAAAGGAGGTGCACAACTAGATGTTATAGGAGTCCTAAATACAAAATTTCAACTTTCTACGGCTTACCATTTTTGAGTTATGCGAGATACGTTCGTACGTACGTACGTACAGACGTCACGACGAAATTAGTCAAAATGGATTCAGGGATGATCAAAATGGATATTTCCGCTGAAATCTGAAAACCGAAATTTTTCGCGATTATAATACTTCCTTTACTTTCGTACAAGGAAGTAAAAATACATAATTTTCATACGCGTGGTGCTGGCTTGTCGCACAGAAAAAGTTAAGTGTTATAACTTATGCTACATAAACAATAACGAAATGAATTTTACATTTATGAGAGGTACCTAAATAGTACTAAATCTGTATACAAAAATTAATTTGAAATGCGGATAATTTTAACATGCGTGATGCTAGCTTCACGCACAGGAAAAGTAAAGTGTTATAATTTGTGCTATATAAATAATAACAAAATAAATTTTATATTTATGAGAGGTACGTAAAAAGTACTAAATCCCTATATAAAAATAAAATTCGAAAACGTTTTATTTTAAAATGATTGGTGCTAACTTCACGGTCCAAGAAAAGTGAAACGTAATAACTTATTTAATATAAACAATAGCATAATTGTAACGTTTTTATTTATAAGGGTGAAGTGTAAAACACAGACAAATATTATTAACCAAAAGAATGCGTTTATTAAACGATAAATAAAGATTAAATATTAAAAGATAATAAAAACAACTAACACTATGATTAAATAATTTTAAACGCTAAGAATATTATTAAATGCTTAAACACTACGATTATTTATTTAACTAACATTTATATCACTGCACTTATTTATATAACTACATTTATTTATGTAAACTGTTAAACTGTTTATTTATATCACCGAGTTCATATCTGGTTGCTTGTATATATGAGACTGTCTGTCCGCTTTCTTTCGGCCGGAATTTATACCGCCTATAACGTTCTAGAAGACTCGGGAGCGACAATGACCCGTATACAAAGGAATGAGGTCACGGCGCAATTAGCCTGTCTCAGCGCGTCGGGGATTGCATTATCGCTCTGGTACTTTCTTTCGAAAGGATTACGTCATTGTTCGCGAACATGCTATCAGTAGCGGCGCATGCATAATTTTCTCTCAGGGGCGCACGTCACACTGCCCCCTCCTTAAGACTGTTTCGTCCCGGAACAGTTCTCGATGGCAATATCTGCACGTATTACCCTTGGTACATTTGGAAGTCCACGTTGTACACCAAACCGGCATATATACTCTTTGACTAAGGTTTCAGCGACCGTGATGGCTTCCTGGTTGCGTAATAGATAGGCTTCAACCCACTTGGTGAAGTAGTCCATGACAACCACGATGTATTTATTTCCGTCTTCTCTTTCTGGAAATGGTCCGGCCACGTCAATCGCAATGCGCTCAAATGGACTGTCCACGTTGTATTGGCGCATTGGAGCTCTTCGCCGTTTATGCGGACCGTTGTTTCCAGCGCAAACCACACATTTCTTGCACCAGACTTTAACGTCTTCCTTGCCGTTATCACAGTAAAATCTCTGGCGCAATCTTTCTAATGTTTTGTTGACTCCCAAATGGCGACTTCCAGATCCGTCATGGATCTCTTTTAACACGTCTGGTACTCTACTCTAAGGAATGACCAACTGAGTTCTCTTCTCAGTTCCATGGCATTCTCAACCACACGCTTTAACAGGCCATCAATCACCATGGAGTCACATTGCGCCCAGTACAATTTTACAATCTGTGACTGTGGTCCAACATCTTCCCATATTGGTTTGCTCTCGTCGCTTTTCATTCCAGTACTATTTTCAGTCGGGTCCTTGCGTAGTCCATCGTTGACTACTGTTATTCTGGCAACAGTGGAATGTTTTTCTTCTAGTCGACTACCATATTTGCCTCCCTTAGCATGGCCTTCTGAACAATGCGTCGACGCTACTTCCTTTCCTTTCAAATTCCTTTCTCAGTCTTGACTTTCTTTTCTTCCCTGTGGTGAGAGGTATGGCATGGTCGTCATTGTTATCTATATCGAGTTTTCGTTTCCCACTCGAACTGTCCATAAGAATCGCCAAGGGCACGTCTTCCCCGCTGTCTTCAGGCCCCGTTTCAAACTCCTTAGATTGTAATCGCAGCTGCTTGTCGCTGCTCGTCGGAGACCTATTCATTTCCGGCTGACTTTCCTCTACATCTGAAATTTCTTCCTAGATTTCTTCTTTTATTCCTTGCTGAACATGCTCTCTTTCTCTTTCGCGTTCTCTTTCTTTTTTTCGCTTCCATCTTCTTTCTTCATATCCAGCCATGACATCAACGGATTCGTCCTTTACCTCTAGAATTTCTGCCTACCTTTCTTTTTAATTTCTTACTAGACACGCTTTCTTTCTTTTTCGCGGTCTCTTTCTTTTTCGCTTCCGTCTTAATTTGTAAACGCGGAGTTTCTTTCTTCTTGCAAACACTTCATTTATAATTCGTCGCACTTTTTCTTCTATGCCTTCGGTATTTACATTTCCCTTAGCATAAATATTACGCACTCGCGATTGTTTACGTGAAACTTGTTTGGCAGCTTCACGATCTGATACATATGAGAGTGCGTCAACCATAGTTTTTGGGCAGCCTAATTGCAGTTCTTGCTGAGTATTGCTGTCTCTAACTCCGAAGATGAGTGCCTGAATGGTCAGGTACTCCAAATCGCTGTCAGGAGCCGTAGGATGTGTGAAACGAACCAAACGAGTTACATCGGCTCCAAATTCTTGAAGGCTTTCTTCAGTTTTTCTAGAAGTCTTCTCCCATCCTTGTTTCAATGTTTCTTCCAGAAATCCAGAATTCTCCAATTTCCGTTCCAACATTTGCTCCGTATTTCCAGAATTCTCCTTAAATTTCCGCTCCAACATTTGCTCCATGATTCCAGAATTCTCCTCTACTCTTCCAGAATTCCCCTTCAATTCCTCTTCCAATTTATGCTCCAGAATTTCATAATTCTCCTCTACTCTTCCAGAATTCGCCTCCAATTCTTCTTCCAATTTCTGCTCAAAAATTCCAGAATCTTCTTCAGCTTTTCTAGAACTCTCATTCATTTCACGTTCCATCGTTCTAGAATGTTCCATTAATTCTCCGTCCAGTACTCCGGAATGTTCCTCCACTTTTCTAGAATTTTCATGTAATTCCCTTTCCAGTGTTCTAGAATATTTCTTTAATTCTTCTTTCAGGGTTCCGGAACTTACCTCTACTTTTCCAGAACTTTCATGCAATTCTCTTTCCAATGTTCTAGAATGTTCCTTTAATTCTTCGTCCAGTGCTCCGGAATTTTCCTCCGATTTTTTAGACCCTTCATACAATTCCCTTTCCAATGTTCTAGAATGTTCCTTTAATTCTTCTTCCAGTGCTCCGGAACTTTCCTCCGCTTTTGTAGAACTTTCCGCCAATCTCTACACAGAACTTCTAGAACTTTCTTGTAATCTTTGTGCGAATACTTTATAATATTCGAATACGTAACACGGAACTTCGAATAAGTAATCGTCAGGATATTCACCAGCTTCGATTAAAGCTTGCCGCAGTCTTTCTTGAAGCTCTATCTTCTTTCCTGTTACTTCCAAATCTAGTTCTTCCAGTTCCGTCTTGAGATCACATACTTTCAATTCACTTAATTTTAATAGTTTAGGCATTTTATTTATTTTTTATTTATTTACACTTCACAGTTATGAACAACCCCACACCTGACACCAATTGTAACGTTTTTATTTATATGGGTGAAGTGTAAAACACAGACAAATATTATTAACCAAAAGAATGCATTTATTAAACGATAAATAAATAAAGATTAAATATTAAAAGATAATAAAAACAACTAACACTATGATTAAATAATTATAAACGCTAAGAATATTATTAAATGCTTAAACACTACGATTATTTATTTAACTAACATTTATATCACTGCACTTATTTATATAACTACATTTATTTATGTAAACTGTTAAACTGTTTATTTATATCACCGAGTTCATATCTGGTTGCTTGTATATATGAAACTGTCTGTCCGCTTTCTTTCGGCCGGTATTTATACCGCCTATAATGTTCTAGAAGACTCGGGAGCTACAATGACCCGTATACAAAGGAATGAGGTCACGGCGCAATTCGCCTGTCTCAGCGCGTCGGGGATCGCATTATCGCTCTGGTACGTTCTTTCGAAGGGATTACGTCATTGTTCGCGAACATGCTATCAGTAGCGGCGCATGCATAATTTTCTCTCAGGGGCGCACGTCACAATACTTTCATGGGTACTATAGTTGGGTACTAAAGTTTAGTAACAAAAAAATCTTTTTAAATAAATACTTTGGTGCTAGCGTGAAGTTGGCACCAATAATATTTAATTTGCAATAACTTATTTACCATAAACATTTTGGAAACAAATTTTTGGGTACCTAAATATTTTATTGCATTTCTTAAATATAAAGCATACAATGGATTATCAAAACATTAAAATCTTAGATACAGAAAGCAATTGTCAGAAACAAACTTTCTTAGAAATGTATCATATATTTAATACACCATTCACAATTAATAAAAAAAACCGACATAAATGGCTTGAGCTCTATATACACAAACCTCTTTGAAATATTAAAAATGTTGAAGTGCCAAGAACATTATATAATTGTTATGTTGTTTCCTTAGATATAAAACAATAATAAAAATAAAGTGTAATAAACTGTCTATAAAAAATTATGTCAAGTTACATAAAATAAATCGTATGAATGATTTGTTGATAACTTATTGAACATTAACAGGTTATGGGCCCAGCACGCTTCCTATACGCCAAATGTAAAAAATATCGAAAACTAAGATTTCATATTTATATTCAAAATATTGAGTGTCAATTCTAGTTTAAGATTGGAAAATGGAAGAAGGCTACCAGAAATCTGTTTCTATTCCTCAGATAGTCTTATTAGAAGGAAAATCTAACTGGGAGAATTGGAAAGCGAAAATTAGAATTGCCTTAAAAATGGTACCAAATGTTATCAACATTATTGATGGAAAATTTACACTTCCAGAAGAACCTGAAAATGCGGGAAAAGAAGTTATGAAGAATTATAAAAAGCAGTTAGCTTTATTTCATACAGCAGATAATCATGCATTACTCATTTTGTCAAATAACATGAAAGAAGAAATGTTTGAGAAAGTGAGAAGATACGAAACGACAAGATCTATGTGGCTTGGATTGTGTCAACTCTTTGATACATTTTCAGAAGACCGAATATTTGATCTATATAACAACTTCTTCGAAGCTAAATGGATGCCTCAGGATAAAGCAGTGAGCTTCATAGCAAGATTGACAGATAGCTGGAGTCAACTGAAGCAAGAAGTGGAAAAGCAACCAGATGATAATCAAGATATACTATTAGTATGGAAAATTTTGAGATCATTACCTGAAAAATTTAATTCTTTCACAGCTGGTTGGAGATTAATTAATAAAGAAGACAGAAGTTTAAATAATTTGACACAAAAGTTGTGTACATTTGAAAAAAAATTGTCAGAACACGTCGAAGAAGTACTTCATGCAAAAACAGATACCGTGAAGAAAGGTCAAGATATGAAGTTGCAAAATAAGAAAAAGCAAGTTAAATGTTTTTATTGTGAGAAAAAAGGGCACTACATTTCAGAATGTCGATATTGGATCGCAGATGGTCGTCCGTCAAAACCAGCTAAAGCCAAGTTTTTGAAAAACAAGTCAACGGAGGGAGCTACACTTATAGCAGTCAGTCCAGAAGTTTTTATGACAGAAAGAAATGAAGAATGCTGGTTCGCAGATAATGGAGCAACAAGTCACATTACCAATCGTCGAGACTGATTCAAAACATTTGAATATTTTCAAAGAGGACATGAGATAGTTACTGCAGATGGAACTCATGTTAAAGCAATTGGTCGAGGATCTATTGCAATACAGGCTGCAACGGAAAACCAGTGGAAAAACTTTGAATTAACAAATGTTTGGTATGTTCCAAATATTTCCAAAAATTTATTTTCGATCTTAGCAGCTCAAGATCGAAGACCACAAAGTAAATTTGAGTCGACATCTACTACCTGTAAATTAACTGATGGAAAAGAAACACTTATTACGGGAGTTCGGCAAAGGTGTGGTGGTCTTTATAAATTAGCAATCAGAACTACGCAAGTACATCAGGAAGTTAATGCCATCACGCACAAAGAAGATAAACTGCTGCAGGTCTACCATGAACGAATGGGACATCAAAATAAGCGACACGTAAGAGATTTTATTAGAAGAGAACTAAATATTGATATTCCTCTAGATGGCGAGCTATGTGAAGGATGTATAAATGGAAAAACACAAAAGTTGAAGTTCGGACATCGAAAGAGAGCTGAAAACCCAGGAGATTTAAATCACACAGATGTATGTGGTCCCTTCATAGCATCTAAAAGTGGATTTAAATATTTTTTAGTATTTAAAGATGATTATACACGATTTAGAAGAATATATTTTATAAGAAGCAAAGCTGAAGTAGTAAATAAATTAAAAGAATTTCTAGCTGAAGCTACAACTGCTGGTCATGTAATCAAAACCTTAATGAGTGACAATGGAGGTGAATTCGACAATAAAGAAGTTCATCAAATTCTTAAAATGCACGGTATTGAATCAAGATATACTATGCCGCATACTCCACAACAAAATGGTTGCGCAGAGAGGGAAAACCGAACCATTGTAGAGACAGCCAGAACACTTATGCATGCCAGAAATGATCCCCTTCCTAAAAAATTATGGGCAGAGATGATTAATACGGCAACTTATATTCTAAATAGGACTGGCGTGTCATCAGTAAAAGAAAAATCTCCTTATGAACTATGGGTAGGTCGTAAACCAGGTTTTAAACATTTACGTATTATTGGATCAAAATGTTGGGTACATGTTCCAAAAGTAAATAGGAAAAAGTTTGATAAAAAAGTCCAGAACGGGATTTTGATTGGATATGACGGAGACGATGGCTACAGAGTTTGGTGTACTAATAAACTCGTAAGATCACGTGATGTTATATTTCATGAAGATGCACTCAAACCAATTCAGAATTTACCAGAACTAATTCAAGAACAAGAGAGAGAAATGAACGATGAAGAAGACAATGAACCCAAACTTGACAAAGAAGTTGAAGACAATAATATAGCAGAGTGCACAGTGGAAGAGTGTGCAGTGGACTACAAAGAAGAAGAAAAATATTTTGAAAACTACGCCTATGTTAGTGAACATGATGGTAGTATACCAGAGTCCTACCAAGAAGCTATAAAAAGTAAGGAAGCAGAAGACTGGCATACTGCTATGGATTCCGAAATGAAGTCGCTTGAAGAAAATAACACATGGACATTATGCGATTTACCACATAACAGGAAAGCAATATCTTCAAAATGGGTATTCACAAAAAAATTTAATGCTGATGGTTCACTGGACCGTTTTAAAGCCAGGTTGGTAGTAAAAGGGTTTTCTCAGCGAAAAGGAATTGACTATGAAGAAACATTTAGTCCAGTGGCCAGAGGAACTACAATTAGAACCATTTTAAGTGTAGCAGCCAATGAAAACATGTATATTCATCAGTTTGATGTATCAACTGCGTTTCTTAATGGTAATTTAAAGGAAGAAATTTACATCAAGCAACCTGAAGGATTTGAAGACAAAACTGGACGAGTATGTAGACTGAACAGAAGTCTATATGGATTGAAGCAAGCTCCACGTTGTTGGAATGAAAGAATCAATAATTTTCTTAAAGATTGCAGATTTAAGAGAAGTACGGCTGATCCATGCTTATACATAAAAAACACAAACGGAAGCAAACTGTTATTAGTGTTATATGTCGACGATGGGTTGATAGCGGCTTCAAGTCAAATAGAAGCGGAGAAATTTATTGAGAAACTTCAATCAGAATTTAAAATTAAATATAAACCTGCTGATTATTATTTAGGATTTGAAATAAAACAAAGCAAGGAAGGTATCAAAATAAGTCAGACTACTTACATTAGAAAGTTGCTTAATAAATTTCAAATGGAAGGATGCAAGTCAGTAAATTCACCGATTCTGAAAGATGAAAATTCAGAACCAAGGAAGGCAGAAACCAAACAAGATAAAACTTTTGCATACCGTGAAGCAGTAGGTTCTTTAATGTACCTGATGACTGGAACAAGGCCTGACATCGCGTATGCAGTGGGTGTAGTTTCAAGAACTCTAGAAAATCCATCTCAAAATGATATTGTAAAAGTAAAGAGAATATTCCGATATTTAAAAGGAACAGCTGATTTTGGAATTATATACAGAAGAAATTTCAAGAAAGGAATATTAGAAAGTTACTCCGATGCAGATCTGGGAGGTGATGTTCACACAGGTAGATCTACAACAGGTGTAGTCACTATTTACTCGGGTGGTGCTATTTCCTGGCTAAGCCGAAGACAAGTTTCTGTTGCAATTTCTACAACAGAAGCAGAAATAGTAGCTGCGAGTGAAGGAGCTCGGGAAATGGTATGGCTGAAAAGACTCTTGAAAGATATCCATATCAAAGACAGCAAAACTGCAACGTTATTTGTAGACAACAATGCTGCAATTAAATTATCACAAAACCCGATTTGGCATAAAAGGACGAAACATATTCGCCATTTTTTCGTAAGAGAAAAGGTACAAGAAGGTTAAATAAATATTCAGCGAGTGAACAGTGAAGACCAGCTCGCCGACTGTTTCACTAAACCCCTACTTAGTTCTCGGCTCCAAAAATTATGCCAAGATTTTGGGCTTATCCAAGGATAATTTTTAAAAATTATTAAATTAACTTTGTAAAACAATTAAATAATGAAGGAAGGTGTTGAAGTGCCAAGAACATTATATAATTATTATGTTGTTTCATTAGATATAAAACAATAATAAAAATAAAGTGTAATAAACTGTCAATAAAAAAATTATGTCAAGTTACATAAAATAAATCGTATGAATGATTTGTTGATAACTAATTGAGATATACATTAACAAAAAACCAGTAAAAACAGAACACAAAACCAACAACAGATAAACAATATTACACAAATTAGTGACTGATTGTAACAACTATTTCTCATTTTACCGCCAGTTTTCAAATTCAGCGCCAGTCCACCATCTTGGACAACTACTACTAACTACGTCGTGTTCAGAACGCAGAAAATAATTACGCAGTACAAAACATGTGCTCTACAACGTAGCATTCAAAACCAATTTTGTTTTCGTAAAACCTAATTTTTCGGCCCTTTTTACACCAATTTTTTTATTAATTCTTGTTTTCTACGTAATTCTGCTTAAATTGCATTTGAAGAAGAATATATTTCACCAAGTTAAACAATGAAGAACGTTGTGTAAAAAAATTTTTTTTGAAACTACACATCAGGACTTAAAATAAAAAATTAATCTTTCGCTGATCTTGATAATGCATCGTTAATATTCACAGGATCCACAATTTTTTTTGGCTAAAAATGAAGAAATGTTATATCTTTGCTACTTTTTCTTTATCTTAAATCATATCGCTTTTTTGTACTTCATTTTTAATCTTTTCTTCTCTCTTTTCTTGTTGCATTTCGTTTTCTATTATTTCTTCTTGTACATTTCGCCCGATTCTCCTCTAAAATCATTTTCATCACTTTTTGTTTCTGATATTATTTTTATTTGTTGTATATCATGATTTTCGTTAGAAACTTTATTTCCAATAACATTTTGAGAACTAGAAATATTTCTACTTTCTGCTTTATTTTCAATAAAATAACATCTCTTGCTTTGATTATTTTATGAGGATTATGGATGTCTATTAAACGATATCCTTTCGATGTTTCGCAATATCCTACCATTATATACTGACATGATTTTCTTTCGAATTTCTTTCTTTTTCCTTTGGTATATGTACCTGAGTTGGCAACCAAATATTTTTAAATGTGATGAATCTATTTTCTCATTGGTCCAAATTACTTCAGGAACTGCATTTTGAAGCGCCGCTGTAGGACCTATTCTTCAAATAAATAGCTGTATTTAATGCTTCTGCCCAGTAACGTTTGCTGATATTTGCATCAAACAATAAGCATCTGGCAATTTCAACTATTGTTCGAATAGTTCTTTTCGCCACACCATTCTGCTGGGGTGTATACGGAATTGTTGTTTGGTGAACAATTCCATTAATTTTCAAGAAATTCTCAAATTCTTGATTGACGAATTCAGTCCCATTATCACTTCAAACATTTTATTTTCTTGTCCGTTTGGTTCTCTACTAAAGACTTAAATTCTTTAAATTTATTATATACATCGCTTTTTCTTCTAAGCATGTATCCAAAAGTTTTTCTACTAAAATCATCTACAAAAATTAAACAATATTTAGCTCCTCCCAATGATATTTCCTCCATAGGACCAACTACGTCTGTGTGTATAAGATCTAGTACGTCTTGTGCTCTACCTGTTTTATTCTTTGTAGGAAATTTTTGTATTGCCTGTTTACCTTCAATACATCTTACACATGGTTCATTACTTTCTTTTGCAAACTTCATTCCACTAACTATTTCTTTTAGTTTTCTCATTCCTCTTCTGTTTAAATGTCGTAATCGCCAAAGCATATGATTAGATACCACTGTAGTTAAAACTCTTATTTGCTCATTATTATTTTCTTGAGCAATATATAAACCATTTTTCAAGATTACTTGAAATTCAATTGAACTTGCTCTATACGTTGATTTATCATACATTTTACATTCTGATTTATCAAACACAATAGTATATTTTAATATGTGATTTAATTGATTCTAACAGGATGCTTGTTTAATCCTGCATTTGTGTAAGCTTATAAATGGCACTGTTGATGATTCCCATTCTCCCATCCTGTCATACTTTTTATCTTCCTTTTGCCCGTACTAATCTACTCCTTTCCTCTCCCACTTATGGAATGTGTAGTTATATGAAACTAAATTTTCTACTACTGACATTTTCCATTTAAAGTTTAGTCAAATTAAACGGATATTATGGTCTTAATTTTTGTACTTCTCCTACCCTTTTATTGGGCTACGGCCTGTTGGGTTTGTATTTTAAATAAATAAATAAAGAATGCAAACTACTGTTTAAAAATTAATTTAAAAATCTGATGTGAACAGCACAGCAAAAGATCTTATATTTCTAGTAAAATTCTTTCATGAAATAAACTATACAAATTGCAGTAGATACTGACATCTTCTTCTTCTGAAGATTTTTCCATTCGCTAGGAGTCGCTATTTTTTATTTTCTCCTTCCACTCATTTCTGTTTTGTGTGTCGTCCTCATACAGTTCCTTTTCTATCAAGTCTTCCGCAATACAGTCCTTCCATCCTATCTTTGGTCTTCCTCTGTATCTTCTACCTTCTTCTACTGAGCTATTCATTCTTCTTCCAATATATTCTTCATCTCTCCTCATGACATGTTCATACCAATGTAATCGTGTATCGTCTCTTGTATCTTTCTAGAAACTTCTTATTTAAGCCATTACCTTTATCCTTTAATCCCTTACCCTATCTTTCCGTATCTTCCGAACATCCATCTCAACATCCTCATCTCTCTTATTCATTGATACTGACATCTGTTAATTAGAAATTTCTGACTATAGTAGCTGTTTCCATGGTTATAGCATAGCTGGCTGATTTATGAAATTTAATTTCTTTACAATTCTTTAACTCTATGTCCATTGAATATGAAATATAAAATGTTCGCGATTCGTACAAAGAATAACATATTCTTTAAAATTTATGATAACATTAAATATCAATGCTTTTTTCAAGAAAAATTGTTAAAAGTTGCAAATTAGGGTAATTCCAGTGGACCAATTAAAACCAAAATCTAATCATGTCGCATATAGATCTAAACTCGAGGAATAGTAAAAGATTATAATTTTTGGAATTGTGGTATTGGAGTTATGCGATCCGAAAGGATCGTCACATACACAGACACAGACGCACATACACACACACATACATACGGACATCAATGTAAAAATAATAAATTCTAGGAACCCCTGAATGTGCTTATTCATTATAAACTCACTGTCGAATTTTTTGACAGAAGGTAATAATATTTATAATTAAAGAGAATTTTGGAGTTCAATAAAACAGCTTAATCCAAAAATATTCAAAAATTAGCCAATGAAATTAGAGTAATGGGATTAAGATTAAGATTATGGTTTGGTACTAAATTAATCAATATTGCGGAATTTGTAGGTATCAGACATCCGTATCTCGACTTCGATATCACATGCAATAAATTGAATACGTCATATATTTTCAACTACAATACAGAAGGTGTTTGTAGCAAGTCATTTTCAATACATAAATATATTAATATACGTGTACACACTTAGATAATTACATGGTAATAAGATATAAAAATAAAATATTTATATTGGTATACAGAGTACTTAATTATATATTACAGATGGTATAGACTCTTTTGTTTGTTAAAGATATTCATCTACTGAATAAAAACAGTTCTTCACAAGATACATTTTAATTTTAGATTTGCACTGTATCATGAAAAACAGAAAAAAGTCCAGGAGCATACTACATCATGAATGATCATTTAAAACTGTTACCGCAAAAATGGAAAGTACATTTGCTGAACATGTTTAATAGAATCTTATCATCGGATAAAATCCCACAAAAGTTAATGAACAATTTTTAAATATTAACTAATTTATTATCAAACTAAGACAAAAATTTGTTTTGGGCCATTGATATAAACTTTTTGATATGGGGATTGTGTACAGAATCCCAATCGTTTTCGTAAAAAAAAAATCGGATGTGGCCAGCATGATACCTTCCGTCAATCCTGTGTATTATGTACAAATTCCATACATAAATTTTCTTGCAAAAGATTATAAATTTCCAGTAATATTATTTCATGCAAATGGCACTTGACACTGACATCTTCTTTTTCTTTAGCTTTTCACATTCGTTAGGGGTCGCTATTTTTTATTTTCTTGTTCCATTCATTTCTGTTTTGCGGGTCATCCTCACGTCAAAATTTTTCATTCAAAATTTCATTTTTTGGTATTTTATGATTCCTTTTTTCGGCAACTGAATTCCACACCCCTGATAATAAATAAACCACATGATAAGAAAATCATGAAATTTTGAATGAAAAATTATGACATTTGTCAGTTATGGACGTAATTATTAGCTGTCATTTTGACACAAGTCCACATTCGTATCTGCTTGCCAAAGTCAGTAAAGTCACGTCACTGCACGCGCCCTACACATAAAAGATCCTATATTTCCAGTTAAATTATTTAATAAAACTATGCGAATTGCACTTTACACTAACATCTTCTTCTTTAGTTTTTCCCATTTGTTAGGGGATCGCTATTTTTTATTTTCTTTTTCTACTAATTTTTGTTTTGCGTGTCGTCCTTATTCAGTTCCTTTTCTTTTCTTTCATCTTATATTTGGTCTTTCTATGTTTCTTCCACCTTCTGTTATAAGCTATTAATTCTTCCAATATACTCATCTCTCCTCACGACATGTTCAAACCAATGTAATCTTCTCTCTTATATCTTTCTAGAAACGTTCAACACTACAGTTATTTCCCTTACTCTTTCATACATTTACTATTTATTGATACTGACATCTGTCAATTTGAATTACCTGAATATATTAGCAGTTTCCATGGTTAAGTTAACATAGCTGGCTGAATTATAAAATTTATTATCTTTATAATTCTTTAACTCTATATCTGTTGAATATGAAATATAAAATGCAATCAAATCGTATAGAGAATAATATATTCTTTAAGTTATAATAACATTTAACTGAGTTTTTCAAGAAAAACTATTAAAATCTTCAAATGAGGGTACTTCCGGTTGACCAATTATAACCAAAATCTAATCAAGTCTGCATATGGTTGTAAGGAAGAGGAATACGCCATAATTGTAATTTTTGGAATTCTAGTATTGGAGATATCGTGCACGAAACGGCGGTCCACACACACACACACACACACACACACACACACACACACACACACACACACACACACACACACACACACACGCACACACATACAGACATCATCGTAAAAATAGTAAAATCGTATTGTAAAGACCCTCAAACGTGCTTATTCAATGAAAACTCACCACCGATTTTTTTAACCAAAGACAATACCTTCCTTACCTATAGGTGATGGAAGGTAAAAAATGAAATACATTATTATTATGATTCTTAATTTTATAGGGAATGGAAATCAAAAGTAAATTTCAGCGACAACGATGCAGATGACACAGTCTCGTTTAATCCTGTTACGAGATTCGTATTTTCTCCAGAACATTCAGGAAAATTAACAATGGATGAAGTTATAACTATGCCACATCCATTTTTGGCGGTAAGTTTCTTAATTAACTATTACTTCTTTACAGTAGTTTTCAATGGTAGATTTGGTCCGGTATACGGTGGTATACCATACCAGTAAAAATATGTTTCTTTAAACGTCCTATCGGAGTACTGCATGCTGGTACTACTGTTACACGTTCCTACTGACTTCAGTGGTAATTCTCATTATTTCATACGTAGATCATAAACAAATCTAAAAAAAAAATTGTCACCAGTTACATATATTATTGCGATAATTTTTCTTTTTTTACTTGCCAAACCATAGATATAATCATAGTACTATTTATTTCCCATTTCTGCCACTGATTCAAAATCTGTTTAAATTTGTGCCAACACCCAACACTATCATAATGTGATAATCTTGCATGCATGTTATAATTCTCTTGTGTCTTAATTAACTATTGATCTAATATTTCATTAGTGAAATGTTGAGAATTTGTTTTCATTTGTAAAATAAATTAGATAAACTAAACATTAATTAAATTACATCAAAAACTACGTATAGTGTGTTCGCGTCTGTGAAATTTATTCTTACATTTTCACATGAACTTTATATTGTAACTTGAGAACCACTGGTTTAAAAATATATTTTCTTTTCTATTCGGATGTCCTCCTTGGTCTTCTATAAGATTGTTTTATAATATTTTATTTCATCTTTAATATTATAGAAATCATTTCAGGTAGCTAGTATAGTTATTGGCTCATATAAAAGTATATTTTAAATTTACTATTTCATGGTCGAAGTAAATATTTTTATAGTCAGAGATACAACTAATATAGCGTTGAAAAGGTAAATAAATGGCGCTAAATATTTTAGTAAAATTATTATAAGCTGGTATTTAAAAAATAAAAGTTGACATTTGTATCTTGTAACCCGACAAAAATGTCTACATCTGCCAACAAATAGTGTATTTAAAATAATCATACCATCATAATATGAACCATTTTTATTATAGGTAGTAGAAACAAATGGTTCATATAAAAGTGGTTATGAACTTAATGTCATAAATTTAAGGGTAAGTAGTAAGACATGTGTAGATTACAAAACTGAAAGATTTTTTTTAAAATTCGAAAAAAGAAAATTCGACTTTTCTTAAGGAAACTTTTTTACTGCTGTTTTAATTACTATTTCATTAATAGAGATGGGATTTTAGGTTGTAAAATTTGTAAAAATAGGTACCTAAATAAATATAAAAAAACTTGTTTTAGGTAACAAATATATGGGATTATGTTCTAAAAATAGTTTTAGGTGATATTTTTTTAATACTAGTGAGTATTACATACATATAGGTATAAATAAACATTTATATTTAACAATTTACATATTTGTAAATTTAATATAAAAAAAAATATTGCATAAATTAGTAAAATTATCTTGAAAATATATAAATCCTGCATATTTATGACCAGTTGCACCGTTGTCACTTAAATTTTAAGCCTAAGTTATATGAACAATATCGAATCGATAGTAAAATTACAAATATGACAAATAGTGCTGGCATTATTTCGAATCAGTACTTTTCCTTTAAGTGACACTTAAAATTAAATGACAACGTTGCAGCAATAGATATTCGCAACGAAAATTAAGCTGTAGCCGCCTGGTGGCGATATGTTAACGAGCCGATGGTGTATTCATATGAGTCCATAGTATTGTCTGGTTCGGTTACAGCATAGATTTCTTCATATGGCGAACACTTACTGTAAATTATTATGAAATTATGGTATCATGTCACATTTTTTGCAGTTTACTACTTGTTGCCTAATACAAAATACACCATCGAGCTGTCATCTTGTGCTGCCCTTAACGGTCGTTTTCGTTGCGAATAGGTGTATATCGTATATAAGAAATTACAATCAAATTTATGAAATTATTCTATGTAATGTTTTCTACTAGAGATTTTGTTCAATTATAGATTTAGATCTTAAAATTTTGCACAGAATTTCACCAACATAATTTATTTAAAATAATTTTACTCTTATTTATGACTGTAACAAACTATTTCAAACTTCAATATTTTATATATTGAGATTGTGTCACTTGTCTGTTAGCAAATTTTTGTAGAGGGAAAATGAACGCTCTACGTCACAAGAAGTTACGTGGGCGTATTTAAAAATGTTAAGCATCTTTTGTGGATAAATTTTCTGGCATTTCTACATCCTCCCCCATATATATATATATATATATATATATATATATATATATATATATATATATATATATTACAGAGAGCATCTATGATATGAAACTGCTACCAATATCACGAACGGTGCACGATGAAAATAAATGCTCAGGATAACCAAATTCAAAATTACAAATAAATTTGTAAATAAGTGCGGGAATTTATAAATAAAAATAAAAAAAATGATTTAGGTACATTAAAACAATGATTTAGGTAATAAATATTGTAATTAGGTGCAATTCTCGCAAAAACCAGTTTTTAGGTAAAATCATAAAGGGCTCAAAAGAGAGCATTTCTTTCAAAACGGATTTTGTACTGTACCACCTAAAAATAGTACCAGTGGTCCACTGGTACCAAAAATGTTAGTTTCATGAAAACTACTCTTAAATATGCGAATTTTTAAAAAAATCTTTCTGTTTCGTAATCTATACTTACCCTTAAATTTATGACATTAAGTTCATAACCACCCCATTTAACATGGGAAATTAGAATATTTGCTTCCCACAAAACTGATTGTCATAAAACACGGTACACATGTTCGTTAGCACCTATTGATTTTTTAAAATTAATAAGGAATAATTAAAAAATAAATAAAAAATATTATAAAATGTTTAAAATAATAAAAAAAAACTTTAATGAAAAATCTGTACAAAGTATATGTATATATAAAACGAAAAAATATATATTATTATTATTCAATTGAGTCCGGTGACGTTTCCAGTTGGTCCATTAAATTGGATACCTCTTCTTCCAGCCATTCTCCTCGATTGTCTCTACAGTCTATCAGGATACTCTCACATGTTCTTTTCAAGACCACTGTTTGAATGTAAGCCTGAAGCTTACTTTTAATTTGTAGCTGCTTCATATATCGCTTGAAATATCTTGTTACTAATCCGTCCCATGTCATCACGACTGGTATTATTGTCACTTTTGTTCCTGGATGGATACATTTCAATTCATTTGCCAGAAGTTCATATTTCCTTCATTTTGTCAGTTCTGTCGTCGTCAAAATATTCTTATTTGTAATACCTACTTCAATTAATGTTATTTCTTTTTTTGTCAGGTCATGAATCATCAAGTCAGGCTTATTATTGTCTATTCTTGTTTCAGTTAAAATTGGCACATCTGATTTAATTTTGACACGTTCATTCGAAATTACGTTTTGAACTTTATAATTTTTCAATTTTTTACTTTTATTTAAGCCGTATTTCTTCGTAAATTGAAAGTGTAGGCATCTAACAACCTCATCATGGCGTTTTTTGTAGTCAAAATTTAACATTCGACCACAATGAGTTGCAAGATGTTCTACACTTTTCGGTCCTTGTTTACAGTGGGGACATTTTGTAATTATTGTGCTTCCAAAGTAAAGATTTCGGTCCTGCAACTTTGTAAGCATACCTTCTGACTGAGGCGAGATATTCCCTTTAGCGAGCCATGTAGATGATTTTTTTTATATCAAGAATATTGTCCTCATCAGAAAATAGGATTCCATGCATTTTCTTCTGTTTTATTTTCTCTAATCGACATTCCTTATGCTTATCTTTTATCTTCTTTACACTCACATCTTCATCATTTATTTCATATTTCCGCTGCAAATAATTTCGAATTAGGCCTAAATGTGTCGCTTCTTCCTTTTCTTGTACTATAACTGCTCTCATTTTTGGATTAGAAGATAAAAAATCATGTAGTTTCAATAGCATCAATTCAGCTTTCTCTTCTATACAGGTCAATCCTCTTCCTAACTCATATCGATCTATATAAAGCCTATCCATGTTCGCCGCATTTCTTGTTACTTTATACTCTTTTAATACATTTCTAATTTCTTTATCAACTGCATCATATTCTTTTGGTTCAAAAGGAAGCAATCCAATGTAATAATTAATTGTTGAAATTGCATATTCATTTATACCCCGAAATAGATTAATGGCATTTAACTTCGTCTGACAAAGTTTGATTGTTCTTTCTTTCAATTTATCAGTGATCATTCTTTTATTTTCCGGCTTGATCACATTTCGAGAATCTTCAAGTACACCTAAATATTTATAACCAATAGCATCATCCACTTTATCTCCAAAAACCACCATACTGTGAATATTACTGGCCGATTTTGCTTGATTAATGTTAAACCCCATCCCTTTGAGACAATCTCTGGTATACTGACAAAGTTCCTCAAGACTTTCTTTCGTTTTCCCTAATAATTTGATGTCATCAATAAAGATTAAATGATTCCTCTCTATATTAGTCATATTCACTTTCTCACAATTATGGTTCAATATACGACTGAGCGGTTCAATAGCTAATACAAAAAGTATCGGAGAAAGGGCATCTCCTTGTAATAATCCTTGCTCAATCTTAACTCGTCCAAATCCTTCTTTGCCACATATTAAATTAGTCTGTTGCATATTTAATGTTCGCTGTATAAAATTAATTATGTTCCCCGGTAGTTCCAATCTTGTCAGTATATCAATCAAATATTTATGTTTTACACTATCATACGCCTTTTGAATATCAATCCACGAAGTATACAATTCATTCAGATATTTCTGATTCAGGACTTTATTAAGTAAAGCTTGTTGTTTAGCACCTTGACATCCTCTTCTAGTACCCATTTGATTTTCCGAAATAATGCAATTTACTTCACAAAGATCACTCAACATTACTGTAACTACTTTACTGGTTAACTTATATAAATTAGATAGACAAGTAATTGGTCTTAACTCCTTCGCTTCTTTTGCTTTCTTCACCTTTGGTATTAAATAAGTATTGCCAATATACATAGATTCTTCTATTAACTCGGGGTTATTAATCGCGTCATTTATTAATTCTGCCAATTTCGAATGAAGTGCATAAAGTTTCTTTATAAAATAATTATACACATGATCCGGCCCCGGTGTTTTCCAATTTGGCAGGTATTTAATTTGCTGTTGTACTATGTTCACTATTTTTTCATTGTTATAGTCCGTTTGCATTGTCAATGGCTTCATCAAATCAACAAATCTGTTGTAATCACCTCTATCATCTCTCACTCGCCATATCTGATGCCAAAATTCCTTCACTTCGTTTTTGTCAATATTTTCGTCTATCATCGCTTTCTCTGCTTCTAAATTTCTATAAAACATCCTCCGGTTAAATTCGAACATTTTGTTTGTTCGACGGAAGGCCGTTCTTTTCTCAGCAATAGTTAATTTCTTTCTATATAAATCTCTTTTCTCCTCCAATTGATCCTTCAACATTTGAATTTGACTTTCATTATTTGAATGTATGTTATTATTTTTGCACAACTGAATCACAGCTCTAGAAGGTTTCTCATTCTGATTATAACTATTTACTATTTCCAATTGATGCTCGAATTTATTAATTTTCCTCTCAATTGCCTGTCGCCAATCAGACACTTTCTTCGGTCTTTCTGTCACCTCTTCGTATGTTAATTGACAAGCATAATACAAATTATTCAATTTACACAAACTAGTCACTTTTTGATCTAGATTTTCTTTTCTGATAGCCATATTTAACATCTCAATGACCTCATAATTAGTATCTTGACTATATATTTTCCTTGTTCGTCGTCTCTCTACCTGCTGATTATTCATTTTCTCTATATTTACACTTAAAATATTTTTAACCCTCATGTATAGTTCTACATTTGTTATAGTTGATAACATTAACTGCTCACGTTCTTCTCCCCGTCGACTATTTTCCACCTGTCTGGCTAAATGATGCTTTACTTTGTTGTACTGATTTTTTATCCCAATTAACGAACTAGTACATACAAATTTATTATTATATTCCTGTTGTATTCTTTTCCACCAGCCGTGTGGCATTCTTTGAAAGCGATTTGTTATTTTTTCACCAAGCAATTGCAACCACTTATCAGGCGAATCTGCCTCCTCATTCAATTGGTCAATAATAGTCGCAAAAATAGCATTCTTGTTATTCCTTTGATTCATGAAATCCTGATTTAACTGACTCATTCTGTCAGAAGTATCCACTGACAGGTTCGGTATCAATGCTGATAGAGAATAAGTTTCACTCGAATCACCGTTTAAATCTTACAATTCCTTCTCATTTCCGGTGTTCGGATTATTTTGAGAATCCATCAACAGGGCCAATGGTTAGTGATTTTCTAATATGATCAAAAAATATTTAATCACAGGTAAGGTCCGTTGATAATCACTAATTCTCTATCAACAAATTAAAAAACTAATTCACTGTATATATAATATAAGAATAACAAATATTCGATGAAATTAAAACTTAAAAATTCAATACGTGTATAGTTGACAGATGTCAATCAAAAAATAAAAATAAAAAAAAAATGTTTAAAATAATAAATATTTATACTTTTTACTTCCTTGTACGTAAGTAAATGATGTATTGTAATCGCGAAAAATTTCGGTTTTCAGATTTCAGCGGAAATATCCATTTTGATTATCCCTGAATCCATTTTGACTAATTTCCTCGTGACGGCTGTACGTACGTACGTCCGTACGAACGTATCTTGCATAACTCAAAAACGGTAAGCCGTAGAAAGTTGAAATTTTGTATTTAGGACTGCTATAACGTCTAGTTGTAGACCTCCCTTTCTGGTTATTACACAATTTCCAGAAGTGGCACTTAACATGAAGCCTATAATAGATTTTTTCTATTTTGGTTCTTTAATATGTACTTTATGAAACCCATTTGGATGTCATAAAGTACTTCTTAAAAGAACTCAAACCTAATTTCTGTTAGGTTGGTACGTAGTACCTACATTTCTAGACATTTGTCATTTGAAAGTAAATAATATTTAAATTGTAAACAATAATAATGAAACGTCATAGTTACGAATATCAATCACTGTTACTGTTACCAACAATCAAATAAAAATTAAAATATTCTTAAAAATGAAATCACGTATATTTGAAAATATTTTTTTGACAAAAGGACCAAAATAGAAAAAATAGTATAAAATACACGTTTCATAAGACATTTCAGCGCACTTGTCCCGTTAGAAAACTCGCGGCAAGCCGCTCGTTTCTAACAAAGATGTGCGCGCTAAAATCATGTCTTATGAAACTTGTATCTTAATGTACTATTAATGAAAAACTGTTTTAAAATATAATCCAAAACTTTTCAAATTTGGTATACAAGACTTTTATGTCAATCGAAATAACATAATAGATTTTGGTTAAAATAGGCTAACCGGAAGTGGTACATTACTTGAAGTTGTTAACAGTTTTTCTTGAATAAAATGATTTTATTTTGATTTTAGAAATAAATGCTTTAAATAAAAGTTTTAGGGAATTAATTTCTGCGCCTAGCAAATCAAGTATTATTAAATTAGCTTTTTGTATAAGCGAGATATGTAAATTTAAAAATTATATACTTTTTTGTTTTTGTAATAAAGCTTGCTATGGATTAGGACAAAAAAAAATATTCATGTCAAATTACGTTAAATACGCGCAATTTTATGATTCGTACAATAACAAATATTATATTTTTATTGTGAAATTAGTCATATTCATTGTTGTAATCAAATATTTCTTTGTTGTAATCAAAACTCTCTTTAAAAAGAACCGGGTTAGATTATGGTCGCTATATATCTTACCGTTCTGAAGTTAATAGTATATTATGTTATTAGGAGTAGAAAGCGGTCTTTTTGTGTTGAACCCAGCTATTGCGGCCGAGGCGCTAGCCGAGGCCAGGCAAGCTGGGTAAAACAAAAAAGGGCGTTCTACTCCGAATAACATATACTATTTTTTCTTCAAGTGTTTCAAAGAAAATTGGGGATTTTTAAATATTTTTCTAGAATTGTTTTCATTATAGCGTTTGCAGTTTCAGCCATAGTTGGCTGTGTACACTACAAAACACAAACGATACAACTGTGAAATAACAATTTTTCAATATGGTCTGTGTTGCTGTGACGACTGCTGCCGCCAGCGGTGAACTAAGAAACTAACATTTTTTTACTAGTACAACAATGAACAACATTGTTGTACTAGTAATAAAATGAATATCTTCTATAGTGTGTGTATAGTAGCATAATATGAATATTATTGTACACTTGAAGAAAAAATTAATATTTTGTAATTTAGTTATTAAAAAAATATGTATAGTTTAATAATTTACAAGGAACTCGCGTGGTGTCCACATCAGATTTTTTAATTTAATTTTAACGTTTTAAACTAACATTATTGACTTCATAGCAACAACTGTAAGTAACTGTTCATTTGCTAATGAATTAGAAAAAATTAAGTCACTCTCACACAATTTTAGCAACAAATAATGCAATATAACATCAGGCACGAAAATAAAACAGTTTTATTGGACAAATGATAGAAAATAAAGCTTGTTTATAATCTATAAATAAACAACTTGACGTCTATCTACGACTATTGTCTTGCACAACCTACTAATCAGGGAGACGGAACTTTATGTTTTTAGATTCGGGTTTGGTTTCGGGGCCAAGCAAAATAAAGGTAAGGGTTATCGCTCCGGTTTTGAAAATCCAAAAAAATAATGCTCCGGTTAACCGTTTAAAATAACGGTTAATCGGGTTAAAAAAAAAGTAGGAAATTAATGTAATGATGTATTGTTATTAGGTCGAGAGTCGGGAAAGGCCTTCCTTTGACAATAGTGCAAGGTTAAATTGAAATAATTGCGAAGCTAAATATTGACGCCCAAATAATTGTTATTTAGGACAAATAAAATATCTTCTAATATTCCTTTCTTTATTGTATTTTTACGGCGGCAAAATAGAATTTAGTAATGAAAATAAATGCATTAAGGTATGCATTCAGGTGCAATATTACAATTGTTATTTTCCCAACGCTCTTATGTTAAATGTTTCTGTATTATAATTTTCATCTTGCAAAGAATTGAAGAGTTGGGTAACAGCAAATGTTTATCATGATATGAACCCTTACGTATTTTGCGTAATCCGTTACGAATATCGGTTCATATTTGTCAGCGCTTTTAAAATTGGAAATTAAGGTTCGGATTCGAGTTCAGGTTTTAGAATTTTTTTGGTTAATTTGGGTTTTAGGGTTCGGGTTCGGTTCTGGTTCGACTTCATGCTACTAATTGCTTAGTTTTTTATATTATCTCCAGGCTCCAGGCTTAAACTTTCTTTTCATGAATAAACAGTATATTAACTAACTTCTATATCTATTTTAACTTTTTCTTGAAATTTTAAAAACATTAATTTTAATATTACCGATTTTATTTGATTATATTAAATAAATATATCGATTTTTTTTTAAAATAAGAAGTGTACTGGGTTCGAACCCATGACCTTTCACATAAGAAAGAAAAGTGCTACCATCGTCTTACGAATCTCTTTTGTCAGACATTCTTTTACAAATAATAATAATACTTTAAATTTGTTATAATACTTTTTATTTTTTTTAAATTATTTCTTATTACTTTTAAACAATTTATTATTAAATGATGTAATTGTTTCTCTCGGACATGTGTACAAAGTTAAAAAAAAATCTGCTGTGGACACCACACGACTTCCTTGTACGATTATTAAACTATACATATTTTTTTAATAATTAAATTACAAAATATTGACAGGCCCGAGAAATATTTTGATATAGAACAAAAAATAATTCATTTACTACTATCATTCTTAAATTAACATTAATCTAACCCGGTTTTTTTAGAGAGTTTTGATTACAACAAAGAAATGTTTGATTACAACAATGAATATGACTAATTTCACAATAAAAATATAATATTTGTTATTGTACGAATCATAAAATTGCACGTATTCAACGTAATTTGACTTGAACATTTTTTTTTATGTTTTTGTCCTAATCCATAGCAAGCTTTATTACAAAAACAAAAAATCTGATGTGGACACCACATGACTTCCTTGTACGATTATTAAACTACACATATAATAATTAAATTACAAAATATTAACAGGCTTAAGCCAAGCCCGAGAAATATTTTGATATAGAACAAAAAATAATTCATTTACTACTATTATTCTTAAATTAACATTAATCTAACCCGGTTCTTTTTAAAGAGAGTTTTGATTACAACAAAGAAATATTTGATTACAACAATGAATATGACTAATTTCACAATAAAAATATAATATTTGTTATTGTACGAATCGTAAAATTGCACGTATTTAACGTAATTTGACATGATCTTTTTTTTTATTCTTTTATCCTAATCCATAGCAAGCTTTATTACAAAAACAAAAAGTATATAATTTTTAAATTTACATATCTCGCTTATACAAAGGGCTAATTTAATAATACTTAATTTGTTAGATGCAGAAATTAATTCTCTAAAACTTTTATTTGAAGCATTTATTTCTAAAATCAAAATAAAATCATTTTATTCAAGAAAAACTGTTAACAACTTCAAGTAATGTACCACTTCCGGTTAACCTATTTTAACCAAAATCTATTATGTTTTTTCGATTGACATAAAAGTCTTGTATACCAAATTTGAAAAGTTTTGGATTATATTTTAAAATAGTTTTTCATTAAAATCTATTATAAGCTTCAAGTAAAGTGCCACTTCTGGAAATTGTATAATAACCAGAAAGGGAGGTGCACAACTAGATGTTATAGGAGTCCTAAATACAAAATTTCAACTTTCTACGGCTTGCCGTTTTTGAGTTATGCGAGATACGTACGTACAGACGTCACGACGAAATTAGTCAAAATGGATTCAGGGATGATCAAAATGGATATTTCCGTTGAAATCTGAAAACCGAAATTTTTCGCGATTACAATACTTCCTTTACTTACGTACAAGGAAGTAAAAAAGGATGTAATTTTTAAATTTACATATCTCGCTTATACAAAGGGCTAATTTAATAATACTTGATGTGCTAGACGCAGAAATTAATTCTCTAAAACTTTTATTTGAAGCATTTATTTCTAAAATCAAAATAAAAGCATTTTATTCAAGAAAAACTGTTAACAACTTCAAGTAATGTACCACTTCCGGCTAGCCTATTTTAACTAAAATCTATTATGTTATTTCGATTGACATAAAAGTTTTGTATACCAAATTTGAAAAGTTTTGTATTATATTTTAAAACAGTTTTTCATTAAAATCTATTATAGGCTTCATGTAAAGTGTCACTTCTGGAAATTGTGTAATAACCAGAAAGGGAGGTGCACAACTAGATGTTATAGGAGTCCTAAATACAAAATTTCAACTTTCTACGGCTTACCGTTTTTGAGTTATGCGAGATACGTACGTACGTACGGACGTACGTACGTACGGACGTACGTACGTACGGACGTACGTACGTACGTACAGACGTCACGACGAAATTAGTCAAAATGGATTCAGGGATCATCAAAATGGATATTTCCGCTGAAATCTGAAAACCGAAATTTTTCGCGATTACAATACTTCCTTTACTTACGTACAAGGAAGTAAAAAGTATATAATTTTTAAATTTACATATCTCGCTTATACAAAGGGCTAATTTAATAATACTTGATGTGCTAGACGCAGAAATTAATTCTCTAAAACTTTTATTTGAAGCATTTATTTCTAAAATCAAAATAAAAGCATTTTATTCAAGAAAAACTGTTAACAACTTCAAGTAATGTACCACTTCCGGTTAGCCTATTTTAACCAAAATCTATTATGTTATTTCGATTGACATAAAAGTTTTGTATACCAAATTTGAAAAGTTTTGTATTATATTTTAAAACAGTTTTTCATTAAAATCTATTATAGGCTTCATGTAAAGTGTCACTTCTGGAAATTGTGTAATAACCAGAAAGGGAGGTGCACAACTAGATGTTATAGGAGTCCTAAATACAAAATTTCAACTTTCTACGGCTTACCGTTTTTGAGTTATGCGAGATACGTACGTACGGACGTACGTACGTACGTACAGACGTCACGACGAAATTAGTCAAAATGGATTCAGGGATCATCAAAATGGATATTTCCGCTGAAATCTGAAAACCGAAATTTTTCGCGATTACAATACTTCCTTTACTTACGTACAAGGAAGTAAAAAGTATGTAATTTTTAAATTTACATATCTCGATTATGCAAAGGGCTAATTTAATAATACTGATGTGCTAAACGCAGAAATTAATTCTCTAAAACTTTTATTTGAAGCATTTATTTCTAAAATCAAAATAAAATCATTTTATTCAAGAAAAACTGTTAACAACTTCAAGTAATGTACCACTTCCGGTTAGCCTATTTTAACCAAAATCTATTATGTTATTTCGATTGACATAAAAGTCTTGTATACCAAATTTGAAAAGTTTTGGATTATATTTTAAAACAGTTTTTCATTAAAATCTATTATAGGCTTCATGTAAAGTACCACTTCTGGAAATTGTGTAATAACCAGAAAGGGAGGTGCACAACTAGATGTTATAGGAGTCATAAATACAAAATTTCAACTTTCTACGGCTTACCGTTTTTGAGTTATGCGAGATACGTACGTACAGACGTCACGACGAAATTAGCCAAAATGGATTCAGGGATGATCAAAATGGATATTTCCGCTGAAATCTGAAAACCGAAATTTTTCGCGATTATAATACTTCCTTTACTTACGTACAAGGAAGTAAAAACTTAGGTTCGACGAGAGCATACAGTAAATTCATGCGTTGAATTTGATAATGTTAAACGCTCATTGGTCAATTTAATTATAATGGTGTATTCTACCATTGCAAAGAAATAGTAAACTTCAATAATTATAAGGTAGCATACGTAAAATTAGTTTTAGTAACAAGAAAATGATGAAATATTACTCTGGTGCTTAATTATTGTAAACGTGACGTCATAGTCCGTAAGGATGCCCCAAGCCGATTTATCAGTTATAGACAATACCTTCCTTACATATAGGTGATGAAAGGTAAAAACACTTAGTTTCAGCGAGAGAAACACTTCTGTCATCCTAATGACAATGTCAAAATGTTTCAGGAAATAGATTGAAATAATATTTATTTTTAATAATTTATTTTAATTTTTTTTATTTCTGTATTCATTGCTAATTATTTGGCAAGGGAAAGAAGATTTAATAAAAATAAATGAAAATATATGCCTAATGCAGACAATGCAGATACTTCTAGAATTAACTGTTTAAGAAGCTGTTGAAGAAAACGCTTGACGCAAGTTCAAATATTGTCATCTTTCATGGTGTCACCGTCGTCATTGACTGTACGATCTTCACTTGTTTTTGATTTTGTAATTATCATTAAATAATTATTGTGTAAAATGTCATTATTTTTTTTTTGTGTGTGCGATGATTTTATAGAATGGCTCAACAAAGTGTATAAGATTAAATATTCCGCTGTTAAATGGTGGCAATTACATGTTTTGGAAAACAAAATTGCGAGCCGTATTTGTACGTGATGATTTGTGGGAAATCGTCAGTGAACTGAATCCTGCAAAGGTTGACGCGGATTGGAAAAAGAAAAATAATAAAGACATGGCATACATTACGTTAAGGGTTAAGACAATCAACTTTCACATTTTTCGCATTTTGATGACGCGTTTGACCCATGGACAGTTTTTTCAATGAAATACGAGATATCCAGGTATGGCAGCAGATTATATTTAAGACGAAAATTGTATGGAATACAATACCATGGCGGACGTATGAGCAGTCACATCGATGCGAGTATGGAAGTAGTGGGATTGTTGCGAGGATCTGGCAGGCCGCTCGAAGATCATGAAATTGTCGCAGTTTTGCTTGTGAGTCTTCCAGAAGCATATTCAGGTCTTGTCACAGCGCTCGAAGGCCGTGACGAGGCGGATTTGACAGTAGAATAAGTAACTGGAAAAATACTCAAAAAATATCAAAGGCGCGTCGAACCTGGTGAATCGGAAAATGACGATTCAGAAAGGGCACCACAGTTGGCAGACACAGGCCCAAATAAGAGTAGTCGTGATCGGCAAAATGGACCAAATAAAGATACAAAAAGCGGAAAAGGATATAAAGGCAACACGGAGACACGGGTGTGTTATTTCTGCCATAAACGGGGTCATTTGAAGGCAGATTGTTATCAAGGACAAAGTACTGAAATTAAGGAGATTTGAAGCAATCGGCACGTGCCTGGAACAAAAAGGCTACAGAAGCATTCTTCGGTCTAGGTTTTCAACAGGGAAAAGATGATCAATATTCAAAAGAAGAAAAGGAGCATCACATACGTTCTGTTGTATGTTGATGATTTACTTGTAGTTGGCCAATCTGCGGAATCAACTGAAAAAGTAGAGAATTGCAGATTTCAACAAAGAATTTGGGAAATGTTAGACACTATTTGGGAATGGAGACAAACTTCTTGTTTGCTGGAACAACTGAAAGTGTAGAGCTGGCAAATAATACGCTTTACAGAGAAGCTATAGGGTCACTTCTATACTTCGCCACAATATCCAGGTCCGACATTGCAGTTGCAGTATGTTTTTTCTGACGTCGAGTAAAAAAGCCGACACAACAAGAATAGAATGCTGTGAAGAGTGTGATGCGTTATCTTGCGTTGACAATGAATAAGAAACTCAAGTAAAAGCACAGAGCTCAAAAAATGTTATATAGATGCAAAATGTGCTGGGGACAA
This sequence comes from Harpalus rufipes, assembly GCA_951394225.1. NCBI lineage: Eukaryota > Metazoa > Arthropoda > Insecta > Coleoptera > Carabidae > Harpalus > Harpalus rufipes. The sequence goes on from OX596276.1 coordinate 32,430,016, forward strand.
AACGGAGAAAATCCACAAGTGGTTATGTTTTCTTGTTTAGTGAAGGAGTTGTAGCTTGGTCAAGCAGGAAGTAAACGTCGGTTGCCAAGTCGTCTACGGAGGCAGAATACATTGCTGCATCATTTATCAGTCGGAAGCTGCTGTGGCTTAAACAATTACTAATGGATATGAATGTACCGGTTGCTGGGCTAATAACAATGTTTGAAGATAATCAAGATTGCATTCGATTGATTGAATCGAATCGTTCTGGGGCTTGAACCAAGACGTATGTCATCATCAACTTCGGGACTTACGAGAAAAAGAGGTAATAGATGTGCTGTATTGCCCATCCGATAAGATGTTCACCGATTTATTCACGAAGTCTTTGGCCAGTGAACCCTTCCAAAAGATATTGGGGCTTCAATGATTTGAACTTGCGCAAGTTGAAATATTGTCATCTGTTTTGTTTTTGTAATTATCATTAAATAATTATTGTATAAAATGTCATTATTTTTTTCGTTCTTTGTATCTTTTGTGAAATAAAAACTCATTCGTAATAATTATTAATTTGTTTCATCAGAAGCATAACCAACTCGGGACTATGACGTCACAAATAATTTCATAGATTCAAAAATTCATATCTCGCTTACTAATTCGAATTTTAGCATCTCGTTTTTACCAGTATTTCTAGATTTTTATATTGCCAGAAAAAAAAATCTGATGTGGCAGCACATGATATCCTGCTAATTCCATGTTTAAAATATCACTTCCGGTTGATCGTTTGTAAACAAAATCTAATTTGTTCTGATAAATAGAAAAGTCTGTAATATGTAATTTTGGATTATATTTTTTTCCGCGAAAATCTATTAAAAGCTCCAAATGAAGTACTACTTCCGGTTTATCATATATAGTCCAAATTTTAATATTATTTTAAATTATATACGAGTTTTATATACCAAATTTGAGAAGTATTGGACCATATTTTAATATACTTTTTTAAGAAAATCTTGTAGAGCTTCCAGTAAAGTACCACTTCCGGTTTATCAATTTTAGAAAAAATCTAATAAGTCGTTCTCATTAATACAAAAGTCTTAAATATCAAATTTGAAAAGTATTGGATTATATGAATACTTTTCACGAAAATCTGTTCAGCGCTTATAGTAAAGTATGACTTCCAGTTTATCAATTTTAGCCAATATCTAATATGTTGTTCTCATTGACATAAGTGTCTAAAATACTAAAATATAAAAGTTTTCGGTAATATTTTAATAAAGTGTTTCATTAAAAACTGATCTGGGCTTCAAGTAAAGTATCACTTGTGGTTCTCCAATATTACCCAAAATCTAACAAACTGTTTATATAAATTCAGAAAGCTTAAATACGGAAAATAGAAAGTATTGGAAGTTTGATAGGAGTGGAAGAAAAAATGGTCACACACACATACAGTCACACAGGGATCATTCTAAAAATAGTAAAAACATGTTGAGGGACCCTAATTCGTGCTTATTCACTCAAAACTCACTATCGAATTTTTGAACTGAAAATATTACCTTCATTACATATGGTATGGCGGGAGGTAAAAATATTTTTAAAAATCGGTAGAATACCCCATTGCAATTAGAAAAAAATCTGATGTGGCCAGTACATTACCTTCCGTTAATTCTACGTATTATGTACGAATATCATTTTTGTAAATGATTGTATAGGCGCTTTTAGGGTATAAATGAACTTATCTTACCTTGTACTGAACTGATTTGAACTACTCCTAAAAATAACAGTATATTTTTTAAAATAAGAAATAGAAAATGAAAACATAACAATCTGCTAAATTGGCTTGTGGCTATAATCTGTTGTATTACCTTATTTTTTTGCTACATTAAATTATTTACATTTTTATATTTCCAGTAAAATCATTTCACAAGGATATTATTGTAACGTTTATTAATTTGAGTTAAGTGTAAAAATCATAAAATTATTATATATAATTAAAATAATACGTTTATTAAACGATAAATAATTAGGATAAATATTAAAAAGATAATAAAAATATATGATTATATAATTATAAACATTAATTTAATACTGAGAATATTATTAAATACTTAAACACTAATGGCATTTTCAATGGGGTATTCCAGTGTAGTAAAATTTAAAAGAAAAAACATCATAATGTTATTAATTAGGTTGAAAAACGACCGAATTCTGAAAAATAAACTCAAAATTGTTTTATTTAATATGATTTTCCATGTGTTTTATTTTAGCGCGGAAAAGATTCACGTGATGCATGACGTTCATTCGCTCTATAATGTATGTAATGACGTACTTGTCTGCTTGATATATATATATATATATATATATATATATATATATATATATATATATATATATATATATATATATATATATATATGTAAAAATAGTAAACTAGGTCCCCAGAACATGCTTATTCAATGCAAACTTAACATTTAATTTTTTGATAAAAGACACTGCCTTCCTTATCTAGCAGTGAGGGAAGTTAAAAGGCAAGAAGTGAGAAAAACTACAATCATATTATAATAAAATTGAAGGTTTAAATTTTAAGTAAACACAGTTCATAGTTTACAAATAAAAATATTTTTTTGTCTCATACCTCTCATCTTATTTCATGTTTTATCAACATATTCCACCTTAGAGTATTAAAGTAAGTCAAAATGAATTTTAAAGTGCAATTAATTAAATGTCATAAGAACAACTGATTCGAATTTCTTCATTTTGGTGAACAAGACGTTGATGAACGTTTCTGCAACCGGATATTATTCTAAAAAGTATAATAGTAATATTATAGAAATATACGAGTATTATTAATATATTAAAAGTAAACATTTTTCTTTTTACCACTACCAGTAGTAGGAAATTAGGAGAATAGATGAATAATTTGTTTTTTAAATTACAAATAAGTTCATTAATATTTATAGCGTTTCATTTTGCAGACAATGGTTTTAGCTGTTAACCGAGAGAAACCAGCTATGTTAGGACTTCTTAGTAAAGCGCTGAATGTAATCTTTCAAAAGCCTGAAAATGTTTTTGTCACGGCTACAGTGAGAGAGATTTTATTTGATGGATTATTTATTAACTGTTCAGTCTCGGATTTCGGAGCAAAAGCTGTATGCACGCAATTGAAATCACAAGCTAAGGATTTAGAAAGAGTTGGTGAAGATGGATTTCTCTTCTCTTTCTTTGGAATGGTAAAATTTATTTTATTTTTGAGGCTTACATTTACAATTTACAATGTAAATTTTAAGACAACAAAAATATTCGATAATAACTTACACACACTTCTACAGTAAAAAAAAGTAATAAAAAAGTTGAATTGATATTTCATTATCATGCTTTTAATATTAATTACATGTTTTTATAACTATGTATTACAGTTACAAAAAAATTGAAATTGTTTAATTACTGTTATTAAATTTCCAATTAATGAAATTAAATGTTACTGGGTTTTCATAAAAACTATGTACCTACTTTATATTTATTAATTATACATTTCACTGTTTGTCATTTAATTTGCATAATCATTTCCACAGAAAAATAAGACAATTGAAGGAAGATTTAAAGTGAGAAGAGGCATTAAGAACTCCCATGATCTAGGACGTATGGTGGAATATGAAGGAGCGAAGCAAATGGATAATTGGTCGACCAAAGAATGTAATCAATATCATGGCACAGATTCTACTATTTTCCCTCCATTTTTAAAACGAGAAGAAGGATTATGGTCTTATACTCCTGATTTATGCAGGTAAAATATGTCGTGCTACGAGTTCTTGCTTACATAATTATGAGGCTTATAATTATCATTAAATTTCAAAATCTTCATTAAAAAATGTCTTAAAATACAGCGGTGAAAAGGGGAATGAAATTTTTTTAACACACATTTTTCATAAAACAGTGCAACAAATATATATATATATATATATATATATATATATATATATATATATATATATATATATTACAGACATACTATAGTACCTACATCGTATTTATAAATAAATCCTAAATAACTAATTATATCGTATCGTATAAGAGAAAGTAGCAATACTATCATATTCATATCTATGTAAATTAAAATTTGTCTTTGGACCATGTTGCATATAAAAAAATCTGATGTGGCCAGCACATAACCTCTCGCCGTATATTTTACCTGGCTGTATGCATAAAGCAAAGAATATTTTTATAAATACAAATAATATATTCATATAAATCTATGACGTATAAACTTCTTTATTATTCAATAATAGCATGTCTCAACATGAAGATATTTTACCATAAATTATGTTACAATAAATTACAAAGTAGAGTTTACCATATATAAATATTAGGCTGGTAACTGCAATTTTCAATTCGAACAACGTTGTTTACTTTCTCTTCATATTCTTCTAGTAAAAACATTAATTTTGGGCGGTCTAAAATGTATATATCTGGATTGTGCATCTATTCTTACATATCTTCTTTTACATTTTATTTTTTCATACATGTTATATCTAAACACTAATTCCCTTTAATAAAGTGACGGATAGATTGCACTCCGATTATTCTTATATCGATGTGTAATTTTGTCAATATTTACAACTTACTTGAGAAGAATTTGATAGCTTTTTCGCAATTCAAAGTTACTCTAGTCTACAGTACTGGTGTACATTGTCCCATAATGTTTGAAACAAATTTAAGTCCTTCAACCTAGACTTGTCATCTCCATAATAGTCACAGATCAAGAATTAAGGGATTCTCCAAATACATTTTTCTTTCATTACTCATTATTTCTGACCTGACATTTATCTGTCAGTTACAAATAATTTAAATTTGCAACTATTTTTCATGGCATTCTTTCGGCTGTCAAATTTATTACAATAGATTATTTTATATATTATATTCCTTTTATCTCTAAATCTATAAAATATGTATAAAAATATTTAAATGTATCAGAAAGAGAATTTATTTTTCTTTAATATTATCAAGAAAAATTTTCAAAAAATAATATTTAGAAGATTTTTTTTCAAGAATCTTCTACTTCCGGTTGTCCAATTGTTACCAAAACCTTTTCAGATCTTCCCATGAATGTCCGATTGGGAAATACGTTGTTAAACAAATTTTAAGTCTTATAGTTTTTGAGTAACCGTCCTTCCAACATCCCACACACACACATCCACACACACACACACACACACACACACACACACACAACACACACACACACACACACAGACATCATCGTAAAAATGTTAAAATCGGATTGTAGGGACCTTAAAACGTGCTTATTCAATAAAATCTGGATATGCGATTTTTAGCATGAATCCAATACCTCTCTTAGCGAGAGGTAAAAATATATAATAATGTTATCCTCGCAGTTACTATTTGAAAGCAAATAAGAATTGAAAATATTGTACTAATTTATTTATACCGGGTGTCCACAGAGAGCGAGGCACCCCTTTTTACCTATATATTGTTTTGTGTATGATTATTTTCTCTTACTAATAATTGTGTTTGTTAATTTATATTTCAATTTATTACTTTGACATTTTTAATTTTTATATTACATATATATTCTTGAACAACAGAACAGTTGCGTGACTCGATACAAAAAATCAAATTAATATGAATATAAAATACATGATATACATGAAATTCTGCCCGCCTTAAAAGGCATAACTTTTAATATGTGTATGTCATAAAACAAATTATCAATGAATTATTGTCTTTACTTGGTCATTGCATAATCTCGCAGTTACTGATTTGGTAGAATGCATACCTTGGCAACAGGTCGCTTCACTTCACCAGCACTTGTTTTTACCACCACAATACGTATTACTCCATCTTGACCTGGATGGACGTCTTGAATTCTTCCGATACGCCAACGTAGTGGAGGTAAATTATCTCTTCTACTAGAAGTACCATCGTGCCGGTTTTAATGTTGCTGGAATTCATCTGCCATTTGGTGCGTTGCTAGAGTTGATGGAGATACTCGCGATACCATCGTTGCCAAAAATTAATCTTAATCTTTTGAATATGCGACCATCGATTCAAAAGATATTTGGGAATAGTCGTACAATCTTCTCCTGCTGGTTCTTCAGGAAATTTCCCAATAAGGAAATGGGCTGGTGTAAGGGGTGTTAAATCTTGAGGATCTGCATACAGGGGTGTAAGAGGTCTAGAATTCATAACTGCTTCAATTTCTGTTAAAAGAGTATAACACTCTTCGAATGTTAAAATGATATTTTGAGTGATTTTAAAAAAAATGTCTTTTCAATGATTTTACCGCTGATTCCCAAAGTCCGCCGATGAGATAATTTTTAATTTTGTTATTGTTCAAATTTAGAAAGTTATTTAATTCGTTCAATTTCTTACTTGCTCCTATGAAGTTCGTTGCGTTGTCGGAGTATATTTCTTTGCAAAGACCTCTTCTTGCGACAAATCTTGTTAGCGCACCAATAAAAGAATCTGTTGTAAGATCTGTCACTAGCTCTATATGAATAGGCTTTGTACTAACACATACAAAGACTGAAATGTATGCGTTAGTTGTTACCACTCTTCCTCTTCGTCTTCCTTCTCTAATTTGGATAGGTCCAGCATAATCTATTCCGCAAATGTTGAAGGGTGATGTATAACCTTGTATTCGTGCTTGTGGTAAATCTCTCATTATATGGTTGTGTCCCTTTGCTTTAAATTTGAAACAAATAAGGCACTTGTGAATTATTTTCCGGATTGTTCGACGTCTAGCTAGTGGCCAATATTTTGTTCTAATTGAAGCTAAAAGTTGTTCTTGTCTGCAATGTTTAAGTTTTTGATGTTCGTTTTCGATGACAATGTGTGTTATATGATGTTGACTTTGTAGTATGTATGGATGTCGATGATCTATAGAAATGTTTGAATTTTGAAGTCTTCCTCCAACCCTTAAAATACCGTCTTGATCTAAAAATGGATTGTGATTAAGTAATTTAGATTTTCTTGAAATTTCGTGTTTTTTCTTTGTTGCCTTTATTTCTTCAAAAAATACTTGTCTTTGTACTAATTTTATTATAGGTTTTAAAGAGTCGTTTATTTCTTCTATTGTTAGTTTCTGCTTTTTTTCAACATCTAATCCTTTACAGCGTTTTATGAATCTTACGCAGTAACATAAAATTCTTTGTAATTTTGTTATAGAAGAATATCTTTCTAAAATATTATCTTCGCAAACAAATGCAGCTATAACTATTACCTTAATTTCTGGAAGTCGTTCTTGTAAAATTCGTTCTTGTTTTGGCCATTCATTCTGGTTCAACCACTGGGGTCCATGCCACCATTTGTTTTTAGATTTCTCGCTGATAATCCTCTTAAAATGAGATCTGCGGGGTTTTGATTTGAGCTAATGTGATGCCAAGTTGCCGTTCCTGTTAATTTTTGAATTTCAGCAACTATTTGCTACAAAGGTCTTCAATTTGATGGGAGGCATTGTTAGCCATGCTAATACTATTGTCGAGTCGCACCATAAATATATTTGCTTTATTTTTTCTAATAATGATTGCTGTACAATAGACAGCAATCTAGAGCTCCACATAATTCGAATCGTGGTAATGTTGTTGATTTTAGTGGTGCTACACGCGCCTTTGCACAAAGCAAATGTGTTTCTCTTTCAAAATTTGTGTTTGTACTGCTAGCATATATACATGCACCATAAGCCTGTTCAGATGCATCGCAGAATCCATGAATGTCAATGTCATTGCTAATGTTTTTTGGATTGACATTTCTTGAAATTTAAAATTGATTGACATTAAATAATTCGGCTTTATACGTCATCCATTTTGTGTAGACTGATTGTGGAACAGTTTCGTCCCAATGGGGACTTATGATTTTGATGTCATCGGCGGCGGATCGGCAGCGGACCTCCCTCCACATAATTTAGAAAGGGACAAGAAATTTTTAGAAAGAGCGAGGTGATATACCATGGCCGAGTCGATCAAATGCTTTCCCCTTTCAGCACCGCCCCGTTGATTCCATAATTTGTTATTTAGTCAGCAAAGTTTGGTTAAGTTATTATGTGTAATTATTGTTATTAATGAAACATTGCGGAATCGAATCTTTCTGATTCTCACGGAGGAAAAACAAATTCGATTTCATCTTTTCAATTTGAAAAAAAAAAAACATGAACTGAATCCATTTAACACTACAAAATTCCACTGTTGAGAGAGACGGAAAAAAATAATGAAATTTCTTTTAGTGTATATCCACGTCTTAATCTTATTAAAGTCATACATAATTTGTCTCTGGATGTAAAATTATTAAATTTAGTTTTCTTTGTCGTTTTTTGGAAATAATCTGTATTTCAATTTTGGCATAATTGTGGGATTTAACAAATCACATAGAACATTAAAATGTTCTGCTGATAAGCCGGTGAAATAAATAAATTTTACAGCATCATTGCTTAATAAATTATAATTTAGTTTCCAATTATTGACAAATTTAGTTTCATTTCTCGATGTCTCTACAGCACCAAATAACTTTCTTACATAATAATTGTTGACTGTTTGGGTACTACTTTCCTTATTAATCTCTATTTCTGTTTGTGTGGAGTTGTTCTGCTTATTATCAATTTTTATATGTGTTTTTATTAATATAAACTTGTGTCTCTTTATTAGTAGACAGCTTTATTAAAGTTGCTTGAGTTGCTGTACTTGTTTTTCCAAAATAAGTTTGATTATGTTTGTCCACTTTACAAACATAGGTTTGCGTTATTTTACTGTTATTTTGTACATAATTAAACTTCCTTTTTTATCACATGTTCCTGTAAATGCATTAGTAATTCATATTCAATTTATATTAATCATATTATTTCAACTTCCGTGTTCAGTCTCAGACATGTTCATGTCTCTTTTCAAACAATGGTTGTTGTGATCACGTGGGACCAAATATGGATCACGTGATAAACTTCAAACTTAGAGCTAAATCTTGCTCACTACATAACTAATTATTAAATACTTTTTTACACACTAGATGGCGACCAATTTATTTGAATTGTATAAGTCCCCATTTAAATTCAATTGCCAAAGTTATTGCATTATGATTTTTCCTTCTATAGTTACTGGACCAATTAATCCCAGCGGGTCAAACAATTGTGTTATTTGTGAAAGGGTGGTTCTTTTTGTTACTCTAGTTTCGTTTGTTGCTTTCATCTTATAGTGAATTGTATATGAATTCGCATTCCATAGTATGCCTAAAGTCTTTAGTAAATCATCTTTATTTAGTATTAATAATTCGGTTTCACTTTTCTCTTCTACTATATTGTTCAATACTTTTTCTGAATTAGATCTCTACTTTCTGAATTCGAATTTTCCTGTATTTAATATTTCTGTCAAATTCTTTTGAAGTTATGCTGCTTCTGCAACAGTTTTCACACCTGTCAATACGTCGTCCATGTAAAAATCTGTCTGAAGCACCCTTTTGGCACTTGGAAATTCATTCACTGCCAGAATCTTTCAAGTTGATCTTTTATATCTTCATTTATCGCTAAACATGATAACTGTCGCTGATTAAAATTATTAGTATTTACAGGACCTGATACAATCCAACCAAAGCATGTTTTTTGTAAAATAGGTTAATTTTTTAGCTAATTTAATTTGTCCAACATGCATGACATTCCAAAAAATTCTGCGCCTATCATGTAATAAATCAATTTCTCCGGGACTGTGAAAATTTTGATCCGCTAACTTAAAACTAGTTGGTATATGTAATTTATTTATATCAATATTTAGTTGTGGAAGTTTATCTGTTATCTTGGAAAATTAAACAGTGTAATACTATGTTAAAATAATTAAGTCGAAACTTTATTTTAACTGATGTCTTTTTGTTTATATTAGCTGAACTTAGATTTATTCCATGAACTGGTATGTTTTTATTACCACATTTTAAATTTAATTTTTTTGCTAAAATACCTGTTATGAAGTTTGATTGAGAGCCCGAGTCTAAAAGAACCCTTGCAGGATGCCATGTACCATTTGCAGCACAAATTAATACTTCTGCCGTTGATAGTACGATTTGTTTACTCTGTTGAGCACAACAGCTTGTTGTTCTTCATTCGTCTTTCTTTCTTCCATGTTTTCCTTATCTCCTTGTCTTGTCATATGTAGCAGAGTATTATGAAGTTTGTTGCAGCTTTTACATTTAGATGCGTGACAATTTCTTCCAAGATGTCCTTGTTTTAAACAATTAATGCAAAGTTCTAATTTCGTTGCGGTTTTATAACGTTCTTCAGGTGTTTGTTTTAGAAAATCTCTGCAATGAAAAATATAATGAGTACCCTTACAGAAAATACATGTGATTTGTGTTGTTGCTGCTAAAGTAACAATCTGCCTGAAGTTATGTGTTGTATTTTGAACTCTATTTGTTTCTGATTTTATCATTTCTAAAGTTTGACATCTATTTGTTAAAAAGCTTAAAAATGAACTTAATGTTGGCTTATCTGTATGTCCTAATGAGGATAAGTTTTCTTGCCATAGTTGCGTAGTTTTCCAATCTAATTTGTTATTAAGAATGTATATCATAACTGTGTCCCATTGATCTGTAGGCTCGTCTAATGATTTTGGTGCACTTATGTTTGCTCTAACTGTATCTACCATTTGTCTGATTGATTTATGACATTCTCTTGATATTGCTTGAATATCCATTAGATCCTTTATATGTGAATTAATAATCAATCGTGGAATTTCATATCTTTCTTTCAGAAGATCCCACGCGTTTTTATAATTTTCTGCAGTTGTTTCTAATCCTTTTAAAATTTGCAGTGGTTCTGCTTTCAATGCACTTCTGAGGTACTGAAATTTGTCAAATTTCTGGTAACTCCGTGTTGTTGTTTATGACTGAAGTGAATGAATCTCGAAAAGATATCCACTCTGTGTAACTTCCATTAAATGTTGGCAGATTTAATGTAGGTAATTTGACATTTATTTGATTTGTACTTGTGTTTGAGTTTAATTGTCTTGCTTGTAATAATACACCTTCTGCTTGCGCTTGCTGAGCAGCCTCATGTTTCTTTACTGTTTGTCGTGCTTTGCTTACTATGTCATAAAAACTATCTTCAAATTCTGTTCTCTCATTGTCTTCTGCGTCTTGTAGTAGTTCTATGTTGGTTTGAACATCATCGAATTTATCCCAAAGCTGTTATATTTTTTCTAATCTAATTAAGAGCTTTGGATGATCTGATTCTGTATAAGTCTCCATGAAACTTTTAAATTTAGTTAATTGGGATTTGTATTGACCACGTTTTTGAATTAGCTTTATTAGATTGTTCATTTTAGAAAGAGTTGGATTATTACCTACCTTTATTGAAAATTGATGTACTTATTTGTTGTTTTGCTGTTTTCTGCCAAATACTATCCGTAGCTCGAAGGACCAATGTTTTGTGTATGATTATTTTCTCGTACTAATAATTGAGTTTGTTAGTTTATATTTAAATTTATTACTTTGATATTTTTAATTTTTACATTACATATATTTTTTTTGAACAACAGAACAGTTGTGTGACTCGATACAAAAATATGAATACAAAATACATGAAATTAATATAAATACATAACATATATATATATATATATATATATATATATATATATATATATATATATATATATATATATATATATATATATATATATATATATGTCAAGAGTACTCTTTGAGGTCGGGCGTTTAAATTTATATATTACTATATATGGTACATATTGAGGTCAAAATTTAAGATTTATATTATTTTGTAATGCGTACATTTTGAGGTCTGTGGGTTCAAATTATGTGATCTAAAAATTTGTTCTAAAATCTTATAAGTGCCCGAAATTAATGTTTTTAGTACGTGAGAATATACAAGTTATATTTCGACGATCCGAAATAGTGTTTTTAAAAAGGGTTTTTTATTGTGAATTTATTATATATCAAAACTATCATTTGTTACACATAAAAATTATTTAATGTTTATTTAATAAAAATACGACTTATTACATTTATTATATTTTAATGTTACTTATTTGGATTCTTCACTCTGACTAAACTAAAACTACTCCAAAGTCTATAAACTGGAAACGGGAAACTCAGGTGTCGGGTTCGACGCCTGGGAACTGCAACTCATCAATTTGGACAGCGGTAACTTACATTTAACATTTTCAAATTATTTAAAATTAATTTACAAAATTGACTATTTTTATGACAGTGGCAGTTCTATTACCTAATTTAAAATTAAATGTGCACTGATTTCTCAGGTTGAGAACTAACAACTTCGCGACGTGTTGAACTAATCGACCGGTTGAAAAGTGACTTTCCAGCTTTTAAAAAGTCAAAAATTGACATACAAAGTGATTGTGAATAATAGTTATTTACGAAACATTCATAAAATTTGAAAATATGAATGTTTAATGAAAAATTAATTATTTTTAATAAGTAAAACGTAATTATTTACAGCATTTTTTTAAAAGATGTCCGATGAAGGTCTTTTGTATCATGAACGAATTAAGAAATTGGCATACATTTATCTCTCTCCTTTGGAAAGGCAATAAGCGTGTGCGATAAGGATGGATATAACATGCTTGTCTTTCAAAAATTCATATTGTTTCGACCAGGGACTAAAAATGAAATGAGAACGAAAACGAAATAACGAAATAAACCGAAATTTTTATTAGAACGAAAACGAAAACGCAATATATTTTTTTCGTTCGTGATTGAAAACAAAATAATTAATATCGGTTACCGGTTTTAACCGTTATTTTATTTAATATTTAATTTTATTTACAGCAAATATTTTACACGCAAATATTATTGAATTTTCAGGTATTTTAGTTGCAAACATGCAGACTTTCAAAGTAACTTTCCCGGGTTGTGTATAAAAGTGGTAGTACTCGTAACATCCGCACTATGCTCTCCGAAGGCGCCACCTGTATTCCGCAGGTGTTTGACGAACGCAGTGGATCGCATATTCTGATACCAATATTTATTTCAACTTATTTGCTATCTCTCTCTCTCTCTGTCTGTCTCTTTGTGTGCGCTATATTTATCTATTATCAACTTTGAGTTTTATTGCAATATTCTGGAGAATAAAAATAAAACATTTTAAATTTGTATTTTTTATGTCATACGTGTGTCGAATAATGTATAATTATTTTTTAACTAAATTTTTAAATATTTTTAAAAAATCATATTACGAATCAATGCAATATCTCAAACAGAAATCAAAAAATTGATGAATCCAAAAATATATTAAAATTATATAAATTATAATTATAGTAAAATATGCATTATAAACCAAAAACCAGGTCAACATAAAAACAACATTGTTTAATATTTAACTTAGCAATATATTTTACAGAACTACTAATATGTTCTTTGGGCATCTTTAAAATACTAACAAACATTTCTTACAACACAACTAATAAATAATTCTACAAAATTTTAATATTAAAACTAAAGAGTGGAGTAAAATTACCTGTGGAATGGAAAAATCATTTAACAATACACTTTAATCTTTGTCATAAGGCCGTTACCCTTGAAGTAATAATTTAGAAATATCAGTTCTCAAAAAACTGCCAAATACATATTTCGTTTTTCTTAAAAATATGCAAACATGCATTTGATATACGGTTCGCATATGTTTCGAACTCATAGTTATTATTTCTATTTACTATTCTTGTATTATTATTGTGTAGCAGAGTAAAAAGTAAATACCAAATTTAATGATATTCCTTTAATTTTGTAATGTATGTATAAACTATTATTATTAAAAGATAGCGTGGCTGGATGCGTTAAATAACCTGTAGTGATTCTGACGATCTGACTTCGAATCTAATTTTTAAATAACTTTCAGGCCGCGAATAAAAACACACCCAGTAATGGGTAATAATCTACGATGGGATACGTATAAAATCAGACATTAAATAAAGCGACCCTGACTCTCAAGTAATTAATAAAAACATAAGTTCCTATTTCCCTATAGGTACATTAAATATTTAACATACATATTTTCAAATGTCTATAATGCAAAGGCAACATATTCAAAAAACCTTATGTGCGTTAGGTATATGAGTAAATCAAAAGAACTTACTCAAATACAAGTACATATTTGTAAAATTCAATACGAATGTGAGGTGCGACATATATAAAGAAACATATTTACTTAAAAGAAAACAATAACAATTTATGAAAGAAACTAACTTACATAAAAATAAACAATGCTACATATTTAATACTTTATACTATACAATAGTTGTTATTATTTATAACAACTTGAATTCGTCGTTGCATTGATGATTATGTAGTATATGCATCCGTTATATTTATAAATAATTGTTTAAAGTTACGAATATTAATCCTAGTAATATTTTCAACGATTTCCCACAATTTTCAATTTAAATTAAAATACGGGGACTGTTTGCGAGTTTTAAATATATTTTCAATTCGGCTGATTACTTATTTTTTATACCACACTCTTTAAAAATATCGCGATTTTTTTTTTTTTAATTTGGTTCACGACTAACACTTTAATTCACATGAATGTAATATGTATTTCAAAAAGGCAAACTGCTCATCAGAAACATTCGTAAGATATGATTTAAAATATAATTTTCTGGCGAATTCAAATCGCAATATTGTAGGATATCTTTAATTACTGTAGGAATGGTTGATACAAAAATCAGAAATGAACCGATTTGAAGATGTTCCAAAAATTAGAGAAATTTTATGAATGGAAGTTTTTGATACGAGTGAATCACTAATCGGCATAATCGTGTAATATATAATATGAAAAAAAAATTCATATCTATTTTAAATTTCTGCGTTATTCTAATTTAGCCATCTGATTTGAGAGAGGATGAAAAAATAAGTAATGTCAATTTGAAATGTGTTTACAATTCGCTACGTTGACAAAATTATTGCAAGGAATAATAATCATAATTCTACGCAATTAATTATAAATATAACGGATGCATGGAAATTATATAATAAATCATCGAAAATTTATTTCATTGAATGCCACGAGGAATGCTAGGTGTTATAAACAATAAAAACTACTTAGTGATATTCGTTCTATCTCATATCCGTATTAAAATTCATAAATAATACTTATGAATTTTAGTAAGATGTAAGATACTTTTAAATCACTTACATAAAGTAAGGTTTTTTAAATGTGGAACATAAAATGGAACGGAGATTAATTCAATTTTATAAAGAATGCATTCTGGTCGAAATTATTTTAGGGAGAATTAGAAAAAATAAAAAATGCAAAGACCCTCAATATAATCCAACCTCAAAAAAAGTACTTTTAAATGTATATCAAAAGTATCATCTTAATTGTTAATATTATTATTAGCTAATCAGATAGAAGACATTTCAAATTATTTTGAGTGTTAATTTCATTTAACAATTACGACGTGCCCCGCTGCGGTGTTATTGTAGTAGCTAAATTTAAAACAAAATACACAATAGTTTCCTTTAAGTGATACATATCAACAATTTTATTGACTTTTCTGACGATATTTTTAAAATTGGAACCTTAATCCATCCCTGGAGTGCCGCACGGCCAGCATTTCTTGTGATACCGGCTTGCGATGTATAGGTTGCACATAGTGCTGTTTGTCGTACTCGGAGATTTGAAATTACAGATAGAAGCAGATCTCGCTAATTGATGACATCAATTCGATGTATTTTTAACCATGTGCGCGGTTAACAGCTGTCAACTAACGGCCCCTAATGATATTAGTGGCGAGGGAGCGACCCAATTAAGTATGAGTTTAATAATTCGCATTTTATAAAAATATAGTTTTCATATTTATAAAATTGTTATTAAAAATTCAGAAATAATTAATCTTAAGCATTGACCCAGACTAGACTATACTAGAATCATAGAGTTGCACAATTTGAAAACCATGGTTTAAAAGATTAGAAATTTAATATGTAAATATATAGTATATTTATCTGTATTGCGATATATCTAATTATACAATCTTATAGAATAAATAAATAATATATTTTTGCTTCATAAATATTTGCTATACACAACTTTAAATAATTTTGTCGAATATATATTTGTTTATTATTTCATCTTTGTAATTATATGCTGAATGAAGCGTTGTTTTCACATAATATATTAAAATTTCTAATACTTTTTCATATATTTCAATACGGAAGACAAAAGTTTTTCATTCCAAATATTATTGCTCAAATCTTTCATTTGAATTTTTTTTTTTCTCGCAGCTTATTTCAAATATTGTTTTTTTCATAGGAAACATAGATTACCTATCGTACTATAATAATAAACTTTGATTTGCACTTCAAGATGCATTGCCTCTTAAGATTTCGATTAAATGAGTTTTTTAGTTTACATCAGAGGTCATCTTAGATTTGCTTTTCTTTTTTAAAAAATAATTGTACTAAGTGAAATGTTGCAGCGAATTTTCAAATAACTTCTTAACTGTTAAAATTGAATAGTTCATTTACTAGTATAGACAAAAAAAATTCACTAATTTTGTCAGTTTTTCTTCGTTTCTAATACAAATTGGCCCTTTTCTCGGAAACAAGTGAAGATCAGACCTATACTGTTTAAGCTTTTTTTGCCCATTTTGGTCAGTACTATATACCCGAAAGTTTTTACCCGAAGTTGAAAAATACCCTGTGTAATTTATATTTATTTTCATTTGTATACTATACCTTGTTTCTCGTTTCCTATTGTTCTACGATTAATAAAGATTTATTTTTGAACAATTATATGTAATTTTTTGAATATTTGTATTTTTTTATTAGTTCATTTTAATATTCTTTAATTTAGTTAACAATTAATTAATTAATTGCAAATTGTTAAAAAAAATAGGGCGTATAATTTGAAGATTGCCACACTTGTTTGAAAACCACCGTCCAGCTCTGCATTGTATTAATATTAATAATTTGCTGCTTATTATAATTTTCGGCAAATTTGAAATTAACTTGGAAAAAGCGAAATGCACGATTTCAGACGTATGTTAAATGTTTTCACTATTTTAATCACATGAAATAGATAAATTGTTTAACAATAGCTAATTTAATTTCGATGAACATGTGAAAATCGGTATTTAATATTGATAATTTGCTGCTTATTATAATTTTCGACAAATTTGAAATTAACTTGGAAAAAGCGAAATGCACGATTTCAGACGTATGTTAAATGTTTTCACTCTTTTAATTACATGAAATAGATAATTTGTTTAACAATTACTTATTTAGTTTCAATAAACATGTGACAATCGGTATTGAATATTAATAACTTGCCAGGGCCGGCCGGCAACAACAGTGGTGCTCACGTTATCCGGCACCATTCGTATAATTAAATAGTGATGCTCTGCACCATTGCACCACACACTTAAGCAGTGCCCGCTCTAGGGGCGGACAACCTGGACATTTGTCCAGGTCGGCAAATCTAAAGGGCGTCATTTTGGCTGGGAATGTGACAAAATATTGATAATTATTAATTATCGAAATTTATACCTATCAATTTTTTGTAAAATAATTAAAAATGCACCTGGTTAACAATTTGTAACTATGTTTTAGTTTTTATTGTTTTGTCCTACTTGAATGTTGATTATATTTCTAAATATACGTTTTTATTTTAATTTAAAACCATTTGATTATTATTTTAAATAAAAGATATATAATATTAAATGTATATGTTTAAGGGGCAGCAATTTGTCTTTTTCTCCGGGGCGACGTAAATGCTGGAGCGGACACTGACTTAAGCGATAAATTATTAGAATTGTTTTAATAAGAATTTGTTATAAAGCTAAAATAATAATTATTATTAGTAATGTAATAAGCAATTTTCCAATTTTGAAATAAAAATTATTTGCATTCGAATTACTTACAGATGTAAGTAAGTCATGTATTGTTAATAAAATCCAGGTTATGGGTATTGTACTTGTAGGGTACCTATATATACTGGATATGGAAATGACGTGGCTCGCGTTTCGTCCGCCAATGATTGCGGGCCACTATCGTGTTTAACAAGTGGCAACGTCGCTTACAACTAGTAATCTAGACGTGATAACAATAAAATACGTGGAAAGAGTTCGATAGTGGGGATGAAACAAGCGAAGTCAGTATGCAATGTACTAAGCACTACTGACTGCATGTGCAGTCTGCTGCGACTGCTGTTTTAGTGTACGTCACCGACCGTACACGTGTTGTAGCCTGAAAATCGAAGTCGTAAAAAAGCTTTTGTTGCAATTTCTTTGAGTAAAATCGTAGATTTCCTGGACTATTAGAAAATAAACCAGTCATGCATTTTTTCAAAATTATATTTTGTATATTATCAGTTTGCCCGACATTTGTGCCTTCTTTGTTTGACGATATATTTTGTTGTTTATTTAATGTATTATTTGTTTTTTAGTGTCACCCTAAGGGGCTTGATTTTAATATGCATTTAATTGCTTATATAAACAATATTCCCATAGCATTTTTTTAAAAAGTAATTGGTAAAATGGGTCCATAAACCATAACAAAAAATAATAAAATGTACACTTTATCCTTAAGTACTTCGAGATATTTGAATTTATTTCCAGGGTCACGGATGACGTGACACTATTGGTATCTTTCTAGCGCAGCCTACTGCAGAAACTGGTGTAAAAAAGATAGCTATAGGTTTCTTTAAAAATAAAATGCAGTTATAAAAAAAAAAATTATGACTTTTTTGATACCACGAATTGCTTCAAAATTAAACGAACTTTTATTTTAAAAAAATGGTTTATGGGCCCAGTCTGAAGATGTTATAAACTACTCATGGAAAAAATAATAATTAAACAATTTTAAAGATTTTTGTTTATCCCATTATTATTAAATATTTTATCAAAATATTGTGCGACCTTGCCCGTACACTTATATAGGATTAGAATTTAATATAAATAAGTAAATAAATAAAAAATATCATCACGTCACCATGGCTTTTACCCGTTGTCGGGTGTGTCATATCTGCAAATAAGCAGATATCGGTAATGAGACGACATATTTCATCCGGAGGGCGGTTACCAGAGGTCATCGTACGGACACCCAAAGTTGGCGTGAAGAGCGCACCACAGGTGTCATTTTGTGCCATTTATAAATTATAAATATTTTTTTCGGCAGTGGTCGAGCTCGAACTTGGGACCATAAATTCGTGATCCTGATTCGTTGTACACTCAGCTATGCGATCCCATAATTAGAATAAATATTGCTACTTAGGTATCTGACAACATTAGTGCATTCTAATATACAGATTCGTGAATTTGAAGCTTTTTAATACAGAGTTCATTGACACATGGGCGTATGATTTTAATAAATCGCAATTTATGAAGATATGCTTTTGATTTAAATAAAATTGTTAACTAAATCTAATAAACTAAATATTGCAAAATAGGTATTTGATAATATTAGGGCATTATAGTAGGCAGATTCGTGTATTTTAGGTATTTTTATTACAGAGCTCATCGACATTTTTTTTTTGTTGCGAAAAAAGTCCTTCAAAATGTATGCCTGTCTATAAGTACTTTACACTTCATTCATTTCAAATATTGCCGCAAATTGTCAAGTTCGAATGTAATCGAAGGTCTACACGAGTATGTACGACAGTCTCTGTAAACCTGTAAACATAAAAAAACACGGACATTGAGTTTGTGGAACAGGCAGAACAGAAATAATAAATTTAATGGGCGGAGCCTAATTGCGCAGTACAGCTTGCGCAGGAACCAGCTGTACACGCTACAAATTGGAAAAACCCGAATAATTCAAGTATTTAATTTTAAAGAGCAAATTGCGAATTTCTCTGTGAAACAAATATATAAAATAAACTAGTGAAACTAGACGTAACTTTGTAATTTTTATTTTATTTAATTTTAATTTCAATATAACAAATTTGTCAAAAATATGCATACATACATAAAATCACGCATGTCCAACTAAGAGAGTTAGCGCAAACTCGAAAACAACAACAATAATAATAATAATTTCTTTCTTTAAGACAGAGTTCATTGGCACATGTGCGAAAGATATGAATAAATTGCATTTTATAAACATATGGCTTTGATTTACACAATATTGTTAACTAATTCTAATAAAATAAATAGGTATTGCATAATATGAATTTGACAATATTACAGCATTCTAATAGTCCGATCCACACTATAAGGCAGTCGTAAAGAAAGTATATATTTTGAAAATTGGGATTTTATATAAGAAAGTATGTACAATCCAGTGGTGCTATTGACAAATTTGTACCTCTACCAATTTTTGGGTAATAAATGATCACCGATTAATTGGCGGGAGGTGCGGTTTTAATTTTATCAAAAATCGATTCCCTTGTCAAAATACATAATGTGTACCAATTTTTGTCAAAATATTCCTATAGATACATTTATATTAAAAATTGCGATATCTCCTATATTAGTATTAAAGTTGCGAGGATGTACGTCACGTCAGATGGCCCCATACTTGATAGCAATCCAAAACTTCATGAGAAGTTAGTGCTAGGTTTGTGCTGGTTTGTGCTAGAATCTTAAAGTTTGTGCTGTTTATTTACGCCAATTATTAACAATTGAAATGGGGAATCTGGCGTGACACTAAGAGTAAACCCCTTTAGTTTATAACAACATTTGAATAATAATACAATCCACAGTTAGTGCTAGGTTTGTGCTGCTCAGTTTTAAATTATGAAAGTTTGTGCTGTTTATTTAGGCCTAATATTAAAAATTAAAATGGGGAATCTGGCGTGACACCAAGAGCAAACTTACTTTGTTTATATTAATATCTGAACAAGAACACCACCCACAGTTAGTGCTAGGTTTGTGCTGCTCAGATTTAAATTATGAAAGTTTGTGCTGTTTATTTACGTCTAATATTAAAAATTAAAATGGGGAATCTGGCGTGACACCAAGAGTAAACTTATTTGTTTATATTAATATCTGAACAACAACACCATCCACAGTTAGTGCTAGGTTTGTGCTGCTCAGATTTAAATTATGAAACTTTGTGCTGTTTATTTATGCCTAATATTAAAAATTAAAATGGGGAATCTGGCGTGACACCAAGAGTAAACTTATTTTGTGTATATTAATATCTGAACAACAATACCACCCACAGTTAGAAAATTAAAATGGGGAATCTGGCGTGACACCAAGAGTAAACTTATTTTGTTTATATTAATATCTGAACAATAATACCACTCACAGTTAGTCCTAGGTTTGTGCTGTTCAGATTCAAATTATGAAAGTTTGTGCTGTTTATTTACGCCTAATATTAAAAATTAAAATGGGGAATCTGGCGTGACACCAAGAGTAAACTCATTTTGTTTATATTAATATCTGGACAATAATACCATCCACAGTTCGTGCTAGGTTTGTGCTGCTCAGATTCAAATTATCAAAGTTTATGCTATATATTTACATTTATTATTAACAATTGAAATGAAGAATCTGGCGTGACATGGAGAGTAAATCTGTTTTGTATATACCAGTATCAATATTAAGCTAATAATAACATCCACAGTTAGTACTAGGTTTGTGCTGCTCAGATACAAATTATAAAAGTTTGTGATGGTTATTTACATGTATTATTATTATTATTATTATAATTCTCCTTTGTTTAAAACAATATACGGGTAATAATAACACCCACAAAAATAATTTCAATTCAACGATTATTTATTTAAATATCGTAATTGCATTTAAACATAGGACAACAATGTCATATCTTAAAATTTGCTGTTAGAGTCCAAATTATGATATTTCATTATTTTTATTATAATTATTATTATTCTAAAAATAATTTCAATTTATTAAGTATTTATTTAAATAATTGCGCGGTCAAATATAGGACTATGATTTAAATATTAAATCTATTTACATTCAACAGAGTAATTTGTTAAAGGTATTATTATATTGATAATTAATTTATTTAATATTATATTCTAATACAGTATATAATTTGTACCCAAAAATTATGAGCTATAACTCTCCTATAAAACGATTGTAGAACATGCCACATAAACTACCTCTCTTTTTAAAAGAAAAATTCATTTTAATAATAAAAAACGGGGTGTTTATTAAAAAAATATTATTGCTTTTTAACAATGAAAATATTGCATAAAATTGTTAATAATAGATATAAATCAACAGCACAAACTTTCATAATTTGTATTTGAGCTAGTGTTTTATCAATACCAGAAATCTTGTCTTGATGATCATTTCTTGCCTTGTTGATTTTCAAGACAAAAATAAAATAAAAATTTCTTGTCTTGCACATTTCTTGGCGACGTACTTCTTGTCTTGTTATTCCAATAGAGTGTAGCTGTTTTAGAGCAAAAAATCAAAAAAGTTGAATTATACAGGAAATGGTTGATCATATGAGTAATATATTTGTATTATTTTATATATAAAATTGTTTGCTGAATTCAATAGTAAAATAATAAATATAGCATAATATTATTTCATATAAGTGAGTTACGGATTAATTCCGGTTAGACCGGAAGTACCACACTGCTTTGAAAATATGTATTTTAGTTGAAACGGACATATCAGAAAACTCTTAGATATCATATTTTGTAAAATAATATGGAATAGTTTTAAAAATAAAGATAGTGTAAACTCCCCATGGGACAGCCTTAGTGAGGTTCTATCATATACAGAATGTTAATGCTATAAATTCATAGGGTATGTAAAATAGATTGGCTTTTACTAATAAACTCATATCTGGAAACGCACCGTTTTCGAACTACAAACTCTTAAAATAGTAATTATTATCTACCCAATTTTAGTTGGGTTTGATTTATTACGTCAGTTATTAGTTTTGTTTATTGTAACTTCTACATAGCATTGAATTTTTTAAAATAATTTTATTCATTTTTTAATAGGTACATATTAATAATTGCTCAAACAATAACCATCAATTTCAATCAAGCATGGCAACATACGTACAAGATCAAGAGTAAATCTTGATTTTTGTGAAACACTAATTTGAGCAGAACAAATCTAGCATTAATTGTACATAGTATTGATACTCAGATATTATTATAAAGAAAATGAGTTTACTCTTGGTGTCAGGTCATATTCTTCATTTCAGGTTTTAATAATAGTAGGCGTAAATAAACAGCACAAACTTTCATAATTTGAATCTAACCAGCACAAACCTAGCACAAACTTCAGATTGCGTTATTACCCAAATATTGTTATAAACAAAATAGGCTTAGACTTAGTGTCACGCCAAATTTCATAATTCATTTGTTAATAATAGCTGTAAAGCACTAAGTTTCATAATCTGCAACTGAGCAGCACAAACCTAGGACTAACTGTGAGAGGTATCGTTGCGCAGATACTAATATATGAAATTACTCTTGTTATCACGCCAGATTCCCCATTTCAATTTTTAATATTAGGCGTAAATAAACAGCACAAACTTTCATAATTTGAATCTGAGCAGCACAAACCTAGCAATAACTGTGGGTGTTATTGTTGTTCAAATATTAATATAAACAAAATAAGTTTACTCTTGGTGTCACGCCAGATTTCCCATTTTAATTTTTAATATTAGACGTAAATAAACAGCACAAAATTTCATAATTTGAATCTGAGCAGCACAAACCTAGCACTAACTGTGGGTGGTGTTGTTGTTGTTCAGATATTAATATAAACAAAATAAGTTTATTCTTGGTGTCACGTCAGATTCCTCATTTTAATTTTTAATATTAGGCGTAAATAAACAACACAACCTTTCATAATTTGAATCTAAGCAGCACAAACCTAGCACTAACTGTGGGTGGTATTGTTGTCCAGATATTAATATAAACAAAATAAGTTTAATCTTAGTGTCACTCCAGATCCCCATTTCAATTTTTAATATTAGGCATAAATAAACAGCACAAACCTTCATAATTTGAACCTGAGCAGCACAAACCTAGCAGTAACTGTGTATGTTATTATTAGCTTAATATTGATACTCGTATATACAAAACAGATTTACTGTCGATATCACACCAGATTTTTCATTTCAATTGTTAATAATAAATGTAAATATATAGCACAAACTTTGATAATTCGAATCTGAGCAGCAAAAACCTAGCACGAACTGTGGATGGTATTATTGTCCAGATATTAATATAAACAAAATAAGTTTACTCTTGGTATCACGCCAGATTCCCCAATTATATTTTTAATATTAGGCCTAAATAAACAGCACAAACTTTCATAATTTGAATCTGAACAACACAAACCTAGCACTAACTGTGGGTGGTGTTGTTGTTCAGATATTAATATAAACAAAATAAGTTTACTCTTGGTGTCACGCCAGATTCCCCATTTTAATTTTTAATATTAGGCATAAATAAACAGCACAAAGTTTCATAATTTGAAGCTAAGCAGCACAAACCTAGCACTAACTGTGGGTGGTATTTTTGTTCAGATATTAATATAAACAAAATAAGTTTACTCTTGGTGTCACGCCAGATTCCCCATTTTAATTTTTAATATTAGATGTAAATAAACAGCACAAACTTTCATAATTTAAATCTGAGCAGCACAAACCTAGCACTAACTGTGGGTGGTGTTGTTGTTCAGATATTAATATAAACAAAGTAAGTTTACTCTTGGTGTCACGCCAGGTTCCCCATTTTAATTTTTAATATTAGGCCTAAATAAACAGCACAAACTTTCATAATTTAAAACTGAGCAGCACAAACCTAGCACTAACTGTGGATTGTATTATTATTCAAATGTTGTTATAAACTAAAGGGGTTTACTCTTAGTGTCACGCCAGATTCCCCATTTCAATTGTTAATAATTGGCGTAAATAAACAGCACAAACTTTAAGATTCTAGCACAAACCAGCACAAACCTAGCACTAACTTCTCATGAAGTTTTGGATTGATATCAGGTATGGGGCCATCTGACGTGACGTACATGTTGCGAGGTAGGTGGCAATGGTGACATACAAGTGGATTAGTTGAGTAGAGGGACAGCCCATATCATTTTTCCGACTCTTTTTTCCTAGAAATTGTACTTAGAGATATTGTTTGACTAAATTCCAAATTAGGAGAAAGTGCTCTTGCATTGTAAACGGTGTCTTATTCATAGTTAGTTGCAATTCATTCGCTGAATGACTATTGGTGATAGCAGAAAAACAGAATGAGTGAGATAAATAAAAGTAGACAAAGTGCTAAGAAAAAGCCTAGGAGCTGGAGAAATCGCATGAAAGAGTAAGTACTGTAGTATATACAAATAATATATTTATTAAAAAAATATTCCCTATTTTATTCATTTAGCGTACGAGCTGCAAAGAGAATTAAATCTTGTTCCATGGATTTTCCATTAGATCTTCCTAGTGTTAGTGCATATGAAGAAAGACATTTTAAAGACTTTTTAATTTTTTAAAAGAAAACTCCGGAAGAAATAGCAATAGTTGAAAAAAATACTATAGGCTAGGCAAATAATCCACTTTGGAAAGAGGAAAAATCGCATAGACTGACTGCATCTAACTTTGGAATTTTGTGCAAACGGCGAGAAACAACAAATGCCATGAAACTAGCCCAAAGATTGATAAATGGATCATACTTTTTTTTTAGCAATATGTTGGGAAGTAGAACACGAACTAATAGCCAAAAAGGAATTTGAAGTAAGTCATAACTTTTTGGTAAAAGACTGGATTTTTTATTCATGAAGAACATTCATATTTAGGAGCATCTTTAGACGGAGTAATTGACCAAAATACTATTGTAGGAATAAAATGTCCATACTCCATACAGACACTCGCTCCAGAAGAAGCAGTTGAGCAAAAAAAAAAAATAGTTATGTAGTAATGACAAATAATATTAAATATTGAAAGAAGCTTTCAGAACTCATAATAATGAAATAAAAACAATATTTGGGAATAGTTCTGTTATTCATTCATAATTTTTCTGTCTTTTAACTATGTATGTTTTTTATGTAACTTTTGATCTATGTTACCCTCTTTCTGTAAACTTGTTGTCTTGACTACATGTATTTTGTTATTTGTTATTTACTCTTTACCTGATGAGGACAGCACTACGCTGTCGAAACGTCGTCGTTAAATAAAATAAACAGAACTATTCCCAAATCATTTTCAAATTCAGGGGCAATTAGCCATAATCAAGAAAGATTTTTGTTATTTTATAGTATGGACACCTTTGGGAATATTATTTCAATAAAAATTCATATGTTATATACTTATACTTTTTTTTCAGATCGAAAAGCGTGAAAACTTTTGGAGAACTAAAATGCTTCCCAAGCTAACAAAATTTTATGAAGAAAATATGTTAAAAATTCTAATTTCCAAATAAAAATAAATGATGCATACTTTTTTAAATTATGTAAATACTTGTGTTTATTTACCTGTACCTATATTAAAAAATAAATAATTACAATCGCTTAAGATGGATTATTTTTATAAACTAATTACATTTATAATAATGATATTATAGTTATATTACATTTATAATTTTTGTAGAGAATATTTTATTTTTACTTATTATTTTTCATAAAAAAAGGCTCACCAATATATACATAAAATATCATTAACATTTATTTTTTATCGATAAAGTACAACGCATTATTGAACACACTGTACATAATAATTATCGGATACCTATATTTAATTTATTGTTCCATCTTCTAGGTTTGTAAGATTCACTGACTGAAACTGTTCAAGTGTCCACGTGGACTTGACAAAATATGTCATATTTTAAATACCCAATAGCGAAATACATTCAACCAATAATACACAGGCCTAACCAGTATCGTTGGACCCCCGACCTACTTCAGCTTTTATATCTTTCTTGTTTGCGGAATCTCCTTTTCTAACTTCATGAAACGTTAGTCGTAACTTATATCGTAATAGTTTCACATTTAGAAAACAGTGAAACACCCTCTCCAAATGGGAAAATTTTTGAGCGGTAATACACCCTTAATAAAAAAAGATTAAACTTTGTGTATGTATTTGAATATCTGTTATTATTTATTGTAAATGAGCATTTTGAAATATATATTTATTTTGGAAATTTGATTTCATAAATATTGTTTTACTACAATATTTAAAAATCTTTCAGAACTCATATTTCAATTAAAAAGGTTGTATCATCTTAATTGTTTTACTAATTTATTCATAACTAATAGATCAGTCTAGTAAATATTTTGAAAATTGGGATATTTATATAAGAAAGTACTTAGAATCCATTGGTGCTATCGACAAATTTGTACCTCTACCCATTTTTAGGTAACAAATGACCACCTATTAATTGGCGGGAGGCACGAAATTGTTCATTTTTTTCCAGTGCAGGCCCCTTCATTAAGGGGCTTGATTTTAATATGAATTTAATTGCTCATATAAACAATATTCCCATAGCAAAAAAACTGTATCGACAGGTATAGAATGGAATCGATTCACGTTCCACAATCGAAAAATCAGTCAAATGGATCATGCGCAGTGGATTAAATTGCGATATCTCCTATATTAGAATTTTTTAAATTATAAATGAACCTATAGGAATATATTACCAAAAATTGGTACACATTATGTATTTTGGCAAGGCGAATTTATATGTATTTGACAATATCATTCTAATAGTCAGACACGTGAATTCATGGCTTGTTTAATACAGAGATCATCGAGACATTCGCGTAAGATTACATTTTATAAACATATGGCTTTGATTTACACAATATTGTTAAATAATTCTAATAAAATAAATAATGCCTCATATGTATTTAACAATATATTTAGATGGAATAATAAGGCGTAATTAAATTTTTTGAAAATTGAATAATTTTTGAGATGACACATATGATTTTTTATATGGGAAACTATGTTGGAAATAGTCTCATGTTTTTACTTATTCTATAAGCTTTTCAATTATATATAACAAGTCTACATTCTTTTGTTTTAAACATGAATAAAAGACTAATTATTAATTTTTGAGTGTGCTGCCATCTGTGATAAGTTTTGCCTGAGCCCTGTCGTCAGTTTGATAGTTTATACATCAAGTCGCCACTTGGGACGTATAATACGCGATGCAGGTCGTCATTTTGCCGTTCCAAAACCTGATCAAAAATAACATGTAAAGTCGCCATATAGATAGGATTAAACGATTCTGCTAAATCCTATACCGTACAAAATAATTGAAAAAAAATTGATATTCTTGCATTAATGTACCACAATAACACCGCGTATATAAATTAATAACCTTAAGATGGCTTCTTGACCGGGTCGTCATTTTGTTAGAGTACGCATCAAGTGTGTGTGTATGCAGGAAGGATGGTTTCTCAAATACTATAAGACTGGATATGTTTAAGACTTTGGATATGTTTAACTATGGATACCTCAATCTAACATTAATGGGAAGAGCTGATACGGTTTTGATATGAATTGGGCAACCGGAAATGGTAGTTTAAAAAAAAATTAAATATTTTTTGAAAATTTATGTTATTACAAATAATAAAGATCATTAAATTCTCAGTCTAACATATTAAAAAAAATATATCTCTTATAGATTTAGAGATATAATATATAATAAATTGCTGTAATACAGTGTGTTAAAAAAAAACTAATTTAATTAAATGTCAATTTGGCATGAGATATTATTCTAAAGAAATCAAAGCTTTTCTTCTTGAATCATAATTTAGAAATTGAAATAAATTAGAAAACGGCGAATGACAATATGTATACTGTATTCATCTTTATTATCTTTTCTCCTTAAAATTACATTTCAATATCAATTTTAACAATTTGACTTTTGAATTGAATAATAATCAGACATACGTTTTTTGTTCATAGCCCACTCCAAGTTAGATTTTTTTAACGCTGTAAATCTCGCTGCTCAAACAACTCCAGGGAAACCAATTGAGATATTTAAATGTTTGTAATTGACATAAATGCAAAATTTCAGTGTAAAAATCAGCAGTTTTACTAACAATACTGAAACATTTTTCTGGGAGGTATGAGTACATTTAAAATATCTTATTGTATTATTTATTAAATATGTATTTAAAATTATAGGTGGTATATTAATATTGAATATCCTTAAGAAATACCGCTAATACCGTAAATGAATTTAAAGAATCTTGAACATATTAGAAGAGTAGAACCAAATTCCTCATAGAATCAAAGAATAGATACAATTTGAATTATTTGTATGTACAAGAAATGTTAAATTCGTTGCTTATACGGCGCGAGGAGTCATGTGACTTTGTTGGCCGTGGCAAACAGATATGAAGATCCGTGTCAGAATGACGGCTAGTAGTTATTTACATAGATGTCACAATGGGGTATTTCAGTGTAGTAAAATTTAAAAGAAAAAATATTATAATGTTATTAACTAGGTTGAAAAACGACCGAATTCTGAAAAATAAACTCAAAATTGTTTTATTTAATATGATTTTCCATGTGTTTTATTTTAGCGCGGTTCTATGACGTATGTAATGACGTACTTGTCTGCTTGTGGAAACAAAAGAAGCAGTGCGTTCACCATTGATGCTTTCTCGTTTCACAGCTGATCTTTGTTTGTGTTTCTTGCTAGTTTTGATATGTTGCTGTAAGAATGACAGCAACCAATTCTTAACTAATAATACTTTAATATAGTTACAACTAAAATCCACGGATAACAAAAATAAAACAAATGAAAGTCATCCAAAACAAAATAGCATCTGACACTGTGAACAAACCAAGTCCCCTTCCCCTTACTAGCTCCAAGCCAAGCGACTAACAGCTTACAATTTACAATAGGTGCGTTCAATGAAGCTAGCAAATCGAGCAAAGCGGAAGTAAAATGTACTGAACGGCTTGCTAACTTAGCATTTGCTCGTTTTGCTAAGTAAGCAAAGCAAGCGACTATTTTCTCGCTTGTTTTGCTGCAAGTAAAAATATGGCGCACAAATTCATTTGTAATATTTGAATATATTTTCAATGAAAATTAATGAATTACGTAAAAGTAACATAAAATATTTGTACTTGAGTTTACTTGCGTGGAATATCCTAATAAAATTAAATTATGCATGTAATTAATACCATTGAGAGTTTATTTTCTATTTATTATCTGACACTGCATTCAATATATCAGTGTTCTATTCTATGCAAAAATTCAATATTTGAAAGTTTTCAATTTTCGTAACCTCACTGACTGACAGTCATCTGACAGTTCGATCGTAGCAAAACAAGCAGATCGTTCAATGCACGCTCTAGCAGATAGCAAATGCTAAGTAAGCATTTGCTCGATTTGCTAGCTTCAATGAACGCACCTAATAGTCCAGTGGTTTTGTTTACACCCGCAGCTAACCCCATCTGTTTCGTAGATACTAATAATAATAATTTCGGTCATTTTCACCTCCAATAAAACATAATTTCATCTTGTTTTCTTCTCATGTTCATATTTAATGCAAACAATAACTTTGTTTTTATTTTCAAACCTGACCAAACTGTATCCGAACTTTCAATTATGTGACATGTTTTTATAATTTCAGTTTGTACATAATTATATTTTAGTTATTTACATTTTCTTAGATTATGCTGAAAATTACTGTACTCATTTAAGTCTTAAAATTCTCAATATACACTCAGTATAAATTTCTTAAATTTTAGATAAATTCTTTTAGATGTATTCAACTTGTCCTTATTTCTCATGATTTAAGAACTGTCTTCAAAGTGTACATTATATGAACTTATACAAACTTAAATCAAAACTACACTTTGCAGTCGACTGTGAAGTGTACATCCTTGACTCCAAAGTGTACAATACATAAATATGATATATATATATATATATATATATATATATATATATATATATATATATATATATATATATATATATATATATATATATATATATATATATATATATATATAGCAAAATACGTATGTTCCCGCTAGCTTAACTCAACACAAGTAGTGTTCCCAAGTATAGTAAAAATAAAAATAACAATTGCACAACTTAAAGAACTTTTAATCCCTATTAAACAACAAATATTAGAGTTAAATAAATATTCGAATCTTTTCAAGATTCAATAAATTTATTTAATAGAATTAATTCTGAAAACACTATAAAAATTAAAAACCTAGAAAAGCAACCAATAGAAAAAGATTATGTCATAACTACTGTAGTGAGAATTTTTTTAAAAGAACCTTATAATCTTCGGAATTTCCGAAGACAGCGAAAATAACACAGAAAAACTGTTATCAAATTATTGAAAGAAAACCTTAAATCATGTGACTGAATACTGAATTAATTCTATTGAAAAGCACAATTATGTGTCTAAATGAAACATGGGCGAACTATGAAGTCATAAACTTGCCTGTATTCTTACAAAACTATCAAGTATTCCGTCAATTAGCTATTAAAGATGCTAGCGTACGTTAATCACGAAGGGGGAATCATTATATTAATCAAAAAGGAAGAACAAACCATTAGTATCATTAATAGTGAACCACACTGGCTGTTTTTTGAATTGTGTATATCAAGTCAGAAAATAATACTCGGAAATATATAGTTTTCACCCTCATATAAATATAAAACTTTACTCGAAATATTTACTTCAAGATATTAGAGTAGTATTTCCATCGCACGCATATTGTCGCGAATGTTGTCGCGAATGTAGCAAACGAAGTGATGTAACTATATATATTCTTTAATAACCGACTAACAATAGCGTATTATGATTAGGTAATGAAGGAGTGGGGTTAATTAGATAGTTGATGTTGCGTCAGGGAGAGAGGTTACGGCCAGACAGCAAAGGAGTATATAGTTAGTAGTGACCGTGTGAGGAGGTATTCTCCATTTGGCCGTATTGGTAAGGTAACAGGTTAATATTATTACAGGTTTAGTTATCAGACTAAGTACTCAAAGAGCGAGTACAATTAATAAGAAATATAACATTGTGTTAGTTGATATGAGAAAGTCAGATTCCTTATATCAGTAATTCTCAGAGTTATCAACTGCGAGGCAGAGGGGTGGCTGTAAGGGGAGGTTGGAGGCCACTTGGGGGGTTTACCCCAGTACTCAGAGAGCTCCAGGCCAAAGAGGAGCTAATAGACAAATTATACCAAAGCGGAGTGTTTACTCCTTATACCAAAGCGGAGTGTTTACTCCTTGTACCAGAGCGGAGTGTTTACTCCTTATACTAAAGCGGAGTGTTTACTCCTTGTAACAGTACAGAGTGTTTACTCTTTACTATATCAGTTCCCTACGTAAGAGTAAGTAGGACTGCATTGTGTTGCAGACCAGATCGGAGTGTTTACTCCAATTCTCAGATTAATAATGAGTAGATCATCTGTAATTAGTGCGAAGCGGATTGAGAATCCGTGAGGAACTAATTGTCAGATCAGATCAGTTTAAGAGTCAACGCAAGTTGTATTATTACATAAGTTTCGATTCATTTCATATAGAAATCAGTTCATATTTAATTTCCGCAATCATGTTTGCGACATGGTGGAGGAGCTGGGATCTTGACATCAATATTCAGCACCTAAAGTGTCTTATTCAAAATTTAAGTATTTAAAACAAAAAATATCCAGTTTTCTTGCATCAGTAAAATTAATGTGTTATTTATTTCATCATTAATTATTGTTAAAATTAAGTTAATGTAGTTTTTTATTTCGATTTTAATTTGCGATAAAATTATATAGGTTCATTGTTCCAGCATAACAGAAATACTTGCTAGTCATCTCCTTAAACCAGTAACCAAACGTTACTCATGGAGACGGTAGTCCGAACCCGGTTGAAGTTGATCAGTGAATCAGTTTCATCATGCCTCAGTTCTGCCGAGGAGGCCCTTTGTCAATTAACCGAGGGCAAAGAAACGAGAGAAGAAATAAAAATTATTGCAGCCAAATTAAAATCATTTAATGAAAGGTTTATATCGGAAATGTATAAATACTATGAATCAATAGAAGACCCCTCAACAGATGAAATATCAGAGTATACAACATTACAGATGAGGGCAGAAGAAATAATTGCTGAAATAACTGTTAAAATACAAGACGAACGAAACAAGAATGTATCTACACATGTACCAGAGAATATTAATGTAGCTAATAAGTTACCCAGAATGGAATTAACTAAATTTAACGGTGACATTTTGAAGTGGTATCAATTTTGGGATCAATTCTCATCGAATGTAGATTGTAGAAATATTAGTGACGTTGATAAACTACTTTACCTTCGTTCAGTATTAGAAGGTGAAGCAAAGCAAGCAGTTGAAGGTCTAGATACAACTAGCAAGAATTATCAAATAGCCGTTGATGCATTAAAGGAAAGATATGGAAAACCAAGCGCTATAATAGACGCACACTATGTGGCGCTTTATAGAGTAAAAGCGGCAACGAATACAGTTAAACAATGTCGCAATGCATTAGATGAGATAGAAAAACATCTCAGGGTATTAAAATCATTAGGCGAAAATGTTAACCACAATCATCTCAGAGTGATGATAATGGAGAAGTTCCCTGAAGATTTGATTTACGAATTACGAATGAAAATGGTTTCTGAGGATGAATCTATTGAGAATATTAGAAAACATTTAGAACATATCATCTCAGCCAGGGAATCTTCAAACAGAATAAGAAGAGATTTCGAGGAACAGACCAAGTCTAACCCTGGTAAATCAGACAGTGAAAATTTCACTGTAGAAGCACTTCATGTTAAAACAGAGAGAAAAGAAGAAAATCGACGTTTCCAGTCTAGAATTAAAAGACCATTTGAGAATTATGGAAATAAGGAAAAGAAAAGATTTGAATACTGTCAAGTTCACAAAACAAATACCTTTAATCAAAGAAAAAGACAATTTAGAAGTAATGAAAGAAATGAAACGGAACCGAAACCGAGAAGAAGAAGATACAGTTGCATATTTTGCCTAGGGGATCATTTTAATGACGAATGCCTTATAGTCAAGACAGTTCAAGAAAGAAAATTAAAACTAAAGGGTCGTTGTTATAATTGTCTTGAAGAGGGACATCAATCGAAGGAATGTAAATTGAAAAGAAAATGCCGACATTGTAATAAAATTGGAGAACATAATCGGGCTTTGTGTCCTAAAACGGAGGCAAAATCAACACATAGAACTGATAATTTCTACATTAACAATAATACTGGAGAAACCATACTACAAACGGGGATAGTGAATATCTACAAAGATGAACATAGCGGTAAACAAATCAATTGTCGCATTTTATTAGACTGTGGCAGTCAGCGAAGTTATATTTTGAGTAAACTAGCAAAGAAATTAAGCTTACCCGTACTGGAAGAAAGTCGATTATCAGTATTTACATTTGGAGCTATGGATCCACAAGAAATAGAAAGTCCTGTAGTATGTTTCAGAATGATTACTCGCACAAACAGATGTGTAATGATACATGCCAATGTTATACCCCATATCACACACAGTGTCAAATGCCCGGCACAATCAACCAGAATTTTAAGTATACGACAAAATGCTAAATACGATGACATGATAATGGCAGATGATGGTTCTAGGAACGATCAAATAGATTTACTCATTGGTAATGATTATTATTACGGATTTATGTCAACTGAGAAGATAGAAGTTCAGAAAGGCCTTTTCTTAGTCAATTCCGACTTTGGGTGGATATGGACGGGGAAGTATAACAGTTCACAGACAAATGAGGATCAGCTCTCAGTGATAACATATGTTCAATGCAGAAGTGAAGACACAGTTAAATTCAACGTACCAGATCTTCCTCTCAGGAACGATAATCTGAAAAGGTTATGGGATTTAGAATCCATTGGGATAACTGATTCCCCAAAAACAACAAGAGATGACGAGGCAGTTAAGAGATTTAATGAAACCACAAAATTTATAAATAATCGATACCATGTTACATGGCCATGGATAGACAACTCTCAAATATTACCAAAAAATTTTGGATTAGCACTTGGGAGATTGAACAATTTAGTGAAAAAACTAAACAAGGATAACCTCGTTGCTTATGATCAAGTACTTAAGGAACAACTTGAAAGAGGCATTATAGAGATAGTTGGAAGTAAATTACAATCAAATGATCACCCTATTCATTATCTTCCTCATCATTGTGTTCTTCAAGAAAACAAACCCACAAAACTAAGAATAGTTTACGATGCGTCTGCAAAACTAAAAGATCAGAAGAGTCTCAATGAGTGCCTCTATAGAGGCCCACTCATGTTAGAAGACCTAACTGGATTATTAATTAGATTTCGAGAAAACTGTATTGGCATAACAGCAGATGTAGAAAAAGCATTTTTACAAATTGGACTGCAAGAAAATGACAGAGATGTAACAAGGTTTTTGTGGCTTAAAAATATTAGAACAGAGGTGAATTCAGATAATATTTTGCAATTGAGATTTTGCCGCGTTCCCTTCGGAGTTATTTCAAGCCCATTCCTTCTCAATGCAACAATCAGATACCATCTTCTAAAATCCGACAATATTTTTAGCAAACAAATTGCTGACGACATATATGTAGATAATCTTGTCACCGGAACCCAAACACTTTCAGATGCAATACTACTTTATGAAATCTGTAAAAAATCATTTGACCAGTTATCTATGAATATACGAGATTGGATTTCCAACTCAACAGAATTTAATAATCACATTCCTGAAAATTATCGTGTAAAGGCTACAGACGTAAAAATTCTAGGAATTGGCTGGAATATAAGAGCAGACTATTTATATTTGAATGTAAGCTGTGATACAAAAACCATTGAGAATATTCGAAGCAAGAGAGAAGTACTAAAAGTTATCGCATCAGTGTACGATCCATGTGGATTAGCCGCTCCAATCCTATTGCCAGCTAAATTATTTTTACAGGACTTGTGGAAACAGAAGATTAAGTGGGACACTCCATTATCTAACGAACATATTACAAAATGGCGATTAATATCAGTTAATTTTAGTAACTTAAAGAACATTCGCATTCCAAGATTTTACGGAAAAGAAATTGCCATATTTATTGATCACGACAACTTGAACGAAATAGAATACGAGTTACATTGTTTTACAGATGCTTCAAAGTTAGCGTATTCAGCTGTCGTGTACTTGAGAGGCACTCTTAAAAATAAAATTTTTGTAAGTTTTATTATCGGAAAATCACGATTAGTACCAACGAAGGATCAAGGTGATTTACAAATACCTAGATTAGAACTTTTAGGAACAGTAATCGGAAACAGACTTGTACTTTATGTACTGAAATTTCTTAGACTAAGAATTAAGAAATGTTTTCTATGGACGGACAGTCAAATAGTGTTAAACTGGTATAATTCAGAAAAATTATTACCACCCTTTGTAGCAAGACGCGTAAGCGAAATTAAGCAGAATAGAAATTTATGCATACGTTTTGTTCCTACCGATATGAATCCTGCAGATGTAGCCACAAGACCTAATTATTCCGAAAACCAGTTTAATTTGTGGTTATCAGGTCCTAAATTTTTATTTTATGATAGTTGTAAATGGCCAGAGAGTACCATACGCAAAACACAGATTTTTTATTCACAAAATGAAACCTTGTCGACCGGGGAGGGTCTGCCGATAATACAAGCCAATATTTCGGCCGGGAACGAAACCGGATCAGAATTTCATAAAGATAAAACCACTGATATCGAGAAAACATTAAGCGAAGAAGACGAAATAGTGATCATAAAACAATTACAAAAACAATATTTTCCGAGAGAAGTAGAAGGTAAAGAAACAGATTTAACGAGAACACTTAAATTATTTAAAGACAACAACGACCTGCTCAGATGTAAAGGTAGATTTCAAAATGCAAATTGGTTAGAGAATCAAGAATTTCCTATACTCCTTCCGAAAAATACAGAATTTACTCTTAGAACCATAGGAATTATACACACAAAAAATTATCACGTTGGAGTCTCACATACGTTAGCGTTAGTGAGAAAGAGATATTGGTTTTCACAAGGAAGATCACAAGTTCAAAAGGTATTAAGGAAATGTCCGCAGTGTCGGAAATATGGCGGAGGACCGTATAAGTTACCAGAAATGGCTTCCCTGCCAGCCGAAAGAGTTAATTATTATGCACCGTTTACATACACTGGCGTGGATTATCTTGGTCCACTTACGGTAACATTTGGAAATGGATCATCGGAAAAACGCTGGATTTGTTTATTCACTTGTTTAGCTGTCAGAGCAATACACTTGGAAGTAGTTAAGGACTTATCGGCTGAAGAATGTTTATTAGCTCTCAGAAGATTCGTATCAAGTAGAGGTCTACCTCGGTGCATCACATCTGATAACGCCTTACAGTTTAAACTGACAGCGGAGGTTTTAACCAGCCCCTACTGCATTGAAAACAAAATTAATTGGAAATTTATACCAGAGCGAGCGCCATGGTTTGGTGGCTTTTATGAAAGATTGGTAGGTTTGGTGAAACATTGCTTAAAACGAACAATAGATAAACACTTATTAAACGAAAATCAGCTGAGCACAGTCATCAAAGAAATAGAGGCCGTAGTCAATTCCAGACCCTTGACGACAGTGGGCGAAGACCTAGAAGAAGTCTTAACGCCATCAGACTTCTTACATGTTGGAGGGCCTCTATTACCTGATACATCAGACAACGAACTCTTGGAACAGGTAACGATAACCAAAGGAAACTTAATAGAAGGCTGGAAGCGCGGCCAGGTGATTCTTAAAGAATTTACAAAGATGTTTACCAATCAGTATCTAACCAGTTTATTAAATCGTAAAAATTCTCATAAACAACCTAGAGTAGTAGTAGACACAGTACCGAAAGTAGGAGATATTGTTCAGATTAAAGGCGATTTGAACAGAGCTCACTGGAAAGTTGGTAAAATTAGTAGTATCATAAAGGGATCAGACGGACATATAAGAGTAGCTAAAGTAACAATAGCCTCAGGTGAAACGTTAACCAGATCTATTGCCCATTTATACCCACTCGAGATAGCTGAACTTAATCAAGAGACTTCATCACCTTTGGGGTCAAATGAAACGCCGGCAACATCCGTTGAAGATGTGTCGTCCCAACAAAGACCAGAGAGAGTAGCTGCCCGAAAGGCAAAAGAAAAGATCAAGGAACTGACTTCACAATTGTTTGTAAATATATTTATGGAATAATGGTGTAAATTTGGGATAGCACAATATAGGTTGTTTTGTAGTAATAGTGTATTTTACTTAGCAGAGGGATCCTTATTTATTTTTCAGGCTGGGGAGTGTCGCGAATGTTGTCGCGAATGTAGCAAACGAAGTGATGTAACTATATATATTCTTTAATAACCGACTAACAATAGCGTATTATGATTAGGTAATGAAGGAGTGGGGTTAATTAGATAGTTGATGTTGCGTCAGGGAGAGAGGTTACGGCCAGACAGCAAAGGAGTATATAGTTAGTAGTGACCGTGTGAGGAGGTATTCTCCATTTGGCCGTATTGGTAAGGTAACAGGTTAATATTATTACAGGTTTAGTTATCAGACTAAGTACTCAAAGAGCGAGTACAATTAATAAGAAATATAACATTGTGTTAGTTGATATGAGAAAGTCAGATTCCTTATATCAGTAATTCTCAGAGTTATCAACTGCGAGGCAGAGGGGTGGCTGTAAGGGGAGGTTGGAGGCCACTTGGGGGGTTTACCCCAGTACTCAGAGAGCTCCAGGCCAAAGAGGAGCTAATAGACAAATTATACCAAAGCGGAGTGTTTACTCCTTATACCAAAGCGGAGTGTTTACTCCTTGTACCAGAGCGGAGTGTTTACTCCTTATACTAAAGCGGAGTGTTTACTCCTTGTAACAGTACAGAGTGTTTACTCTTTACTATATCAGTTCCCTACGTAAGAGTAAGTAGGACTGCATTGTGTTGCAGACCAGATCGGAGTGTTTACTCCAATTCTCAGATTAATAATGAGTAGATCATCTGTAATTAGTGCGAAGCGGATTGAGAATCCGTGAGGAACTAATTGTCAGATCAGATCAGTTTAAGAGTCAACGCAAGTTGTATTATTACATAAGTTTCGATTCATTTCATATAGAAATTAGTTCATATTTAATTTCCGCAATCATGTTTGCGACACATATATTATTGGAGGTAACTTCAATTGTGGATTTCATTAACTCGAACATAATAAATACTCGATCAAGTAAAGACACTGTAATAAATAAAAAATCTGATGTGGCCAACACATTACCTTCTATCAATCCTGTGTATTATGTACAAATTCCATACATAAATTTTCTTACAAAAGATCCTATATTTCCAGTAAAATTATTTCATTAACAAACTATGAAAATTGCACTTGACACTGACATCTTCTTCCTCTTTAGCTTTTCCCATTAGCTAGGGGTCACTATTTTTAATTTTCTTCCGAAATACAATCCTTCCATCTTATCTTTGGTCTTCCTCTGTTTCTTTACCTTCTACTACCAAAAATCCGTCATTCTTCCAATATTCCAAATTCCTTTTCTAGGGACCCCAAAACGTGCTTTTTTATTAGAAACTCACTTTCGAAAATTGTAACTAAAAACAATACCATCCTTAACTAAAGATGACGGAAGTTAAAAGGGGAGCAACTTAGTCGGCATTATGGAAAACGAGAACTTAAGCACACTAAATGGAAGAAGAATTGACGACTATCCTGGAAATTTTAAGTACATAGGCGCTAGACGAAAATCCGTCATAGACTTTACATGGTTTGATATGAATGCATCTCATCTTGTGAAAAATTTCTCTATCGACAACGAGATTTTGATAACCGATCACTTGATTTGCAAAATCTCAATTACAAACATTTGGAATAGCAAACAGAAAGTCATGAGTCATAAAAGTAAGCCTAAACTTACAAAATGTTTATGAGGCAATAATAAAATACCTGCATATTAAGAAAAAACTGAAAACTTTCTCCTGAAAATTAAAAACGAAGCAGAGAACGCAACTGAAAAATATGAAATACTCCTAGCAGCAATTAAAACTAGCTCAAATAAAATTGGAATATGTATGGAAATAATAATTTCAAACCCTCACAATCAATCAAAGCCTTGGTATGCTAGCGAATTCAAGAAATTTAAAAAAAGCAATGAAGAAAACATTAAGAACTTGAAAAGCACATAACTTTGATTATGATTACTTAGTCAATTTTTTAAATGCCAAAAATACTACAAATGCTGTATACAATATAAAAAATAAAAATATAATAAGGAGTTTAAAAACAAATTGTCGAATATAAAGGACCAAAAGGAATTTTGGAAGACTATGAAATCCCTTCTTTCTAGAAACTACTATCCAAATACTATAAAAAATGGTATGGAATCAATTGTATACCCGAAGCAAACTTCCTTGATGCTGGTCATCCATACATAGACAGAAATATAATTGTGTTTGGCCAAAAACAATTTCAATTAGGGGTTAATGGAAAAATCACTAGACTTTTACGCAACATGTACAACCAGGCAACCGTACAGGTAAACTCAAACTCCAAACTTACGCCACAAGTCGACATAACAAAAGGAGTCTTGCAAGCCGAATGCACAAGCCCGCTGTTTTTTGCTTTGTATATTGCAGATTTGGAAACCAAATTTAGAACCCATAACTTAGAAGGAATTTATATAAATCATGGAACAGAAATATCATCATTACAGTACGCTTATTTGCCAATTCTCCAGCAGACATACAAAGAAGGGCAGACGACGCAACCAAAACTTCAAATTTATATGCCAAGGACATGAAATAAACTACATCGAAACTTACACTTACCTTGGCACCACATATAAAACTTCAGGCTGGTTTGCAGGAAATACGAACATTGCCACAAATAATTTGAAAAAAATAACAGGATGTATCAAAAATGCTCTAATAAAATCTAAAGTCTTACTCTGGAAAACCATAAACGAACTGTTTGATAACTTAGTCACGCCTTCACTAGTTTACGTCGCGGAAACTTGGGCAATAAACTGTTCTGATATAATAGAATAAGGCCAAACTAATTATTTTAAAAGTATCCTGGGATGGGAAAGGACTACACTTAACTAGGTATATTGTCAGAAATGAAACAGTCCATTATAAGTTAGACCTCCTAATAGTCCAAAGGATGCTAAATTTATGGCATAAAATTCTCCTCATGCCAGACAAAAGACACCCAAAATATGCTTTAACAAATTATTAACTATAAATAGAAATAAATCAATAACCGATAGAATGCAGGAAAAATTCAGCTGGACAAGAAATATCCAAACCATCCTTGGCAAGACCATGTCTGAGAAAATCAAAACTTCCTGTAACTTAAAAAAGATATCCCAAATATACTAAACTCATCCCGACAATATCTCTACAACCTTCATATCTCCCGTACAACTCACTCATTCTACAGTGTGTTCAATAAAAAAACCAAACTCCGAGTAGGCTATGAACAGAGGAATGTATATCTGATCATTATTTAATTCGAAAGTGAAGTTGTTAAAATTGATCTTGAAATGTAATTTTAAGGAGAAAAGATAATAAAGAAGGATAAAGTACATTCACCGTTTTCTAATTTGTTTCCATTTCTAAAATACGATTCAAGAAGAAAAGCTTTGATTTCTTTAAATAACATTTTTTACAATGTGTCAAATTGTCATTTAATTAAATATTTTTAAATTGACACACGTTTCTTTGTTCATAGCCTGCTCCGAGTTAGGATTTTTTTAACACTCTGTATAACCCGCATTATATATCCTACAACACTACAACTTAATTTATTCCAAAAATTTATGCCTTGCCATCTTTCTAGAGTCTTGAATCGTCATGATTTTCTTCTCAAAGATCTTCAGTATTACCTTATCCCAGTTGTCTTCCAAGGTCTCTTTTTTCTACCGT
Organism: Harpalus rufipes; assembly: GCA_951394225.1. Taxonomy (NCBI): domain Eukaryota; kingdom Metazoa; phylum Arthropoda; class Insecta; order Coleoptera; family Carabidae; genus Harpalus; species Harpalus rufipes. Next base: position 32,471,837 of record OX596276.1, read on the forward strand.
TTTCGCCATCCAAATTTTCTCACTGGTCTATCTTCTTTCATTCTGATCATGTGAACCCACCATGCTAGATGTTACTCCTCCAACAAGTCCAATACAGACTTGCATTGTAGTTGTTCTTTAATAATTTAATTTCCGATTCTATCTCGTATTGTTACTCCTAGTATTCTTCCTAAATATTTCAAGTGCTTGAATTTTACTATTCGTTGTTTCATTTATTTTTTTGTTAAATTAATATTACTTTAAAGGGAAGCAAATATAGGTAATATAAAATATCCATTTATTTTTTTCATTGATTCACTAAAAAATTTGCACCCAAGAGCAAAATTGACGCCTCTGAGCAATGAAACAATTTTATTTGTAACTTACACTTTGCATTAAAAAAACAATCAAATCGTATAGAGCATAATACATTCTTTAAGTTATAATAACGTTAAATGTCGATAAATGATATTTAACTGCGGTTTTTAAGAAAAACTGTTAAAATCGTCAAATGTGGGTACTTACGGTTGACCAATTATAACCAAAATCTAATTACGTCTTCTTCTGGATGTAAACTTGTGGAAAACGAAAAAAATATAATTTTTGAAATCGTGGTATAGAAGTTATGCGATTCGAAACTTTCGTCACCCCCACACAGAAACACACACACACAGACACATACATACATACAGACATCATCGTAAAAATAGTAAAATTGTATTATGTATATGGATTCTAAAATGTGCTTATTCACTAAAAACTTTTTTTGACCAGAGACAATATCTTCCTTATCTAAAGTTGACGGAAGGTAAAAATGGCTTAACGTAGCTTGCAGGTTATATATTTATTTTATATAATTGAATAATTTTTTATTCACGATACGTTTTGAGTTGAGATACACTGTAGTAGGTAATGAAATGATAGGCCGTAAATTTAATTTCCCACCTAATAATAGTAATGATCGATGTTATTGTATTCATTTTTTTCAAATAAATAAATTAAAGACATTATTTAAAATATATGCAATATAATGTTGAATTTGCACATTTTTCAATATTAATTTGCATGAAATAATAAACAATGTTTTGAAATTGCAGGTCTTTAGGCGCTTATTTCGTTGGCTCAACAACCTATAACAATATTCCAGTAGATATTTACAAGGCAGACTTGGGAGATCAAACCAATAACAAAGAAGATAAATGTTTTTGTACAACACCTGAAACGTGTTTGAAGAAAGGTGTTATGGACCTCACTAAGTGCGTCGGGGCTCCCATCATGGTTTCTTTACCACATTTCTATTTGTCAGACGAAAGTTACGTGAATTCAGTAAGAGGCTTACATCCAAATGAAAAAGAGCATGGAATTACTATTTTGTTTGAATCAGTAAGACAATTTTTATACATGCTCGTTAACATTGCGTGATGTATTTTTATTTGTAGATGACGGGAAGTCCTCTTTCGGCAAGAAAACGTCTTCAGTTCAGTTTACCATTTGAACCAATTCCTAAAGTTAATTTTATGAAAAACTTGCCAAACGCTATGATGCCATTAATGTGGGTAGAAGAGGTATGTAAATTTTATTATTGTTAAAAAAAAGTATTTCTCTTCAAAATTCATGACAATTTGCCTATATTACCTAATGCGTTTATAATTTATTTTTTACTGGTTTGTCCAATGCCCAGATTATCGCTATGAAAACATGCTTGTAATGATCATTGCTAATGATTAATGAAAAAAAAAAGATTTTAACTTGGTCAGGGTAAGACTTAAAATGCCACGAACAATTTTTCTTTAAACCTGTATACACATACCGTATAATTATTTATTTCATATTATGTCATATGAATTATTTAATATGAAAAATTAGAGAATGAAAATTTTTCAAATACGCACCCTAAAATATTTTACTGCGGGGTAAATTGAAAACCTTCAATTGAATCTAGTTATAAGGTAAATAAAGTACTGAATTCTATTACATTTTTAAATAAAGTTGTCAATGAATTACACATGAAACAGGGGATGAATTTTACGAACTCTTAATAGAAAATGCGCTTAAATTAATAAAAATAGCAGCTTATTTATTTCTCTATCGAAAAATGCTAATATTTACATCATAAAATTTAAAATTACAAAAATAAATTCGTTGCATACGAAAATAATACCATCTGTTTGAATAAGAAAGCACTATCTTGCATTAAATGAATTATTTAAAGTTCATATATTTACTTCTTAGTACGTACGATCCTAAAATATCATCTTTTCAAGAATTTAGAGTAGACTGTCGCATACCCATCACGCCTTGTAACCGGCGCTATTTTTATTTTTAATACTTCAAATCAAATACAATATATCTTCGTAGTTTCGACGATTTTGTAATACTTCATACCTTCTTCTATATTCTATGTTCGTTGATCATTCTTTTTAAAAATTGAACTACCTTATTTATTTTAATTTCTAAATTGTTAATACATGCGAAACAGAAAAGGAAGTATTTATAAATAATAAAACATAACTATTTTTGGAGAAAATTGCAACTATAGTTACCATGCAAAAAATATCACATAAATGTGGAAAGAACAAATTACTATTAAAAATTGAAAAACAAATAGTACAAAGCTAACCAAATACATCTAATTTAATTTTTGTATGCTTGTAGTTTTCATATTTTATTTTTAAAATTGTTTACTTTCCTTTATTTATTAGTTTTTGATTACACTATTTGAATACACTTTAAGTTTTGTAGAAATCCAACCTTTCGTTTACTAAGATCTGTTTATAAAAAGTACCACGAAGATACTCTCAAAATTAAATAAAAGATATTAGAAAATCACGGTGTGATCTTAGAATTACTAGAACAATGGAAGTTCATTTCATATTTTTTCTCTTTTAGTTGATGTTTTGTGTTTAAATTTGTTTTAATCTAAAAATCTTAGACATAAGAAAATTTTTATATTCATATTATTAAATCGATGATTTTATTTACAGGGTTTGGATTTAAACGCTACATTCACTCACCAATTAGATGCTTCTTTGTTCCGAACACTTCGTATAATGAAAGTGGTAAAATGGTTGGTCTTCTCGTTATCTCTTGGTGGCATGGGCATAGCTGCATTCTTACATTTTCACAAGAAAAACAACTTTACTATTAATCCGAATGTAGGAAGTACTATTCCGAAAGCTTTTGGAGTATCGGAGAAGGACGAACCCAGAAAAAGTAGTGTCATAAGTTCTGTAAATGGTAACAATATTGATAAATACTAACAATTACTGTTGCTTTTTCCACCTTTTAGAAAAATTTATTTTTTATATAAAACTATTCGTTTAGGTAAAAGAATATTTGTGAGAAGTAAATAATAATTTTAATAAGAAAATACGAGTACATATATCTTTAAATCAAATAATATAGAATACTCATATAATGATATTTAATATACGTATTTTTTTTAAATAAATTTTATTTTAAAATCCATTTTCAAAATAATTATTATAATATTAAAACATATTAATATTTTTGTTTGAGAAAGCAACAGTATTATTATTATTTCTTTATTACAACAAAAATTTAAATTTATATACCTTATTATTAATATAAAACAGTATAATTTAGAATCTGCTATAATAAGACGACAATTTTTGTTTGTGAATTCAGTATAAAAATGTAATATTTTTAATAAAATAACATTTCCTCTTTTATGTGCAATCCTGCAAAAAATAGTGCTAAAGAACACCGTCATCAATAGAACACAATATATGGATGTGCAATAAAAATCAGTGTTCACAATTACTACATAGCTATAGTGGACTACCTACTTAATTTGCATATTTTATAAAACTTTTCTTAGTACTAATATACTATATTTTTGTATATTTCTTTAGTTTTATGGTTTTTAAAGAAAGTCTCAGTATATTTCTGTAACCATGTATAAGTTTTCACAAAATCACAATCACTTGAACAAATGTTGTATGAAATTCGGTACCTGTTGACAGCAAATGTTAAACTGCACCTAAATAAAGTTATATTTTTATATATTCGAACAATATAGGTACATATATATTGCTAAATTAAAAGATCCGAATATAAGAAATATGTACATATTACATCTGGAATTATCAATATTGCACTAAAGTTGAAATAGGTAAATAAAATGGTGTATAAACAATATTTTCTTGAAAAATAAATATTTAAAATAATTGTCATATTTTATTATTTACATCTTATTTTGCATACAATCTACATTTATACAAAGCTCTTGTTATTATTTACAAATCTTGATCTCATATTTGTAAATATTAGATATTTACAACAGAGATATAGATTACACAGTAATAATTTGTACTTCATTACAGTAACTGAAATAAATAATTTAATACATCCCTTCTGAAAACAGTAGTCATCCACTCTTCTATATTTTATCAAACCTTTATCAATCAACTTTATTTTTAACTTCTTCAATACTCAAACCTATACTGCTGTGTCCAGTTAACCAGTTAAAAAGGAATTTTAGTGTGAAGAACCCAATAATTAATCCTATAAGACCTATTATACCGAAGAGAATAATGATATCTATCAAATAATATTGTAAGATGTTCATGTCTTTAGCAGGTGACTGCAAGTGATATGCACCGTTATGTCTGAGAACATATTCCGTCCAGTAAACCGCACGTTCTAGCGGAGACTCCTTCTGGTCCCGAAGAAGTACTTGACGCTGTTTAACTTCGGTGCGGTATTTGGGATCGTGAATAATCTTTTTTACAGACCATAGCAGGGTCTCGGCCGTGATAGTCTGCAGCTCCAACTTGATGGCGTAGCCGTCCAGCTCAGCCTTGGCGGCATTGGCATCATGGTCGCAGAATACAGGCATGGTCACTACTGGAACACCGTGATACACGGTCTCAAACATGCTGAGGAGACCGCCGTGGGTAATGAATGCTCGGATTTTTTTATGTCCTACAATGTAAACTGTTAATTATTTGCGAAAACCGAAACATATTTTGAGAGTGCGAACGAACTTATTTTTGGCATCGAACATTATTCTTATTTTAGAATAAAAGAAGTACTCATTCATAAGATTATATGTTGCTGTAAAATATTCTGTTAAGATAGTTATTAAGAGTTTTAATTAAATAGTAGTCAAATCGAATCTTAAAAGAATAACGAACATTATACCTAGGCACCATAATAACGGATTCAAAGGCAGCGCCTTTTTTAAAAAAGTGTATTGCATATCAATTTTAGCTTTAAGTATGTTCTAATTAATTAAGATAATGATTAATTTTAAATTATTTCATTAAAGAAGTGTAATTAAAAAAAAATATAATGGTAAGGCGAATGGGCCTGCGTGCAAACCGAAAACAAAAGTCACTGAGTCTACACAATATTTTAGTTCCTACGTCTTAAAAAATTAATACTTGTACCCATCCATGAGCTCCTTTGGCTCGTAGACCTGTGTCGATTGTACCTTCGATTGTTACATCACTGTTTATTTTTACCTCTCGCTAAGAGAGGTATTGGATTCATGCTAAAAATCGCATATCCAGATTTTATTGAATAAGCACGATTTAAGGTCCCTACAATCCGATTTTAACATTTTTACAATGATGTCTGTGTGTGTGTGTGTGTGTGTGTGTGTGTGTGTGTGTGTGTGTGTGTGTGTGTGGATGTGTGTGTGTGTGTGTGAGGTTGTTGGAGACACGATTTCTCAAATTCTATAAGACTAAAGACCTGTTTGACTACGGATTCCTCAATCTAACAGTAATGGGAAGAGTTGAATAGGTTCTGGTAACAATTGGACAACCGGAAGTGGTAGTTTCTAAAGAAAAAAATTCTAAATATTATTTTTCGAAAATTTGTTACTACAAATATTAAAGATAATTAAATTCTCAATCTGACACACTTAATTTTTTTATTATACCTCGTATAGGTTTGGAGATATAGTATATAATAATATAGAATAATCTGTTGTAATAAATCTCGTTGCCCGAAAAACAGTTGCGATATTTAAATTTTTGTAATTGACATGTAAATGTAAAATGTCAGTGTCAGATTTTTTTGGGAGGTAAGAGTACATTTAATATATATTATTGTATTATTAATTAATTATATATTTAAATTACAGATATGTTAATATTTCATATATCCTTAAGAAATACCGCTAATACCGTCAATGAATTTGAAGAATTTTGAACATAATAGAATAGTAGGATAAAATTTCTTATAGAACGAAAGAAGAGAAACAATTTCAATTATTTGTGTGTACTTATAGGGCGCGAGCAGACCTGTGACTTTGTTGGCCTTGGCAAGCAGATGAGGATCCGTGTCAGAATGACGGCTAGTAGTTTTTACATAGGTCACAATTGTCATATGTCATAATTTTTCATTCAAAATTTCAAAATGTTCTGATGTTTATTTGTCATTCATTAATATGGAATACACTTGTCGAGGAAAATAATCCACATGGATTTGGAAAATCATAATGTTTCGAATTAAAACTTATGATACTTGACACCTATGTATATTACTAGCTCTCATTCTGACACGGGCCCCCACATCTGCTTGCCAAGACCAACAAAGTCACATAACTGCTTGCGCCCTATGCTACATAAAATGAAAATGGCGAGAGGTATTGTGCTGGCCACAACAGATTTTTATTTTTTTCTTTCATAATCCATGGAGCTACACGAAGCTCATAAAAGAGTAACTTCGCGTACTTACATGAAGAAATAGAATAACATTTCTTCGTTTCACAAGATTTAGATGTATAATTTATATCTGTGTAACTTGTATTTTGAGTATTTGCCCTATTGCCCAGTTTTTGATTTATAAGACACCTGTACTTGTCGCTGTATTCACCCTACTCTCTTTGTCATTGTACTTCTGTATCATTGGCAGATAAGTAGTATCACTCTCTACTGGGGACGTGACATCACAGGAAATTTTCCATAACTTTATTAATTTTTTTTTCATGAATATTATTAATTTGGTGGAAAAATATAAAAATACGATTTTTTGCTGGAGATTAACATTAATAAAATAAAATAAAACATCATGGAATTTCTTTTTAAAATTATGAATAAACCGAAAACATGCTCTATTGTTTTTGCCATAAAATTAATGGAAGAACAGGAAATTGCATTAAACTGATCACATGTTAAATCCCTATGTTCACCCCTAGCCTCCACCACCCGGTATATGTACCACAAAAATAGTCTCTTTGACTGTTTAGCGCGAAGTGACATGTATATCAAATGCAATATAATTACGAGGTAGAAAATCATTGCATCTCAACACAAGATAATTTAACTACTATTGGCTAACGAAAAAATACAGGGAGTAGGGTGTTTTGAAATTTAGCGCGAGTGTTCAAAATTTTAGGGTCAAATGGGTTTCTCTTGTGACACGCTTCGGGGTCACTTACAAAATTAAAATAATAATTATCAATTAATTTCTGGAGGGGTCCGGACCCCTCCTACCCACACTATCGTGATCGGCTTATCACGTTTTAACTTGAATTTTTTGTTATGGATCCTTGTATTTCGTATTCACCGAAATTTCAGTATATAGTAAAGAGAACCCAAAAGATCTGCGGCCACAAAAAAGTACTCCAATGTATGTAGCGAAGCTAAACATATGTTTTAATGTAACCATATTTTGTTAGAGAATATAATTAATTATTTACGTGACATGGTTTTCGCCAATCAACATTCAGAATCTCCCTAGTTACATGTCTATCACAGCGATAATAAAAAACAAAGAAAGGATCACCTTGTTTATAGTCGTTACTAAGGGATTTATTTTCTTTATTTACGACATTGACAATTAATTTTGAGTAAAATAACAATAACTCAAACTCCGATATATTATATAAAACTCGTAAGTACTATGTTTTAATACAATATAAATATGTATATTAAAAGTTAGGTAAGCAGCACACTCAATGTGTTACAAAAATTCATTATATTCTCTCATTAAATATAAGCTCGTGATATGATTAATAATCGAAGATATTGCTCGTGAAACCGAAGCAGCATATTTCACTTCAGAATATCAGCGATGATAATCATATATCACTTGTTATATTACGTACGACAACATGAAAGTTTTATATAAAACTGGCAATAGGTTGAATTACCTGGAACGTTTCGTAATGAAAAGAACAGCTCATAACGTAAATTACTAACGAATGATCAATTAGACGTATTCCATTCTCATATTTATAGGTATCATAGAACAAACTCCAATATACATTCAAAAGATTTTACAAATTTTGCAATTTCGGTAATTTTAAGAAATTTTGTAATTGATGTGCACTTAAAAATTGTAAATTATATGTAGACACTCTTCATTCCTCATGGAAACTAGATAGTAATTTTAATTTTGTGGAACATCAAGTGTTTATACGTAACAAATTTTAGTTTTGATAAAAGCCTATTTTAAAATGAAAATATGATTATACAAGAGCGATTCATTATTATCACGTAAAATATAACACATCATAATAATTTAAATGTTAACGCAATATTTATAATAATGAAAGGTTTTTTAGGAGTTGTAAACCAAAAAAAAAAAAAACTTTGCACTAAAAAATAGAAAAAAAAAATATCCAAGAGCAAAAATGAAAACCTCAGTTTGCTAGGAACAATACTTCTTATGATATTTCAATCGCGAATATGTGACGGAGTAGGATATGACGTCATACGGACACGAGTCGGTTGAGCTAGCCCACAGCCCACTGTATATAAGTACGATTGTGTAGTTTGGGCTGTGTAGGTTTGACAAGGTTTGCTAAACTATATTATATTCTTCGCTATTTGTTGTTTGAACATGTCTAATTACTGTGTAACAACTTAAAGACTCCAACTGTAACATTACATAATCTTATCCGAAGAGAAAAGGATACCAAACGATTTAAAGCTTGGAAAAATCGTGATAATCGGAAGCATTTTACTTCCAATCACAACCATGTAGTGTACAGTTTCCATTTTAAAATTGATGACTGAAAATAAATATCTAAAGGATTTATTACCAAATCTCGAAACATTGAAAGAGTAAATTTAAAATTTTATTTTCAAAACATTCTCGCATCTAACATCTGTTATTATTTTATTTCCCAACAGCAAACACATTCTCTGGCAGTACGCATTTGTACGTACAATTGCACCAGTTGACGTTTTTGCCGTATAATATTTGTTGCATTTGGTATCTGCAATTTATTCTTCGATTTTCTCTTATTTCCTTCTCGGTATATTTAGGTTCGAAACCGAATTGTGGATAACTTCAGTATTATATTAAAGGTAGAACATACGCAATAATTACAAAGGCTCGGAGATTGCTTTTGTTTAAAACGTATACGTGTATATTGCCAATGCCGAATCGGCCAGCTGATGTCGTCACAAGCGACAGATGCGTTTTTATAAAAACTCTTATAATTCTTCAATCTTTAACAACAGAAATATGCGGTTTGAAAATTTGTTTTTCGAATTTTTCATACTACAATTTTGATCATTGGTTTAAACCCCCTTTAAACACATTGGCCGTACTACGATCATGGTTTTAACTAAAACGCTGTTTTAAGAACTGTCAGATATCATTATTTAATAACAATAATAAATAATATCGAATTTATCAAAATAAGTTTTAAAAGCAGAATATAGTTTGTATTCAAACAAATATTTTTAAAAACATCGATCTTCAAACACGTGCAAAATTAAATGTTGAAATTTGAATTTGACGTTTTTTAAAACAGCGTTTTAGTTAAAACCGTGATCGTAGTACGGGCCATTGGGATTATTTTGCAAGTTATGATTCAATACACAAACAACTGAAGAGTGGAAGTTCCAAAGGCGGTAAGTGCCAAAAATATGTTTCTGGGTGTGTTCGAATTCGTCTACTACCCTTGATAGTATACTAAATTACACACTAAATGACGTATAATAAAGTATTTAGGTTATTATAAGGCTCCGCAACCTACCAATTTAATGGCGGCGAGCACACAGAAAACTGAATATTGATTAATGAGAAAATATAAATCAAATTTTAATTTACAATGAGAGCAACTTATTTTATTTGTAAGTACAACATAAATTATGATCATTTATAAATAAGAATAAAATTTGGTATGTATGAGGTTATTTATATCAAATTTTGCAGAGAATGAAAGAGATACATTAAAATTAATAAGATTAAGAAAAGCACATGATGAGTTATTTAGTATCCACACTATCTCACAAAAAGGTTATGTCGTTTAATAGCTGACCGCCTGATAGTGAACGACAACTGGATTAATAAAACTATCATGCCTAAATTCTTTTAACTAAATATTTTCCAATTCAAACACAGCCTCTGAGATAAAGAGGAAAAACTTAATAAAAAAAACAAGTATTGTTAATAAACATTTATTTATTTGTAGGTATCTCATTAATATCGGAAAATATATTCTCATATTATAATAAAAATATTATTGATACTAACAAAGAAAAAGAAATATATTTTAAAAAATTTAGGAGTGGTAGGCCACATTTTTTGTTTTTTTTTTGAAAAAAAAAGGATAGTAAATATATTACATATCGTCTTAGTGCTGGGTTAAATTTTTCTGGCAGACTTTCTGATTCTTCTCGGATTTCTATCAGGATTTTTTTAAAATTATGTATGTTGATCTGAGTTGCCAAGATATAACCTAAAACGAAAACCCCGTTTCTTGTTTCCGAAACCTTATTTTCCGGTTTCAAAATTTGCATTTTAGAGTTTTTCAAATCATTTAAGGTTTTGCCTTTTTTCAAAACATTTGTCTCAGTCCAAGGAAAATATCTCAGAATTCTTGTTTTGCCGTATTTATAACTTCAAATGGGGGAATGTATCTTGCTGATTCAATTACAGCGAACATATTTTGTGGTATACTATGATTTCATAGATCGCTTGCGACAAACAAAATAAATTAATTTTTATTTTATCCCGCGCAGTTATCAGACCATATTACTAAGTTTTTCTTGTTAGTTAGTCCCATATTTAGAATATAGTTTTGTACGCCTTTCCACCCTCTCTATTACTTCTTTGTTCACTTCTAAACCTTCCAGTGCCTCTAATTCTTCGTGTGTTAATATTTAAGACACCAGTTATATGAAATACACATAGCACAAATAATAAAAATGGCACATACTCCGTTTGTACAGTAATAAGGTTGGCGCATACTCACAGCTCCATCTTTCGATCAGTCTAGTAAGCTATGTGTCCATCATGGACCTTTACTAGGACATGCAGCCTAGTACATGTAATCTTTGTATGACAAAAACTCGTTTTTCAAAAATATGCCACTTACCCCCTTTGGAACTTCCACTCTTCAACTAATAATAAAAGTTTCACTTTTATGTAATGAATGCATTCTTGCTGTGTCCTCATATTTGTAAGTTCATTCCACGTACAAGTTCGCAAATTTCACTCTTGAGATAATTACAAGTTTGGGTCACGCTTACCTAACAAATCCTGCTGTGGCAGCCAGCGGCTGATCTTGACGTTATCAGGAAGGTCAGTCATGCCAGACTCCCATTTCCACAGCACTCTATATGGCAGCTGATCAAATACACGGATGAACAGCAGCCGCAAGTATTCGGGCATGTTGTCTGCTTTCACTGAGGAGCCCATGCTCACGTAGATAAAGCCATTTTCACCTCCACCGTTGATAAAGTCTTCCAGGTCCTAAAATCATACATTATAGTATATATAAATCTACTTATTACATTGAAAATTACGCAAATCGTATATTAAATTTCTACGCCAAATAATTAAATAAATACTCGTAAATCTAGGTTCATAAAATTTATATTTTATTATCCTATTTGCCATGAATCAAAAATGTTGCATGTTTTGCTTTCATTGTTTTACCCTCTTAATATTTTTGGGCAATAAAATAAAATTTGCTAATTTATATAAAGCAATTAATTTTTAATTATAATATTTTTTCAATATTTTTCTACAAAATAAGTAAATTCGTCAATGAACATTTATCGAGAATATATTCCTACATACAAGGTGTTAAGAAATAAGTGTAACACATTTATCGGACATAGAGAAGAAGTCAAGCTAAGTCTTCAATAGTTTCCGAGATATAAATAAGGCAGTACAAAAATTAAATGAGATTTATTGTTTACGTTTCAGAGGTCTTCTCAGATGTTTTTTTGAGTTCGATCACCATCCTTGTAAGTTTTTCTTGGCTTGTAATACAATATTTTTGGACACATATTGTATAAAACTTCGATTTATTTTGACTTCTTCTCTATGTCCTATAAATGCGTTACATTTGTTTTTAAACACCCTATACGTTAACTTCCGTACGGAAAAAATTATAATACAAAAATATTTTTTTACTTGATTATGGTATATTTAGCCATAAAATAGTTTTAGTTTTCTTCAATTTTACACTGTTAGCCTAAATAAACATAATTAATAAAATTTGTGGAAGAGTGCTTTCTTTCCGCCTACGAGGTAAAGGTGAGAGAAATTTGGATCATCAAAACTTAAGTTTCTTTAAATTTTTTTTTAATTTGGATGTTTCGGGAGTTGGCCAACTCCCATCTTCAGCATACAAGTGACAAGTTTATTTTTTTTTAAATATTGACATTATAAAGTTATGAGGTTGAATTTGAACAATTTTTTAAAACAAAATATTAAAGATCTAGGCCTCCTTCGCATATCGAAATCCTCAAAAGGAGAAAGTGGGGGGACATCACCTCCAAACTGTTGAAATGAGGGATTGACACGACCAGAAAAATGCATGAAATTAATTTGAGTTAAAAATACAATACGAATTTTGAAGTTAATTATATGCAAAAGTCCGAAATATGAAATTGAAAAAATTAAGAATTTTTTTGTCGGTCGACATCTTAATGATGGGACAAGGAGGAGTCGTATATATATATATATATATATATATATATATATATATATATATATATATATATATATATATATATATTACTAAATAAATACGGAATTCATATTTTCTTTTTGTAATTATAATCAATATGTTTGTTTACTCTTCCATATATAACTAGCATTAACCTGTTAGCTGTAGGTATGTAAAATAAAATTTTAAAATATATCATTCATGCATGTAGGTACATATGACATGACGAATGACAATGAAGTATGATGTACAAAAGCTATCATTCATTACATTTCCCTGAGTAATTTATAGCGGAAATTGTACTATTTCTGGTATGTTTTCTACCATTCCATTATGTAATGCCTTTCACGGCAACACGACCTTTTCAAACGCGGAACTTAAGTAAACAATGAATTCTGTATTTCACCCTAAGCGAAAGTTCAAGGAGCTAGTAGTAGTAATCATTAAAACTATGTAATGAACTTCATAAATTATTTTGTTCGGAGTTCAGTTAAAAGTGCTTGAACAGTGAGGGAATACTAAATTAATTAAATATTGTTTTAACAAAACAAGAGTTAATTTTACTTACTATAACAGATATAAAAACATTTATTTATTTATTAATAAAGTTTATGTACTAATTAGATTAGTGTGCGACAAATGTGTTATTCACCATTCTCATAATCATAATTTGTTTTCATTATCAGTTCTTCTTATTCCATCGGGCAGAATTCCTTTTGAATAATATGTATTTCATTATTTAAGATTTGCATTCAGTCGACTTGTTTCTGTACTCTTATATTGAGGTAAATATAAAATATATACATATTCCATAATTAATGGGAAATTATTATTTTAAATAACTTACAAAACAGGTATAGTTTTCTTTCATAATAGTGACTATGAGAAAACAAGTCCATTCAAGTTTTGAACAAAATTTTAATTTGTTTCATTAGCTATGCTATAGTTAAAAAATGAAAAAAATATAATCTTTACAATCACTTTGATACATATTATGCTAACACATTTTGTTATACACTAGCAGTATGTGAGAATATATTTAGCGGTTAATCCGAGTAATCTGATAATTCCTTAATAAGAAACCGGAAGTTATATTTATGTTTTGTTACCAAATAGGTGAAAGTGACGAAAAGAAGAGTTTAGGTTAAAATTGAAATTAGAAACTATTCATATTAACATAAAAAAGCAATATTCATAAAGAAAATGTAACTTTTAGTAATAATACGTGATTGGTAAGGGCACAAATTTATATTAAAAAAATCTGATGTGGCCAGCACAATACCTTTCGTCAATCCTGTTTATTATGTGCATATTCCATACATAAATTTTGTTGCAAAAGATTCTAAATTTTCAGTAAAATTATTTCATAAACAAACTATGCAAATGGCACTTGATACTGACATCTTCTTCTTCTTCTTTAGCTTTTCCTATTCGTTAGGGTTCGCTTTTTTATTTTCTTCTTCCATTCATTTCTGTTTTGCGGGTCGACCTCATTCGGTTGCTTTTCTCTCAAGTCTTCCGCAATACAGTCCTTCCATCTGATCTTTGGTCTTCCTCTGTTTCTTCCACCTTCTATTAGTAAGCTATTCATTCTTCTTTCAACATATTCTTTATCTCTTCAATGTAATCGTCTCTCTTGTATCTTTCTAGAAACATCTAATACTCGAGTTATTTTCCTTATTTATTCATTCCTTACCGTATCATTCCGTGTATCAATTCGTATAGATAATATAATATTGTTTAATATTTATAGTAACATTAAATATGTAAATAATATTTCATAGTTTGTTTATAAAATAATTTTACTGGAAATATAGGAAGAAAATTTATGTATAGGGCACGAGCAGTCTCGTGACTTTCTGACCTTAAGCAAGCAGATATGGGGGCCCGTATCAGAATTCCAGCTATTAATTACGTCCATATCTGACAAATGTCATAATATTTCATTCAAAATTTATTTTTTTGGTATTTTATGATATTCCTTTTCACGGCAACTGAATTCCACACTCCTGATAACAAATAAACAAGATGAAATAAGAAAATCATGAAATTTTGAATGAAAAATTATGATATTTGTCAGTTATGGACGTAATTAATAGCTGTCATTTTGACACGGGTCCCCATATCTGCTTGCCAAAGTCAGCAAAGTCACATCACTGCACGCGCCCTATACATAAATTTTCTTGCAAAAAATCCTATATTACCAGTAAAATTATTTCATAAACAAACTATGCAAATTGCACTTGACACTGACATCTTCTTTTTTAGTTTTTCCCATTCGTTAGAGGGTCACTATTTTTTTATTTTCTTCTTCCACTCATTTTTGTTTTGCGTGTCGTCTTCATTCAGTTCCTTTCTCTTAAGTCTTCCGCAATAGAGTACTTTCATCTTATATTTGGTCTTCCTATGTTTCTTCTACCTTCTATTACTAAGCTATTCATTATTCTTCCAATATATTCATCTCTCCTCATGACATGTTCAAACCAATGTAATCGTCTCTCTTATATCTTTCTAGAAACTTCTAACACTAGAGTTACGAGTATTTCCCTTATTTTTTCATTCATTTACTTTTTATTGATACTGACATCTATCAATTTGAATTACCTGAGACAACCTTTTTTTAGTTTTATTTTTGTTTATTTATTTAAATACCGACGTTTCGGGCAGTATTAAAAATAGGTTGTATCATTTAAATTGAAATATGAGTTCTGATTTTTTTTTTAATAATTTGAATATATTAGCACTTTCCATGGCTGTTATCATAGCTGCCTGATTTATGAAATTTAATATCTTTATAATTCTGTAACTCTATATCTGTTGAATATGAAACATAAAATGCAACCAAATCGTATAGAGAATTATATATTCTTTAAGTTATAATAATATTTAACTGAGTTTTTCAAGAAAAACTGTTAAAATCTTCAAATGAGGATACTTCCGGTTGACCAATTATAGATGAGCTTCAGATGCATGTACCGTGCAAGTATTAACTTTAAGAAAAATATGATTGCAGTTCAGAATTTAAAATCTTTGCGACAATTGAATACTATTATACTTAAAAAGCTCTAAATATAAATAATATAAAACTTCATCGTATTCATGATAATATATACTCAACAATTGTTTAGAAATATACTTGTAAAATTGGAATTCGTACAAAAAGTTTGCTTTGTTTCAAAAAAGAAATTGTATTATATTTGGTAGAAACTTACTGAATTATGGAAAAAAATCAAATATCTTTTGAGATCAAAGGAACAAGAGAATATATGAAAGCATGTGATTGCTAATTTTTTACTTTTGGACATTATATTGTTCTGTATTTCAATATTATATTTTTAAGAAATGTTGAATTATCAAGGAATAAAATTTTGATACATTTTATTTGACTTTTCATCATACGTGTACTACTTTCACTTCAACATTAAATTATTAACTAATTTAGTTAGCTAGGTCCTTTTTCCGCAAGTTCAATTTTTTATTATTTCCAAACGTTTTTAATGTAAATGCTCGTTGCTCGACAGTTTTCATTACCTCTTCGTCGGTTAGTGATGTGCCACTGGAAAATTCCCACAAGGACTTTTTTTTATTCCCCGGAAATTCCTTCAATCACTATTTGCGGGGAAAAATATCTTGACTTTTTTCCCGAATTTTATTTTGGAAAATATGTGTTAAGGAAACTTTAAAGCTTGACGCCTGTTCTTTTACTTTGCATGCTTGTACATTGTACTTGTCTGTTACCTACCCCTTTTCCGTAAACAAACATTGTGATGCAGCGCAATGTTTGAAATTCTTTGGGAAATTTTTAGATTTTTTCTTCAAAATTTCCATGTAATTTTTCTTCATAATTCAATTTCACGAATTGACCCATCATTAGTTTTACAATGCATGAATATAAGTTTTGGAGTATATTATCCTCATATTTTTTGCTTAACACTATAAATGTAATTACTAGAAATGTCTTGTGGTGAATAGCAATATCCACATAAATTTGTGAAGTGAACAAATCAGAGCAAATTCATTCTTACGGAATTTTGCTTACAAATAGTAGTTTTATTTACAAAATGTGCGACCACTAGTCTTTGTTCGGCAAATGTTCATATTTAAAATATGGTTCCGTGACCGGTTCACTCGCTGTTATGGAAATATTTAACTATGCCGCAGACAAATAGTTATATTATGAAAATAACAGTTAGAAAACGTGCAAAATAATTTTTGTTTGCTGATGTATATGCAGAATATATGTTATTTGAAGTATTTTTATTTTATAAAACGATTTTGGAAGCAATGTGCAAATAAAAACTTTTTTCCCATACTAAACACTTATGGCTCGCATTTCGTTAAACCCCTGTATTTACGCTGATTAATAACCAAAATTAAACCATTTATTGGGGGTAGTCATTTTGAGAAAAAAATGTTGTATGAACGTACGTATGCCCGGAAACGTTTCGTTAGACAGTTACAATTCTTTGAGGGTGCACATCATCACATACATTGACACATTTTTGTTAATAACTCCGGTAATAGTTGCAATAAAATTATGAAACTTGGTATGAGGGTACTATTTATTTAGATACATGTTCATACTTTATTTGGTTCTATATCTCAACCAAAGGTGTCTCAAATAGGGAAACCTTGAACGATTTTCATCATTATTTGTTTACCTATTAACATTTTTACTAATAAAACACAGAGTGATCAAAAATAATTGATTTTGTTGGCAATAAAAAAATTACTTAACTCTGGTAAGACTAATACATAAATTTATTGCCTGTCCAACACACTGTGATAGTATATATGTTTAGGGTATCCCATTTAAAATATGAAAGTTAATAGTGCTTTCATTATGCCAAATACCATGATTTGTGATCCCCTAAGCCTAGTTTACAAATTTGTATTTTAAATACATATTATGGAAAAATATGTCAAACGAAGTTTATTTTAAATTAAAATGTCTATAAATCTGCTGTATACTGAGGGTTTTCCTTTAAAACAACCAATGTATTTTTGGGCGAACGAATGACTTTCGAGAAAAATGTAGTATACAAAAATGATCAGGGGCTAATTTAACAGTAATAACAAATTAAAAATTCAACGAAAGGTTCTAAACAGCAGAACAAAATTATAATTTTTTAAATGATATTCTATTTATTGAACTTTGTATAACAATTACTTCAAGAAAAATCGTATTAAAAATTTGAAATAATGTTACAATATTGAAACAGGTTATGCAATACACAACTATTAATACGACTGTTGCCTAGGTTACACGAGTAGTAAAGCCATTTTTATTACATTGTCTAATTTTTTAATATCATTTTTCTCGAAATATATAACCCAATACAATATTCATATCGTTGAAATCAGAAAAAATGACTATCTAAAACAAAAATTATATAGAGTACCATTTATGAAAATAAAATTTAGTTCTATCATTTAAGAACCACTGGTTGAATTTTCGGTTTGTTATTGCTGCTAAATTAGGACCATATTAGTGATCATTTTTTGTATACAACATTTTTCTCTAAAGTACATAGTTCTCACAAAAAAGCATGGGTTGTTTTAAAGGAAACAGCATGTATATTTATTCAAATTTGAAAAGAACGTAAAAATTGCTATACAAGAAGTTAAAAACAATCGAATATTATAACGAAATGCAATGGCGAGTTATTTAAATATTTCATTTTTATTAAATACAGAAGATTGTGGATTTCATTATTTTTACATTACACCTTTCAAATTTAATGAAAATTAAATTTCAATTCGATATACTTTTATTACATCTGATATTTAATATTGTCAGAATATTTCTAGTTCAAAAAAAATAAAAAATTAAAGCCAGCACAATACCTCTCGCCATTTCCATTGTATGTTATATAAGTATTGTATTTAACATTTCTTGTAAACTCAATATAATTACATCTATTCCTAATACTTAGATATTTTTTATAATTTTAAATTTATTCTATTTGCAAGTTTCCTTCAAATTTCCTAAATATTCGAGAATCTTCAAAATCATTGATGGGATTGGCGGTACCTATTTTTGATGTAATACACCTATAATTCTAATATTTAATATAATTTTTAATATTTAATTAATTTAATAAGAAATATTAAATGCCCTGCCCAGAAAAAGCCTTCGGTAATGTGTTTTGACTTTTGACACTGACATTTATCTGTCAGTTACAAACATTTTAGTAAATTTCGTAATTTGTCAACTGGTTACCATGGAATTATTTGGAATGTGAAATTTATTACAACGGATTATTTTATATATTGCATTTTTTTTATCTTAAAATCTATAGAAGATATAATAATTTTTTTAAATATATCGGATAGAGAATTTTATAGTCTTTAATATTTGTAATAACATAATTTTTTTTTAAATAATATTTAAAAGATTTTTTTAAAGATTTCAGTACTTCCGATTGTCCAAATACTACCAAAACCTATTCAACTCTTCCCATTAATGTTGATTAAGGAGTCCGTAATTAAACAGGTCCTTAGTTTTATAGAATTTGAGAAGTCATGCCTCCAACATCCCCCCCCCACACACACATACATCCACGCACACACAAACATACTTACACAGACATCATAGTACAAATATTAAATTTAGGGACCATACAACGTGCTGCTTACCCACTAAAATCTGGATATGTGATTTTATAGCATGAATCCAATACTCCTCTTAGCGAGAGGTAAGAATGGTATTGAAAAGCCTTTTGTATTTAATAAAAATGTATTTTAAACCTTTTGCTATTGTATTTTTACCTTCCGTCACCTTTAGGTAAGGAAGGTATTGTCTTTGGTCAAAAAATTCAATGATGAGTTTTTACTGAATAAGCATGTTTTAGGGTCCCTATAATACGATTTTGCCATTTTTACGATGATGTCTGTATGTATGTATGTATGTATGTATATATGTATGTATGTATGTATGTATGTGTGTGTGTGTGTGTGTGTGTGTGTGTGTGTGTGTGTGTATGTGTGTGTGTATGTGTGTGTGTGTGTCTGTGTCTGTGTGTGTGTGACAAAAGTTCCGGATCCCATAACTTCAATACCACGATTCCAAAAATTATATTTTTTTCGTATTCCTCAAGATTACATCCAGAAGAACAAGTGATTAGATTTTGGTTATAATTGGTGAACCGGAAGTAGCCTCATTTGAAGATTTAACAGTTAAATTTGATTTATTGACATTTAACGTTATTATAACTTAAAGAATATATTATTCTCTATACGATTTGATTACATTTTATACTTCATATTCAATAGATACAGAGTTAAAGAATTTTAAAGAAATTAAATTTTATAATTCAGCCAGCTATGCTAAACATGGAAACTATTAATATATTCATATAATTCAAATTAACAGATGTCAGTATCAACAAAAAGTAAATTAATGTGGCAGAGATGAGGATATTGAAGTAGATGTTGGGAAAACTCGGAAAGATACGGTAAGAAAATAACTCTAGTGTTACAAGTTTCTAGAAAGATACAAGAAAGACGATTACATTGGTTTGAACATGTCATGAGGAGAAATGAAGAATTATATTTGAACAAGAATGAGTAGTTTATTAATAGGAGGTTGAAGAAACAGAGGAAGACCAAAGATAAGATGGAAGGACTGTATTGCGGAAGACTTGAGAGAAAATTAACTGAATGAGAACGACACGCAAAAATAGGGACCCCCTAACGAATGGGAAAAGCTAAAGAGGAAGAAGATGTCAGTGTCAAGTGCAATTTAAATAGTTTGTTTATGAAATAATTTTACTGGAAATTTAGAATCTTTTGCAAGAAAAATTATGTATGGAATTTATACATTATACACAGGATTGACGGAAGGTATTGTGCTGGCCACAACAGATTTTTTTTTAATAACATAACATGATTGTTTTTATACTATAAATATATACAAGGTGTTATGTAAGTAGCGTGCCACACGTTACCACTTAATAAATAAGGTTGCAGTATATCGTAATCTACAATAATTTCTTTTCTAATGTGCTTGTTGCAATTCGGAGGTGGGCGCGTGAGTAACTTTTTGTTCACGATCACGCACGTTCACGAAACTAAAAATTTAATCACGACCAATCACGCACGACTTTTTATGTTTGATTAACGATCACTCACGCTCACGAATTTATTTTGGCACTTACGCCCGACGGGTCACGATCGTGTCACGTAATTGTTTCTATATTTACAATATAGATATGGAAGTATTTTCATACGATGCAAGTCACAAAGGATAACATTGATATACCTGACATTAGAGAAATTAGAAGCTAAACAAAATATATGGTGAATGTAATCATGCAGTACATCAAATGAAGTTATGAAAAATAAATTAGGGATATTCAGTAATATTTTACTAAATAATTATAGAAAAAAAACCTGTAAAGAAGAAATTTGTAATAGAAAGCAGTTTAAGAAAAAAAAAATAATGAAGTAAGGGGCATGTAAATGTATTTGCTTCCAAAGTAATGGTTATTTATTTGGTATTTCCTTTATTTATGTATTATTTAAACAAAAATATATTTATTTGCTATTTTCTTTATTTATTTATTATTTAAACAAGAATAAATAATTTAAAGTAAAACAAGTTTATTCGTATATTTAGTCTGTTAGTCCATTTATAATTCTTTTTTTTTTCTTTTTAGTTATGTACATAAAATGGTTATTATGTAATATTTAAATAGTTATTTATGAGTTATATATATATATATATATATATATATATATATATATATATATATATATATATATATATATATATATATATATGTAATATAAATCACATTTTTTTAAAATTCCGTATATTTTCTATACTAAAATATATTTGTTCGAGGCGTGACGTGATAGCAAGAGGCTTGATGAGACGTCACTAAATGAGCATTCAGGCATGTATTGTGTGGCCCCGACCAAATATATGTCGGTGTATACTTGATTAGTGAACGTAGCAGGCATTTCTAAATATCTAAGTATTAGCCACTTATTGCAAATTTAATGTCATTTATAATAACCAACAAATATTGTTTTTCTAGAAAAACTTGATTTTTAGATTTTAATTTATTAGGAAGCTGGTTCGTAATTGATCAAATTAAAAGTTCTACAACTTTTAGAACGTGACACATCTTGCAGAATATATTTCATATTATAACTTCTATCAGTTCTCATTATCATAATTTCAACTATGGCACATCACAGCCTTCTCTAATATATAAGCCGTGCTGCTGTAACTTGACAACGTTGATGAGAGTCCTACTGTCGAAGATTTGCGCGCGTCGACTCGTATGTGGCACTGTATTTTTGTATTTATTTTTGAGTAAAATTCAAAAAAGGTATGTTTTTGTTCAATTTTATAATTTCCATCGATGTTGTCTTATTATGTAGAAAATAATTTTTAATTAAATAACATAAATTAAGAGTGAGTAACATAACCTTCAATAACAACAATAACAAGTTTCTAAAGAATTTTATTTACTTAAGAATTAAAGAAAACTTGTAAAGTAATCTTTGTTGATCGTAAAATGCATACTGTGAGCTACAATGTCTAATATTAAAATAGTTACACATTAATAATGAAAAAGAAAGGAAAGTAACTTTAGTTTCTGTTAGTGTTTTATTACATCTTTTGGTATTATTTTATATCTAAATGCCTCGTCACTGCTGTGTACCAGGTTGTAAATTGAACTACATTTCGCAATTAAAGAAAGATGATTATGAAACTACTTTTAGTTTCCCAAAGAATCCTGAATTATACAAAAAATGGATTAACCTTTTTCAGGGTAGTAAGATCTTACAAATTGTTACAAATCATGTACACAAAATAGATTCGTACAAAACATTCAGTTAATTTATTAAACATCGTATAAAAAATTCAAAGGGCAAATGGATGTGTGTATGCTCTTTGAATTTTTTGTAGGTTGTTTAATAAATTAACTGAATGTTTTTACGAATGTATTTTATGGACATGATTTGTAAAAATTTGTAAGATCTTACTACCCTGAAGAAGGTGCAAGGGTGCACCGAAACGTTGGTTTAGTAAGAATAAATGCTGTTTGACTGAACTTTCGAGTAATTGGTAACACTTAATCCACATCACAGTCGAGAAATTACCCATAATTGTAATGATAATATTTTTTATACACATGTATGCTATCTTGCAATACATTATTAATGATAATGATTTAGAATATAAACTTCTTAGATGTAAGCATCAACAAAATTTATTATGTGAACTGAGCATTCTCATTCTGAAAAATGTTTCCTTTTCTGACGATTTTCGCAATATTTGTGTTTGTGGTGAAGACTATTTACATATTATGAATATGTTAAGTACTGTTTTAGCCAACATATTGCTTAAAAATTATGCAAAAAATAAAAATCATTGCAAACATGAGCAATGAAAAAATATAGAATCATGTCCAAAAAATAAGAAAAGGAAACTAGTACTTTTAAAAAATAATTGTAATTTTAATACAAATAATATATTTCTGTATACTACATTATTAAAATTAAATGTAGAATTTAGTACATAATAAATATTTGTAACACTATTATGTGTATTTGATTCTATAAATACAAGTGTAAGCGATAGAGCAGTGATTCAGTATGACGGTAGGACCACCGAGAACAGATTTTGCGCCGTTGCCATTCGAACAGCATGGCTTGTATATTAGAGAAGGCTGTGGCACATTACTTACATACGACCTTGTATACAGGGTGACACTGAAAAACGGGTCACTGAAGATAACTTTTGTATTTAAAATATTTTTTTATTCTCTTTACATATTTGTAAATTAAGCTTAGGGGCTCACAAATCATGATATTTAGTATGATGGTATGGCGTTTTCGGTTTGACCGGAAATAACATTAACTTTCATATTTAAAATGGGTCACTCTATTATATTATTATATATTTGAAATTTATGTAAAATTACGAATTCAACGATATGTTTGAAGTAAATTTTTATTCAAGAAATAAATTTCGAAAACGTAAGAGAAATTTATGAATAATTAACCTGGTAAGTCATATATTATGTAGGCTGTGATAACAAATTGATCATTTGTTTGCAACAATATATGGAATCTTACAAAAATAACTTATTATTAATACAATTATCTTAAATATTACTTAATATTATCTGAACTGTTTTACAGCTTGCCTGATATAATGGCTCAGCAGGTTACTTATTCATAATTTTCTTTTACGTTTTTGTAATTTGTTCAATAAAAATGAACTTCAAACATATCGTTGACTCTTAATTTTACATAGATTCTAAATTTACAAAAACATATAGGTTGTCCCATGAATTATGAGCCCCTAAGCCTAGTTTACAAATATGTAAAGAGAATTAATTAATAATAAATAAAAAAAATTCTTTTGAGTGGCCATGTATTCAGTGGACATACTTTTAAGTTAATTTGTGTAAGGTAGTGATTTTTATAATACTGAATGGAGTATGTGACGACAAATAAAAATCAATATACAAGTGTCTCAAAAGTGACGCCTCTGCTTTTGGGATTAATTCAGGGAGCTAAAACAAAGTGAAATCAAGTGTGGAAAGTTGTCATATCTTTCTTTCACAAGTTAAAGAAAATATTGACAAGTAAACTTTATTAAAAATATATAATATTAAAAAACAAAATATTTTCCAGATCTGTTGTCACAAAATGTATTCATATACGTATACTTAAATGAAAATATTCTTATGACTTTTTCTAGTATCAAATAAATTAAAATAAAAAAATTGTAACAATAAATAAAACATTGGGCAATGTTTTTACCTTCCGTCATCTCTAGGTAAGGAAGGTATTGTCTTTGGTCAAAAAATTCGGTGGTGAGTTTTCATTGAATAAGCACGTTTTAGGGTCTTTACAATACGATTTTACTATTTTTACGATGATGTCTGTATGTGTGTGTGTGTGTGTGTGTGTTCGTATGTGCGTGTGTGTGTGTGTATGTGTGTGTGTGTATGTGACCGCTTTTTCGTGGACGATATCTCCAATACTAGAATTCAAAAAATTACAATTCTTGCGTATTCCTCTTCCTTACAACCATATGCAGACTTGATTAGATTTTGGTTATAATTGGTCAACCGGAAGTACCCTCATTTGAAGATTTTAACAGTTTTTCTTGAAAAACTCAGTTAAATGTTATTATAACTTAAAGAATATATTATTCTCTATACGATTTGATTGCATTTTATATTTCATATTCAACAGATATTGAGTTAAAGAATAATAAAGATTCGTATAAATTTCATAATTCAGCCAGCTATGCTAACATAACCATGGAAACTGCTAATATATTCAGGTAATTCAAATTGACAGATGTCAGTATCAATAAAAAGCAAGTAATTGAATGAAAAAATAAGGGAAGTAATTCTAGTGTTAGAAGTTTTTAGATATAATAGAGACGATTACATTAGTTTGAACATGTCATGAGGAGAGAATAAATTAATAGAAGGTGGAAGAAACATAGGAAGACCAAATATAAGATGAAAAGACTGTATTGCAGAAGACTTGAGAGAAAAGGAACTGAATGAGGACGAGACGCAAAACAAAAATTAGTGGAAGAAGAAAATAAAAATAGCGACCCCTAACAAATGGGGAAAATTAAAGAAGAAGATGTCAGTGTCAAGTGCAATTTGCATAGTTTGTTTATGAAATAATTTTACTGGCAATATAAGATCTTTTGCAAGAAAATTTATGTATAGGGCGCGTGCAGTGACGTGACTTTGCTGTCTTTGACAAGCAGATATGGAGACCCGTATCAAAATGACAGCAATTAATTATGTCCATAACTGACAAGTGTCATAATTTTTCATTCAAAATTTCATGATTTTCTTATTTCATGTGATTTGTTTGTTATCAGGAGTATGGAATTCCGTTGCCGAGAAAGGGAATCATAAAATACCAAAAATTTAGAATCTTTTGCAAGAAAATTTATGTATGGAATTTGTACATAATACACAGGATTGACGGAAGGTATTGTGCTGGCCACATCAGATTTTTTTAAATAAACATGTTTAGATTTTTGTGAAACAAATTTTTCATTTTTCTGGTTAAATACTAACATTTACATTATTATAGTGTCCATTTTAAATATTTTTATTGTTTACGTAGGTATTTACAAAAGGTTTTCAGTTTTTATCTAATTTAAAGAACCATGTAGTTATTTAAAAAAACTCTGTCATAGTGTATTAGTTAAAAAATAATTAGTTTAATACTTACTCTGGGTAACGGTTTCGCAGGTTTGCAGTGTATACATGCCACCTCAGCCACGTTGGGCAGATAGGGCCTAGGATATGATACGCTGAAATGAGCGTTCTGCAGGATGAAACTCACGTTTCTTGACATCTCATATGGACTGGGAATGTTTGTGCCGAAGTGTTTCCTTAGAACACCATGTACAAACAACTCCATGATAACCGTATGCGCAATATTGGTACCGATGAAGTAGAAGGAATTCAGAATACGGTCCAAGAATGACATGTGGGTAGTGAAAGCACGTCCTGAAAATGTATCCAGACTTGTTACTATTCGTATATTAAATCATTTGTTCGCTATCGTTAAATTCCGGAATATGCTACAAGTAAGAGACTCGGTTTTCTCTTCAGGGCGTTATCGGTCGTCTGAACTGTCGTTTACGAAAACAATTGTAGCACAGAAATACATCAATGAATGCTACAGCATTTTTATTAATATTTTCTATAAAATTGACTAGGTTCACATTTCACATATAGTACATTGATTTAAAACGGAAAATTAAAAGTATCATTCATTTGCAGAAGTTTGTGTAGGATGTCGGTTTATAGAGAGATTATTATTTTCTTTATATATTTGATAATCTTAATTTATGTATTTCTGTAATATTACTTGAATTTGCAAATATTTTTATTTAATATACATACAAAAGCACTTCCTCCCATGTATATAAATTATGCTGCATTTATAAAATTGTTTATTATACACACAAACACCAAAGTCTAAACACTATTCTCATTGTTGCTCTCGACTCTACATAAATAAAATTTTAATATTTCAACTCAGTTGACGAGATATAAAATAAATTGTGATTTGTAAAGGCTGTTTCACGAAAAGTGATCAACTCGATTATTTTCTTTATTATTGGGAATAGAAGAAAATCATTCAAATAAAAGTTGTGGTAAATCGAGGGAGACAATTACTTATAAAAAAATTAAAACCAATGGTTCTCAAACTATAACATAAAATTAATTTTTCTTAAATGGGATATTCGATAGAGTATTTTTTCTGAATTCAACCATTTAATCATTCAATTAAAATTTAAATAAATTTAATTTTTTTAGTTATTTTTCACTAGGCTATGTATGAAAACCAAAAATTGCTATCTATTTGAATTATTTAGTACATAATTCACTATTTAATGGCTTTGCACTATTTATAAAGTTATTAATGAGTATATTTATTTTCTTTTAATTTAAGCTCAATTATGTTCAATTGTTTTTATACATAACCTACTAAAACATAACTAAAAATCAAATTTATTTAAATTTTAATTGATTTTTTCTCAATATTTTTGTTACGTAAGGATATCAAATGATTACATGGTTGAATTCAGAAAACAAAATTTCTGCAATATGTGAATGCCCTCTCCGATTTACTATAAATCGAGCTGATCGCTTTTCTTGAAACTCCCTGTTTTGCTATTGGCATCATTGACATCACTTCACAAATTCATATTTATATTTATAAATGTTCTATTTATTTTTATGTTTCCAAGTGTTGGATTTTGGAAGATCGATTTCCAACCCCCCCCCCCCCCCCCAATCATCGATCATTATGGAAATATGTGCAATCGTTTGTTGCTTGTTTGTGTACAAATTTCTGATGTTTATGCAACCTTCGTACCTCCATTTTAATGGGAGGGGTCGTGGAAACGATAGCCCCTACCAAAATGAAAATCGAGAACGAATTAACAAATTATTTCTGCTTCGTTTATGCACACATTTCGGACGTTTGTGCACCCTTCCATCCCCTGTTATAATGGAAGGGGCTGTGGAAATGATAGCCCCTCCCAAAATGAAAATTCAGAACGAAATAACAAGAATTGTTTGTGCTTCATTTGTGCACCCAGTCTGGACGTTTTTACATCCTTTCCTCGTTACAATGGGAGGGGCAGTGGAAACGATAATCTCCCCAATGTAGTATAGAATGAGATGAAAATAATTGAATTTTGTACCGTTCCTTCCTCCGTTACATTGGGAGGGGCTATGAAAACGATAACCTATCCAATGTATGGAATGAGATGAACATAATTACATTAGTTTTGCATGTTCGTTCCTCCGTGCGATGTCTGGTAATGTAAAGGTGTTTCAAAAGGCTCTCTCCCCACAGATAACTTTTTATTTAAAAATATATTTGGTTAAATGATCAAAATTGTGCCATATCAAATTAGAAAATTGGTAATATCAGCAAAGTAAAATTTGTAACAGTGGCTCCCAAAATGTGGGACCATACTTTTTTATTTGAAATAGGAACATATATTTTCTTTTCAGTAGAGAATTTATATCTGATTTCAATGATATATTTTCGTAACCTTACATAATGATTTTTTGATAAACACGTGAATAATTTTATATATATATATATATATATATATATATATATATATATATATATATATATATATATATATATTTTTTAATTAAATGTAGGGTGCGGTAGAGTAATCTTCTTAGTTTTACTAGGGCATTGTGAGGCGAATAGAGGTCGTAAAAGGGTGGGCATGATGTCTACCGAGGCAAGTGGATGGAAAGTTTCTGTTACAAAAAAAAAGCAATCGTAAACATAATGTGGACGAACGAGCAATGCTCTTTTACCGTGGAAGGTTATATTCGCGAAAACGGATCTGTAGCGTCGTTCAACGCGCGTTTAGTACTCGGTTCCAAATACTCCCTCGCCAAGTAGTTCTAGTCCGAAAATAAATTACGTTGTTGGTAAAAAGAAAACAGGATCTGTTAGGAAAAGACGTGGACAACCATGGACTGCTAGAACACCCGAAAACATCGAAGTAGGGAAATCGGGCAGTTACCATCAATTTTGAGGGTGTGTGAGCGTGTTTAGATTTTCTTAACCCAGTTCTTGAAGAACTTAGTCTGGGGAATATCTAGTTTCAACAAGATCGAGTTACGGTCCACACAGCGCGAGCATCAAGCAAATTTCAAGAAAATGTTACCCGGGCGTTTGATTTCCCTGAGAGGTGATATTCCTTGGCACGCAGAGTCGCTATATTTAACATCGTGCTACTTTTTTCTGTAGGGTAATCAAAGCCGATAAACCTGCAAACCTAAAAGGAGGCAATCCGCACAAAAATCCGCCGTAAACCACAAGAAATATTCAAAAGAGTTATGCGAAACTTCACAAGTCGCTTGCAACAGTGTTTAGACAATGAGGGACACAACTTGGCTGATATTATTTTTAAAACCACATGAGAAAAATCTTTCGATATTGTAAGTTCAGAATGTGAATATAACTTTTTCTACAACTGTCAAAAAATATTGTTGTTTGTGCCATTGCAGTATGCGAAATAAGCCTGTTTAAAGGTTTATTTATTTGAGTGAAGTGTAAAAATCAGAAAAATATTAAATAAAATAAAAGTTTATTAAACGATAAATAATTATGATAAAGATAATAAAAATAATTAACACTATAATTAAACAATTATAAAGACTAAGAATATTATTAGATACTTAAACACTAAGATTATATTTAAACAATATTTCACTATATTCATTTATATAACTATATTTATTTATGAACTTGATTGATAGTCGACTGAAGGAATGGATGAGGGTCCCAAGGGAAAAAATGATCGGACTAGCAGTCACTGATGTAAAAAAAATTTATTTCGAAGCCAACGTTTCGACTACTACAGTAGTCTTCTTCAGGGCAAGAAATGGTTTAAAAACAATGGTGTGTATGGCAACCACCCATGAGGAACAGTAGTAATAAAATATTCATAGAGTTGATCGTCAAATGATAAAAACATAAATAAATAAATAACATTGAAAACGTAACAGTCAATGATTGTAAAATAATAATTATGAATGTATGTAAACACTTTTTGTAGTTAATGATATAAAATAATTTATTTATTTCCAGCGCAAACCACATATTTCTTGCACCAATCTTTAACGTCTTGTTTGCAGTTAACCCAGTAAAATCGCTGGTGCAATCTATCTAAAGTCTTGTTGACATCAAAATGGCTTCTTTCAGATCCATCATGGATCTCTTTCAACACGTCTGGTAGGTACTCTACTCTTAGGAATAACCAAATGAGTTTTCTTCTCAGTTCCCGGCATTTTCTACCACACGCTTTAACAGATCATCTTTAATCACTATGGAGTCATATTGCGTTCAGTACGATTTTACACTCTGTGACTGTGGTGCAACATTTTCCCATATTGATTTGCTCTCGTTCGCTTTCCATTCCAGAATAACTTTCAAAGTCGGGTAATTTTCTTGATCCTTGCATAGTCCATCGGGCTGCCAACTATTGTCGACTACTATTATCCTGGCGATGGTGGAATATTTCTCTTCTATTCATTCATTTATCTTGGCATGGCCTTCTGGACAATGTGTCGGTATTACGATGGCTGGTACCTTTCCTGTGTTCGATTTTGAAATCGTATTCCTGTAGTCTCTCAATTCATCTAGCCACCATACTTTCTGGATTCTTGAACTGTAGCAGCCATTTTAAAGCAGCATGATCAGTTCTTGACAAAAATCTTCTTCCGTGTAAATATTTTTAGAAATGCTCCACGAATTTCACGACTGCCAGGTCTTTTCTGGTGACACAATAATTCCTCTCCGATTTTGACAAGGTTTTACTGAAGTAAGCAATAACCTTCTCAGGTCCGTTTTGTTTCTGGGAAAGAAAACCACCAATCCCAACGTTGCTGGCATCTGTGTCTAGTATGAACTCTCCTTCATGTAAAAGATAAATTAAGACAGGTGCGCTTGTCAAGGAGTGTTTCAGTTCTTTAAACGCAACTTTACAGTCCATTTCTTCCTTCTTTATTAAGCCTTGTCAGTGGCTTAGCTATGTTGGCGAATCCAGGTACATATCGTCGATAGTAAGTACACAAACCAAGGAAACTTCTAAGTTCGTGCTTATCTCTAGGAAAAGGCCAGACTCTCACAGCCCTTATCTTCTCCATGGCAACTGCAATACCCTTACCAGAAACCACGTGTCCAAGGTAATGAACTTCTTTTTGAAACAAATGGCACTTCTTTGGACTGAGCTTGTCTCAATCTTTGGAAAACCTCTTCCAAATATTTCAATTGGCCCTCGAACGTTTTTCCTACTACAATAATATCGTCGAGATAAACTACACAGGTTTTCCACGATAGCCAAGCGAATACCGTTTCCATGAGTCGTTCAAATGTTGCAGGGGCATTTCAGAGCCCAAATGGCATTACGGTAAATTGCCAGAGTCCGTTACCGATGCTGAAGGCTGTATTTTTCTTGTCTTTTGTGTCCAAATCTACTTGCCAGTATCCGCTCTTTAGATCCAGAGTGGAGAAAATCTTTAATCCAGCGAAAGTGTCGTCTGTTCAAGGTAACGGGTAGCTATCCTTTTTCGTCACGTCGTTGAGTTGACAATAATTGACGCAAAATGGTGTAGAGCCATCCTTCTTCTTCACTAACACTACCGGTGAAGCCTATAGACTGCTTGAAGGTTCGATTACACCTTCCATCTTCATGTCCTCTTGATGGTTGGGGGATGGGTCTTGCGTCTCCGTTGTCAATTTTATGGTGAACTATATTCGTTCTCCCTTAGGCTTCCTTGGTGAATTGGAACACATCTTGAAAATTACCAATTAAATTCTTTACCTTGGTTCTCTGATCGGTGGTCAATTCTTGAAACGATGTTGATATCTAGTTGAATAAAATATTCCGAATTTCTTAAGATGTGTTTCCATTGACCTTTACAGTTCCTCTTTTAAGAACAACCGGATAATTATTTATGTCCAATATTCGAACTGGAATTACCTGGCTGGCTTTTGACCAGTGATTTTCCGACAACTATTCCAGTACCAGTTTTGACCTCATCATTTCTGGGGTCATGCATAACAATACTTCACTCACAGAAATTACCATCTACATGTGCTTCCAGGATAGTTTCACGTCGTTATGGGAGAGTAACGTCTTCGGCCATTAATACGCGCACAGCCTTGTCGTCTCGTGGATTTAATACGAGTTTTTCTTCATTGACCATCATCATCCTTTCTTCAGGTCAAGTTAAAAACCGTGCTTTGTCATTGCGTCCATACCGAGTATTAATTCATATTCAACTTCAGCTACCAGCGCACTATGTTTAAACGAGTTGTTTCCAATAGCGATGGTCATATCTCTTTCTTCTAATGCGGTAGCTTGTTCTCCCGTTGCTGTGCGTAATCGCCACTTGGTTGGTTGAATATGCGTTTTGCCTGTTTTCTTTGCCAAGTCGGGACTAATTATAGTCTTTGTCGCACTCGTATCCTGTAATATTTTCGGTAGTCTGTTGATTTGATGATGAAGGGATGCGACGTTACGGATGGGTTGTGGGACCACTCCAAAGCGGAGTTTCTTTCTTCTGGTAAATACTTCACTTGCAATTCGTTGTACCCTCTCATGTAGATTTTCAGTATTTTCATTTCTCTCAGCATCGATATTTCACACTCATGTTTGGTTACGTGAAGATTGTTTGGCAGCTTCATGCTCTAATGCATATTAAAGTGCGTCAACGAAAGTTTTTGGGCGAGCCAATCGCAGTGCTTGCTGAGTTACGCTGTCTCGAACCCCGTAGATGAATGATTGAGTGGCCTGGCACTCTAAAACGCTTTCAGGAGTTGTAGGATGTGCGCAACGAACCACGTCGGCTTCAAATTCTTGTAGGCTTTCTTTTGAACTCTGAAACCGGTGCCTCAGCTACGTCTGGTATACCTGCTCCAGATGCGCATTGCCATATCTTATATCCAACCGCTTGATTAGTTGGTCGTACTCTTATTGTTCTTCTTCCTTCAGCGTTTGTAGGATGCCGATAACTTCTCCATGCAACGAGACAGTCAACGCTGTAGCCATCTCCGTGGATGTCCAGTTATGTGCTTTCGCAGCAGCTTCAATTTGTTTTAAATAGGTCGGCCAGGAAGATTTCCCATTAAATGCCGGTGTTTTGACCTGCATTGTTAAATTAGTATCAGGTTTTACTACTTCCCTTCCTTCTATTGGATCTGCTTTACCTGCTCCGGAATTTGACATTGGTGACAATGTAATTCTAGTGATTTTTTCTTGTAATTCTTCGATCTTCTTACTATACTCATCTTTTAAATTCTTCAAGTCTTCTACAGTCTTACTCACTAACTTATGTTCTAAACTTCTAGAATTTTCTTCCAATTTTTGTTCTATTTGCTCCAGAATTCTAGAATTTTCTTCCAATTTTTGTTATAAACTTCTAGAATTTTCTTCTAGTTTCTGTTCTAATGTTCTAGAATTTTGTTCTGCTTTTTTTAGAACTTTCTGCCATTTCCTTTTTTAATGCTCTCGAAGTTTCTGTTAAGTCTTTTTTAATGTTCTGGAATTTTCTTCTAATTTTTGTTCTATAAATATGTATACTAAAGTCGCATGGAATGTCGAACAAGTAATCGTCAGAATTTTTACCAGCATCGATTAATGCTTGCCGCCAGCTTTTAAACAGTGGAGACGGATAGGCTTGAAACCACATAAGGGTTATATAAGGGATGGAATGTGACACGTAATTTTTATTCGGACAATTACGAAAAGGACGGTAACAAAATAAGTATGAAGATAATAGTACCTACCATAATTATTGCCTGAGAACGACTGAGAGTTGATAAATAAAAAAGGAAATTTGATAAAACAGAATTTAATACATTTTTAAAAGGTGTGCAGAAGGCACTGAAAAATTGATATAATAATGTACAACGCAAGAATGTAAATAGTATATGTACAAAAATATATTCTTGTACCCGGAGTCTTATAGCCCAGTATCGAGCGCAAGCATAACATCTACGCAACGTGAAATTGATCAACTTCGTAGCGCGGGCAGATACATGCCAGTTGGAGCGCACGCACGTTCCAGAGTTACAAGTCACGACAATGTGCAACGAAATAAAATATCGAAAGTACAACTTCACATAAAATAAGTTTGCAACAATCATGCTTACAATGAGCTGAAGGCTTCAATTTACAAATGCAAGAATTTCAATTTACTATAAAAATGAATATACAAAAAAAATCTCTAAATTTCACAAAAGTTCATAAACGTACTATTCTGAACAACGAAGCGCCAAATAATATTTTACTACGAGGACACAGTAACAACTGTCCTCCTTTCCTAGCAACAAAAAAAACCAAAAAGAGGAAGAACGATATTAAATAAAAAGGTTCTTATCCAAATGGCGTGTTCGGGGGAATTGTACGATGAAGTAGGACGATGATGACGGCGAAGGGATGGCCACTGGGCACAATGTAGGTGTCCACAACAATGGTGCGCTAACGGCAGAGTCGCAAATCCACCTAGGAGAGATGAGTTCCAGGACTCGAAAGATGCTCGTGACACCACACGAAGGCACCCACCAAAAACACAACACTGGAAAGTCATTCGAGCACCCCCGATGTCGTACAAATCCGCAACAATGGCTAGACCAAAAACTGGTCCTAAACAACACTCGGGAACTCCACTCGTGTTAAGACTAAATCATGCCGACCATCAGCCACATGTCAAAACACTCGTAAAGAGAAATACATCTACCGCATAACAAAGCCTGAACCAGAATCCATGTGGCTGAAAACTTTTTCCGGAACCCAGACGTTTAGCTGGATGTAGATGGCGCAAAAAAAAATCAACCACAAAATTAAAAGAAGAAATAAAATAAAAACAAACCACCACGCCACTGGCGCAATTCGACAATTAAAAACATGCCACGCAAGGTAAACAAATAACCTCGTATGTTTCCAAAGAATAAACTATTGAAAAATAAAATAAATATAATAGAAATAGGGCGAAAATAATCAAAATAGGGATAAGGTAAGTCACTAATTCTAAATAAAACATATTTTACATAAATAAGTACCATTGGAACATTTGAAATATAATTACAACAAAAAACAGAGAAGTGAAACAGCAGAGAGAATTTATTGGACGAAGCATTATAAAAATATAGAGATACACGAAGGATGGACAGAGTAATAGTAACAATGCGACGAGGGAAATTAACTAAAATTATATTTAAATAATATTCAATTCACTATATTTATTTATATGACTATATTTATGTTCACAACTCGTAGACTGTTTATTTAGATCACCAATGGTTCATTCACGATGCGTGCCTTCTATCAGAATGTGTGCTAACTGTCCTCCTTAATGGTTTATATAACACGGCGTACTTTTGTTAGAGCATTCAACGTGATAATAACACCGAATACAATGGAAAAAATCTGATGTGGCCAGCACAATACCTTCCGTCAATCCTGTGTTATTATGTACAAATTCAATACGTAAATTTTCTTGCAAAAGATTATAAATTTTTGGTATTTTATGATTCCCTTTCTCGACAACTGAATTCCATACTGCTGATAAAAAACAAACTACATAATATAAGAAAATCATGAAATTTTGAATGAAAAATTATGACACTTGTCAAATATGGACAATGAATTGCTGTCATTTTGACACGGGTCCCCATATCTGCTTGTCAAAGACAACAAAGTCACGTCACTGCACGCGCCCTATACATAAATTTTCTTGCAAAAGATCTTATATTGCCAGTAAAATTATTTCATAAACAAACTATGCAAATTGCACTTGACACTGACATCTTCTTCTTTAATTTTCCCCATTTGTTAGGCGTCGCTATTTTCATTTTCTTCTTCCACTCATTTTTGTTTTGCGTCTCGTCCTCATTCAGTTCCTTTTCTCTCAAGTCTTCCGACATATAGTTCTTTCATCTTATATTTGGTCTTCCTATGTTTCTTCCACCTTCTATTACTACACTATTCATTTTTCTTTCAATATATTCTTCCTCATGACATGTTCAAACCAATGTAATCGTCTCTCTTATATCTTTATAGAAACGTTAGAGTTATTTCCCTTCTTCTTTCATTCATTTAATTTTTATTGCTACTGACATCTGTCAATTTGAATTACCTGAATATATTAGCAGTTTCCATGGTTAAGTTAGCATAACTGGTTGATTTATGAAATTTATTATCTTTATAATTCTTTAATTATATATCTGTTGAATATGAAATATAAAATGCAATCAACTCCTATAGAGAATAATATATTCTTTAAGTTATAATAATATTTAACTGAGTTTTTTCAAGAAAAACTATTAAAATCTTTAAATGCGGATACTTCTAAACAATATAACTAAAATCTAATCAAGTCCGCATATGGTTATAAGGAAAAGGAATACGCAAGAATTGTAATTTTTGGAATTTTAGTATTGGAGATATCGCGGCCGAATCCGCGATCACACATACACGAACACACATACACGCACACACACATACAGACATCATCGTAAAAATAGTATAATCACATCTCTTTGGTTATACGGTTGAGATATTCAAATATATGTAATTGATAGATAAATGTCACCGTAAAAAAACTAATCATTTCAAAGTTTCAAATAACAAGAAATAAACGTCAGTATCAGAAAATAAATTTGAATTAAGATGTCGATAAAGATTACATATAAATAAATATTTCAATTGTGTAACCAAAGAGATGTATAAATTATTTGCATTATCATTAAAATAAATAAAAATTGCATAGTGGGAGATGATGTGCTGGCTAAATCAGATCTTTTTTACGAGAAATTAGATTGTCATAAAAATGTCACTTATATCGTTCATGGCATTCTAATTTTACTTAATTGTAATCTTTTTACTTTCCGTCACCTCTAGGTAAGGAAGGTATTGTATAATCTTTGGTCAAAAAAATCGATGGTGAGTTTTCATTGAATAAGCACGTTTTAGGGTCTTTACAATACGATTTTACTATTTTTACGATGATGTCTGTATGTGTGTGTGTGTGTTCGTGTGTGTGTGTGTGTGTGTGTGTGCGTAAATGTGTGCGTGTGTATGTGACCGCGGTTTCGGCCGCAATATCTCCAATACTAGAATTCCAAAAATTACAATTCTTGCGTATTCCTCTTTCTTACAACCATATGCGACTTGATTAGATTTTGGTTATATTGTTTGGAAGTATCCGCATTGGAAGATTTTAATAGTTTTTCTAGAAAAAACTCAGTTAAATATTATTATAACTGAAAAAATATATTATTCTCTATACGATTTGATTGCATTTTATATTTCATATACAACAGATATAGAGTTAAAGAATTATAAATATATTAATTTTCATAAATCAGCCAGCTATGCTAACTTAACCATGGAAACTGCTAATTTATTCAGAAAATTAAAATTGACAGAGGTTAGTATCAATAAAAAGTAAATGAATGAAGGAATATGGGAAATAACTCTAGTATTAGACGTTTCTAGAAAGATATAAGAGAGATGATTACATTGGTTTGAACATGTCATCAGGAGAGATGAATATATTAGAAGAATAATGAATAGCTTAGTAATAGAAGGTGGAAGAAACATAGGAAGACCAAATATAAGATGAAAGGACTGTATTGTGAGAAAAGGAACTGAATGAGGATGACGCGAAACAAAAATGAGTGGAAGAAGAAAATAAAAAATAGCGGTCCCCTAACGAATGAGAAAAACTAAAGAAGAAGAAGGTGTTAGTGTCAAGTGCAATTTGCATAGTTTGTTTATGAAATAATTTTACTGGAAATATAGGATCT
Organism: Harpalus rufipes; assembly: GCA_951394225.1. Lineage (NCBI taxonomy): Eukaryota > Metazoa > Arthropoda > Insecta > Coleoptera > Carabidae > Harpalus > Harpalus rufipes. The sequence continues at coordinate 32,509,587 of OX596276.1, forward strand.
TTTGCAAGAAAATCTATGTATAGGGCACGTGCAGTGACGTGACTTTGCTGACTTTGGCAAGCAGATATAGGGACCTGTGTCAAAATTACAGCTATTAATTACGTCCATAACTGACAAATGTTATTATTTTTCATTCAAAATATCATGATTTTCTTATTTCATGTGGTATATTTGTTATCAGGAGTATGGAATTCAGTTGCCGAGAAAAGGAATCATAAAATACCAAAAAATGAAATTGGGAATGAAAAATTACGACATTTTGAAGTAGGCTAATGAAATTATTTTATGAAAAATAGAATCAAGTATTTCAGGAACAACAAGGATAACAAGTTTGAATAATTATGTCAAAAAAAAATATAATGTAATGTAAAATGTATTAAGTGTTTGTATTATGTATTAATAAATTAAATAAAAATAATATAACAATTGGTAGCAGAGCGTAGTTGGAACATTTGGAATAGTTGGAGCAGTTGGAATAAACGGCGTAGTAAAAAAAGAGTTCGAAAAAAAAAAAAAAAAAAATAGTGTAGTTGAAGCACACCGCAGTTTGAGAAAAACAAGATACAGGAAGGATAGAAGAGTAAAATATAGAAAAAGGAAGACCATAGTGTAAAGAAGAACAAAAAATAGAAGAGTAAAGAAGACAGTAATAATGGATATGATAAAAATTGAGCAGTTAAACAATAGTAACTACTCAATATGGAGTATAAAAATGGAAGCATTACTAGACACAAAGGAATTATATGAAGAAGTATTGCAGGAAGAAGAACCTATAATAAATGAAGCTGATGGAGAAACAATATCAAAACATAATGAATGGAAAAAGAAAAATAAGGAAGCTTACAGTTACATTATATTGAATTTATCTGCAGAATTGGCTATAGCATTTAAGGGAATGAAGAAAGCGAAAAAATTATAGGAAGCAATCAAAGAAAGATTTGAAGGAGCTAGAGAAGAAAAAACCATTGATTTAATGCTTGAACTCGCAAAAATTAAAATGAAAGATAACGAAAATATTGAAGAATATTTGACAAGAGCTCAAGGTTTATCAAGACAAATTATAGACTATGGAAAAACAGTTTCAGAAAGAGAACTAGTTAGATATATAGTTGAGGGCTTACCGCAAAGTTATGAAACAATAGCAACGTCTTTATCAGTTAATAGAGGAATAAGTTTTACGGAATTAAGACAATCATTGTTAAATTTTGAAAAGAAATTAAAAATGGAAAAAATGACAGGAATCAACGCTTACAAAACGAATTTTAAATCAAATTATAATAAGAAGATATGTTTTTACTGTAAAAAGCCGGGTCACATTTCAAAAAATTGTTGGGCGAGAAAAAATAAAGAAGAATTAAATAATAAAAATTTCGGCAACAGAAAAACATTTACTACATTTAGAAAAGAAAAAGCAAACATTACTGAAGAAATTGAAACAAACGAAAATGAATTTGCGTTGACAGTTTATTCTGAAAATAGAAACGAGGATGAACAAAAATGGTTACTAGACTAGACCACTGGAGCGGCTGCATATTGACATTTGCGGTCCAATGAAGACTTCGACGATTGGAGGCAAGAGATACATACTGTTGGTCGTAGATGAATATTCTAGATGTTTTTTTGTCGAACTGTTAGAAAATAAAGTTGAAACAACAAGAAAATTAATGGATATAATAGAAAAAATAGAAAATCAACAAAGATCTAGGGTAAAAGTTATAAGAACATATAACGGAAGAGAGTTCATCAATGCGTCATTAATAAATTATTTAAAAAATAAGGGTATAAAACACGAAAAAACAATATATTATTCACCAAGAAGTAATGGAATTGCTGAAAGAGGAAATAGAACATTACTGGATAAAACAAGAAGTTTATTGGCCGATGGAAATTTACCTCCAAGATTTTGGGGAGAAGCGCTTGTTACAGCTTGTTACCTGCATAACATAACACCTACGAAAAGTAAGCAGTTTAAAACACCATATGAATTATGGAAAGGTAAAATACCATCTGTCAAACATCTTCGTATTTATGGTTGTTTAGTATACTATAAAATAAATAAACCAACAAGGTCAAAATTGGAGCCGAAAGCGAAAAGAGGTATATTTATAGGATACTCAAGAGAAAGAAGAGCTTATAGAATTTATGATGAAGTAGATCAACGAGTACATGAAACGTCAGATGTTCAGTTTGTGGAATCAAAGAAGGGAATAAGATTAAATAATTCAGAAGAAAAAGAAACAGAAGAAAACCAAAACTATAACTATATATTTTTAATTGATGAAGAAAACAAGAATGTTTCAGAAAAAGGAATAACAAGAAATGATACAACACAAGAAGATCAGACAAAACATGAAAGAAGATCGAAAAGAATTAGAAAATTACCAGAAAAGCTGAAAGATTACGTGGTAAATGCTACACAAGAAGAGGAACCGAATTCATTCAACGCTGCATTAAACTCATTATACAGAAACGAATGGAAGAAAGCCATGGATGAAGAGATAGACAATATGGTACAATATAACGTATGGGAAAAAATAAAACGACCAGAGAACGCCAAGGTAATCAAATGTAAATGGGTATTTAAAATTAAAACTAATCCTGTCAACAATGACAAAATATTTAAAGCAAGATTGGTGGCCATGGGAGCTGGACAGAAAATGGGTGTAGATTATTTCGATTCCTACAGTTCGGTTATAAAATGGGAATCAGTAAGAACTCTTTTGACTTTATCAGCCATGAAGAAAAGCGTTAGAAGATTTTATGACGTAAAATCTGCGTATTTAAATGGAAATTTACAAGAAACCATATACATGGAATTACCCCCCGGCTACGACGATGGAAAGGACAATGTTTATTGGATTAAGAAAAGTATTTATGGTCTACCACAATCCGGAAGATGCTGGAATATTAAACCGAATGAAATAATGAAAAATGCTGGATTTACACAATTAAAAACAGATCCTTGTGTTTTTACTAAGAAAGAACAAAGAAAATATGTAATTATCGGCATATACGTAGATGACATCCTAGCAATTGGAGATAGTGACAATACAATTGAAGAATTTATGAAAAAGGTAAAAGAAGAAATACAAATAAAAGAAACCACAGATAAAAAATTATTTCGTAGAATAGAAATTAAAGAAGATGAAAATAACATTTATTTATCGCAGGAGAATTATATAAATAAAATTTTACACAAATTTGACATGGCTGACAGTAAACCTGTTAAAACACCAGGGGAAATGGGCCAAAAACTAGATGACTATCAGGATTCAAAGACATTCAACCAAGAGAGATATCAAGAAGCAGTAGAATCCCTTATGTACCTGACAAGAGGCACAAGACCGGATATTGCATACTCCGTAAGTAAATTATCGCAATATTGTAAAGATCCAAGAGAAATACATTGGATTGCAATAAAAAGAGTAATGAGGTATTTACAAGGAACAAAACGGAAATACTTAAAAATTTCGCCAGACAATGAAAAAGTGAAGATCTACACAGACTCAGGATGGTGTACGACCAGCGATGGGAAATCTTACAGCGGTTTTATAACCAAACTAGGTAGAAATACCATTAACTGGAAAAGTGCAAAACAAAAGTTAGTAACGTTGTCGACGATGGAAGCCGAGCTACTTGCCGTTTGTGACGGAGCATGTGAAGCTGCATGGATTAAAAATTTATTAGAAGAATTAGATGAAGAAAATTATATCAAAAAACCAATAGAAATTTATACAGACAGTACAGCAGTAATCGATTGGATAAAAAATTCAGGACAAAATTCAAGAACGAAACATATAAACCGAAAATACCATTTTATAAGAGATGAAGTGGAAAATAAAAGTATTTCAGTAAATTATATAAACACTGAAGATCAACCGGCGGATATAATGACAAAAGACGTAAAAGAAGAAAAATTAAATAAACATTTGGAACAAATGGGTATTTTGAAAAAATAATTTAATTAAAGGGGGGAATTGAAGTAGGCTAATGAAATTATTTTATGAAAAATAGAATCAAGTATTTCAGGAACAACAAGGATAACAAGTTTGAATAATTATGTCAAAAAAAAAAATATAATGTAATGTAAAATGTATTAAGTGTTTGTATTATGTATTAATAAATTAAATAAAAATAATATAACACATTTGTCAGTTATGGACATAATTTATAGCTGTAATTCTGATACGGGCCCCCAGGTCTAAAAGTCACGTGATTGCTTGTGCCCTATACATAAATTTTCTTGCAAAAGATCTTATATTTCCAGTATTTTTTTTTTTAAAGCAAACTATGAAATATTATTTACACATTTAATGTTATTATAAATATTAAAGAATATTCTATTACCCATACGAATTGATTGCATTATATATTTCATATTCAATGGATATAGAGTTAGAGAATTATAAAGAAATTAAATTTTATAAATCAGCTAGCTATGCTATAATCATGGAAAGAGCTACTATATTAAGAAAATTATAACTGAAATAAAAATGGATGTGGTAGAAATGAGGATGTTGGGATAGATGTTGGGGAAGACACGGAAAGATACGGTAAGAAATGAATGAATAAGGGAAATAACTCGAGTATTAGAAGTTTCTAGAAAGATACTAGAGACACGATTACATTGGTTTCAACATGTCATGAGGAGAGATAAAGAATATATTGGAATAAGAATGAATAGCTTAGTAATAGAAAGTAAAAGAAACAGAGGAAGACCAAAGATAAGATGGAAAGACTGTATTGCGAAAGACTTGAGAGAAAAGCAACCGAATGAGGACGATCCGCAAAACAGAAATGAATGGAAGAAGAAAATTTAAAAAAAAGCGAATGAGAAAAGCTAAAGAAGAGGAAGATATCAATGTCAAGTGCCATTTGCATAGTTTGTTTATGAAATAATTTTACTGGAAATTTAGAATCTTTTGCAAGAAAAATTATGTATGGAATTGGGTTATTCTGATTTAGTGGAGCTTCTCTCTCGGCTGAAGGTTCTGATGTTTAATTTCTCCGTTAGTTTCGTTTGTTTCTTCGTTCTTTGCTTTGCTCTCCTTTTCGCCTTGGTTGAAGTTTCGTATGAACCAGGAATTTCTTTAGTATTTGTTTCCATTTTTTGTTTCTATTATATAAGATCTTGGTTCTGTTTGCTTTATATTTTACCTAGCAACCATTCATTTTTCTTGTTTCGGTAGAGTATTTCTTCGTTTATTTCAAATTATTGTTCATGTTTCTTGTTTACATTTGCGTACTGTTTTTACTTCTCTTTTCGCTTCTCTAGTTCCTTGGTTACGTCTTGAACAATTTCTGGTTGTAACAATTTATTATGAGTTGGCATTATGTTTTTCGTTCTTCTGCTCATGAGACACTGTACCGGTCATTTTAGATTTCCTTTGGGAGTGATGGGGCAGCGCTAGATATACAGGTGTTTTCTTTAAAACAACCAACGCTTTTTTGAGCGAACTAATGGATTTAGTGAAAAATATTATATGAAAAAAATGATCAAGAATATGGGGCTAATTTATCAGTAATAACTAATCGGAAACCAGTGGTTCTCAAACGGTAGAAAAAAAATTGATTATTCTAAATGCTACCATATATAATTTTGTATCCCATTACATAGAGATTATTTTTCTGATTTCACCGATATAAATATTGTAGAAGGTTGTACAATTATTTAGAGAAAAATGGTATTGAAAAATAAAAATGTTGCAATATTACAATAGGCTATTTAATACACAGGTATTGATAATTCTGTTGCCTAGATTATGCTAGTAGTAAAGCCATTTTTATTATATTATTTATAATTTTGAATACCATTTTTCTCGAAATAATTGTTATACAACCCTATACAATATTTATATCGTTGAAATTAGAAAACATTCTTATAAATTCAAACTAAACGGAATACCGCCAACGGCTCCAACCTCTACTCTGGATCATGCAACTTCCCTAATATTTTCGTACCCGAACACAATGTCAGCCCTTAAAAATACTGAGATCTATTCAGACGAGCCGGAATTAAAGGCCGTTTTGGATAACGTGGCGGCAGTAGCAGAATGTTAATGTTGGACTGACGTACAGAAAGTAAACGTTATGAAGTTAAACTTGCGGGATGATGCGCAATCTAGTTCTATTCATTACCTCACTATAGACGTCCACATACTATTGCGATTTTTCGAAGTTTGTTGATTGATCTTTACGGATGGAAAACAGACCCAGCCTCTGCGGAACGTGAATTTTGTAAAATGTTTAGGAAAAAGGACGAATCTGTCAGAAAATATGCATTAAGATTAGAAACAGCGGCATTCAATTTTTTTCCGGTCATTCATAATAATGAGCCTTTAAATTTAAGAAATGCAATTACGAGAGAGACGGCCTTAATAAAACAATTTTTAGACAGATTAGACACACGTTTAGCTAATGAAATTTGCTGGTATCGTAAATTTGAAACTGTGGATGAAGCGCTACCTTATGCTGAACATTGTGAGGAAGTTTTGGCCAGGCTATATATAGAGACCAAGGCGGATGAACACAAGTCTAGCATCAGGGCAGTAACATATAATTCGGAGCGTTCTCCGCCTAATAAATCAGCGCAGTCAAAACCAAATCATTCCAGGCCAAAAATATCTGCAGGTGAGGGGGTCGTTGTTTTAATAGCGACAGTAAAGATCACAACTACAAGATTTGCCCTCTCCCTAGACATTTTTTAGCTTTAAATGCCTTAACCCCAGACATATTTCTGGATATTGCACTTTAAACGGAAAATCAGTCTCGACGGCGACCCTGTCTCTGACAGAATAAGCAAAAAAAATGTCTGGGTTATACCGAGGGGCAATGAGGTAGTAGATATCAAATTAGATTGTGGTTTGTCTCAGACACATTATTGTCATTACACAATAATGCATAGTTTGTACAGATGATCTGTATTTTAATACAGATCGGTTGCTTGGGTTGACTTTTTAGAAACACAACGCATGGCTTTGAATTTTGAAACAGATGAATTTAAAATCATGGGCATAATTTTATCTATGACAAAAATCTCAAAATTAAATAACACTGACAACAGTCGTTCAGTTCACTCCTTTGTGAAACTATTCTATAAATTCAGACAGTGTCATCCTTAAACAGAATCAGGATAAACAAGTCAGTATCGCAGATAATTCGTTAAATTCATGTTAGCCATTGGACAAAGTCGGGGTGAAAATATCATTAATTCGGGAAAACCTCCTTTAGTTTCGGATTACAATAACTGTGAGTCAAAGGATGGTAATTCAAAAATTGGAGAGATTATTGACTCACAAACTTGTAATCAACGCGCGGAATCGGGAGATACCGATTCCGACAAAACAGGAGGTCGAAAGACGAACCCTAATTTTCTGATTCACATGAGGCAATCTCTAGCTATTCCCGCACGTCATTCGGTTGCCTGCTCAGCAATTATGGACAATCATGCACCGGTCGGCACGTTACGTACTCGAACCTAAGGACATCGAATTATACGGTATGCTAATCTCACGTGTTTTGGTAAAAAACTTGCATACGAAAAATTCAATATTGGTCAATATTTCGAATGTTAGCCACGAATGTGTGAATTTAGGTAAAAAAAAAACACACATTATTTCAATCGCGGTTCCTGCTCATGAGGCAGATTTCCAAATTGAAAAATCAGATGCAAATATGCAAAACGCAATTTGAACTAAAGAGTTTTCAGAATTGTTTACTTTGGGTCATTTAGAAACAGCTCATAAAGAGGAATTTTCGAATTTTTACTAGAGTATGTAGATATTTTCAAATCTAAGCAGGAACTGCTAAAACAACTTAATACGGTGCAACACCGGATATTGACTGGCGATAGTACACCGGTAGCTCGAGCTCCTTATCAAAAACCCTTTAGTAGACGACAAGTTATGAAAAATTTATTCGATCAAATGCTTGCAAATAAATATAACTCATATATTATATTGTCTTGGTCAGCGTCGGTAGTATTACTAGAAAAAAATCTGATGTGGCCATCACATTACCTTCTGTTAATCCTGTGTTTTATATACAAATTCCATACTTACATTTTCGTGCAAAAGATCCTATATTTCCAATAAAATTATATCATATACAAACTATGCGAATTGTACTTGACACTGACATCTTCTTTAACTTTCCCATTCGTTAGGGGTCGGTATTTTTACCTACCGTCACCTTTAGGTAAGGAAGGTATTGTCTTTGGTGAAAAAAAATAATGATGAGTTTGTAGTGAATAAGTATATTTTAGGGTCCCTATAATACGATTTTACCATTTTTACGATGATGTCTGTATGTATGTTTGTGTGTGTGTGTCTCTCTGTGTGTGTGTGTGTGTGTGTGTGTTTGTGTGTGTCTGTGTGTCTGTGTGTGTGTGTGTGACAAAAGTTCCGGATTCCATAACTTCAATACCACGATTCCAAAAATTATATTTTTTTTTGTATTGCTCATGTTTACATCCAGAAGAACAAATGATTAGATTTTGGTTATAATTGGTGAACCAGAAGTAGCCTCATTTGAAGATTGAACAGTTAAATTTGATTTATTGACATTTAATATTATTATAACTTAAAGAATATATTATTCTCTATACGATTTGATTACTTTTTATACTTCATATTCAATAGATACAGAGTTAAAGAATTTTAAAGAAATTAAATTTTATAATTCAGCCAGCTATGCTAAACATGGAAACTACTACTATATTCATATAATTCAAATTGACAGATGTCAGTATGAGTAAAAAGTAAATTAAGGTGGCAGAGATGAGGATGTTGAAGTAGATGTTGGTGAACACACGAAAAGATACGGTAAGTGTTACAATTTTCTAGAAAGATACAAGAGAGACGATTACATTGGTTTGAACATGACATGAGGAGAAATGAATAATTATATTTAAACAAGAATGAGTAGTTTAGTAATGGGAGGTTGAAGAAGCAGAGGAAGACCAAAGATAAGATGGAACGACTGTATTACGGAAGACTTGAGTGTGTGTGTGTGTGTGTGTGTGTGTGTGTCTGTGTGTATGTGATAAAAGTTTCGGATCGCATAACTTCAATACCACGATTCCAAAAACTATAATATTCGTATTCCTCAAGTTTCCATCCAGAAGAACAAGTGATTAGATTTTGGTTATAATTGGTGAACCGGAAGTAGCGTCATTTGAAGATTTTAACAGTTAAATATGATTTATTGACACTTAACGTTATTATACTTACATAATATATTATTCTCTATACGATTTGATTGCATTTCATACTTCATATTCAACAGATATAAAGTTAAAGAATTATAAAGATATTAAATTTCATAAATCAGCCAGGTATGCTAACCATGAAAATTACTAATATATGCAGTTAATTCAAATTGACAGATGTCAGTATCAATGAAAAGTAAATGAATATGGCAGAGATGAGGATGTTGAAGTAGAAGTTGGGAAAGACACGGAAAAATATGGTAGGGAAATAACTCTAGTGTTACAAGTTTCTAGAAAGATACATGAGAGACGGTTACATTGGTTTGAACATGTCATGAGGAGAGATGAAGAATATATTGGAAGAATGAATAGCTTAGTATTAGAAGGTTAAAGAAACAGAGGAAGACCAAAGATAAAATGGGAGGACTGTATTGCGGAAGACTTGAGTGAAAAGGATCTGAATGAGAACGACACGCAAAACAGAAATGAGTGGAGGAAGAAAATAAAAAATAGCGACCCCGAACAAATGGGAAAAGCTAAAGAAGAAGATGTTAGTGTCAAGTGCAATTTGCATAGTTTGTTTATGAAATAATTTTACTGGAAAATTAGAATCTTTTGCAAGAAAATTTATGTATGGAATTTATATATAATATACAAGATTAACGGAAGGTATTGTGCTGGCCACATCAGATTTATATTATCTTCTACTACTCATTTCCGTTTTGCGTATCGTCCTCATTCATATCCTTTTCTCTCAAATCTTCCGCAATATAGTCCTTCCATGTTATCTTTGGTCTTCCTCTGTTTCTTGTACTTTCTACTGCTAAGCTATTCATTCTTCTTCCGATATATTTTTCATCTCATGACATATTCAATCCAATGTAATCATCTCTCTTGTATCTATCTATCACTCGAGCCATTTCCCGTATCCTTTAAACCCTTAACCTTGCCTTCCCCATCATCTTTCTCAACATCCTCATCTCTGCCACAATCATTTTCTTTTTATTGATACTGACATCTGTAATTTGAAATATGTGTATATGTTAGCAGATTCCATGGTTCGCATAGCTGGCTGATTTATGAAATTTAATATTTTTATAATTATTTAACTCTATATCTATTGAATATGAAGTATAAAATTCAATCACATCGTACAGAGAATAATATATTCTTTAACATATAATAACATTAAATGTCAATAAATGATATTTAACTGCTTGTTTTAAAAGAAAAACTGTTAAAAGTTGCAAATGAGGGTACTTCCGGTGAACCAATTATAACCAAAATCTAATCATGTATGCATATGGGTCTAAACTCAAAAATACGAAAAAAATATGATTTTTGGAATCGTCGTATTGGAGTTGGGCGATCCGAAACGACCGCCACATACACACAGACCCGCACACACACGCGCATACAGACATCATCGTAAAAATAGTAAATTCATATTCTAGGGACCCCAAAACGTGCTTATCAATAAACTCACTATCGAAATTTTTGACCAAAGACATACATTCCTTATCTAAAGGTGACGGAGGGTAAAAACTAATGTCAATGGAAATAATTCATTTCGATTTTGCGTGGACTACCGTGCGTTGAATACATTTGCAAACGGGACTTTTTCCCGATACTCAATTTACAGGACACGTTAAACCAGTTAAGTAAAGCGGCAAAATTCACTACTTTAACTAAGAGTTATTGGTAAGTCTAAGTGGACCCAAAAGACCGAGAGAAAACGGAATTTTCAGTACCATGGGGTCATTATGAATACAATAGAATAACATTTGGCCTCGTTAACAGTCCCAGGCTCTTGTGCACGGTGCTTTAGGGTCTAACTGTCACAGATTACTTCTTCTATTTAAACGACATTATTTGTTTTAGTTCCGATATGCAGGAGCATATTTCAAAAATAAGACTTATTTTTGACCGACTTAATTAACGCTAAATTAATTCGAATCCTAGTAAATGTAAATTCATGCACGATGAGACTATATATTTAGGCTATATTGTGAGTAATAAGGGCATTAAACACGACCCAGACAAAATTAGTGCTGTCCAAAATTATCCAGTGCCCACTATTGTTACAGAGATACGATCTTTTCTCGGTCTAGTTCGATTCTATCGGCGATTCATATCCAATTTCGCAAAAATAGGCGTGCCACTAACTTCTCTAACAAAAAACTATGTACGTTTTAATTGGGATGAGAAGGCTCAACGAGCCTTTGACGATTTTAGGGAATCTTTAATACAGACACCTATTTTTAAATACCCTGATTTGGATCAAGAATTCGTTTTGTGCACGGATTCATCAGTTTTTCCTATTAGCGCCGTACTATGCCAACCGTACGACGGACACGAAATTCCGGTAGCTTATGCAGGTAGATAATTGATAAGGAATAATAAAATCTCTGTATGACAGAGCGGGAATGTGCAGCACTTGTCTGTAGCATTAAACATTATTGATCCTGCCTGTAGGGCCTGTCATTCACCGTATGAAACCACTAAAATGGTTGATGAAAATGAAAGAAACGAATAACCAGCTTATGCGATGGTCGTTAATATTTATCGAATACGACTTACAATACAGACCGAGCATAGACATTCTAACGCCGACGCGTTATCTCGAATAATACTAGTGAGAATGATAGGGCACACAGACTCTGGGGTAGTAATCTGGGATCGCGAATCAATAAAGATTGACCAAAGGAAAAATTTAGAAAACAAAATCACGTTGGAAGACATTAGTTCTCCTGAAAGTGATTATTATTTGGAGGATGATGGTCTGGTTTATAAAAAGAATGCAGATCGTTATAAGGATAAAGTAGTAATTCCTGAACCCCAGCGTTTAGCGGTTATGCGTGCCATCATGACACCCCTTTTAGGTCACGTTGGGATAGATAAGACATTACAACGAGCTAGTTCTAGGTTTATTGGCCGACATTGCGCATGGATGTGAAAAATTATGTAAAAGCGTATATTTTCTGAGCACAGCGAAATATTTCCCCGCATCTCCATCCCGTACCGCTCATAAAATATCAGGCAATACAAAGGCCATTTCACCATATAGCTACAGATGTGGTAGGACCGCTGGTTGAGACTAACTCGGGACACAAATATATATTGACAATTCAAGACGCAGCGACTCGATACTTGGAAGCGTTTCCTATGAAAGATCAGACCGCCGAGACTATTGCCAAATATTTATGAAAGGCATCATTCTGCGGCATGGGACGCCACGACAACTATTGACAGACTTAGGGACGTCATTCTTGTTCAAAATTATGAAAGAAGTTTGCAACTTTTTGTAAATAGAGCGATTACATATAAAAGCATACAGGCCACAAACAAATGGTAGTTTAGAGCGTACGCACCGCACGTTGAAAGACTTAGTATCACATTATATAACACCAGAGCGACGTGACTGGGACGAATGGCTGCCCTATGCAGTGTAAGAGTATTGTAGCATAACTCACTCTACGCTCGACGATACTCCATTTTATTTACTATGCGGAAGGGATATCGACTTACCATTGGACGCCAGTTTTAAACCGCTCAAGACAAAATGTGACGCTGCTGAGTTTGTTCAGCGTATGCAAGTTACACATCAACAAGCGCGCGATCACCAAAATCAAACTACTAACAGGGTATATAGAGTATTTAATAAAAAAGCCAAATCCCCCACTTTTAAAGTCGGTGACCGGATATAGTTATACCTCCGGCTATTAAACTAGGATTTAGCAAAAAAAAACTGTGTAAACCTTGGTCGGGCCCTTACAGGGTTTTAGAACTGGAAGGCGTGAACGCGCTGGTCAAAGAAATTCGTGGATGCAGAACAAACAAAGTGCATGTGAATCGGCTACAGCACTGTTTCGCATTTGCCGATAATCATCGTGAATTAGGGGACATACCCATCCCGTCTGACACTAACAAAGAGTTCCTAAGTGAGAGTGAACAAAGTCTCCACTAGATACAACCACCGTTTGATTTGGCTCAAGAGGTAGAACCCGATCTTAGCAATGTAATAATTAACTCAACTTTGGTTACAGGAGGCGAAAGTTTTAGAAGTCGCACGTCAGTTCCAGGTCTCAATATCATCGGAACTACCATAAGTTAAGAGTCGTATAGCTCAAGCCTTAGTCAAATATACCCAGTTTTCACTCAATAATAATAATAGAGGACAGGTATAGGATTATCCGTAGGTGTACGACCAGCGACTTTAGAATAAAGATATTAGACCTTTATTTTAAATCATGTTCATGTATTTGTATTTGTTCTTGATGTGTGGATGCCTACTGAGATATTAGGAGCAGTGGAAATCATCACGACTGTACTGACCCCGCTATAAAATTATGAGAGTATCGCTGTTAGGGGTCCAACCCCCGGAATGCAACAGTAAGCCATATTCGTACAATTCAGCTAGTGCAAGAAAGAAGGTATACAGAGGTGCATGTGTACTCCTGTCTCGTGACCGGGCAACAAAACATTATGCACTGCAACATGCATTCGCACGCCTCAGCAGACTGGCCCACTACGTCTACTACATCAACAGCGAGTGATGTGTGGATGCCTACCGCTATGAACGACTCGACCTGCAGGATACCGGTGCGGGAATTATCATTAACAAGACCATTTATATATAAGCCACATTAGCTGGCCAATTGGACGCCAACGGCAAATATGCAGGGATACTATATACGTATAGCGGGGTCAGGTTCGAAGATGTCACCGTCAGTGCGTCAATCTCTGTGAAACATACTGACTACACAGCCATAACGGACGTTGAGTCAAATTCATTCATTCTTCACTCAGGGACGCCTTGTCCATATAACGAGAAATATTTCTATGACGAAATATATGGGAGACAACCTGGGAGATTGACTCACGTGACCGCTGTTTTACCACAGGGATCTACGTCCTGTATGAAGAGCCTGTTACAGTACTGGTGTCATTACCAAAGCCAAGCGATCCCAAACCAAGTATGTAGTAGCGGAAACACATGACATCGTGTTTGCTCTGCGGCTATCTACTTCCGATGCCGTATGTCATCAGCCCGACTAGATAACAGAACAGAACCGTCTTGTAATATTCGAGACGTCCCTCGGGTTTTATTACCGAAAATCGAGGAGAATCAACCATAATACCGACATCATGGCTTAAGTACTCCCTAAGCTACTCTTTTTCAAAATTGCGGTAAAACAACAAACCCGTGACCTGATCTTTGACCCCATATTGAAACGTTGCAAGATACGAGAACAAGTACTACGTAATAGTCTCGTTCTCGCGCATGGATCACCAGATGTAGTCAGCGACTTGGTAAATGAGACCGCGGATCACACAGGACGTGTAGTTGGAGAGGGATTATTCATTGCCAAGTATTACCTGAGAATTGACTTCTACCGGAAGATGGAGTACTGTAGTCAAAATTTATGACACCTCTAACTTGAATTCTAGAAGACCATGGAATCCAAGTGGACTGCGACGGCCAATTACCAGCGATGTTTCATTTGGAAAGCAAGTGGATAGAACTAAATCCAAAACTTAGCTAACTAAACGCCTATCGAATTAAATACGGACGAAGAATTAGACAACCTCCTGATGGTGGAGATTTCGTCTCTAAGTTCTGGGGATATTTATTCGAAGGTGGACATGGAGGCATTTCTGCACAACTTGCTCTTTTCAAATGAAAGTAAGGTCGTCATGAACATAGTGACATGGAGAGTTGCTGGGCATGAAGTGGATGTACAAGGGTACCATCTACTTAATATGTTTAGCCGGAAAGAGTTCACCGCGTTGGCCATGGTCGCGGTCTAGGAGGTATGAGTGTTTCTTTCTAAGATGGGGAACGTATTCTCAGTGATTGCGGCGATCTATACCACGTGGTCCATTTTAGCCTACATCGCCAACGTAACGTAGCCATGAACTGTGTAACTATTCGCAAAACCACTGAGCATCAACCACGGGAACGCTACATCCTTTTTGCGAGTTTGTACCATGCATTTCTAAGCCGCTTCCTATTGGCTAACCTAGTGCCACGATTGCCAACACCAGATGTTCTTAGTGTCCTAGATGCCTACTCTCCACCAGCGTACCATGAGACAGGGTAAACGAACTAATATCCCCAGTTTGATTTGAATGATTCCTCTGCGAGGTTATAATTAAGTCTTAAGGAGGCAATAGTGTAACAATTTGATTGTTGTGAAAAATTTGGTTTCGTAACTAGCCACGTTCAAATTCACGTTTTATATTAATATCAGCTATCGCGTTATATTGCCGAGTATGCAATTAGTTCATTATCCGAGGAATGAAGATAATCGGTGTGGCCATGCGAATTCATTCTCAATCCAACCGTTTAAGGTTTAGTCTATTGTTTAAAATATTAGTTGGCAAAATTAATTCTGTATTTATTTTTGATTTAGTATAATTTTCATTGTAAATTATTTTATATAATTTAATTAATCTATCTGTCAGGAATAAAAATATATTTTTCTAAATTGTTTCCAAATTAATTGTGCTGCCTAACCAGTGCAGTAATCAGCTTACCAATCGACGCAATGGACAGAAGGTAAGTATAATGGGGTCATTTCGAAAAAAAATATTTTTTTTTATAAAATCGTGAAATATGTGTCATTTAATAAATACAGTAATATAAAATAACATGAAATATGCGACTTTTCATTCACCAATTTGCTAATAAACTTTCGCGGCTGTAAAATTCGTGACGTCACGGTTTATTACTCACACAAAGACATTTCTTTCACACTCATTTACGGTCCACGTGATTTCCGTTTGCTGTTGTAAACAACCTAACCTAAAATTGTGACAGGTGACAGCAAGCTTAAGAGTAATCAAACTGACAAATGATAACCCAAACAATCATAGTTCCAAACACAACCGGTAGAGAGCCACTGCCGCATCCGCCAAGCCGTAACGTCAGCGTCCAAATATTTGAAATTAAAGACAACATTTAAAAAATCATATCTCGGATTCCAAAGACTTGTATGCTGTAAAACATACACCTACATATTTAATTTAACCTATTATTTCAAGAAAAAAAAAAATTGGAAAATGTGAAATGACCCCATTCTTCATAAATCGTATAAGATCGCTACTTCTGTTGCACCCCAGTCACGGGCGTTACATTATTTACTTTCGAATATTGTCCTAAATTATTAAGTATGTGACACAACGACTTAACTTCATTTGTTAAAGTTTCATTTTCTTGTTTTAAAACCTCGATATATTTATATTTATTATTTAATAATTTAATTTCTGATTCACGTGTTAAAAAGGCCAAATTTAATTGCAAATATTTCAGCTACCGCGTAGTCAATTGTTTTAAAACTTGGAGAGTAGGTCGATTATACTTCAATTGAGATATATTTAAACTATCAATTAATTCTGGGTAAAATGGTTCCACGATATAACTTTATTAGTATTCCAGTAAACATTGAGATCAATTGTCAGTTGTGTAAATCTGTAATTTATAATTAATTTTTTTTATTATTATTATTGTATTTTTTATATGTAATAAGTGTGACATCTGTTCTTTTTATTTAGATGATAATATTATCAAATTAGCTATGATAGATTGAACATTTGTAAAGTTTATATTTCTTATGTATATCTTCGTTGTAGAAGAGAATTATTTTTAATTTTTTTGTTATACTTATAACTAGCTGTAGTTGTTATAATACGAGTAATTAAATATAATTGATATAATTAATGTTTTTATACATTCTGTTTTTCTTAGCTTGTATTTTTTATTAGAATACAAAAGCACGTTTAATTTCCATATTTATCGTAATTTTAGCAATATATAATGTTAGAATTATTATTTTATCAGTATTAGCAAACAAATTTGTAACGAACTTATAAAAATATATATTGTTAAAATAGATAATTATTAACATGGATAATTTACATATTTTTATTGTCGTAGTTGCTATAATCTTTGTTAATTTTAATCATTTATATATTAAATTATATCTGTCTCATTATAGTAAATGTGACAATAAATTGTGGCAAACCTTAAATAAAACAGATTGTTATAAAATCTGCAGCACTTGTTTTACCACAAAAATATAGTAACTGTCACATCTACTTGCTGCGCTGTTGCTCAAAAAATCACAGTTGTGATAATAACAAGTTTTTTTTTTTTCGTGTAAGTTGCATTTTAAACTGGACATTTATTACATTGCTGTTACAGTTGCGTTTAACCATGGAGGAGTTTGACCATATGTTGTATGTTAAAATAAATTCGCTGTATGTATAGATATTAATAATCTCTATGAAAAATGAGTTATTAATTTTTGAAACACCTATACATTTTCTAATAAATCACGTGATTAAAAGAGCGTTGTCAAGTGTTAAAAATTGCTTTCATTTTTAATACATTAAAACATGTCATAGTGATAAAAAAGTATTAAAAATTTGAAAAAAAAAATCGTCTCATATTCCCTTTAAATTGTTGCAAAATAAAATTAAACAAATGTTACAAATTGTACTTATTCTGATAGAATAACCTATACGTCAACATGTCATATGCCATTTATACATTATCCATTTTTCATAACGAAGTGAAAGACCAAAAACCTTTTCACACCAGAAAAACCTAAGAAGTGAGATGTAATCATAATAATAAAAGTGGCTGGATTTTTCTTACTATTATATAAAAATATATATCAGATTTTTTTCATTTATTGAATGTTAAATTATTTATGTTAAAATCATTTATAAAAATGTGAAACTACTCACAAATTCAGTAGGTATCGTGAATATTTAGAATGATGGTAATATTTTCATGTGGTTAAGTACAAGACTATCTATTACCTTAAAATAAATGAAGGAGTACATACTTGAAAGCGGAGTATGACTTCTTTTTCACTAAAGTATATAACTATAGATTAGGTAGAAATTATAATTTTAGATTACATTAATGAACTTAGTACCTACTGATTTTACATATATTACTATTAAATAGTATTATAAATACATATGCTCATATTGATACAGTGTGTTAAAAAAAGGGTAAAAAATTTGAAGGTGTATATACTGACCAAAATGAGTAAAAAGCTTAATCAACATAGGTTTGATCTTGAAATGTTTCCGAGAAAAACGATAAATCGAAGAAAAACTGACAAAAATAGTGACCGAACAAAAATTTATCTATGTTAGTAAATATACTATAGAAAACCAATAAAATTTTATATGAAACATTTTTTTCAATTTCTAATAGTTACGAAATTTTTTGAAAATTAAATATCGGCCAGTCGTCATATTTAACTTAATACATTTTTTTGACTTTTTAAAAAATCAAAACCACATCTAAGATGAGCTCTGAAAGATAAACAAAAAGTTTCATTTAATCGAAGTCGTAACTCTTATAGTTTTCGAGATAACAGAGGTAAACCCCGTAAAATCTCATTTTTTATTGCCTTATATCTCAAAAACTATTGATGATAGGACCTATGTTCCTTTTTTTACTCATTTTGGTCAGTACTATATGACCTTCAAATATTTTACGCTTTTTAACATCTGTATATGAATAAACAATTACAAACTGACAATTACACAAATCAACCTTCAATGTTAAATTTGTTTTATGTATTGCAACGTTATTTATTTGGGTGAAGTGTAAAAATCATAGAAATATTATTAGTTAAAATAATACGTTTATTAAACGATAAATAATTAGGATAAATATTAAAAATATAATAAAAATAACTAACACTATGACTAAATAATTATAAACACTAATTTAGGACTAAAAATATTATTAAATGCTTAAACAATAAGATTATTTATTTAAACAATATTTGTATCACTATATTCATTTACATAACTACATTTATGTTCACCACTCGTAGACTGTTTATTTACATCACCCACTGTTCATTGCTCGTTGCTTCAATATGACAGACTATGTTCGCTAGCTTTCGCGACAGGTTTTTATAGAGCGATGTCCTTCTCGAATTTTCTGACACCACAATGACATTGAATACAAAGGATTCAGGCCACCGCTCGTATACTATTAAGTCAGGGGCGCTCGTATACTCTGAAGTCAGGGGCGCTCGTATACTCTTAAGTCAGAGGCGCACGTTACAGTATTTTAGAGATTTCAAAAATATGTGCAATTTCATATATTAATACTCTTTGTGTAGTTTTCTCACCCTCGCCCACACATTCAACGAGAATATTTCATAAAAATTTGGAGTGTTGGAGAGAATACAATTCAAATTAATGTTAGCTTGTAAAAAGAAATATTATTAAGACAAATAACAGAATAAATATTATTTTGCTAAAATAAATGTTTTTTAAAAAGCTGTAATTTTGTAAAAGTATTCGGTTTTCAATATGCTATTTTAACGATATATGAAAATATAACCGAATGTTCAATAAAAGTAATATAAAAGAAAATATTTACCTAAAAATGGAGTAAACGAATACGGTGCTGGATTCCCGGCCAGGGAGAGACTTCCAACGTAGAAGCCCACTGTGTTGATATAAATGAAAGGAGCGCTGAAGTGATGTGTAAACCCAAGCGCGCATTCCGGAAATGCTCCATCCAGTACCAGGAGATCGTAAACGTGCTTCGACCGCAGGAAATCCTTTGTTTCTGGATCTGATAGCAGCATCTCACATGACTAGAAATCATTCAAGCTATTAACAATTATATTGATAAAATAAGTTAGTATCTCACTATCTATTTTAAAATAGAATGTGCTCATTTCGTATATTAATATATCAGACGTTAAAATTATTTTTCATTGTTAAATAGAACAAAAGTTTTAAATTTCTTAATGCATTTGGCGCTTAATAATCATACCCAGTGAAGTAAAGACCATCACGCCTATTCAGAAACAAAAATTTAAGCAGTGTTTAAGTTAAACACTTTAAAATAGTCAACGTTGATTATAATTTTGTGCATTCAGAAACACGGTAACTAAATATTTGAACATTACGTAACAATACGTAGCTGAAATTAAACATAAATTGAAGTGCATTTGTAAATTTTAATAAAAATAATTAGAAAAGGATACAAGCAAAAAGAGAAAGCGGTCAGAAAATTGGAAGTTAATTTTTAGTTATTGAAGATAAAAATGTGGGGAACAAAAAGAAAAGTTTATACTGGGTATTGATTTATCTAAATTTTGTTTAAAATGAACGGGAACACACGTATTGCCATAGTGTTCATACATCGCCCCGTTCATTTCTTGTTTCATTCAGTTTTATAACGTTCAAATCTTAACCAAGAAGTTGACGCAGATGAAATCGCGCGCTTACAATTTAAAAAGTATACTCCGGAGTACAAAATGTACCTGAAAATTATTTATTGAATCGGAATAAGTAGAGTTATTGTTAGTAATTTTTATTTAAAATTTGCACTGCGGAGTGTACTTTTTACCTCCCGCTATCCTTGGTAAGGGAGGTATAGGGATCGTGCTAAAAATCACATATCGAGATTTTGGAAAATGACCATGTTTTAAGGTCCCTAGAATCCATTTTTAACATTTTCACGATGATGTCTGTGTGTATGTGGGTGTGTATCCTTTTTTACGCTCTAACTCAAATACTATCATTCAGAAAATTTTGAAACCATGTATTTCTACACTATTCTAATATAGAACGAAGCCATTATATTTTGGTGGGAATTGGATACCCGAAAATGGCAGTTTACTTGAAGCTCAAGATAGTTTTTCTTCAAAAGATACCTTCAAATGTATATTTTTCTCAATTTGTTATTATAAAAATTAAAGATTATTCTATTGTCTACAAGTTTGCTTTAATATTTTTTCTATATATTTTATGGATAAATTTATAAAGTAATATAAAAATTATAAGTCGGAGCTAATGCTTTAAACATATCTCTGTGGTTACATAGTTCAGCTCAATTGTATGTAGCTGACAGATAAATGTCACTGTCAAAAAAACAATCATTTCAAATTAATAATAGTAACGTTTTAAAAGGAAAATTGTACATAGAACAATAGTTTTATGGAAAGTAACTTAAAATACATAATTTCTAGCATTAGTAAATATGCAGGGATGTATTTAAATAAACAAATAAATATATTATCACGGCATATTATCCATTTCTGGGTGAGCTAATCTGATTTATACACAAATTTCGGTACTGATGATGACATATTTTTTGTATTGTGCGGCCGTTTACCACAAGTGTTAATTTTATGCCATTTAAAATTCGAATTATTTGGCGTTGATCGGGATGAAATTGGATTCCCCAGATTCGCGACCAGGCACGCGGCAACGAGACCCCATAATGCGCAAACTTCGTGGTTAAGATTTTAGCGTTATAAACTGAACGAAACAAGAAAAGAAAAGGACTATGTATAAACATATTAGATTTAAAAATGTCTTATTTAGTTGTAAAACCTAATTAATAAAAATAGTATATTGTGTTATTAGGAGTAAACGTAATACTTTGCGTGGCGAGCGTGGTAGTTTCCACGAGATCACAGGCATTGACTGGCAAATTTATATTTTAAAAGATCAATTTACGAAAGACACAAATTATTATAGACGATATAGACGAAGACAACGAACTGAAAACTAACACTTTGGCGAACTATGAAACTATTTCGGCTACTACCATAAATTTAAAATGTAAAATAATTTCATGTAAAGAAATTAAATAATTTTTATTTAACAAAATACGTAACAAGAAGAAATACAATATTAATTCATAAAAAAATAAATAACAACATTAATTTATAACATTAATTAAAGATTAAATTAATATACAGTGTTCTAAAAATACCACCTCTTAAATTTGGTCGCTGGGGTGCATCATTCCAATTCTCTTCTTCATTCAATAATTTAACTATATTGTGTAAAACTGCCAATCCAAGTCTAGTTCACATTCACGGGCGTTTATATTCAATCAGTTCCCTAACTTCTTCAATATTTTGTTAAACCTCGACAATTCCACTCATTTTGAAAAATATAAACTACCTTAATACCTTGTTTAAATTTACATGTTTAAATTGCTGTTTAGTTACGATTACTCCAAAGAAAAAGAGCCTCTGAATGAGTACAATACTGTAACGTTTATTTATATGGGTGAAGTGTAAAATTCAGAGAAATATTATTAATTAAAATCATACGTTTATTAAACGATAAATAATTAGGATAAATATTAAAAAGATAATAAAAATACCTAACACTATGATTAAATAATAACAAACACTAATTTAAGACTCGAACTTTCCGACGCCACAATGACATTGAATACAAAGGATTCAGGCAACCGGTGTAATTAACACGTCTAGACGTATGAGTTTTTCCGCTTCCAGGGATTATGTCATCGCTAGGGAATATTCTACCAGTGGCGGGAGCTCGTAGACCCTTAAATCGGGGGCGCACGTTACACTGCCCCCTCCTTAAGACTGTTTCGTCCCGGAACAGTTTTTCATGACGAAATCTACATGTATTACCCTTCGTACATTTAAAAGTATTGAAGAAGTAACAGTCGATGGTCCGCTGGAGTTTTTCTTTCTGTCCGTTAAGGTTAGTTTCAGACGAGAATTTCTATACCGGTATAGCGAAAGAGGACCTCTAACATATTCCTAACAGTCTTCCAATACAAACCTTATAGTCTACAGCCTAACTTCGGTACTGCTAGCTTCAAAATGTCATTCTCTAGCAGATGATCCTTCAAATCGCACAGTGAGTTCCATAGACTGCGATACGACGGCTTCTGGTACGAGCGTGGTTTTGTAACCAGGTATTAGGTATACCGCTGATGTTCTGTATTGTTTTCACCCAGTCGTAGCATTTTCCCGACGGCTGGACCTTAGTTGGCCAGTTCTTATAATCGTCCAAATTTCGTCTTAAAGACTGAAGTTATGCCTCGTGATATCTTTAAGTCTTCTAATACGCAGTGGCCGAGCGAATAATCTGAAGATACGGTAAACAGATCTGGATGTTCTTCTTTCGTCACGCCATACCGCGCCTTGTGACCAAAGGAATACTTTTCCATGAAGTCTTCAAAAGTCGGTTCCTGAGCTATGATCCGACGAACCGTTGCGCCACGATGGTTTTCACTGTTGTCATCGGCGAAAGTGGCTAGCCGATTAAAGTGTACTAATCTCGACTTCCTGATAGGTGCTTTCCTAATTCTATATATTAAGTCGTTTGTCATTCTAACGACCTCATACGGACCTTCCCAATATCTTTGCAGCTTTTGTGATAAACCGCGACGCCTTTGTGGATTGTAAAGTTACACTAAATCCTTAGGTTGGTATCCACCTTTTTCTGCCCTGATAGGTGCTTTCCTAATTCTATATATTACGTCGTTTGTCATTCTAACGACCTCATACGGACCTTCCCAATATCTTTGCAGCTTTTGTGATAAACCGCGACGCCTTTGTGGATTGTAAAGCTACACTAAATCCTTAGGTTGGTATCCACCTTTTTCTGCCCTGATAGGTGCTTTCCTAATTCTATATATTACGTCGTTTGTCATTCTAACGACCTCATACGGACCTTCCCAATATCTTTGCAGCTTTTGTGATAAACCGCGACGCCTTTGTGGATTGTAAAGCTACACTAAATCCTTAGGTTGGTATCCACCTTTTTCTGCCTTGATGTCATACTGATCCTTCATTCGACGGCTGACAGCTTGAATGTTTGTGCGAACTTGTTAATGAATGTTGCCCATTCTTCTCCGTAAGTCCGTAACGTAATCTTTCCCGGCTGCGGATGTAATGCGGTTGTCTTCGTTTTATTAATTCCTAATATCTAACCCAATAAAATCGCTGGTGCAATCTCTCCGAAGTTTTGTTGACTCCAAAATGGCCTCCTCCAGATGTGTCATGGATCTCTTTCAACACGTCTGTTGTTCTACTTTTAGGAATAACCAACTGAGTTTCTTCTCTCTTCCATCAGCATTCTCTACCACACGTTTTAACAACCATCCTCAATCTTCATTTAGTCCCATTGCGCCTAGTACGACTTTACACACTGTGGTGCAACATCTTCCCATCTTGATTTGCTCTCTTCTACTTTCCATTCCAGTAATATTTTAAAATAGGATCATTTTCTTGGTCCTTGCGTAGTCCATCGGGCTGCCAACAATCGTCGACTACTGTTATTCTGGCAATGGTGGAATGATTTTCTGCTAGTCGACTAACATATTTGTCTCCATCTTGGCATGGCCTTCTGGACAATGCGTCGGCCTTACTTCCTTTTGTTTCTAGTTCCTTTCTGTGTCCCTCTGTGTGTCTTCCAGGCATCTTAAATCTTCTTGACGGCATCGGCACTGCTTCCCTGTCTTTCAATATCCTTTCTCTTTCGTCCTGCATGGCATATGTTTAATTTTACAGTCTCTGTGGATGATCTAGTTCACCGTTATACCGACTGCGGAGTTTCTTTCTTTCAGCAAACACTTCACTTTCATTTCGTCGTAATCTCTCATTCAGATATTCTATGTTTTCCTTTCTCTCAGCCTCATTATCTCGCACTCGCAATTGGTTGCGTGAAGCTAGTTTGGCAGCTTCATGATCTAATGCATATGAGAGTGCGTCCACTACAGTTTTTGGGCGAGCCAATAGCAGTGCTTGCTGAATTTCGCTGTCTCTAACTCCGTAGATGAATGTTTGAGTGGCCAGGCACTCCATAACGCTGTCGGGAGCTATAGGATGTGCAAGACGAAACAAACGAGCTACGTCAGTTTCAAATTCTTGATGACTTTCTTTTAAACTCTAATACCGGTTCCGCAACTGCGTCTGGTATACCTGCTCCAGATGCGAATTGCATATCGTATATCCAGCCGCTTGACTAGTTGGTCGTAGTCTTCTTGTTCTTCTTCCTTCAGCGTTTGTAGGATGTCGGTAGCTTCTTCACGCAACGAGACAGTCAACGCTGTAGCCTTCTCCGTGAACGTCCAGTTATTTGCTTTCGCAGCCGCTTCAAATTGTTTTAAATAATTCGGCCACGATGATTTTCCATTAAATTCCGGTGTTTTAATGTGCATTGTTGTACTAGTATCAAATTTAACTACTTTCCTTTCTTCTAATAGACCTCCTTTTGCTACATCAGAATTCGACATTGACGACGATGTAATTTTAGTAATTTTTTCTCGTAGTTCTTCAATCTTCTTGTTGTACTTATCTTCTAAATTCTTCAGGTCATCTTAAATTTTTTTAGAATTCTTTTCTGAGTTTTGTTCTAGTGTTTGCTCCCGAATTCTAGAACTTTCTTCCAATTTTTATTCTAGTGTTTTAGAATGTTCCATTAATTCTTCTTTTAATCTTCTAGAATTTTCATCTGCTTTTCTAGAACTTTGTTTCAATTTTTGTTTTAATTTTTGTTCTAATATTTTAGAATTTTCTTCTAATTTATTTTCTAATATTCTAGAATTTTATTCGACTTTTCTAGAACTTTATGCGATTTTCTCTTTTAGTTTAGCAATGTAGGATGGGTCAAACAAGTAATCGTCGGGATTTTTATCAGAATAGATTATTGCGTGCCGCAGTCTTCATTGAAGTAATGACCTCATTCTTGTTCTTTCCAAATCCCGTTCTTCCAGTTCTCTTTTGAGATCACTTACTTTTAATTCACTTAATTTTAATTGTTTAGTTGCCATTTTATTAATTTTTATTTACACTTCACAGTTTATTAACGACCCCACACCTGACACAAATTGTAACGTTTTATTTATATGGGTGAAGTGTAAAAATAAGAGAAATAATATTAATTAAAATAATACGTTTATTAAACGATAAATAATTAGGATAAATATTAAAAAGATAATAAAAATAATTAACACTATGATTAAATAATTATGAACACTAATTTAAGACTAAGAATGTTATTAAATACTTAAAAACTAAGATTATTTATTTAAACAATATGTAAGTCACTACATTTATTTATGTACACCACTCGTAGACTATTTATTTATATCACCAACAGTTCATTCACGATGCATGTGTTATATATGTTCGCTGGCTTTGGCGACGGATTTATATAGCGCGATGTCCTTCTCGAACATTCCGAGGTCACAATGACATTGAATACGAAGGATTAGTCCACCGGATGTAATTAAACCAGTCTAGACGTGCAAGGGTTTTCACCGCCGGGGATTACATCATCGCTCGGGAATATTCTACCAGTCGTGGCGCTCGCATACTCTTAAGTCAGGGGCGCACGTTACAGTATTTTGATGATTACGCATACAATATAATAGTTTGATTATATTGTGTGTCGTTTGTTGTAAAATGTATTGTTGTATTTTGTTTAAAGCCGCTAATGTTCATAAATTTATTATTCACATGACAGATGCCGCGTAGTTTAGTGTTTAGCACGTTCGATTGGCGCGCTGGGGATCGTGCGATCGATCCTGCATGAGTTTGTACTGTTTATTTAAAACAAAGAATATTTGCAAGATGACTAGAATGGTGTTTAAACCTTTTTACGTATTTTTAACGGTTTTTTAGGGTATAAATACGGGTCGGTACGTTAGCTTTACCAAAGAGAGTGTGTGTTCTCTCACGGGAGCGTTAGCTCTCCATCGAGCCTAAACGGTGTCTATACCTGGTGAGTGCCGGGCGAGCAAATTGACCTTGGCTGCCTCTGACTCAGCGATGTTGGTATATGCCGACAGCTCGTGAGAGAGTGCAGGTGTACCTTACCGGTGTCCGTAGCAGGTTGTTTCCGTACAGTGGGGTTTGCCACTGTGTACCGTAATCACGATTGTCGATGAGTGTTGGTGTGTGCCAACACGATCCCGTTTCCGTTCCGAAATTGCGTTAATGAGTGTTGTCGAACATCAACACTGTTACCGTTTCCATTCCGTTTCCCATAACTTTGGTGTGTACCATTGTTAACCTTCCATTGTCAGGTTGGGTGTGTGCCATTGTTTGTCTGTCCGTACCATGTTCCCGTAACTCTGGTGTATGCCATGTTCTTACCCCCATCCATTGTTGACCGTTCATTATTGACCGTCTTCTATAAAAAAAATCCTACGAGTATCGCTGATTCAGTTATATGATTATTTGCCGTTTACTTGCTAGCGATTGCTATTTTCATTTTGTTTTGTTATTATAGTTTTTAATTTAATTTAATAAAATATTAAAATTTATTACACTTGATTTCATTGTCAAAACCCGAACTCTGTCTCCGCTAAGCTACCCGAGAACCCGAGCCCTTTTTGGCGTTCAAACCACTCTTTTCAGCGACGTTACAAGAGCTCTTCAGGATCTATTTCCTCTCCTGTGCTGTATTACCGACAAAACTATTGGCGCCCGAGCAAATCGTTTAACAGCACGGAGAACTACAGAGGACCTCGAGTGAAGGTTATAGACGTAGAGACCCCTCCGTTTGGCCATTTTACAAAATGGCGCTCGAGCAGGGACCGTTTGGCCACTTTACAGAATTTATAAAATATCTAGTAAATGAATTATTATTACTAATTAATATGTATTCCGCAGTTCGGAAGAACTACTCCATCCGGCAGCTTACCAAGCAACTTTCTTATTATATGCGCTGTTCTAATTATAGCGTTTTCTGAATTTCGATACGGTCATATTTACCAGGCATATTTATTATTATTATTATTATTATTATTATTATTATTAATATAATACGTAGACAACAGTTTTTGAGGTTATATATGCTATCAGACTTCTCGTTTCTCGTTGTGATACTAATATTCTTGTAAAATACCTCGAGCGAAAAAACACAAATTTTGACAAACTAGGTTTTATTTTAGTTAAACGCGGTATGAAATATGAAGCGTTGCGCACATTGAAAATACATCTTCAACACGTCTGAGTATTCATAGGTAAGTATTAACTGATTATAAGATATGTAACTGGTACTGCTGCCTGCTGGTAACAAATGCATAATTAATTGTCTATACCCAATTGCTTATGTTAGCTGCTCATTGTCAATTTTTTACCTCCCGCTACCCTTGGTAAGGGAGGTATAGGGATCATGCTAAAAATCGCATATCGAGATTTTGATAAAAGACCACGTTTCAAGGTCCATAGAATTCCATTTTAACATTTTCACAATGATGTCTGTGAGTATTTATATATATATGTGTGTATGTGTGTGTGTGTGTGTGTGTGTGTGTGTGTGTGTGTGTGTGTGTGTGTGAGTGTGGATCTTCTGGTCACTCTAGCTCAAATACTATCAACCGCAGAATTTTGAAACCTTGTATTTCGACCTTACTCTAATATGGAAAGAAGTCTTTAGATTTTGGTGTAAATCGGATAACAAATCGCAGATTACTAGAAGCTCAAAATAGTTTCTCTTTCAAAAATACCTTTAAATGTCATTTTTTCGTTATTATGTTATTATAAAAATTAAAGTAACTGGTACTGCTGCCTGCTAATAACAAATGCATAATTAATTGCCTATACCCAATTGCTTATGTCAGCTGTTCATTGTCAATTTTTTACCTCCCGCTACCCTTGGTAAGGGAGGTATAGGGATATGCTAAAAATCGCATATCGAGATTTTGATAAATGACCACATTTCAAGGTCTATAGAATTCCATTTTAACATTTTCACAATTATGTCTGTGATTATTTATGTGTGTGTGTGTGTATGTGTGTGTGTGTGTGTGTGAGTGTGGATCTTCTGGTCACTCTAGCTCAAATACTATCAACCGCAGAATTTTGAAACCTTGTATTTCAACCTTACTCTAATATGGAAAGAAGTCTTTAGATTTTGGTGTAAATCGGACAACTGGAAATCGCAGATTACTAGAAGCTCAAAATAGTTTCTCTTTCAAAAATACCTTTAAATATCATTTTTTCGTTATCATGTTATTATAAAAATTATAAAGATTATTGAATTTTCTACTGGTACGCATTAATAATTTTTCTATATAATTTATAGATAAATTAATAGAGTAATCAATTTTATAATTCCCGGAGTCCATGTTTTAAACACAATTTCTTAGTTACACAGTTCTTATTTCAAATATATGTAACTGACAGATAAATGTCCCTGTCAAAAAAAATATCATTTCAAATTAATAATATTAACGTTTTAAAAAGAAAATTGTAAATAGAACAATAGTTATATGGAAAAGAACTTAATATACATAGTGTCCAGCATTAGTAAATACAGGTATGTATTTATATAAAAAGAATAAGAAATATATCAAAACGGCATATTGCTGGGTATGCTAACCTGCTTTGTACACAGATTTCGGTAATGATGATATATTTCTATCGTGCGGGCGTTTACCAAATATCGCCTCACGGGTACTCATTTTTAGTGTGAAGAGTGCACCAAAGTGGTGAATTTTGTACCATTTAAAATTAGACATATTTGGTGTTGGTAGGGATTGAATCCGGTTATATACCTAAATTAATAAAAATTAAATGGCGGAAGGTATTGTGTTGGTCACATCAGATTTTTTAATGTACTTATGCCAATGCAATGTGGTTTTTTAAACTATTGCCGTCCAGTTTCCACTGCAGCTAGAAATTGTAGCTGAGTTTGGTTATTAAGAGAGGGAATTCTGAGAAGAAACCGGACGATGATAGTACTGCTAGCAGTACCTAAGTTGTGTTGTACAGCTTTTAGATGACGAACAAGAAAATTCCGACTTAAAATAGAAGAGTTAATTTTTTTTTGTTTGCCTACAATATGTAACTTATTTCTCGTGTAATAGTCATGTGTATTCTACGTACAAAGAACGACGTAAAATACATCAGGTAGATTTCATTTTATTTTAAAAATTATTCAGTTTATTATTTTATGAAATTTGACATCTAATTTTTTTCGCTATGCCGGTTCAGTTACTAGTACTAAAGTTTGTATTGTATATCTCGTAGATGAAGAAGGAAATTCCAACCACCTAAAATACAACAGAAGTGCTCAATTAAAATGTAATCTATTCCTCGTGTAATCTACGTGTATTTATTTAGCGTAAGGCTAACACATTATAATGTAATTACAAATAATTTTCACAAACAAATGACAAAATTTTTTATGTTCTGTATTGATTCGTCAGTAGCAAATAGGAAATCTTTTGGGTCTCCATCATACGCTTTTAGACGGCATTCATGAATAATATGGGTGATTATTCGCCCCATTTATGAAGGGAGTGTCCACATCTGCCATGTTTGGTCTTTATTTTGTTGAGAGTGACCCATATTTTATGGAAAAGATCAAAACCGGGAGACTTTTCAGTAGTGCATGGCATGCCAGATTGTTGCTCTTGTGTATCTGTTGACCACTCTCGTATTCATGCATCAGTAATTTTACAATTCTGCTCTAAAGCCTTTTCCGCCGATCTAGTAGGTGGTGTTCTAGAGCGGAGCCGACAACCATTTGCATTGTCAATGTCTTGGTGTCGGTATACTTAAATTTTCTATTATATTTTTATATTCTTTATGTAGAGCATTCGTTCTGCGAAGATGTGGAGGTGGAATGTGGCTTATTACAGGAAGCCAGTGGATAGGTGTTGTCTTGATCGTGCTTGCAATTATCCTCATGATGTTACTGAGTTGTGCATCGACCTTTTTACATAAGGGCTGTTCAGCCAGACTGGAGCGCAATACTCTCCAGTAGAGAAAAAAGTCCTAGGGCGGAGGAATGTAATGTAGAATCTGATGATCCCATGATGTATCACATAATTTATGAATTATGTTGTTTCCTGATTTCAATGTTTCTGTAGTTTTGGAAAGATGTTCTTTAAAGGAATGTGTTCTTTCTAGTGTTACACCCACATATTTTGGGGTTTTATTGTGGACAAGACCGGTATTTTCAAATATAATGTTGAGTAGTAAATAACGACGTAAATTACATCGGGTTGATTTCGTGCCCATCACTGAACATATATTTAATGCTACACAACAAAACAAACAACGGTTGGAATGCGGCATTATTTGTTGCTGAGTTACACTGTGCCGCCAACACTAAACGCGACAGTGTTGAATTACCAGACGAAGCATAATGTTTTGCTGATTTTATTACTCAAAATATAAATCTTTCAAATATTAAATTTGTAGATTCCAAAAATTCATTGCCAATATTGATTTGAAGAGTCATAACGAAATATTGATTCAATTTTTGACAAAATTAATGAAACTACAATATTTTTATAAATTTATTTTAAATGTTTTTTAAACATATTTATTTTAAAAAATATGGCACATTTATATACAGGTGCCCCAGGACGAGTTGACGCTAAATGATACCTTTATGTTAAAAACTGTTCAATAAATTATTTTTTGAAATTTAACATCTAGAAGTTTTTCGATATGCCGGTTCATTAAAATATTTTCAAGCAGTAACAATTCTGGTTTAATCAGAAGAGTAATCCTTAACTTTCCTATTTTAGATGGTATGCTATATTTTTAAGTTTACGTTAACATGAACATTTTGTTTTAGTTTTGTTATATTTGACATTTCTAATTTCTGATTTTTATTTTAATAGAACAGTAATTTTTATTTATTAAAAAAATTAATTATTTAAATATGATTTTCTTTATTTTTAGAAATATGTGTATTTGGAAACTAATACAAATATAATGCAATTTACATTATACTCAAATCGGACATGCAGCCAATGGACGGCATTAATAAAAGTAACTAGATGTGTGACGTCATGAATTGGTACGTTTACATAGACTTGAGAATCGTATTGAAAAAAGTTATACAGGTTGTATACAATTGTATTTCAAACTGTCGTGATATAGGTCAATTTATGTGAGCAATAATGTATAAAGAAATACATAAATGTTATTTAAAGATATTGTACGTATTTACTTTATCAAAGTATAAACAATTATAAAAAATAGTTTTTTTTTATAAATTATCTAGTAATTAACATGAATAATATGGATTTACGCTCTTTTTAAAAAATATTTGGGATATACAGCGTTTTGATAAAAAATAAGTTGGATATAAGCCGTTTTGAAAAATAACTATTTTCCTAAGAAGTAAGGCCACAAAATTGTGTACTAATTAATACTGTTTTATTAAAATATTCGTATACTTTCAATATAGGACATGTTATATAAACTACCCATATTTATTTCATATAAATTATAAAATATGTCCTGCTCCATTAAAAAATGAGTATTTTAGATTTTCTTACCATTAATTGTCGACGAAGTTGAAATAATATTTTTCAAAAGTATTATATTAGATTCACCAGATAGAAATTGATAAAGATATGGGTGTTTTCAGTCAAAAAAATATTTAAAGAAATTATTACGCTGAATAAAATATACTTATTTTTTAACATATAAATTTTTCTGCTTAATTTAATACATAAGAAAATCAGATATGGCCAGCACAATACCTTCCGTCAATCCTGTGTATTATGTACAAATACCATACATAAATTTTCTTGCAAAAGATTCTAAATTTCAAGTCAAATTATTTCATAAATTCACTTTTCCGTGGTACGGCACTGGGTTAGAAGCGCAGGCAAGAACACTTGACATTCCTTAAAGGCAAGACACCCCCAACCATTGGATTGACAATTTAGTTGTGTTGTGACCACAGTGCCGTGTGGATCTGTGTGTGATAGTGTCCGTAAGAAAAGACAAGCAGTTTGCTTTAATTAAAGGTGAGTGGTAAACCTCACGGTTGTTCTGATTACAGTACAGGTATGGCGTACAGGTGTGGGACGCCAGTTTCTTGATTGTTATGTTGTACATCATTTGTGTATTTGATGTTGATGTTGCACACTATTTGTGTATTTGATACGCATTGTGTATGTGAGATATACACTTATATTATTGGTTTGTGACCGCAAACATATGTAGCATTCTCCTATTATCCGAAGGGTTGTCTGGGACAACCCTGGGTCCATAGAGTCGTGTACTCTAAAGGTGGCTAGCGTACGTAGCAGAGAAACGCCAAGTGAGAGACTGAGGTCCATAAGAGGTCTGGGACCTGCTTATGGCCGTAAGCTAAGCTCTCGCAACGGGTCTGGGACCCAATATGCCTGGGACATGTATTGGTGGCTATGGTACGGCTAGTAGTGAAACACCAGTAGACGTATTCTGCGCAATGTCACTATCACGATGGTGACTTGAGTTAATGACGTAAAAAATTGTAAGCAACCCGCATATCGTGTTTTGTTGAAGTGACTTCTTAGGGATTTTTGTTACACTATGTTTTACTATTTCAAACTAAGTACTGGTAGAATATTCAAATTCAAACATTTGTTTGGATTTGATAGCGTGTAGCTTTATCTATTTTTCTTTTTATTTTAATTTTCATATTTTTTTTGTATTTTAATGTAGAATAAGTAGTGT
This sequence comes from Harpalus rufipes, assembly GCA_951394225.1. Classification (NCBI taxonomy): domain Eukaryota; kingdom Metazoa; phylum Arthropoda; class Insecta; order Coleoptera; family Carabidae; genus Harpalus; species Harpalus rufipes. The sequence continues at coordinate 32,543,052 of OX596276.1, forward strand.
ACGTATAGTGTTCTTGTATTATTTTTTCTTTTTAGTTTAGTTCGTAATAATTTTCTAGTAAGTAGGTTAAGTTAATTTTTAGTATAGTATTTTTTAAATATTTTTCTTTATTATATGCAGTTTTGAAAACGTAGTGTAGAAATTTTATATTCCCCCTTTAACCTCCTCTTTGCTTTAAAATTAGCTATCCCTGCGCTTGTCAGACTACTATCATTCAGATTTTCACACACAAACACCAAAACAATGTCAAAATCAAGGAGGTTAAAAGGGGGACTATAATTTTTTCTAAACTACGTATTTAAAACTGCATATAATAAAGAAAAATATTTAAAAAAGTACTATACTAAAAAATTAAGTTTAATAAAAAGAAAAAGTATACCAAACTTAACGTACTTACTACAAAGTTATTGCGAACTAAATTAAACTAAACAACAAAGAAAACAATCGTACATTACTTATAATATATAAATACAAAAAAATATGAAAATAAAAATAAATAAAACTGAAAAATCAAACGCTGTACTCAACCACTCAACTGACAAGCCGGAAATATGTGAACGCAAAGTGAACGGTTCTGTCAATCTTTCTAACTTCAAACTACAAGTCACTAGTGACTTGTGTATGTCACCACCTTCAGTGGTAGTGACTTCGAAGTCACTTGATATTACGTCATATACAGTCATTCGCGTTCTGTGTCAATAGAGAGCGCTGCGAAATATCACCATCGTGACTACAAGTCACTAGTGACTTGTGCACAGAATAGGCCTCCTGGTGTGAGAAACACCAAATGAGAGGCTGAGTTCCATGAAAGGTATGAAAACCTACGTGCGAGCGTAAGCTAAGCTCTCATAGGTCTGGGACATATATTCTTGACAGTAAATTGTTCTATTGTAATTAGCCCAACTTCACATGCAATAAATATTAATAGTCCTGACTATAAAGGAAAGAGAAGATTGTAGTATATTACAGTATTTATATCAAATCTCTATTCTATATTCAAGTTAAATAACAAATGAAAAAATGAATTAAATTGAAAAACATATATCCCTTTATAAACAAACTATGAAAATGACACTTGACACTGACATCTTCTTCTTCTTTAGCTTTTCCCATTCGTTCTGTTTTGCCGGTCGTCCTCATTCGGTTGCTTTTCTCTCAAGTCTTCCGCAATGCAGTCCTTCCATCTTATCTTTGGTCTTCCTCTGTTTCTTCCACTTTCTATTACTAAGCTATTCATAAAATAATTTTATTGGAAATATAGGATCATTTGCAAGAAAATTTATGTATAGGGCGCGAGCAGTCACGTGACTTGCTGACCTTGGCAAGCAGATATGGGGGCCCGTATCAGAATGACAGCTATTAATTATGTCCATCACTGACAAATGTCATAATTTTTCATTCAAAATTTCATTTTTTGGTATTTTATGATTCCCTTTCTCGGCAACTGAATTTTATACTCCTGATTACAAATAAACCACATGAATTAAGAAAATCATGAAATTTTGAATGAAAAATTATGACACTAGTCAGTTATGGACGTAATTAATTGCTGTCATTTTGATACGGGTCCCCATATCTGCTTGCCAAAGTCAGCAAAGTCACGTCACTGCACGTGCCCTATACACTAATTTTCTTGCAAAAGATCTTATATTTCCAGTAAAATTATTTCATAAACAAACTTTGCAAATTGCACGTGACACTGACATCTTCTTCTTCAGTTTTTCCCATTTGTTAGGGGTCGCTATTTTTTATTTTCTTCTTCCACTCATTTTTGTTTTGCGTGTCGTCCTCATTCAGTTCCTTATCTCTCAAGTTTTCCGAAATACAGTCCTTCCATCTTATATTTAGTCTTCCTATGTTTCTTCCACCTTCTATTACTAAACTACTCATTTTTCTTCCAATATATTCATTCTCATGGCATGTTCAAACCAACGTCTCTCTTATATATTTCTAGAAACATTGTTTCCCTTATTCATTCATTAATTTACTTTTTATTGATACTGACATCTGTGAATTTGAATTTTCTGAATATATTAGCAGTTTCCACGGTTAAGTTAGCATAGCTGGCTTATTTATGAAATTTATTATCCTTATTAATTCTTTAACTCTATATCTGTTGAATATAAAATATAAAATGCAATCAAATCGTAGAGAGAATAATATATTCTTTAAGTTAAATAATTTTTAACTGAGGTTTTTCAAGAAAAACTGTTAAAATCTTCAAATGAAGGTACTTCCGATTGACCAATTATAGCCAAAATCTAATTAAGTCTGCATATGGTTGTAAGGAACAGGATTTTTTGGAATTCTAGTATTGGAGATATCGCGGCCGAAACCGCGGTCACATACACACACACACACACACACAAACACATACAGACATCATCGTAAAAATAGTAAAATCGTATTGTAAAGACCCTAAAACGTGCTTATTCAATGAAAACTCACCACCGATTTTTTTGAACAAAGACGTCTTCCTTACCTATAGGTGGCGGAAGGTAAAAATGGTTCCATTTAAATAAGAAAATACCTACTACTTATTCATATATATATATATATATATATATATATATAGTAAAATTATTCATAAACTATGCAAATTGCACTTGACAGTGACATCATATCGCTATTTTTTATTTTCTTTTCCCACTCATTTCTGTTTTGCGTGTCGTTCTCATTCAGTTCCTTTTCTCTCAAGTTTTCCGGAATACAGTCCTTCCATCTTATCTTTGGTTTTCCTCTGTTTCTTCAACCTTCTATTACTAAGCTATTCATATTTCTTCCAATATATTATTCATTTCTCCTCATGACATGTTCCAACTTATGTAATCGTCTCTCTTATAACTTTCTAAAATCTTGTAACACTAGAGTTATTTTTTACTGTCTCTTTCCGTGTCTTCCCCAATATCTACTTCAACATCCACATCTCTGCCACATTCATTTACGTTTTATTGTTACTGACATTTGTGAATCTGAATTATCTGAATATATTAGCATTTTTCATAGTTAGCATAGCTGGCTGATTTATGAAATTTAATATCTTTATCATTCTTTAACTCTATATCTATTGAATATGAAGTATAAACTGTAATCAAATCGTATAGAGAATAATATATTATTTAAGTTATAATGACGTTAAATGTCAATAAATCGAATTTAACTGTTAAATCTTCAAATGAGGATACTTCCGGTTCATCAATCATAACCAATCTAATCACTTGTTCTTCTGGATGTAAACTTGAGGAATACGAAAAATTATAATTTTTGGAATCGTGGTATTGAAGTTATGGGATAGGGAACTTTTGTCACATACACACACACAGACACACACACACACACACACACACACACACACACACACACATACATACATACATACAGACATCATCGTAAAAATGGTAAAATCATATTATAGGGACCCTAAAATATGATTATTCACTAAAAACTCATCATTGAATATTTTGACTAAAGACAATACCTTCCTTACCTAAAGGTGACGGAAGGTAAAAAGTTTTCGATATAAAGTCTAATATTTTAAAATATTGATCATCATTATTTTAATATTACCACTGGAGTATTGGTTGATACCACAAGCATTGTTTTAACTAAACCGCTGTCAAATTCAAATTTAAATATTTAATTTAACTCTTTATGTTTAAAGAACCATTTTTTTAAATATTTGTTTGAGTAAAAACTATGTTCTGCTTTAAAATCATATTTTGATAAATTGGATATTATTTATTATTATTATTATTAAATAATGAAAATTTGACATTTCTTAAAACATGTTTATTGCATAGTTATTCCTAAATTTTTGTAGGTAATGTTAATTTATTTTACTAAGGGCCGGGGGTCGCTATTGTAAAGGTCCAATTAAATTTACTTCCAAAATAAATTTAATTATGTGTATAAACAAATTCGAATCTGTCTTCATGTTCTTATGTTAATAAATTAGTTGCTGTCAAAAAATTGAGTTGTATTTGACCATTTCATTGAATTGACTTTGAAAGTAAATTAAGTGGATCTTTATAAAACCGGTCCAAAGAAATATTTATTAAAATAAATGAGAAACAATACATAATATCTAAGAAAATTTTCTTTTCCAGTATTTATCTCTAGCTTATATTATCAAGTGAATTAATTTGATTGTAATAAAAAATGATTACTGTTCGGAAATATCATAAAAAATGTATCATCGCAACCTCACGGGTATGTCATGTCAGTATGCTACTATTCGCAGATTTAGATAATGACAATATATAAGGAGTTTATTTTCAAAGTATAATAAGTCTATTATTATCATAGCTAAAAATGGCGTTGCACTAGCTAAATAATTATTGTCATTATATTTGATTTACAAAACATTGTATTTCATCTAGTTGGACTCTAAAAAATAGTAAGGAGCAATTACTGTATCTAATGGCATCAGAGGAATATCGAAATCAGTTATCTAGTTCTAGCCAAAAGTTTAGAAAACGGAGAGGGTCACTTTTGTGCTGGTTTAAAATTAAAAATAATTTTTACGTTCCAAATTTGACGTCAGTCGAAATTGAACCCTCGTCTGAAATACAACCTATCAAATTTTACATACAACAACTAAGACGAAAAGTTTCTACATTCATATAGTTCTTAAATTGTATCAAATTGACACTCCGAAATAACCTTTAACCGACCCCAAATGACCAGTTTGAAACACAGCATTTTGGCGATTTATACTTTTATGACGTCTTTTACCAACCAGGTTCAAATATTTGTGCATCGCCAAAAAACAGCTACCTATGGAGTCAGTATTTAGAAATATAGCCTGTCTCTCAAATTTCGACTTCATTATTTTGTTATAATAAATCATAGAAACACCACAAGATGGAGGGTAAGCCAAATTAATAAATAAAATACATAAAGTACATATCAAAATAAAAAGAGTTTAGCGTTAGAAATCTGATCCTATTATACATTTAATATTTAAAATATAATACCAATAATCAAATATGAAGTAATTACTATGCTTTCTGAAACTGTAACACAAACTAAATATATATATATATATATATATATATATATATATATATATATATATATATATATATATATATATATATATAATTAATACACAAAATTATTTGTACACTTATAGTGATTATTCCACAACACATGCTAAATTTTTCATATTTAGTGGAGTAACTATTGGCTTAATTACAGCTTCCAGCAGCGTATGCATTGATTTTAATAAATCAGATGTTACCGAAGGTGAAATTTTTGCTCATTCTTCAGTCAGATTCATCTGGAGTTCTAAAAAAGTGAAATTTTTTTTTGGGCAATCGCCTATCTAGTTCTTAATGGGATTGAAATCAGAAGACTGGGAGGTGTTTTAAGTTGTTGCAGTATGTTGTACAACAGCCATTTCTTAACAATAAGTGCTGTATGTGTGGGGTCTTTATCTTGCTGGACTACATAGACATTACCCAGACCAAATTTATCCGCCGAAGATTGCAAATTTTGTTTTAAAATTGATAACTAATTATATTTATTCATAGTTTAAATAATACAACATAAATTCCCCACCTCGTCAGCAGACAGCAGGCCCAAACTATAACGTTTACACTACCGTGTTTTATCGTACCACACAAATTATTTGTACTTAGCTCGGTATTTGGTTTTTTTGTCAGTACAGGCCTCCCATTTGAATCAATTAAATTAAATTTACTCTCGTCGGAGAAAATAACTCTATTCCAAAATTGAGGACCTTTATTAACATATTTTTTCGCGAAGTCTAACCTCTTTATTCTGTTAACTTTAGAAATGTACGGTTTATAGTACATACCCCCATTGTTACCAGTTTTATGTAAGGTTCTGCGATTTTTTTCCCTAGCATAGGTTTTCTAATTAGTGGACTGTAAATTGCGTTCTTCCAATAAATGCAGCAACTTGTTCTGGCATATTAGTTTAGAATTGTCTTTCAGCTTTCAACTAAATTGTCCTTGATCTTTTACGACTATTTTTTTTATTACATAAATATGAGGACGCTGCCATTTAAATAAACACTAACATTCAACCTCTTTATGTAATTTTGTAACAAGTGTACGTGAACGAATAATTTTATAAACTTTTGTATGTACATAATTTGTTTTAATCGCAATTAAACTAAATAAACTAAACATTTTTTTATAAATTTGATGACTACATTTGATTCTGAAATAATAAAAGAAGAATATGGATTTAATTTTGTAAGCCACTGTATGTGCTTATATAATTTCAGATGTGAATGAATGTATGATATTTAATCCCGGCCCTTTAATATAAAAATCCTAATAAATAATAATAGTAATTAAACTATATATCCCAGAACTTCTACCTATCGTGTTTTATGAGAAAAGTATTCGGGACATTATATCACTGTCCTAGACAATGGTAATGGAAGCCTTTGCGTAAAGCTAAACGCAAATAGGAGCACCGGGCGTCTTGATGAAAGTCCACAATGAAAATTAGGGTAAGAAACAGAATTAAATAATTATCTTATGTGCAAATAAGGCTTTGTAACGAAATATTTCAAAGTATAAAATAATATAAATCTCTATTTTATACACAATACTACAAGAATATGTAAATAAAGGTTTTAAGATATAAGTATGAAAAATGGAAAGTAGAAAACTTAAAATGAAAATTAAGTCGCAGGGACGCAATGACTTCAGGACAAAAATGGAAATTTAAACCAATATTTATTTAATCCGTCGCAGTTAATAACACAAAGCTTACGTAAAGTTTATGCAATATTTTTCATAGTAATAACAAAAATCATAATAATTTGTTGTAATTTTCGTAATTAAATAAAAAGATTGGCGCGAAAAGTAGTCATGAAAAACAACCGCCCACTCATTGGATGTGGCCAACACAATACCTCCCGTTTAATTTAATTTTTATTCATGTAAATACACTGAGAAAAAGATATAATTACGTGAATTGTAAATTTATTTGTTACAAATAAATCCTAAGCTTGAATAGATCCAAATATATCTACAATTGATGCAATGTAATAATTTATTTGAAGCATTTATTTGTCTCAAATAAATATATATTGAGATCAATTATGTCTTCTATTTTATGAGAACTATGCATTTAATTACATTAAGAATATTTTAATTGCGCTAAATTTATTTCATTACTATTACATATATAATAATTTATTTGAACCAAATTTATATGCCTACCTCACAAAACCTATCCACTCTAAGATGATTCAAATTGAAGGAAAATGATTAAATAAAGACCAGTATAGGTATTTAATTTTTTTATACACCTGTTTTTATTAACTCACAAATGATATCCATAAGAATATTAATGTACATATAATAAAACATTATAAAAGTATAAATACATACTCTGTACTACGTGCATTCTACAGTACATTTGAAAAAATGTTAAAGTAGGACTATGTTTTAGTTTAAAATTATTTAATTTAACGTTATTTTGATACGAGACTTTGTCAAAAATATTCAGGCGTACTATCCTTTCTAGGATCACAGCCTACTTTGAATTATTTTTTCAATTGTACTGTATTACAAATTATTTTTTAGGATCACTGTAAATATACAAGTACTGTGAAGCATTTGCACATACATGTACCTTTATTATTTGTTATTTAGGAACTACAATATTTATATTCTTTACTAATTTATAAATAATGGTTAGATACTCTGAATAATGCAAAACAAATATCCAAAATTCCACTCAAGTAGTATATTTTTCACTGTTTCGTCACCCATATTCACTACTTCGTAGCACACGAATGAAAAACAAATCACCAGAAATAAACACTCACTCCATAAACTAGATGAAACGCAAGTGAACAAGTCTATACAAGTCCGCTTAAAATCGTCATTTGACAAATACAACATTGTTCGCTCAATAGAACTATTATTTTACCACAAATAATATTTATTTGCGACAAATAAATGTAGATTTATACAATAAAAACTATTTTTTCATTGTAATAAATATATGGTTTACACAAATTGTGACGATGTGAATCTGTCACAAGTTTTGCGGATTAAATAGTTCAAAGCCGTGTAACTCAGCCCTTATTAATCCGCGAACCGTGAAAACTTTTCTTCCCGACAATTGGGATAAGGCGCGTAATTTGACCGGGAAATAAACCACGTAAAGGGTCGTCAACACCGTGTTCTATTTTTATCCTATTTGCCCTGTTCTTTTATGCAGTTTTGCTATTAGTAAACAAACTTAAGCTGGTTTAATTAGTAGGGCTGTATAAAAGCAGGGCCTGCGTTTGCAGAAGACAGTTGTTGACTGCGAGTATTCCTCTCGACAACTAAAGCCGATTGCGAGTATTCCATCGGCTCTTGATTGCGAGTATTCCGTCAAGACTTCGAAACCGATCTCCAGGTGAGCAATATTTTCGTTTTCTTTGAAACCCGTACCGTGAGCTCTCCATCCGAGTTGTTCAGTTGTTTATTAAAAGTCCGTCTTAGTGTCTCGTTGTGAGCTTCAGACGCCCAACGTCGCAACGCTTGTTGAGCGTAAGCCAAAGCATCTTCGAAGGGCGTATTGAAAACATCCAGAGACACTACGACTGACACCGGCCGTAATCATCTCCGTGGATTCAATTCACCAGTTGCGTGTGTCTAGCCATTTTACAGTGACTCGTTGCGAGTTTTACCGACTTGACGTTTCAACGCCGCCGGCGTGTAAACCCGGGTGTTACAGACGTCAAGTCCGCGTGTTTTTCCAGAGTTACTGTAAAACGGCCCGTATTGTAATTGTGTTCTTCACATTTCACCCTATCTCCAAACCTGCTATCCGACCGTTGGCGCCCGAGCAATCTCACGCCAACTTTCTGACCGCTATCCCCAAAATAGCGTTACAAAATATATTACGAAATTCATTCAAAAACAAGTACATATTTGTAAGAAACAAATAAATATTTGAGAAAAATATAAATTTATTTATTAAAAATCTCAATTTAAAATGGTAAACATAAATATATTAGTTTATTTGAGAAAATTAAATTAAATTTAAGTGAAATAAATCACGGTCAAATAAATAATATAACAGAATGAATAAAATACATTTCATATTGAAGATTAAACTGTATTTGTTATAAGGATGCAATAATTGGATGAATGAAGTACCCCTTAATTATAGATATTTATTTGCTAAAAACCAGTCATTTCTCTCAGTGTACTTAGAATTAAATTAAATTTAAATACCGAGTTCAATTCCGACCGATGCCAAATATTTTGAATTTTAAACGGCACAAAAATGACCCCTGTGGTGTACTCTCCATGCCAGCAATAAATGCTTGTGAGGTGACACCTGGTAAATGCCCGCACGACACAAATATATCATCGTTATCAAAATCTGTGTACAAAGCAGATTGGCACACCCAGCAATGGGTAATATGTCGTGATGATATATTTATTTTATTTATTTATATACTTACCTATATTCATTGCTGGCGTGGAGAGTGCACCACAGCGGCCAATTTTGTGTCATTTAAAATTCTAAAATATTTGGTGTCGGTCGGGATCGAACTCGGTACCCCAAGATACGCGTGAGGTGACGCCTGGTAAACACCCGCACGGTACAAATATGTCATCATTATTACCGACATTTGTGTACAAAACAGATTGGCTCACCCAGCAATGGGTAATATGCCGTGATGATATATTATATGTTTTTCTTATCTTACCTATATTTTTACATATTTACTTATGCTGGAAACTGTATTAACTTCCTTTCCATATAATTATTGTTCCATTTACTATTTTCTTTTTAATACGTTAATATTATTATTTGAAATGATAAGTTTGTTGACAGTGACATATCTGTCAGTTACAAACATTTGAGATCTGAACTGTGTAACCATGTGTATGAGTTATGTTTAAAACGTAGGCTCCGGGATTAAAACTATAGATAATTTTATAAATTTATCCATGAAATATATACAAAAAGTATTAATGCAAACCTGTATAAAATCTAAACAACTTTAATTTTTATAATAACAAATCTCGAAAAAATAACATTTAAAGGTAGTTTTCGAAGAAAAACTATTTTGAGCTTCCAGTAAAGTGCCATTTCTGGTTATCTAATTTACTCCCTTACCAAGGGTAGCGGGAGGTAAAACCATATTTTTACATGTAAAAAATATAAATAACGTAAGAAAAACCATTGGCGTTATTTTCTAAATTTAACTAGGGGAGTGAATCTGCACTGATAACCGTTATAACAAGTTTTCAATCAAGTAGCGTTGGATATACTCCCTGACGGCTCAGTCAAATTGACCCGCCTTTTTAGTATTTCCAAAAAATACTTAGTGTGGTAAATTCCCCATGTTTTGCGCTTAAGTGCTCCCCATATATTATTTTTTGCGCTTCTCTTAATCATGAGTTATTAATATAATAAGTTAGGAAGGGCTAAATTAACATTAGCTTATCCTTTTTGGAAATTACGAAGTTTTCTTTATTGTTTATATAAATCTAGATATGCGCTATTTTGCGCCATTAACATAAATTATTTATAATTTATTTTATTGAAAATCAAAACTGGTAGGGCCAAATTTTTTTTTATTGTATATTTTTGTATTGCAATAAAATTTACATTAAATGCGCTTTTTAGCTCCATAAATATATTTTTTACACTTGTATTCATTAAATTATAATTAAATATGCAAGTTAGGAAGGGTTATATTGACAAGAAGCCTTGCCTTTAAAAATTACTAAATTTTATATATTGTTTGAATAGGTGTACACATGCGCTTTTCTGCGCTATTGAAATAAATGATTGCGCTTACTTCCTATTTTATTAATAAAAAATCAAAACTGGTAGGGCCAACTTGACGCCTAAAAAAAATAAATTATGTTGATTTTTTTGCAATGAATTAAACCTAGGTACATGGCGCTTCATCGTTCCATAAATAATTTTATTGCACTTGTCTTCATTATTGTAATAAATGAAATTATAACGTAGTTATATATCCTATTTCGTGAACCTCTCAAGGTCACGCTGGAACATGCGCACTGGTTGTAAAGGAGGGAATAGGCAGTAGATACAATTGTCTCAGTCTATCGCGCTATGCTGTATTTGGCCCCGCCCCGCAGCTGTTTACTGCATGCGTAAGGATGACCTTTGGAGGTTCACGAAAAAGTAATAGAGCTATACAAGTTAGGGGGGGGGGGCACATTGACAACAGCCTTTCCTATACAATTTACCAAGTTTTCTTTATTATTTGAATAGGTTTACATATGCGCTTTTCTGCGCGACGACATACATTGTCTCGCTTGCCTACATAGTTCTTTAGTAAAAATCTAAATTGGCAGGGCTAACTTGATACCTAAAAATTTCATTTTTTTTTCTCATAGAAATTAAATGTAGGTACATGGTTCTTCGCTCCATAAATATTATATATTATTGCATTTGTTTTCATTAAATTGAAAAGTTAGGATGGGTCACATTATTATTATTAATAAAAGATCAAAACTAGTAGGACCATTTTTTTTTATTTTTTTTCATTGAATTATAATGTTATTGAAATTGAAAGGATAAATATAGTGTGAGGTGCGCCCCGGAGAGAAAAGTATACGTACGCCGCTGAAAGAATGTACTAGAGCGATGACGTAATCCCGAAATTTCCCAGATGTTGAAATACCCGCGACGCGCCGGCTAGAGGTTAATTACGCCGTGACCTCATTCTTTTGTATACAGGTCATTGTCGCTTCGAAGGCATCTAGAATGATATGACCTGTATAAATACCGGCCGAAAGAAAGCGGAGAGACAGTCTGTAATATACAAGCAACGAGCAATGAACTTGATATAAATATACAGTTTACCAGTTGTTAACATAAATAAATGTAGTTATATAAGTAAGTGTAGTGATATAAATATTGTATAAATAAATAATCGTAGTGCTGAAGCATTTAATAATATTCTTAGTGTTTATAATTATTTAATCATAGTGTTAGTTGTTTTTATTATCTTTTAATATTTAATCCTTAATTATTTATCGTTTAATAAACGTATTCTTTAAATTAATAATATTTGTCTGTTTCACACTTCACCCATATAAATAAAAACGTTACAATAGTTAATGGGCTATTCGACGATTATTTTTATATAGTTTCCCACATAAAAATTATAACTTTGACGTCATAATTCAATAGCTAAGAGTGATAAAAAAATTCTGCCTCCCTATTCCAAAGAACATAATAAAGTGTCTTAAAGTCGTATAAGCCAAAATGCAGTGTTATTTCACATTTAGGGCCGGTATTTTCACTTGCGAATAAATTTGACCTGTGGGTAAATATTTTTGTTGTGTTTTCACTTACAAATAAATTTATACGGAAGAATAACATCTATTATTCGCGTAATAAATTATTCGGTAGTTGCGTAGCGAATGAAAAGTTTATTCGTATGTACATTACATTTCTACATAGTGCAAATTTATTAACAAAGTGGATATATTAATAGCTATTTAACTATTAAGTGTGTTAATGAATGTGATTAATGATTGAGACATTTTAATTACAACAATTAACACATGTGTTAAATAACAATCAGATATATGCAAAAAAAAATTTGTAAAAATCCTAAGGGGTACCCCTTAGAAAAATTTTTTTTTGGTCAAAAATTAAAAGTATCGGTTTATATTTATTTATATATGCTAATAATATATTTCAACCATGACAAATACGAATCCGGCAACGAAAAAATTATTTGACCTTTAGTTTTTTCAGAATAGTCGTTTAAAGTTGAACAAAATTTTGAGTCAAATTTTTGACCTTCAATAACTCCAATTATATAAAACTCATTGGGCCCAAATTTGGCAATTCATTAGACCTTTATGGGTAGTATACTTATAACAAATAACAATCAGATATAAGCAAAAAAAAAATTTTGTAAAAATCCTAAGGGGTACCCCTTTTGTCGTATTGTACTAAATTGGAAATTCTAATTTTGTTCTATGACAAATATTTTTAGATTAGTAACGTTTGTTACATTTTTTTTTTCAATTGTTCAGCAATAGTATGTGATATCTATGGTCACCCACTAAAATCGTTTATTAATAAAAAATCGTGCATTACAAGGGGTCATTAATGGATGATTTTTTATAAATTAACATAACCTATTAATAAACGGTCAACGGAAAATATTTTTAATGATTATGATGATAGTGTGAACTATAAATTAATAAATAATGCCAGAAATCGATAACGCACCATCAAACAGTGACCTAACCACACACATCAAGGAATTTTTTGACAGATTCCGGTTATGAAAACAAACTGTTCTTAATTTATTATTACAAATTGGGGTTCGTATTTCATTTCAAAGAATGCATATATAGGTAAATTGCTCCATGGGTAAATCATTATAAAGATCCTGACATATGATGCTGGTAAAATATATTCGGATTTTGGATACTTGTATACATTCATTTACCTCGAACATAAAAAAATTATAAGGACAATTTTACAATATACATATATTTCGTTTACTGCGTATGATTACTGCTATACCCTATACCGTGTGTCCCAAGCAAACCTTGACATAGGCGTTTTACTTTGGAAAACAGTTTTTTGCAAATAAAAAGTGTCCGGCAGAAAATTAAGCCATGCTATTGAACATGATAATAGTACATTACCTCCTGTACGTTATTTAACACTAACTACTGTATTATTAGTGCATAAATTAAAGAAAATTATAAATAACTCTCAATAAATATTTGCTTCAATATTTTATTATGTAATATAAAGATTTTCGTAATTGTCAGTGTGGCTGAATGGTTAGCATGTCCGCCTGCGGAATGAAAAACTTTTGAAAGTTGAGGTTCAAATCTCCATCAAGCTAAACTTTTTTCATTTAAATTTTTTTTATTTATAATTAATTACGAATTGTATTAATAATACATTTTTATAATATTCACTCGATCGTTAACGTTTAAGATATTCATTTAGACAGGCATATTTGATATAAACAAAATAAAAAACCAAACAATGACCACATTGTTCACGCAAAAAGAAAAGTACTTTAAATATTTTTTATAGAAAAAAGCTTATTTCTAAATTATTGTAATTGGATATAGAAGATAGATATTGAAACGGATAACAATATTTTATGAATAAAAATTATTGGTTTTAAAAAAATAAAATAAATAAATAAATAAATATTTCATCACGGCATATTACCATTGCTGGGTGTGCCAATCTGCTTCATACACAGATATCGGTAATGATGGAATATTTGTACCGTGCGGGCGCTTACCAGGCGTCACCTCACGGGCACTCATTGTTGGCGTGGAGAGTGCGCCACAGGGGTCAAATTTGTGCCATTAAAATGCAATGTAATTTTTAGCGTCGGTCGGGATCGAACCCGGGTCCCCAGATTCGCGACCAGACACTCAGGCACACGGCTACGAGACCCCAAAATTGATTACAATAATCAAAACAGTGATTTAATAAAAATACATAATATTTTCTTTTAATCTTAATGAAACATGATTGACACACAATGAATATGTGTTTGTTTTGTATTTTTACAGTATTTATAAAGAAAAAGTATGTGGTAAGTATAGTTTAAAATCTTGCTTTTGACGGTTACTACTTCCATTGAAATTACTTTTATATCGTGATAGAAACTTATTTGTAATTATTTAACTAATTCATTCATATTATCTCATAATATCTTTGGTATAATTTGCAATTAATGCATAAATAAAAATAATAATAAAAAGTCCGGGCCTTAGAAGTTATTCGAAAAATTATAAAACTGCAAAATTTACATTTTCGTTTATCTAGTGACCTATGATTATTTTCTCACAATGGTCTCTAAATGAGGCAATTTTTATTTCATTAACCAACTTCGTATCTCTAAATTAAAAAAAAAAATGGTATGCCATTATAGCGACTTGCTTTCATCCATCCATATGTTTAGGTATACTCGTATGTTCCTTGCAGAAGGCTTTTAATTTCTTGTAACAATAAAGAAAGTTGTAATTTCATTTTGTGCTTTTCATTGTTCAAAAAACATTATTGCTACCTCGAAGGTGCGACCTGTGGTGGGAAATAAGGAAATATATGGGAAATAACTCGAGTATTAAAAGTTTCTAGAAAGATACAAGAGAGACGATTACATTGGCTTAAACATGTAATGAAGAGAGATAAAGAATATATTGCAAGAAGAATGAATAGCTAGTAATAGAAGGTGGAAGAAACAAAGAAAGACCAAACAAAAGATGGAAGTACTGTAAGTGCGGAAGACTACAGAGAAAAGCAACCGAACGAGGACGACCCGTAAAACAGAAATGAATGGAAGAAAAAAATAAAAAATTGCGACCCGTAACGAATGGGAAAAACTAAAGAAGAATATGTCAGAGTCAAGTATCCTTTGCATTGTTTGTTTATGAAAGAATTTTAGTGGAAATTTAGAATCTTTTGCAAGAAAATTTATGTATGGCATTTGTACATAATACACAAGATTGACGGAAGGTATTGTGCTGGCCACATCAGATTTTTATAAATATAATTTAGAAATAGCATGTATTTCAAAAACAATCAAGTCCACGAAGAAAACACTTTGAGGTGACAACTCATATTCTACATGTACTTTTTTCAAACTTTGGGGACCATAACACGCATATTAATAAGAATTTTTAACCGGATTTTCGCGAACAGTCTTAGTTTTACTTATAAGAAGAAATTATATAAAAATAGTGGTGGAACAGCCCATTAACAATTTTTAACCTTTTAATTTCAATAACATTATAATTCCATGAAATAAAATAAAAAATCTTGGCCCCACTAGTTTTGATCTTTTATTAATAATAATAATGTGACCCACCCTAACTTTTCAATTTAATGAAAACAAATGCAATAATGTATAATATGTATGGAGCGAAGAACCATGTACCTACATTTAATTTGTATGAGAAAAAATATGAAAATTTGTACGTATTAAGTTGGTCCTGCCAATTTAGATTTTTACTAAAGAACTATGTAGGCAAGCGAGACAATGTATGTCGTCGCGCAGAAAAGCGCATATGTAAACCTATTCAAATAATAAAGAAAACTTGGTAAATTGTATAGGAAAGGCTGTTGTCAATGTGCCCCCCCCCCTAACTTGTATAGCTCTGTTACTTTTTCGTGAACCTCCAAAGGTCATCCATACGCATGCAGTAAACAGCTGCGGGGCGGGGCCAAATACAGCATAGCGCGATAGACTGAGACAACTGTATCTACTGCCTATTCCGTCCTTTACAACCAGTGCGCATGTTCCAGCGTGACCTTGAGCGGTTCACAAAATAGGATATATAACTAAGTTATAATTTCATTTATTACAATAATGAAGACAAGTGCAACAAAATTATTTATGGAGCGATGAAGCGCCATGTACCTAGGTTTAATTTTATTGCAAAAAAAATCAACATAATTTTTTTTTTAGGCGTCAAGTTTACCCTACCAGTTTCGATTTTTAATTAATAAAATAGGAAGTAAGCGCAATCATTTATTTCAATAGCGCAGAAAAGCGCATGTGTACACCTATTCAAACAATATAGAAAATTTAGTAATTTTTAAATGGAAGGCTTCTTGTCAATATAACCCTTCCTAACTTGCATATTTAATTATAATTTAATGAATACAAGTGCAAAAAATATATTTATGGAGCTAAAAAGCGCATTGAATGTAAATTTGATTGCAATACAAAAATATACAATAAAAAAAATTTTTTTTGGTGTCAAGTTGGCCTTACCAGTTTTAATTTTCAATAAAATGAATTATAAATAATTACAAAAAAATTATGTTAATGGCGCAAAATAGCGCATACCTAAATCTATATAAACAATAAAGAAAACTTGGTAAATTCCAAAAAGGATAGGCTAATGTCAATTTAGCCCTTCCTAACTTATTATATTAATAACTCATGATTAAGAGAAGCGCAAAAAATAATATATGGGGAGCACAAGCGCAAAACATGGGGAATTTACCACACTAAGATTTTTTTGGAAATACTAAAAAGGCGGGCCAATTTGACTGAGCCCTCGCACTGACCCGTTCATAGATGTCGAATAAAATTACTTCTTGATATAATAATATTTCAAGTTTCCTTGTGCTTAACTTTTATTAGTTGTCGCTATGTAGTTTGAGATTTATAGTTATTTATTTATTATTTTATTTAAATAATGTAATGTTTAAATAAAGACATTAACATAATAAGTACTTTTATTATTTTTGTAGTTTCTTAATAATGTCTTTACTAAATTATCTATTTTCGATAGATATTTTATTTACTACATTATCAAGAAACGTTGAAACTAGAAGATGAAGTCAGTAATAAATGGAACAATAAAGACAAAGAGGACATATAAAATATATAGGATAGGATATATATATATATATATATATATATATATATATATATATATATATATATATATATATATATATATATACAGGTGTATCAAGATAATGGAACAGTACCATTTATTCGTGAAAATGAAAAGTTACACAAAAAAGTGATTAAGATATTTTGTAAAGCTTAGAGGGGGACACATTTTGGCATAACAATTATTATTTTAGAGCTAATGGTACACAACTTATGGATCAATGTTATATTTTTTTAAATGGCTGCATATATTTTTTATTAACTCATTAAATAGATAATTTTCTTCTGAATTCAACGATGTAATAATATCATACCCTTACATTGCGAAAAAATTGATAAAAATTAATTCAAAGTTAGTATTTTAATTTTTTTTAAGTAGGCTAAGTAAACATTCAACTATTAAAACAAAAGAAAATTATCTGTCATTTATGTATGCCATTGTTACATATTATATTATTTTTCCAAATTTCGTTATTTTTTTTATTTCGCGTAATTACTATTAATGCCCGGTTGCAGAAACGTTCATGAACGCCTTGTTCGGTTAGCGGGTCATAAATTCGAACAAATGCAACGCGATTTTTTTACAGCAATGATTTAAATGTCATAAGCACAAGCCGAATGATTCGAATTTATTCGTTTTAATGAACCGCTAACCGAACAAGGGGTTGATGAACGTTTCTACAACCGGGTATTAGTCTTGAGTAATTAGGATAACTTTCCGCAACTAAATTGCATGCTAGGAATACATTTTGATGGGTCTTGCATCAATAAATAAAATCAGTATTTGTTGAATCTGCTGCCATTATTAAATTAATTATTACAAAGGCAACGTAATTATAATAATGGATAACAATGAAATACAAAAATGACAGATAATCTTCTTTTGTTTTAATGATTAAATGTTCTCACAACCTGCTTAAAAAAATTAAAATAGAAATAAAATACTAACTTTGAATTAATTTTTATCAAATTTTTCGCAATGTAAGGGTATGATATTATTATATCGTTGAATTCAGAAGAAAATTATATATTTAATGAGTTAATAAAAAATATATAGTGACATTTAAAAAAATGTAACATTGATCCATAAGTTGAGTACCACTGGCTTTAAATTAATAATGGTTATGTCAAAATGTGTCCCCCTCTATGCCTTACAAAATATTGTAATCACTTTTTTGTGTAACTCATATACATGAATAAAAGGCACTGTTCCATTATCTTGATACACCCTGTATACAGTGAAACCCCTCTATAGCGGGCACCGATGGGACCCCAGTTTTTGCCCGTTATAGAGAGGTGTTAGTTTTAGAGGGGTCCCCCCATTATGTAATGTTAATACCATTCTACCTCCTCCCAAACAAATAGATGTTGTAAAATTAGAACAATTTCCTTCTTACAATTAAATTGAGCATGCACTCGTATATTATGTTTAGATTCATTGCCAAAACACGCAACGAACTCTTATTTTCATCATGGTTTTTAGTCACACCTATCCTTTCCTTCAACAATAACGACTTTCGAGGTACATACTTTGGGAGGAGACATATTTCACAACTATAGACGAACCTATGTACACTCGAACTAAACTGAGACGGATTCCGCGTCACGAACCTAAGGCCAGCGAGGGGGAAAGGAAGGCGTTTTATAAGAAGAAAGAATTCCTAGTAGTCTAATCAGTCCGGTTGTACAATCCTAATGCCTAGGGCTAACAGCACTAAGTGTCCATTATAGAGGGGTTGATTTACGTATAAAATTGTCCGGCCGGGGCGCAGAAAGCTGTCCGTATCCGTTATAGAGAATGTCCGCTATGGAGAGGTTATATATTCATTGATTCCTCAGTACCTAGGCCGGGACTCAGATAAACCTGTCCGTTAAGAGGGGTGTCCGCTTTAAAGGGGTGTCCGTTAAGAGGGGTTTCACTGTATATATATATAATTTTATATACAAAAGAATATGAAAGTTTATTTCTTTGTATTGCTTATTTATTAATAAAGTTTTTTTATGTTCATAACACTTTTACATATTACTTCTTTTTTGATGATCTCTTTACTTGGTACTTTTTAAATCGAGTTTACAGTTTTTTAGTTAAATGGAATATTTTTGTAATATAGTTATATTTTGGGATACTATTTCGTTAAATATCAGGGAATACGATGACTTGTTTTATTTATTTGGTTTTTTGTAAGGGGCTCTAATATTCAATTTGGCACACGAACATCTCGAAATCTAGCGGCGGCCCTAAGTATTAGTATTAATGGATATATTAAATTAACCATCGCAGAAAAAAAAACTCAATAGAATAAATAATATTTACAAGTAAATATCAATTGATAAACTTATACCTGTCAAAATGAAACAATACGACTATTTGAAATATATGTTTAAAGCAAAGATTTTATTCTACGTTTAACTCGTGGCAAAAATTGATTATGGCCTTATTTATTTGGGAACTTCAGGTTCAATCTTGAACTAATATTATAACCAACCTGGGTTACTTCTAAACAAATGATACAGTTCTGAAATTTGGCGGAAATTTTAAATTTATGTCATTTATTCTCATCAATGGTATTACGAGTACGCTAGAATAATTGGCTCGTTTTAACCTGATTTTATTTGTATATAAACCACTTCACGTGCAATCCACATCTATCAGAAATAAAAAACGCAACTGTTTAGAAAGAGAGATTAGACGGGTTGGAACTACTAAACCAGCAAACCTGCTGGGTGAGTTGGGTCAGTTTAGGATCAGTTTGGAGTTGCTTAAAATGTGCTAACTAAACACAACTAACCTACTAATTTACTCGAAAAGTCCCAAATAAATACGGCATATATCAATAAATTTGGGCTTGTTTTTTTAATTCTGAACATTTTATATTTTTACACTTTTGTTTTAAAATTAATAGGACTATATGTACTACAAAAAAGTAGGCACCCGGTATAAAGGCCCATATTCTTTATTAACTTTATTTTATTTAAGTAATGTGTTTTGGCTTCCACAAATAAATTATTGGCATTCGCTCTCAATAGCCTTTCAAATTGAATTTTCTTTATAAAAGAACAGAAGTTGAAAAATGATAAATTTACATTAAATTCACTATTCATTTTCTAGTAATAATACATCCTAAAAATAACGAACCTGATGCTACACGCCGCATATTTCAACTTTATTTTTTTTTAAATTAGAATTATGAATGCGACTGATTCGTTTTACATAATTTTTCTGTTTTACATCGTTTTCATAGATCTTATTTAGAACAGCCCTTTGCTACTATTTGCTACTAATTGCTACTATAACATTTTTTGAAGAAAATTAAGACGTCTATTTCTTCAACTGTTTGTTTATTTACTTTTTAGTGTTATGTGTTCAAGAATGTTCCAAACTATCTTGTGGAATAGAGGAAGACAGGACAAAACAATGCCCGGTTGTTTTGGAAAATGTTAAATTATTGCAATAGATGACCTATATATCTCGGTCTTAATAACTAACTTCTTTGACAAAAATAATCAGCTTGGTGAGATTCGTGGTAGAATAAATAATTTTGTGAATAGATCTTCACATGATACAAGCTGCATAAAGAATGCATGACCATATTTCAGAAAGCTGCATTACTGAATATCTAGCAAAAGTAGGAATATAAAGAGGGTATCACACGTATGCAGATATCTGCAACTGCTTTGACGCAACTTTTCAAAATACTCAACTCTTGTTATCACACGTGCGCAGAGTTCTATATATTTTAGGTTATTTACATATTTAATGTTGGTAACGTTTTTCTACACATCTCATATCCCATAACTCTGAAACATCTCTAATTACATTTATCAACGTTTCCAAATATGTCTCCTAATGATTGTCTGTGGCACACATTTTTAAACTTTACATCAAAACATAAACACGGGTGTTTAGGGACTTTTAAGTTCTATGGCGCATGCGTACATCGTTTGTATGCACATATCTGCAACTTGTCTACGAAGTTTTCAAACATGTTCGTAAACTAGTTGCATGAAACTAGTCGCTTTATCATACGCAAAAAGTTGCATGAAATAAACAAAGTTGTGGAAAATCTGTGACAAGTTGCGCGTATG
This sequence comes from Harpalus rufipes, assembly GCA_951394225.1. Lineage (NCBI taxonomy): Eukaryota > Metazoa > Arthropoda > Insecta > Coleoptera > Carabidae > Harpalus > Harpalus rufipes. The sequence goes on from OX596276.1 coordinate 32,564,527, forward strand.
TGCTTACGTGTGATACCCCCTTAAAAGCGAAACCAATAAGTTCCTCGAATGGTAACCCTAAAAGATGTTCGGAGCCTGTTAGGAAAATTAGGTTAGAGGTTTTGCAATTTTATCTTCAATAAATAAAAATAAATAAAAAATAAATAAATATTTCATCACGGCATATTACCCATTGCTGGGTGTGCCAATCTGCTTCGTAGACAGATATCGGTAATGATGGAATATTTGTACCGTATGGGCGCTTACCAGGCGTCACCTCACGGGCACTCATTGCTGGCGTGGAGAGTGCGCCACAAGGGTCAATTTTGTGCCATTAAAATGCGATGTAATTTTAGGCGTCGGTCGGGATCGAACCCGGGTCCTCAGATTCGCGACCAGACACTCAGGCACACGGCCACGAGAACCCAATAAATTAGCTTACTATATTATAACAAGAAGAATGGGAGAGTATTTTACAAATTGATATTCATGGGCATCATTAGTGGTGGTAGCCATCGTATGTAGGCAATAATTAAGTTTGTTTAGTTTACTTTATCTAAATTAATTATTTTTATAACACAAACATCTTCAAGTTACATTTTTGATTATTGTTATTAAATTAAACCAATATGTATTATTATATTCAATTTATCTTCTCATTCTAATAGTCATTTTTATCTTAGAATCCGCAAATTTTATTCAATGAATAATAAAAACGATGTACCTACCTATGTAAGTAATAAAAACTAGTTGAAAATATATAGGTGGCTCACTTTCTTTGCACCTAAATGTATTATGTCAAGGACAAAGTCCAGAAGAGGTTCAATATGCAAAGCTCACGCCATTAATTTTATTTACTATTTCCTCTCAATATTTTTACATTTTTACCTTGCAATTTTTCTAAACATACCGTAACATAACTCAAATAAGCAAAACTCAAGCCGTTATAATTGTTTTTGTATTTTATACAATACATAAATGAAAAAGAATTACAGCCTAAATTTTGCGCGTTAGGTTAGGCGTTAGGGTAAGGTATGTTTAGGAAAATTGCAAACTGAAAATCCACACCAACAGGTTATGATCAGAAGCGTTGTGCAATGTTGAATACTGACATTTCTCTAGCAATGTCAGCTTTACATATCTTCCATACATTGCCCGTAACAAATGTGGGTTAATGAAAAAATGGTATTTTATTGAGAGTATACATTCCAGTGTATGTACTGAGTCAATCAAAAATATTTTTGTAAAATTCGCAAAATTAAAGGCATGGTTCTTGAAGTGTACATTTTTAGAGCCATTACCCAACATAATAATTTTAATAAAAATAATAACTAATTTAATTAATTCATTATTTACTATTCAACATGATTTATGTGATTTAACTCATTACTTTTATTAAAAATCTTGTTAGCAGGAGGCTCTAAAAATGTATTCTTTAAGAACAATTTTTTGAATTTTGAAAAAAATATTTTTGATTGAAAATCAGCATATTGAAATGTATGTAGTAAGTGAATATATACTCTCAAAATTTTTAACCTTTTTTTAACAGCCTGTATACTTGTTGAATTATTTAACTCTTTCAAACAGTACAAGTCTAAGATCATTTAAATTATAAATTAGTCGGCGATAGCGAACGGACGTGTATACGCTCAACTTGTACGCTCATCGACACCAGTCAAAGTGCTAATACTTGTGTAAACAAACTCCGTAGATCCGATATAAAAATAAAATAAGTGCAATCAGTGAATAGTGGAAAAAATCTTAACAGGAGGGGCCTCCTATGGGGGAGCCCCAACGGAATATTGTCAAGATAAATAGAAACATGTTATCACAACGGGTATCTGAACTATCTGGACAAACTACAACACTGCTAAATACAATAACGCAAACAAAAACACCTCTCAAGGAAACAGCATCAATTGAGACAAATCAGTCAACGACAACACTGAGCAGTGACAGTGAAATAGCGGAACCTGACCAAGATAATGAAGGATTCAGAACTCCTAGAAAAAGAGGAAGAGACCACAAAACAACTAGGAAATAATATTATCAAAATAAATTTAACTACAAGCGCAGATTATAGGACACTAATAACGTACTATGATTCCCAAGACATAAAATTCTTTACATATAGCACACCAAACAACAATATGATGTCAGTTATAGTACGAAACGTTTCAATATCATTCAGGGAAGAAGAAATCATGCAAGAACTAACACAAAACTACCCAGTGTTGAAAGTAGTTAGACTACTTAACAAAAAAAAAGAACCAAAAGAATAATGAGAACGCAATGGAAATATACAACTTACGACAAAATGCATGCTATTGTAACTATTGAACCAAGGCGGAAATCAAACAACATACCACAATGTAATAATTGCCAGAGATATGGACACACAAAAAACTTCTGTAGATTAGAATCAAGATGCAACAAATGCGGTCAAAACCATCATTGGTCAAATTGCACCAAAACCGCCAAAGAAAAGCCACAATGCGCAAACTGCTCCAAGGACCATCCAGCCAACTGGAGACGATGTGAAGCATACCATGAAATAAAAAACCACATCTAAAAACAATCAACCCAATTTCCAAACTCAATAAAACACAACAACAACACATGCTAAACCCTCAACTTCCCGCCAACCATACAAATCTTACGCATCAGCTATCAAAAATCAAGAGAAGACCGAGAAAATAGAAGACACCCCCCTTTCCCACCTCCTTCATAAAATTATTGAGTTCATCAAACCCTACACGGAACAAAGAAAATCATTTCTGACAACACTCCTCACATCGCTATTTAATTAAATTCATGGATACTACAAATACATTTCAAAATCTTAAAATAATCAACTGGAACGCAGATGGTATTAAAGAAAAGCGAGCAACATTTATTGATTTCCTACAGCGACATAATGTAGATATAGCATGTGTCACAGAAACACACTTAATCCCAACTCAAAAATTCAGTATACCAGGATATTATACGTACCGCAAAGATAGAGTTGCTCCTTTTGCGTCGGGTGGAGTAGCAATTTTTATTAAAAAATATATAAAATATCGCGAAATAGTTATACCACAGACAACCAACCTAGAAGTTGTTCCCATAAATACAATCCTACAGGACAACAAAAACACGAATATAATGGCTGCATATCACCGCCCAAACAAACGTATCGCTAATGAAGATATTACGAGCTCTTCAAAAACAGAACACCAATTATGCTCCTAGGCGATCTAAATTGCAAGAACCAGGAATGGGGATGTCTAGCAACAAACCCTAATGGCAGTAGATTACATAATGTACTCGAAAGTCATTCACAAATAAATATTGTCGCACCCCCAGAGCCCACTCATTATCCATATAGAACAAATCACCGCCCGGATATATTGGACATAATGTTACACAAACAAATAGATACCCGCACAATCAAGCAAACTGTGCTACACGAATTAGACTCAGATCACGTACCCGTAATGTTAACACTAAAATGACATAAGCCAATGTAGCCATCCCACAGCATATCCAACTGCAGAAAAAATAAATTGGACTATCTTTCAAGAAAATTTGAAGTCCAAATTAACACCAACAACTACACTGCATACTAATGAAGACATCGATAGAGCTATACAACACCTCACCACTGCGTTACAAGAAGCAGTACTATCCGCACAGACACAGAAACCTAAAAAGAAAATGCATCCGAACGCAACTCCTGAATACATTTCAAAATTAATTAAACAGAAACACAAACTACGCCGAAAATGGCAGAATACCAGAAATCCAATCACAAAAAAAGAATTAAATGGAATTACGCATCTAGTCAATCGAGAACTCCATATATACAGAATTAACTCATACCAAGAATATCTTGCAAACCTAAACACACAAGATAGCAGCTTATGGCAAGCCACCAAAGGCTTAATAAGGAAACCAACAATAATCCCACCCATACTCGTTGACAATATTATACACGCATCAGATATTGAAAAATGCGAAGTCTTTGCTGACCACTATGAACAAGTCTTTTCCTTGCCCAAACAGACAGAAAATGATATAAATGAAGATGCATACATTATAGACGAAAATAACAATACAAATGAACAAATCAATCACACAACACCTAGGGAACTAAAACTTATAAATAAATTACATGACAGAAAATCTCCCGGACATGACAAAGTTACCAACATAATTTTAAAAAACCTACCGAAAAAAGGGTTAGCCTTCCTATCCTCTATCCTGAACTCCTGCTTAAAGAACAATTACTTCCCTAACACCTGGAAGCATGCTATAATAATAGTCTTCCATAAACCCGGAAAAGAGAAAAACCATACTTCTAGCTACAGACCAATCAGTCTTCTCCCAAATTTATCAAAACTTCTCGAAAAAATCATAAAAACTAGACTCGACAAAATATTAACCGAAAACAACGTAATATCTCCCCACCAATTCGGCTTTCGCTCACATCACTCAACTATTCATCAAACATACACCACAACCGCATTCCTAGACGTCGCACAAGCCTTTGATCAAGTCTGGCACGAAGGACTAATAACTAAATTAAAAAGGCTAAATGTACCAATATATTTGCCAACATACTAATATCATACTTAGACAGCAGAACATTTGGTGTAAAAATCAGGGATAATTACTCCACACCCAGAAAGATAAAGGCAGGAGTCCCACAGGGCTCAGTACTGGACCCAGTTCTCTTTAATATATACATGGCAGATTTACCAACCTCAAACTCAACATCACTCGCTATGTATGCTGACGACACTGCAGTAATCTCGCAACACGAAAACTTAAATTGTGCCGTGGAAAATCTACAGGTAACAGTAGACCAACTATGCACTTGGTTTACTAAATGGAGATTATCCATAAACGCAGCAAAATGTGAAACCAAAATATTTAGCCTCAAAAGATACTCTGAACCAAAAAATATCATTATTAATAATGTAGAAATACATTGGAATTCTAAAACCTCTTCAATCAAATATCTTGGTATACGACTCGATAGAAGACTCACATGGAAGCAACATATAGAAGCCAAAGTAAAAGAAGGTAAACAAAGACTTGGAATATTATACCCAATAATCAATCGAAAAACAAAACTAAAACCTGAATACGTGAAACTAATATACACATCCATAATAAGACCAATAATGACATATGCATGCCTAGTCTGGTGCACTGGAGCCAAAACCCTAATAAATAAAATACAAACATTACAAAATAAAGTCCTACGTATAGGCGTAAATGCCCCATGGTTTATTAGGAATACACAATCGCACCGCGAAATGGGACTCAACACAGTAAAAGAATATATCAGAAAAACAACAAAAACATTCCTCAACAACATGAACATATGTCCTAGCGCCGAACACTACCAGCTCGGAAAAAGAAGCAGAAGCACGAGATTAAAGAAAAGACTACCGTAAGACGTACTACTATCAACAGAAGAGGAATATTCCACTAGCGACAACTGATAAACACTAAAGTAAAATAATAAATTAACAAAACTATTGCTACAGGAGAGTGCAACTCACCGACTCCATTAAAGCCAAACATTGATATAAAATATTACATAATGTATAACAATACCATGTATAACATTTATAATTGTTGGTCTGGTAAATAAAATTTTTCATAAAAAAAAATTATAAATTCTCTTATATGATTATTACCATCGATCAATTTATTGTCGAGTAAGACAGTCATTTTAACTAGAGTTTTCTGGTCCAATTTTATCAATTAAATTTTGTTGAGACAAAATTTCCATAATAACTTGTCGTCCGTAGTACCTCATTTTTAATTCTGAGAAAACTAGTATGTTAGAAGTTTAACTGAAACAAATTTGCTAAAAGCGACAAATAAAACCCATGTTGCCTTCGTCATAAAATATATAATGTTAAATTATATTAATTTATTTTAGTGACTATAAAATGTTAGCTTATTTTTCTGTTTTACATTTATCAATATCTAAAAATGTAAAATTGATAAGTTGACCGATAATCCTATTATTTCTATTCTAATTCTTTATATCGGCAACTCGAAAACAGCCGTTAGAATAAATAAAGAAGCAGGAATAATTTTTAAACTTTAATTATTAAAATAAATAAAAAATATATTATCATGGCATATTGCCCATTGCTGAGTGTGTCAATCAGCTTTGTACACAGATTTTGGTAATGATTATAGTATACTATTATTATTATTATTGTGAATATTATTACTATATTTCATTATTATATATTTCGAAACATCAGTAGAAATAAAAGTTTTGAAATGCAAATTTCAAATTCGAAATTTAACATTTTATGTGTTACGAAACATTGTTTCACAGCATTTCAAAATAATTTGTAAACGTAAATGATCTGTCTATAGTTGCTGTGCGATTGAGTAATCATGCAGAAAATTTGAAATTGCATAATAAATTTGAAGTAATCTACCTGGAAAGGATATCGTAGAATATCAACCGCTGACACAGGTTCCTCTCCTCGCATTCTGTTTCCCATGAGGTCCCAGTTAGTAAAGTTTTTGATATAAAAAACTAGCGATGCCGGTGTGATTTCTTCAACGCCCGGTATGAGTGTATCTGCCGTAAACCCGCTGATGAAGGTAATATTGTGTCCTCTAGTTGTTAAGCCGCGCGCAAGTTCCCAGAACGGGATCTTGTGAGACTTTGTTCCTCCCATTGTTATCATTAAGATGTTGGAGCTCGCACAAAAACTGACTAGACTTGCTACTGCCAGCAGCAGCATTATTTCGTGACGGCGCATAATTCTGAAAAAATATAAACTTTAAGTATGATAACGTTTGGAAAATATAATATTATTTTGTAAAAAGGCATGCTGTTTATAAACATATACATGTTTTTTGTGAGCAATCTTAATGAAAAATTTGTACTAATATGTTAACAAGTATCAACCAAAAACTGTAGCAATAGTTATAACAAAAACTATTTTATATTTATATCCATTTATCACAATTTTTAAGATGGGTCGTGTTATCATAAAATAGAAGTCCTAGGACCAAAGAGACTGTACTTTACTAAAGATAGAAGTACGGTAGTGATCAAAAACTGTCGTTGCGGTGTGTCTACTAGCGAAGTTAATAAGTGAATAATAATAATAATGTACTAGCAATATACATTATTATTTACAAATATAAATACTAATGTTATTAAATAAATGTAATTAACATCTATCACGAATATTGCACAAATTCTTTTAACTGTGTAAAATGTGCAGGAAATCACCTATACATGCAACTGCCAACAACAGAGACTAGCTGTTCTGAAATGGATACTTTGCGACGGACCCCACCCAGCTAATTAAAGAGATCTACAGTTTACAGAGGACTACAAAAATTAAGAGGAAGAACTAGCAATAACAATTAAAGAAACAGACAAGTAAATCTGTAGGAATAAATGTACCTAAACAAAATAAAAATAATAATAATGATACTCTGCAAAATATTCTCAGTAAATTAGAAACCCATTTTAACCAACAAAATCACTGGACTTGGTCTTAGACTAATTACTTATTATTATAAAATCTTTCAGAACTCATAAATCAATTAAAATGATACAACCTTTTTAGTTTTAGTTATGTTTATTGTCATAAAAAAATCGAAGTTTCGGCAGTATGAACTACTGCCTTCTTCAGGGAATAAAACAACAAATTAAAAAATATATAAATAAATAATAACAAAAACATTACCATGCTGACAAATTACAATATATTTAGTATAGGAAGCCATGCTCGACTAAGATCTAAACCGTCACAATGATTGATATATTATTCTTGGTTTTGAAAATCTCAATGACTTTTCTAATTAACCTGTTGTTTAGGTGTGTTGGTCTCGCTAGTATTTTTGTTTCATCGAATTTTATACGGTGGAATTCTTCCAGGCATGAAGATTTTTCTGGCTGGTTCAATCTTATCGAACGCTGGTGTTCATTCAATCTTGTTGAAATAGTTCTACCAGTCTGGCCAATGTAAACTTTCCCGCAGACACATGGAATCTGGTAAATCCCTGATGACTGAAGAAAGATGACATCTTCTTGTCTCAACATATGTCGAATTTTAACATATGGAGAAAAAGAAATCTTTATGTTCTTCTTACGAAGAATTCTATCAATCTTGTCCGTAACATTTTTGACATAAGAAAGCGAAGCAAACAACACTTCCCTTTTATTAGTATTGTTAATAGGTTTTTTCGGTTTTTTATGACAATAAACAGAACTAAAATTAAAAAGATTGTACCATTTTAACTATATACTTATGTTCACGTAATTTAATAAGACGTGTTGTCGGTCGACAGCTACTTCTCACTTGTTATAATTATCATGAATCATGTATTCTAATAACATATTTGTTGGTAAACCTATATTTTGGGGTAGAAACAGAGAATATAAATCTCCAATTGAGTTGCTGAATTTTATTTTGAGTTGATTTAGGGTAAGAAGGTCGAAAGATGGAATGAAAAGGTAAGAAACTTTAGTAGGGACTGTAAATATGATAGGTAAGTGCTATTTCCTTTGTAACATGTTTAAACCTTTAGGGTTGATTCCAGCTGAATATTCTGCGGTCAATTTATTTATCATAAAAATATGTACTGGACATTAATAAAATGTAACAATGTAACAATTGTTCAGTTTTACTGAATTTTGTAACTTATTCTACTTACATTGTTAATATAAATCAAATTTGTTAATATATGTTACTATATTTTTTTATAATTCCGCAGTATACAGGTGACACTGAAAAGCGGGCCACCCAAAATAATTTTTATATTTATAATTATTTTCTAATTCTCTTTAAATATGTAAACTAGACTTAGGGGCTCACAAATCATGATATTTGGGATGTTGATAGCGCTTCCGGTTTAAACGGAAGTGACAGTAACTATCATATGTCAAATGGGACACCCTATATATTTTTATATATTTGAAATCTACGTAATATTGTAAAATGAACTATGCTCGAAGTGTATTTTTATTGAAGAAATAAATTGCAAAAAGTAAGAGAAAACCATCCATAATTAACTTGCTAAGCCATATCAGGCTATATGTGACAACAGTTGAGATAATATTAAGTAATATTTAAGTTATTTGTTTAAATAGTAAGTTATGTTTGTAAGATTTCATATTTGTTACAAAAATAAAGATCAATTTATTATCACAGCCTATATAATATGGCTTACCAGATTAATTATTCATATTTTTGTCTTACGGTTTTGTAATGTATATCTTCAACATAAATTCACTTCAATCATATCTTTGAATTTGTAATTTTGCGCACATTCCAAATATATAAAAATATATAGAATATCCCATTTGAAATATGAAAGTTAATGTTTTTTCCGGTTAACCCGGAAGTGCTACCATCATGCCAAATACCATGATTTGTGAGCCCCTTATTTTACAAATATGAAAAGAGAATTAAAAAATAATTATTAATAAAAAAGTTATAATGAGTGGCCCGTTTTTTAGTGTCACCATACATAAGTACATCGTTTTCTCCGTTACTTATTAAAAAATGATTTGTAACAAATTATTGAAAATGTATAGTACACAGCATGTTACTAGATAAATAAATGTGTGAAATGCAAAACATTACAATTGATTTAAAGCATTATTTACCCATGCTTATAAAATTATATGGAAAACTAAAATTTACCATGAAACATAACTGACGATGTGTAGATTAGTAGGTATAAAAAGATATGGAAAATGAATATTAGTTATTTGTAAGATATTAGAAATGAAAAGTGATCAAATGAAGCTTTCGCAATTCTTAGAAAATGTATTTGTTATCACAGCAACTGCGGGGTATGTCTGAAGGTCAAAATAACGGTATATACCGCATTTTCAGATCCAGGGATTATTATTCTGTTGTCGACAAACGCAATGATCACACTTGAAACTCAGGTAAAAATATATTATGTTGTATTTTTAATTATAAAAACTAATTTCCTTCTATTTTTTAGCTCCTATTTTCATTTACTGCGACACAAAATAACATATTTGTAGATTTGTTCACACTATTATCTAAAAAATAAAATAAAGAAGGTTGTGTCGATTGTAGAGAAACATGACATTTTGATTAACCATGTTCGATTTATAAAAATAGGATTTTAAAGGTAATTTTATTTTGTTTCATTTTCTTTTTATTTACGTACGTTCCAAATTAACATATCTTTATTTTCCTGTATGCTATACTTAGTTTTAAAAATTTTCATTTGATGAATTATCATTTAATATGACTTATTTTCATGTTAATAAAATATTATTATTTAATTACGAGAAAATAAATATTGAAATACTAGCAAAAGTTTTGAATGAACCTTTAATAAGTAACTTGTTTATTCGCAGATATTTACGACACATCAATACTAATTTTGCCTTATGTACTACAAGAGGATCCAAAGAAACTGAAGATTTCCGCCAGGTCTGTAAAAATTGGAGCAATAGCTAGTGAACGTACCTTTTTGTGAATACATACTTTATTTTGTAAGTAAATTAAATAAGTAATATTAAAAAATCTTTCAGAACTCATAATTCAATTAAAATGATACAACCTTTTAAGCTTTAGTTCTGATTATTGTCATAAAAAAACGACGTTTCGGCAGTATAAACTACTGCGTTCTTCAGGGAATAAAACAAAAAAATCAACAAATATATGAATAAATAATAACAAAAACATTACCAACAGGTAACCAGGGTGACAAATTACAACATATTTAGTACAGGAAACCATGCTCGACTAAGATCTAAACCGTCACAAAGATTGAGATATTATTCTTGATTTTGAAAATCTCAATGGCTTCTCTAATTAACTTGTTTTTTAGGTGTGCTGGTTTCGCAAGTATTTTTGTTTCTTCGAATTTTATACGGTGTAATTCTTCCAGGGCATGCTCTGTAACTGAATATTTTTCTGGTTGGTTCAATCTGATCGAACGCTGGTTTTCATTCAATCTTCTTTAAATAGTTCTATAGTCAAATTTTTTGACTCTGTCGGGTACATTTATGTTAAAGGACTGTAAGGCTATTTTCCTATACCTACCTGGTAGACGTTTGATTCAATGCATGAATAGAGCGGCTCAAAAATATGGACCGATGCCAAACAGTATTATACTGCAGAAAGTAAAGGATATGCCGCTTTATCATAATTGCGATATTTATAGTTCATTTATAGTTTTATTACTGTACCCGACAGAGTCAAAAAATTTGACTATAGCAGTCTGGCCAATGTAAACTTTCCCGCAGACACATAGAATCTGGTAAATCCCTGATGACTGAAGAGAGATAACGTCTTTTACTTGTCTCAACATATGTCGAATTTTAACATATGGAGAAAACGAAATCTTCATATTCATCTTACGAATAATTCTACCAATCTTGTCCGTGACATTTTTGACATAAGGAAGCGAAACAAACAATACGTCCCTTTCATTAGTTAGTAGGTCTTTTCGGTTTCAGACATTTTTCGATAGACGATTTAGAAAAAACATTCTTCATTTTTCTTAATTTTCTTTCATCTCTTCTTCTAATTTCTCTGAATAACAAACTTTTGAAGCTCTTCTCATTAGGCATTTAATTGTACCATATTTTTGAGAAGGATGATGATGTGAATTGGTATTAATATATTGATTATTGTGCGTATGCTTCCTGTAGACTGAATTTAGTAAATAAGCATCTTCTTTTCTTTCCAGTAATACATCCAGGAAGGGAATAATGCCATTTTCTTCGACTTCTACGGTGAACTTAATATTTTCATGGATGTTATTCAAGTGATTTAAGAAAATTGATAAGTTTTGACGTCCATGGGGCCAAATAGCGAAGACATCATACTTTTCAAGGAATTTACAATGTCCTCATGTAGGGTTTCATATAAATTGCTATAAAGTATATTTAACGACCATGTAGGCATTTACAGGTAACATATGATACGGTAATTCAAAATTACTTTAAAGCATTTCTATAAACTACTGTAAACATTTTCATCTCACTACATGAAGGGTCGCTTCGTGTCTACCTGAGAGTGACGCAGGTTATCCTACCATTGGTGTATCGACCTTTTAAAAAGGAAGGATTGTTCAATCTTGGGGTTGCATATTGTTTCAATCCGGCTAGTTGTTAATTAAAATGACAAATAAAAAATCTGTTGTGGGCAGCACAATACCTCTCACCACTGCCGTTTTTGGTTACATAAGTATAAGGCGCGAGTAGTCATAATATTGTTAGCCTTGACAAGCAGATATGGGGGCCCGTGTCAGAATGACAATTAGCAATTATGTACATAGATGTCAAATGTCAGAATTTTTCATTAAAATTTCAAGATTTTTTAAATTCCCGTAGTTAGTTTGTCATACTTGGCCTAGACAAGCAGATATGGAGGCCCTTGTCAAAATGACAGTTATTTACATAAATTTCAAATCTCATAATTTTTCACGTGGTTACTTTGTCACCAGGAATGTGGAATTTACTTGTCGAGGAAAATAAACCACATGGAATTGGAATATAATGAAATTACTAGCTGTCATTCTAACTCGGGCCTCCATATTTGCTTGTCAAGTCCAACGAAGTCATATGACTGGTCGCGCTCTATAAATTTCCCATGTCTTTTCTATATGTTTCGATTATTTTTAAAATTTTAAATTTATTTTTTGAGGAAGTTCTCTCCTATACTTCTAAATGTTCGAATTTCTTCCAATTTCTTGACGGGATTTCTGATGGGTATATGTATAGAGCTATAATTTTAAATATTTAATTGTTATTATATACAACAATAATTTCAATAATATCAGTTAATCTTCTTCATTCAACGTAAAACCGTAATTTAACGATTTACCAGTATGTTGTCAAAAAAAAATAATTTAGATTTAGTTTCAGCTAAAATCTACATAAAACCATATTCGTACTATGACAAATTTTGAATCGGTTCTTTACCACTGTCATGTGTTTAATTACAATAGACTTAAGGTTTAGTTTTGGAATTGAGCTCAAATACCGCCCAAATTGGTTTATGAACTACTGTTGGTTTTTGACACTGACATTTTTCTGTCATTTACATACATCTGATGGTTGCTATGGAGTTCTTTAGGCTCTGAAATTTATTACAACTTATTATTTTATATATTACTTTTTTATCTCAATATATAAAAGATATAATAAAATTTTAAAACGTATCGAATAGAGAATTTTACGTTCTTTAATACTAATAATAAAAAAATTGAAAAAAAATATATTTAGAATTTTTTTTAAGATACTACTACTTCCGGTTTTCCAATTGGTACCAAAACTTATTCAAATCTTCCCATTAATGTTACATTGGGGAATCCGTAGTGAAACAAGTCTTTATTCTTATAGAATTTGAGAAATCGTGTCTCCAACAACCTAACATACACACACACATACACACACACACACACACACTGACACACACACACACGCACGCACGCACACACACACACACATCTTTGAATTTTTGACACTGATATTAGTGTCATTTATCTGTGAATTACACACATTGCAATTTCTGAAGTATAGTTACCATGGAGATGTTTGGGCTCTGAGCAGGCTGTGAAATTTACTACATCAGATTATAGTTCTATATCTTGAAATCTATAGCAGATATAATAAAAAAATGAAATGTGTCTGATAGAGAATTTTGTTTTTTAATATTTGTAATAACGTAAATTTTCAAAAAATAATATTTAGAAGATTTTTATTAAAATACTAATACTTCCGGTTATCCAATTGTTACCAGAACCTATTCAACTCTTCCCATTACTGATAGATTGAGGAATCTGTAGTTACACAGGTATTTAGTCTTATAGAACCTGAGTAATCGTACCTCCAACAACCCCACACACATCCACACACACACACACACACACACACTCACACACACACACACACACACACACACACACATACAGATATGATCGTAAAAATGTTATAATCGGATTCTAGGCACCTTAAAACGTGCTTATTCACTAAAATCTGGATATGCGATTTTTAGCATGAATCCAATACCTCTCTTAACGCAAGGTAAAAAGGCATTTTACTAAGAAATACTATTTTGAATAGAGCTGTTTCCTTCTAAGTATGTAATTTTAAGAAATATTGTTTTTTAAATAACCTTAAATTTGAAAATATCACGAAATATCCAGTAAATATTTTACAACTAATTATTGAAATTTGCGTAATAATTGAAAAAAGTCACGTGATCTAAAACAGAATGTGACGTTCAAGTACATTCAGCTTAACAGGAAGCAAACAATCCCCTACTTACATCTATATAAATAAATAAAGTAGGTGATAGATATACTGTTTTCCTATTGGCTATTAATGACGTGGACTATGTACTTTTATGTCACAAGAGTGGGGGGTTCTTTTTCGTGACTGGTTTTCGTGCCAATCTTTTTGTTTAATTATTTACGAAAATGACAACAAAATATTATTTTCGCTATTACGATGAAAACTATTGCATAACCATTCATTTAAAATACTTCTTAAAAAAAATTATGTGGCCAGGCACAATACCATCCGTCAATCCTGTGTATAATATATAAATTCCACACATAAATTTTATTGCAAAAGATTCTAAATATCCAGTAAAATTATTTCATAAGCAAACTATGCCAATTGCACTTGACACTGACATCTTCTTCTTTTTTAGCTTTTCCCATCCGTTAGGGGTCGCTATTTTCCTGTTCTCTCAAGTATTCCTGCTATTACTAAGCTATTCATTGTTCTTCCAATATCTTCTTCATCTCTCTTCATATGTTCAAACCAATGTAATCGTCTCTCTTATATGAAAGAAACTTCTAACACTAAAGTAATGTTCCTTATTCTTTCATTCTTTACCGTATCTTTCCATGTCTTCCCCAACATCTATATCAACATCCTCATCTCTGCCACATTCATTTACTTTTCATTAATACTGACATCTGTCAATTTGAATTATCTGAATATATTAGCAGTTTCCATGGTTAGAATAGCTGTCTGATTTATGAAATTTAATATATTAATAATTCTTTACTCTATACAGGGTGTGTATATACCTCTGTACGAAACTTTAATGACATATATAATTTGATATACAGATTATAGAACAAATTTTTTTTTTTAAATCGCAAAAATAAAAGTAGTTCATTCCTAGCGAACATTTTTAGTGCCACTAGTTTCATAGTACATTTAATTACCTACATAAAACTAATTAATAAATAATTATTTGTAGTCAGTGTTTATATTTTTATTTCATTAATAATATAATTGTAACTAATTAAATGTACTAACAAACCAGTGGCACTAAAAATGTTTGCTAGGATTGAACTACCCTTATTTTTGCGAATTTAAAAAAATCTTTTTATTTTATAATCAGTATATCAAATTATGTCATTAAAGTTTCGTCCAGAGGTATAGAAACACCCTGTATATGTTGAATATGAAGTATAAAATGCAGTCAAATCGTATAGAGAATAATATATTATTTAACTTATAATAATATTTAACTGAGTTTTTTCAAGAAAAACTGTTAAAATCTTCAAATGTAAATTGAGGAATACGAAAAAAATATATTTTTTGGAATCGTGGTATTGAAGATATGCGAGCCGAAACTTTCGTCACAGACACACATACATACATATATACAGACATCATCGTAAAAATGGTAAAATCGTATTATATAGACCCTAAAACGTGCTTATTCGCGAAAAACTCATAATTGAATTTTTTGACCAGACAATACCTTTCTTACCTATAGGTGACGGAAGGTAAAAATGTGAAGCTGGCGCATTTTAAGCAAAATGCTACTACAACAGTTTTAAAGACTAACACTAAAATCTAATAATGTCATGTCAATTTAGCACGGAGTAGTAATGGAAATTTATTTTTTTGTGATTGGTAGATGAGTTAGAGAGTGTACAAAAACTACACGCGTATACACATATACATGCACCCACAGACATCGTGAAAATATTAAAATCAGATTCCATGGACCTTAAAAATATTTATTTATCATAACCTCAATCTTCGATTTTTAGCATGATCCCTATATTTACTCAAATTACCCTTTGTGGAGTAAAAGTTAAAAAAACTATACAAATTTATGAAAAATATGACGTTTAAAAACAATATAAAGTACGCTAATATAATATGATACAGTATAATGTAATACAATATATAACTTGTTCAATAATAAATATTATTGGAGAAATTTTAAATTTTTTTTTAAATACGTATTTTAACAGGAAATTCGTGTTGTCATTTACCATATCGCCTACATAATTTAAAGGTTATATATTTCATTTGTTATTCATATACAAATATAGAATTTGAGTCTTATCATATTAAAAGTATAATAATTCTTTGAATGTGTTGATAAGTGTATACTAATTAAACAGCATGATTTAGTTCTGTTTTGTGTTTCGTATATAAATATACATGTATGGATCAACAATTGCAAGAATTGCTAATGTAAAAAGATTTGTATTTGATTAACAATAAAAAAAATTATAACAAAGAAAAAAGTATTAGTTACAGTTTGTAAAAAAATATGTTCAAAATGAAAGCAAACAATGCTTCTGTATTATTGTTTATATATTTATATTATTATTTTATGAACAATTATAAAAATCTGATGTGGCTAGCACATAACCTTCCGCTAATTCCATGTTTAAAATAGCAATGTGCTTTAAGTAAAGTATCACTTCCAGTTGACTGTTGTGAACAAAATCTAAATTATTGTTTTAAGGAATAGAAAACTCTGTAATTCGAAATTTTGGATTATATTTTATTGTTTTTCTTCGAAAACCTGTTAAGAGCTCCAAGTATCATATCCGGTTTATAATATATAGTCAAAATCTACTATGTTGTTTCCAATCCCAATCATATACGAGTTTTAAATACCAAATTTGAGAAGTGTTAGATGATATTTTAAGAAAGTCAAGAAAATCTGTTAAGCTTCAAGTAAAGTATTATTTTCGGTTTATCAATTGTGCCAAAAATCTAATATGTCGTTCTTATTAACAGAGAAATCTTAAATACCGAATCTGTTTTTCATTAAAAACTGTTAAAGGCTTCAAGTAAAGTAATACTTCCAGTTTATCAATTGTACCCAAAATTTAATATTTTGTTAGTAATAATAAATGAAAACACTTAATGTAAGTTTCACGTATATGTTTTATTTAACTCTCTATCGATTTCGGCTTCTTAGGCCTTCTTTAGAAGATGTACAGTATTGAACTAGTACAAGAATTGTTAAGTATTTCTAAACACTACATAACATCTGTTGACAATAGGCGACTACTTGGAAAATTCATTAATTAGGGTTTGCCAGACATCCGAATGAACTAAATCTACCTGATCATTTAAAATGTTCGAACCAATTTTTATTGCTTTTTGTATTTCATAAGCTTCTAATAAATCCATTTTCGGGCCTTTGTCTGTAATATGTAAAATTTTAATATTGTTCTTATCACAGGTATGATTCATCTCATTCAAATGTATAGCTAGATTAGAGTCTTCTTTGCTATTTTTGTAAGATCTCATGTGATCTTTAAACCTAATGTTAAATATCCTGCCTGTTTGACCTATATAAGAGGTTTTACAATCATTACAATTTATTTGATATATTCCACTGCGTTCATTTGGATCGGCAATTTGTTTAATTGAAAACAATTAAACAAATTGCCGTAAACAATGGTTACAACCCGGGTATCATAGATAAACTTATATTTAAGAAAAATAAGAAACTGACCTTAAACCAAATTTATAGTGAAAAATTAGGGAATGAAGATAATAAACAATACCGTAGACTGAATTACATTGGAAATAGTAGTTTAAAAATAGGTCAGGAATTACAACAGTGCAATATAACCCCAGCATATTATAACAACTACACAATCAAAAACCTTTTAGTAAATAATAAACTAAATTTTACAGATCCAAATGAACGCAGTGGAATATATCAAATAAATTGTAATGATTGTAAAACCTCTTATATAGGTCAAACAGGCAGGACATTTAATATTAGGTTTAAAGATCACATGAGATCTTACAAAAATAGCAAAGAAGACTCTAATCTAGCTATACATTTGAATCATGAATCATGAATGTGATAAGAACAATATTAAAATTTTACATATTACAGACAAAGGCCCGAAAATAGATTTATTAGAAGCTTATGAAATACAAAAAGCAATAAAAATTGGTTCGAACATTTTAAATGATCAGGTAGATTTAGTTCATTCAGATGTCTGGCAAACCCTAATTAATGAATTTTCCAAGTAGTCGCCTATTGTCAACAGATGTTATGTAGTGTTTAAGAATACGTAACAATTCTTGTACTAGTTCAATACTGTACATCTTCTGAAGAAGGCCTAAGAAGCCGAAATCGATAGAGAGTTAAATAAAACATATACGTGAAACTTACATCAAGTGTTTTCATTTATTATTACTATTATTATAATGGTTCATCAAGTGCCTACAGCTGAATCTTTAAATTTTATTAATATTTTGTTCCCATTGATATAGAAGTTTTAAGTACTCAAATTGAAAAGTTTTGGATTATATATTAATATAGTTTTTCATTAAAACTGATATGGGCTTCAAGTAAAGTACCACTTCTAGTTGTCCAATTTTACCCAAAATCTAATCAACTTATAATATTAATGCTGAAAGCTTAAATATGAAAAATAGAATTTTTTTGAAGTTTGATATAAGTTATTGAGGAAGTAAAATTGTTATACACACATACATTATTGTAAAAATGGTAAAAACGTATTTTGGGGACCCTAATTCGTGCTATTCTCTAAAAACTCACTATATAATTTTTGGATCGAAAACATTACCTCCCTTATTTAGTGTAGGTTGGCGAGAGGTAAAAACGAAAGTAATATCTATTTTCTTGTACCTATACCTCGTTTCAAAATGAGTTGCAGTAATAAACCAGTCTGTCATAGATTCTCCACTGGCGCGTCAATAATTACTGTTTGCTAAGGGATAGTCGAAACTGTTGAATTGGATAAAGATCGACCATTTCAGTTGTTAATTATTTCTTCGAAATCAACTGAAGTCACCTTACATTGATATAATGATAATCTGTTGTATTACCTTATGTGATTTGTTTTTGCCAACTTAAATTATTTTACATTTTTATATTTCCAGTAAAATCATTTCACAAATATATTATGTAAATTTTATTTGACACTGTCAATTCGTAATATTTGAATATTGTAACCATTGTAACTTTTTCCATGGTTCAGTTTTTAGCAGCATTAGGTCACAAGTTATTTCTTTATCTCTAAATTCACTGAATATGAAAAAAAAATATAATTAAATCAATAGAGTGTCTGGTCACGAATCTGGTGACCCGGGTTCGATCCCGACCGACGCCAAAAATTACATCGCATTTTAATGGTATTTATTATAGAGAATAACATATACTTTTATAAATAATAACATAAAAGGTCAAAAAATAATATTTAACAACTTTTTTCAAGAAATACTGTTAAAATCTTCAAATTAGAGTACTTCCGGTTAACCAATCATAACCAAAATCTAATGAACTCTTCATTTGGACATATGTAATGAAGGAATATGAAAGAATTATAACTTTTGGAACTGTAGTATTGAAGTTATCGAAGGAGAAATTTTTGTCACACACACACACACACACATACACACAAACACACACATGCATACAGACATCATCGTAAAACGGTAAATTCGTATTGTAGGGACTCTAAAACGTGCTTATTCATCAAAAACTCACCATCGATTTTTTTGACCAAAGACAATACCTTCCTTACCTACAGGTGACGGAAGGTAATAATAATGAATTTTTGAATCACCTTACTGTATGAATAACAAATAAATTAATTCGTTATTATTTATATGAGATATTTTATGTCGGCCTTAGTGTGGCACTAAAAATGTAGGTATACATCAAGAATCATGCCCTTATTTGCGAATTTTGTAAAAAAAAATACAGATATGAAATGTGAAAGTTAAAGGTGTCTAATTAAATTTAGAACTGGATATGATAGAAATAATTCATTATTTTTCTAATGGTTATATGAATTAAGTTGGAAAAACATTTATTGTCATTAATAACTAATGAAAAACTAGATGTAAGTTTCACAAATAGGTTTTATTAAACACTTAATCGATTTTTGTGTTCTTAGGCCTTCTTCAGATGTACAACATTAAATGTTTCGGCAGTGCATACCGCTGACTCCATTAATTTTATTTATTTTCATCATTATAAATATAACGGCCATTTGCACATGTTTACATAAATTTTAAGTTTTCGGTGTAGGCGCGGTACAACTGGCCATAAGTCTTAGTATTTATTTAATAAAATATTAAATAATTCTTCGTTAATTATAAATTTATATAAAGTAAATTTAGAAAGAATTTATAATTTTCTATACCTAATTGTTATTTTAATTCCAATGACAATATTGTTTTTGTTTTTATTTGTGTACTAGATATTCATACTCTGAAACTAAACCAAGAACCAATATTCTATAATTACTTGTGACAATACAAAAGGGTCAAAACTTTCTCTGTTTGCTCTGAAGTACGAAATTAAACAATCGTTTCCAACTCAACGAAGAAAGTATTTACATTTTATTGAAAGTCTGGCCACCTTACTGTTAATAGGTAACGGAAAAAATATCATCAATAACTCAGCTGAATTGAAACGGACAGTGACTTTCATATATTGAATCGCAACGAATTATCTAATATTATGAAAGTTAGCGAATCGAATCAAAAAATCAGTATATATACACACCTGCATATTACAAAAGAATGTGATAAATTTTGTTTACCATGAAGCTGGGTGTGTATTATTTAATAAAAGATGAGGAAGGAAAGTTTTATCTCAAATACAAATTAAAATGTCTAATGTAAAACGTTGCTCATTTTTATTCATATGTAATTTTAATAAATTCTTTAATTGTCATTGTAAAAATTGTCAAATATATTATCATTATTTTCTAATTACAAAACAGAAAAAAGCGTCATAAAATCTGCTGGAAAATTTAAAACAATAATTAATAATATATGAGGTCGTGTAGTTGTGTGCGTTAGGTGACGCTTGATAATCACCCCTCAACGGAACAGACATGTCGTCGTTACCTAAATCTTTGATTAAAAATGCAGATTGGCACACCTAGAAATTGGTAATAATAAAGGCGTGATGATATATTTATTTATTTAAACGAATATCGCCACGAAAATTTATCTATTACTGAGTATGCCAACTTGCTTCCAAACATTTTTATGCAATAAAGACATACGTAGTATGATCAGAAAATTCGTGCAAAACTTTAATTTTCAAAACAATATTTATTTATTCGTCAATTTTTATATTGTCATTTCAAAATAGTCCCCATCGGATATAGTGCACTTATGCCACCGTTTATTCAAAACGTTTCCTAAACGCAGAGTTTGGTATATCGTTCAGCTCCTTCAGCGATTTTGTTTTTATTTCTTTAATAGTCGCAAAACGTTTTCCTTTCATTTTTTTTTTTCATCTGCGAAAAAAAATTACATGAGGCTAAATCTGGCGAATAGGGTGGTTGCGATACCAATACAGTGCTATGTTTGGAGAAAAAATCCGAACAAGCATTGAAGTGTGAGCTGGCGCATTATCATGGTGCAATTTCCAAGAATTGTCCTTCCATAAATCTGGCCGTTTTCTACGAATTGCTTCACGCATTCGACGTAACATGTTCAAACAATATTCTTTATTAACTGTAGCACCTTGAGGTAAAAATTCATGGTACAGAATACAACGATAATCGAAAAAAAATCTGTTGTGGCCAGCACAATACCTTCCGTCAATCCTGTGTATTATGTATAAATTCCATACATAAAGTTTCTTTCAAAAGATTCTAAAATTTCAGTAAAAGTATTTCATAAACAAACTATGCAAATTGCATTTAACACTAACATCTTCTTCTTCTTTAGCTTTCCCCATTCGTTAGGGGTCGCTATTTTATATTTTCTTCTTCCACTCATATCTGTTTTACGTGCCGTTCTCATTCAGTTCCTTTTCTCTCAAGTCTTTCGCAATACATTCCTCCCATCTTATCTTTGGTCTTCCTCTGTTTCTTCAACCTTCCATTACTAAGCTATTCATGCTTCATCCAATACGTATATTCTTCATTTCTCCTCATGACATTTTCAAACCAATGTAATCATCTCGCTTGTGTCTTTCTAGAAAGTTGTAACACTAGAGTTTTATTTCCTTACCGTGTCTTTCCGTCTCTTCCCCAACAGCTACTTCAACATCCACATCTCTGCCACATTAATTTACTTTTTATTCATACTGACATCTTCGAATTTGAATTATATAAATATATTTGTAGTTTCCATGTTTAACATAGCTGGCTGATTTATAAAATTTATTTCTTTAAAATTCTTTAACTCTATATGTATTGAATATGAAGTATAAAATGCAACCAAATCGTATAGAGAATAATATGTTCTTTAAGTTATAATAACGTCAATTGTCAATAAATCAAATTTAACTGTTAAATCTTCAAATGAGGCTACTTCCGGTTCACCAATTATAACCAAAATCTAATCAGTTGTTCTTCTGGATGTAAACTTGAGGAATACGAAAAAATTATAATTTTTGGAATCGTGATATTGAAGTTATGCGATTCGAAACATTCGTCACACACACACACACACACACACACACACACACACACACACACATATATGTACATACAGACATTATCTTAAAAATGGTAAAATCATATTATATGGACCCTAATACGTGCTTATTCAGTAAAAAATCATCATTGAATTTTTTTGACCAAAGACAATACCTTCCTTACCTAAAAGCGACGGAAGATATAAAAAATAGTGAGAAGGACTAACATTCGATCGAATTTAGCGTGTTTTTTTAGTCTTGGTTCATTTGGAAGTTTCGATTGAGATGATTGAGACTTTGTTTCGATGTCATAACCGCACACCCCACGTTTCGTCACCAGTTATGATGCTACATCATCTATCTTTTCAAATTTAATAATTTCGGAACAGTTTTGCTGTCACTTGCCTCATGCCCAAAAAATTGGTGAAAAATTCTTCGCATGAACCAACTTCTCCAACAACCTCTCTAATTGTAATTCGACGGTTTTCAAGAAGTTTTTCATTAACTTCTTCCACGTTTTTTTCGGTGATTGTAGTTCTGGATCCCCCAACTATATCGTCATTTTCATCTGATTCACGGCTATCTCGAAAGCTTTTATACTATTTGTAAATCGCTCTTTCTTTCATACTTGATTCATCAAATGGCTTCTGCAATATTTCCACTTGATTTAAATTTTCACGCCAAATTTAATGCATATTCTTTGATCTCTCATTGTGAAAATTAAAAAATCGTCGAAAATACAGCAATACAATTTTTTTAATTGGCTTTTAAATCTGAAATACACATCAAATATGGCTGCCAATTGAGACAAATGTCATAGACAGGTTAACCAACGTGTCAACAAAAAAAAATATCAATCTGACCAATGTAGCCCGGGAATTTTATAATTGCACAATGTTTCTTTGTCATATTATTATACATATTACCCACTCGGCTTTAGTACTGCAAGTTCACTAAGATGGATTACTTATCTGCAATAAGTAATTCAAATATCAAATATATCTTTTGAGTAGGATTTCAACTTTGATAAATAAAATATTATATCGCCTGTCATAAATATGATGTTAAAATATCTTCCAGAACATATTATATTAATAATTGATAAAATAAAATTGTTACCTATATATGATGTCCGGATTTCGAGAGCCACCATTGAGACTTCGGAAACTATAAGAGATACGACATCGGTTAAATGGAACATCTATTGCGCTTTTGGGATTCCATATTGAATGCACATTTGTTTTCTCAAAAATTGTCATAGGCTACTAGATAATGCCAAAAAAGTAATTTTGATCGAAATTTTTATTTTAAATAACAGGTAATCTACAAGGTAATCTGTAACGGGTGAAACAAAATGAATTCATTACAAGCACCTATATTAGAGGAGCCATTTTGAGTAAAAAATGTCAGAAAACGTTTCGTTAGAGTTACAGCTCTTTGAAGGTACACCTCGTCGGATACATTTTTATTACTAACTCCGGTATTAGTTGCAATAAAATTTTGTAACTTCGTGTGAGGATACCACATATATAGATGCAGATATGTTTATACTTCTTTTGTTTCTGTATCTCAAGCAGAAGTATCTCATATGGGGAAGTCAATAAAGTTTGTCATCGTTATTTTTTAGGTACCTATTATATTTTTTTCATTATTACTTATAAATTATTACATACAATACAAAAATATGCAACAAAGGGTACTTTTACTAAAACTTGATAAACGCAGTAGTTTTTGAGATTTTTTTAGGAAAAATCAAATATCCGCCGATACTGAAAGAATGTACCAGAGCGATGACGTATCCCCTCGCCGGAATTTCACAGATGGTGCAATCCCCGGCGACGGACCGCGTAGACGTGTTAATTGCACCGTTGACCTAATTCTTTTGTACTCGGTATCACTGTGGCGCCGGAGGGTTCTAGAAGGACGCTAGACTGTCTAAAGACCGTCTGAATGACAGCGGAGAGATAGTCTGATATAAATAAGCGTCGTGTTATGAATAGTCTGTGATATAGAAGCAACAAGCAATGAAGTCGGTCATATAAATAAACAGTCTACGATTTCTGAACATAAATAAATGTAGTTATATAAATAAATGTAGTGATATAGATATTGGTTAAATAAATAATCTTAGTGTTTAAGCATTTCATAATATTCGTAGTCTTAAATTAGTGTTTATAATTATTTAATCATAATAATAGTTACTTTTATCATCTTCTTCATATTTAATCTTAATTATTTATAGTTTAATAAACGTATTATTTTAACTAATAATATCTCTCTTATTTTTACACTTCACCCATATAAATAAAACGTTACAATTGATGTCAGGTGTGGGGTTTTTAATAACTGTGAAGTGTAAATAAAAATAAATAAAATGACGAAACTATTAAAATTAAGTGAATTGAAAGTAAGTGATCTCAAGACAGAACTGGAAGAACGAGATTTGGAAGCAACAGGAAAGAAGTCAGTGCTTCAAGAAAGACTACAGCAAGCATTAGTCGATGCTGGTGAAAATCCTGAAGATTACTTGTTCGAAATTCCATATGACGCATCCGACATTTGTAAACTTTTAATAGAATTTTCTAGAACATTAAGACGAAAAAAATTCTAGAAATTCGGAACGGAGATTGGCGGAAAGTTCTACAAAAGCGGAGGTAATTTCCGAAGCACTGGAAGAAAAATTAAAGGAACATTCTAGATCATTGGAAAGAGAATTGTATGAAAGTTCTAGAAAAGCGGAGGAAAATTCCGGAGTACTGGCCGAAGATTTAATGTAACATTCTAGAACAATGGGACGTAAATTGAATGAGAGTTCTAGAAGAGCCGAAGAAGATTCTGGAATTTTTGAGCAGAAATTTGAAGAGAAATTGGAGGCGAATTCTGGAAGAGTAGAGGAGAATTATGAAATTCTAGAGCGGAAATTGGAAAATTCTGAATTTCTGGAGCAAACATTGGAACAAGGATTGGAGAAGACTTCTAGAAAAACTGAAGATAGCTTTCTGGAGTTTGGGGCCGACGTGGGTCGTTTGGATCGTCTCGCACATTCTACGGCCTCTGACAGCGATTTGGAGTACCTAGGCACTCAGGCACTCATCTCTGGAGTTCGAGATAGCAATACTCAACAAGCACTGCAATTACATGTATCAGATCGTGAAGCTGCCAAACAAGTTTCACGTAACCAATCGCGAGTGCGAAATAATTATGCTGACGGAAATGAAAACACCGAAGCCATAGATGAAAAAGTGCGACGAATTACAAATGAAGTATTTGCAAGAAGAAAGAAACTCCGCTATTACAAAAGAAGACGGAAGCGAAAAAGAAAGAGAACGCGGAAAAGAAAGAAAGCATGTCTAGTAAGAAATTAAAAAAGAAATGTAGGCAGAAATTCTAGAAGTAAAGGGCGAATCCGTTGATGTCAAGGATGGATATGAAGAAAGAAGACGTAAGCGAAGAAAAGAAAGAGAACACGATAGAGAAAGAGAGTGTGTTCAGCAAGGAATTAAAGAAGAAGTCTAGGAAGAAATTCCAGATGTAGAGGAAAGCCAATCGGAAATGAATAGTTCTCCGACGAGCAGCTGCGATTGCAATCTAAGGAGTTTGAAACGGGGCCCGAAGACAGCGGGGAAGACGTGCCCTTGGCGATTCGTATGGACAGCTCGAGTGGGAAACGAAAACTGGAGTTAGATAACGATGACGACGATGACATACCTCTCACCACAAGGAAGAAGAAAGTCAAGACAGAGAAAGGAACTTGAAAGAAAGGGAAGTAACGCCGACGCATTGTTCAGAAGGCCATGCTAAGGGAGGCAAATATGGTAGTCGACTAGAAGAAAAACAATCCACCAGTGCCAGAATAACAGTAGTCAACGATAGTTGGTAGCCCGATGGACTACGCAAGGACCCGACTTTGAAAATATTACTGGAATGGAAAGCGACGAGAGCAAACCAATGCGGGAAGATGTTGCACCACAATCACAGATTGTAAAATCGTACTGGGCGCAATGTGACTCCATGGTGATTGAGGATGGCCTGTTAAAGCGTGTGTGAATGCCATGGATCTGAGAAGAGCACTCAGTTGGTTATTCCTAAGAGTAGAGTACCAGACGTGTTAAAAGAGATCCATGACGGATCTGGAGGAGGCAATTTTGGAATCGACAAAACTTTAGAACGATTGCGCCAGCGATTTTACTGTTAACTGAAAGGAAGACGTTAAAGACTGGTACAAGAAATGTGTGGTTTGCGCTAGAAGCAACGGTCCGCATAATCGGCGAAGAGCTCCAATGCGTCAATACAATGTGGGCAGTCCATTTGAGCGCATTGCGATTGACGTGGCCGGACTATTTCCAGAAAGAGAAGACGGAAATAAATACATCGTGGTTGTCATGGACTACTTCACCAAGTGGGTTGAAGCCTATCTATTACCCAACCAGGAAGCCATCACGGTCGCTGAAACCTTAGTCAAAGAGTGTGTATGCCGGTTTGGTGAACCACGTGGACTTCCAAATGTACCAAGGGTAATACGAGCAGATTTCGCCATCGAGAACTGTTCCGGGACGAAACAATCTTAAGGAGGGGGCAGTGTGACGTGCGCCCCTGAGTTAAGAGCATACGAGCGCCGCTACTAAAAGAATGTACCAGAGCGATGACGTATCCCCTCGTCGAAATTTCCCAGATGATGCAATCCCCGGCGACGGACCGCGTAGAAGTGTTAATTGCACCGTTGACCTAATTCTTTTGTACTCGGTATCACTGTGGCGCTGGAGGGTTCTAGAAGGACGCTGGGCTGTATAAAGACCGTCTGAATGACAGCGGAGAGATAGTGTGATATAAATAAGCGTCGTGTTATGAATAGTCTGTGATATAGAAGCAACAAGCAATGAAGTCGGTCATATAAATAAACAGTCTACGATTTCTGAACATAAATAAATGTAGTTATATAAATAAATGTAGTGATATAGATATTGGTTAAATAAATAAACTTAGTGTTTAAGCATTTAATAATATTCGTAGTCGTAAATTAGTGTTTATAATTATTTAATCATAGTGTTACTTACTTTTATTATCTTCTTAATATTTAATCTTAATTATTTATATTTTAATAAACGTGTTATTTTAACTAATAATATCTCTCTTTTTTACACTTCACCCATATAAATAAAACGTTACACTATGTACACCTTGAAAAGAACACACGCTATAATTACATAACATTTATTATTTAGTGTTGTACAGATAAACAGTGATATTAGCAAAGAACTTTTTCAAGAAAATAATAATACGATAGCGGTTTATTATATAACTTATACTCCTAATAGTTATTTTGTATACAAGATGATAAAATTCTATGTGATCGACGAGCGGAAAGTATTAATTCACGAAAGATGCAATCACCAGTGAATTTAGTTTCGGTAGTCGGTAATTTAATTTTATCGTCATGTACCAAATTTAATTTCTTTTATAGCAGATTCTGAAGAAATTATAAGAAAAATCAATTATAAATCAAATTTAAAGACAATTTTAAAAATTAAAATAAGTTTTGTTCCATTTCAATAATAATAAGTAAGTAATAATAAATAAGTAATAAACAAATGTATATTTTTTTGATATTAACATTTGTTTTATTTTCACATAACCACATATCTGAAGAACAAATATTTCCCATATATTTCAATTATCTTATTTTCCAGAGTTTTTTTCAAATACATTTACAAAAACTAATACATCGTTGAAAAGAGAAAAAAATCTGTAGTGGCCAGCACAATACCTTCCGTCAATCCTGTGTATTACGTATAAATTCCATACATAAATTTTTTGCGAAATATTCTAAATTTCTAGTTAAATTATTTCATAAACAAACTATGCAAATTGCACTTGACACTAACATCTTCTTCTTCTTTAACTTCCCCATTTGTTAGGGGTCGCTATTTTTTATTTTCTTCTTCCACTCATATCTGTTTTACGTGCCGTTCTCATTCAGTTCTTTTCTCTCAAGTATTCCGCAATACAGTCCTTCCATCTTAACTTTGGTCTTCCTCTTCCTTCTTTCTTCAACCGTCTATTACCAAGCTATTCATTCTTCATCTAATATATTCTTCATTTCTCCTCATGAGATTTTCAAACCAATGTAATTATCTCTCTTGAATATTTCTAGAAACTTTTAACACGGGATTTATTTCCTTACCGTTTCTTTCCGTATCTTCCCCAACATCTACTTCAACATCCTCATCTCTGCTATATTCATTTACGTTTTATTGATACTGACATCTGTCAATTTGAATTATCTGAATATATTAACAATTTTCATGGTTAGCATAGCTGGCTAATTTATAAAATTTAATTTCTTTATAATTCTGTAACTCTATATCTGTTGAATATAAAGTATAAAATGCAATCAAATCGTATAGAGAATAATAACTTTAAGTTATAATAACGTTAAATGTCATTAAATCATATTTAACTGTTAAATCTTCAAATAAGTCTACTTCCGGTTCACTAATTATAACCAAAATCTAATCGCTTGTTCTTCTGGATGTAAACTTGAGGAATAAGAAAAAAAATTAATTTTTGGAATCGTGATATTGAAGTTATGCGATCCGAAGTTTTCGTCACACATATACAGACACACACACGAACACACACATATATACATACAGACATCATCGTAAAAATGATAAAATCGTATTATAGGGACTCTAAAACATGTTTATTCATTTAAAACTCATCATTGAATTTTTTGACCAAAGACAATACCTTCCTTACCTAAAGATGACGGAGGGTAAAATTGGCGTTTTATATTTTAGTAAAATAATTATAGGTTGTTATTTAAAGAATAAAAAATATCTACATTAATCGAAAAATAGTATACTTAAAATAATAAAACTATGAGCCATTTTATTTATAATAAAAAATCTGATGTGGCCAACACAATACCTCCCGTTTAATTTAATTTGTATTCCTGTAAATATTTGAAATTAAATTAAATTTAAATACCGGGTTCAATCACGACCGACGCCAAATATTTCAAATTTAAATGTTACAAAAATAACTCCTGTGGTGCACTCTCCGCACCAGCAGTAAGTGCTCGTGAGGTGACATCTGGTAAACGACCGCACGGTACAAATATGTCAGCATCGTTACCTAAATCTGTGTACAAAGCAGATTGGCAGACCCAGCAATGGGTAATATGCCGTGATGATATATTTATTTTCTTTATTTATATACTTATCTATATTCATTGCTGGCGTCAAGAGTGCATCGCATGGGTCAATTTTGTGATATTTAAAATTCTGAAATAATTGGCGTCGATCGGAATCGATCCCGGTTCCCCAGATTCGCGTGAAGTGACGCCTGGTACACGCCCACACGGTACAAATATGTCATCATTATTACCGACATCTGTGTGAAAAGCAGATTGGCTTACCGAGCAATGGGTAATATGCCGTGATGATATATTCTATATTTTTAATATGTTACCTCTATTCCTACTTATTTACTTATGTTGGAAACTATATTAAATTCCTTTCCATATAATTATTGTTCCATTTATTATTTTCTTTTTAAAACGTTACTATTACTATTTAAAATGATTAGTTTGTTGACAGTGACATGGAGTTGTGTTTAAAGCGTAGGCTCTGGAATTAAATTTTAGTTTTATAAATTTATCCAGAAAACATATAGAAAAAGTATTAATGCAAACCTGTAGAAAATTTAACAATCTTTAATTTTTATATAACATAAATCTCGAAAAAAATAACATTTAACGGTATGTTTCGAAGAAAAATTATTTTGAGCTTCCAGTAAAATGCCATTTCTGGTTATCTGATTTACTCCAAAATCTAAAGGCATCTTTCCATATAAGAGTAAGGTAGACAAGGTTTCAAAATTTTCTGAACGATAGTATTTGAGTTAGAGCGTAAAGAGGATCCATACACACATACACACACACACCGACATTATCGTGAAAAAACGTGGTCATTTACCAAAATCTCGATATGCGATTTTTAGTACGATCCCTATACCTCCATTGCCAAGGGTAGCGGGAGGTAAAAAATTGAAGGGGGGAGGGACGTCTTCCCTAACTCACCCTGTATAGTATATTATTATACAAAGTGATTCATCGATTTGTTCTTTTCTAATAACTCGAATATTTTAAAAATTAACGAAGTTTATTTTATATTATAGTACTCGTATATTATGTGGCAAGTGTGTGAAGCTAAAATTTTTAAATGAGGGTGGAGATTGAAAACCACCCGAATGTAAAATAGGCTTCACACAATTTTTTTTCGGAAATATTAATTTTTTTATTTAAGGAGTCTTTGACATATCCTTCAGCAACTGCTAAGGATTTCCACCCTCCGTGCTTCTTTAAAGTTAATAAATCCCCTCCTGCTTCGACTAGCAGAGAGGCACATGACTACCTGTAGCAGTGGCCAGTGTATTCTTCTGTGTGATAATTTTAAATATTTTGCTATTTCATAAGGCACTCTCCTATTTTGTTAATGCCAACAACTTGACGTGTACATTTTCCTTTTTGAAAATTAATGAAGAACTTTGTTTCTAGATAATTTTTTGGTAGAAAAGCTGCATATTTTCTGTACAATTCCAAATGCTCTGTTATTGTAAATTTCCTCGAAATTCTTGTTTTAGTATCATGAACAGAAACAATAAGAACTGTTCCCCTGTCTTCAATATCGCCTGTTTGTAATTTATATATTTCATCCCGTCTCATAGCCCCCGCAATTCCAAATAATAAAATAACCTTAAATAAAAGAATGTTCATTATTTTGTAATTGGTATTTGAATTATTGACTTACCTTGTTTAATAAAACTGGCCATCAGGAGCTTCTTTTATATATTTAAATACATGCACCTTTTCCAAAACGCGGGATTTTTTGGCAACATGATTTTCGTGTTTTCGTTTTAAATATGCACGAACTTTTGGATAAGTACTAATGTCTAAATTATGTTTAATGCTTATTGTGGTTTTTAACATGGAATAGTTACTCCAAAGTGGGACGGTTTAAAATTCTTCTTCAGTTCTGATAAATATATTAATATCACATTTTCCGAAAAGGAATTAATGTTCATTTCGTTCCGCCAGTCCATAAATTTATTGTACGTTTTTTCATAAATTTCTGGGATAGCAGTGATAAGCTTTCTTTATCAGCTATTGCTCTAATTTCTGGTGGCGTCTTGAATTTGAATTCATAGTTAATTTTCTAGAAATTCAGTTTGGCTGATCACACACTTTAAATCTGCTGCAATATATCAACTTTAAAAACAAATACATAACTTGTTACTTAAAATAGAGTTTCTGCATTACCGACATGCTCATAGGCGAGAATGCAGCAGTTGCAGATATCGACATTTATCTTTGGATATATTTGTAAAATTCCAACTCTGTATCACTCAAATATCTGATGTATTTAGTAGTATTTTCTTCAAATAAATAAAATAAATAATACAGGCTAAATAGTATTAAAATATTAAAAGGAAATATAATAATTTTATATTTTGTAAGTGACATAACCTGTAAGATCATAAAATTTGTATTAGATTGCTTAGAAATTATTTATTTATAGTTTTTTAATGCTTACTAGACTTAGATTTACAAAAAGCTGTAAATTTAGAATTACAATTTTTTTTATATATATAAATTAATAACACATTTCTCATGAAGTTATTTCTACGGACCATTTACCAAGACATGATTTACGTATATATATATAAAGATATTCATTGTATGTGTTAAAACTGAACTATTTACTTCACGCACAGTGTACAAAAAATCAAGTATTGGATTCATGCTAAAAATCGAATATCCAGATTTTAATGATTAAGCACGTTTTAAGGTTCCTACAATCCGATTTTAATATTTTTACGATGATGTGTGTATGTGTGTGTGTGTGTGTGTGTGTGTGTGTGTGTGTGTGTGTGTGTGTGTGTGTGTGTGTGTGTGTGTGTGTGTGTGTGTGTGTGTGTGTGTGTGTGTGTGTGTGTGTGTGTGTGTGTGTGTGTGTGTGTGTGTGTGTGTGTGTGTGTGTGTGTGTGTGTGTGTGTGTGTGTGTGTGTGTGTGTGTGTGTGTGTGTGTGTGTGTGTGTGTGTGTGTGTGTGTGTGTGTGTGTGTGTGTGTGTGTGTGTGTGTGTGTGTGTGTGTGTGTGTGTGTGTGTGTGTGTGTGTGTGTGTGTGTGTGTGTGTGTGTGTGTGTGTGTGTGTGTGTGTGTGTGTGTGTGTGTGTGTGTGTGTGTGTGTGTGTGTGTGTGTGTGTGTGTGTGTGTGTGTGTGTGTGTGTGTGTGTGTGTGTGTGTGTGTGTGTGTGTGTGTGTGTGTGTGTGTGTGTGTGTGTGTGTGTGTGTGTGTGTGTGTGTGTGTGTGTGTGTGTGTGTGTGTGTGTGTGTGTGTGTGTGTGTGTGTGTGTGTGTGTGTGTGTGTGTGTGTGTGTGTGTGTGTGTGTGTGTGTGTGTGTGTGTGTGTGTGTGTGTGTGTGTGTGTGTGTGTGTGTGTGTGTGTGTGTGTGTGTGTGTGTGTGTGTGTGTGTGTGTGTGTGTGTGTGTGTGTGTGTGTGTGTGTGTGTGTGTGTGTGTGTGTGTGTGTGTGTGTGTGTGTGTGTGTGTGTGTGTGTGTGTGTGTGTGTGTGTGTGTGTGTGTGTGTGTGTGTGTGTGTGTGTGTGTGTGTGTGTGTGTGTGTGTGTGTGTGTGTGTGTGTGTGTGTGTGTGTGTGTGTGTGTGTGTGTGTGTGTGTGTGTGTGTGTGTGTGTGTGTATGTGAGTCGGTTGGAAGGACGATTTCTCAAAAACTATAATCCTTAACATCTGTTTAACTACGTATTTCTCAATCGGACATTACTGGGAAGAGCTGAATAATTGGACAACCAGAAGTAGCAGTTTCTTAAAAAAAAATCTTCTAGATATTATTTTTTGATAAATTTTGTTCTTGTTTATTAAATACAGAAGGCTTATTATTAATATTTTAATTATCCGCCATTGCATTGATTAATAACATAATATAATATTTTATACTATTGGATAGCAAATTTTATGTACTTTTCAAATTTGAGTAAATATATAGGGTATTCCATTTGAAAATACGTAGTTACATATCATTGCGAAAAATTGTAACACCCAGGGATTGGAAACCGCAGAAAAATGGTTTGGCGTCGGGTTAAGAAAACAGCATTGACTGTCTCCTTGCATGCAGAAGCTATCGACATCTTACAAACGCTGAAGAAAGAAAAGCAAAAGGACTACGACCAACTAGTCAAGCGATTGTATATTCGGTATGAAAATACGCACCTGGAGCATGTGTGACAGACGCAACTGCGGAATCGGTATCAAAGTTCGAAAGAAAGCCTTCAAGAATTTGAAGCCGACGTAGCTTGTTTGATAGCGTCTTGGAGTGCTTGGTCACTCAAGCATTCATCCACTGAGTTCGAGAATAAGAAACTCAGCAAGCACTACGATTGGCCCGCTCAATTGGTGCACTTTCATATGCATTAGAACATGAAGCTGCCAAACAAGCTTCACGTAACCAATCGCGAGTGCGGGATATTAATGGAGAAAGAAATGAAAAAATGAAGATCTAGATGAGGGGTGCAACGATTTACAAGTGAAATGTTTGCTGGGAAAAAGAAACTCCGCTGTTGTATTAGCGGTGAACTGGGTCCTCCTCAGAAAACTGCAAAAGAAGATGCGAGCGAAAAAAGAAGAAATGGAATTGGAAAACTAGTCGAGTTGAAGAGAGGAGCAATCATCGAACCATAATCTAGTAGCCCCACAGTCAGTGAGTGGCATTATTTCATCATTAAGCCAACAGCATCTGCATGGATCTGTAACGTGAGAGTTACTTGTATAAATATAATATAAATAAATAAGTAGTTATAATGCACAAAAGATTTTGACGTTTATTCCAAATAAAAATAACAATTTTTATAAAAAGCTTTTGAATGTTTAATACAAAACAATAACAATCATAGTAACATTCATCGATAACCATATATATATATATATATATATATATATATATATATATATATATATATATATATATATATATATATATATCTTATATAATACAAAACATATGAAAAGTAATAAAACACTAGGTCACTACATAATTCCCCCTTTTAGAAAGAGAAAAATCAAAAATCACTGATAGGAAATGAATGAATGAAAATGAAATGAGTGATACAAAAATTTCCACATGAAAGCGCAGTTTCAATCTATTTTAAGAAAAGCTGGTTTCAATCTATCAATTGACACTGTGTGCAAACTGTTGTTAACCAAAATTTTAAAAAAAATTTCGTAACGGTTAATAACTTTAAACGGGCCGTCATAAGGTTGCTGTGAAGAGGAACCGATAGCATCATGTCTTATAAAAACATGAGAGGTACGATACAAATTTTTATCTACGAAAATTGTACCATTCTTATATTTTGAAATTATTGGTTTGAAATTATTAATAGTTTGTTTTAACTGTTGAAGATAAAATGGAATATTTGAATCTGATAATTGCTTATTATGTTTATAAAATTCACCTGGTAGACGTAATTTGGTTCCGTAAACTAATTCTGCAGCACAACATTTTATTGGTTCTTTAATGTTGTGCATAAATTGCTACGGAACATTTTGGTAAACAAGTCTCCAAAACGGCTGTACCGATAGGAATAATTTTTACCTCCCGCTACTCGTGGGTAGGGGGGTATAAGGATCATGCTAAAAATCGCATATCGAGATTTTGGTACATGACCACGTTTGAAGGTCCCTACAATCCAATTTTAACATTTTCACGATGATATCTGTGTGTATGTGTGTGTGTGAGTGTGTGTATGTGTGTGTGTGTGTGTGTGTGTGTGTGTGTGTGTGTGTGTGTGTGTGTGTGTGTGTGTGTGTGTGTGTGTGTGGATCCTCTAACGCTCTACGCTCTTATATGGAAACATGCCATTAGATTTTGGAGTAAATCAAATAACCGACAATGGTACTTTACTGGAAGCTCAAAATAGTTTTTCTTTGAAAAATACCTTTAAATGTTATTTTTTCGAGATTTATGTTTTATAAAAATTAAAGATTATTAAATTTGATATAGGTATGCATTAATACTTTTTCTATATATTTCTATATAAATTTATAAAACTATCTATAATTTTAATCCCGGAGCCTACGCTTCAAATACAACTCATACACATGGTCACGCAATTCATATCTCAGATGTTTGTAACTGAGAGATATATGTCACTGTCAACAAACTAATCATTTCAAATAATAGTAATAAAGTTTTAAAAAGAAAATAGCAAATGTAACAATAATTATATGGAAATGGAAAGGAACTTAATACAGTTTCTAGCATAAGTAAATATGTAAAAATATAGGTAAGATAATAAAAACATATATCATCACGGCATATTACCCATTGATGAGTGAGCCAGCTGCTTTGTACGCAGATGTCGGTAATAATGAAGACATATTTGTTCCGTGCAGGCGTTTATCAGGCGTCACTTTATGAGAATCTTGAGAAAGGGTTCGATTCCGACCGACGCCAAATATTTTAGAATTTTAAATGCCACAAAATTGACTCCTATGGTTCACTCTCCATACCAGCAATGAATATAGGTAAGTATATAAATAAATAAAATAAATATATCATCACGGCATATTACCCATTGCTGGGTGTGCCAATCTGCTTTCTACACAGATTTGGGTAACGATGATGATATATTTATACAGTGCGGGCGTTTACCAGGTGTCACCTCACGAGCACTTATTTCTGACGTGAAGGGTGCAACACAGGGGTCATTTTTGTACCATTTAAATTTGAAATATTTGGCGTCGGTCGGGATCGAATCCGGTATTTAAATTTACTTTAATTGTAAGTATTTACATGAACAAAAATTAAATTAAGCGGGAGGTATTTTGTTGACCACATCACACTTTTGGTTTATGACATCTGGATGGTTTGGATTGGAGAACTGTTAGAAACATGTTACAAATCTTCTTCCGCTTTACCGACGTAGAAACTCTCGTTTGCGCCCTTAACTCTAACGGACAGAAAGAAGAACTCAAACGCACCATCGACTGTTACTTTTTTAAGACT
Organism: Harpalus rufipes; assembly: GCA_951394225.1. Taxonomy (NCBI): domain Eukaryota; kingdom Metazoa; phylum Arthropoda; class Insecta; order Coleoptera; family Carabidae; genus Harpalus; species Harpalus rufipes. The sequence continues at coordinate 32,601,290 of OX596276.1, forward strand.
TCTAAATGTATCAAGGCTAATACATGTAGATTTCGTCCTCACGAACTGTTCCGGGACGAAAAAATCTTAAGGTTGTGTACAAATTGCCACGGAACATTTTGGTAAACGAGTCTCCAAAACGGCTCTACCACATAGCCAGCTATGCTAAACATGGAAACTACTACTATATTCATATAATTCAAATTGACAGATGTCAGTATGAGTAAAAAGTAAATTAAGGTGGCAGAGATGAGGATGTTGAAGTAGATGTTGGTGAACACACGGAAAGATACGGTAAGTGTTACAATTTTCTAGAAAGATACAAGAAAGACGATTACATTGGTTTGAACATGACATGAGGAGAAATGAAGAATTATATTTTAACAAGAATGAGTAGTTTAGTAATGGGAGGTTGAAGAAGCAGAGGAAGACCAAAGATAAGATGGAAGGACTGTATTGCGGAAGACTTGAGAGAAAAAGAACCGAATGAGAACGACACGCAAAAATAGCGACCCCTAACGCATGGGAAAAGCTAAAGAGGAAGAAGATGTCAGTGTCAAGTGCAATTTGAATAGTTTGTTTATGAAATAATTATACTGGAAATTTAGAATCTTTTACAAGAAAAATTATGTATGGAATTTATACATTATACATAGGATTGACGGAAGGTATTGTGCTGGCCACAACAGATTTTTTATTTTTAATATTAAAATTAATAATATGAAATATTTCATACACATAAATTTATAAAAATATGTACACTAATATATTATAAGTAACTTTTTTGAGCTTAGATTATATTAAGGGTCTTTGCATTTTTTTTCTCATTCGCCCTAAAATAATTTCGACCAGAATGCAATCTTTATAAAACTGAATTAATCTCTCTTCCATTTTATATTTCACATTTAAAAAACATTATAAGTATTTCAAAAGTATCTTACATCTTATTAAAAGTATTATTTTTCTATGTATTTTAATAAGGATATGAGATAGAACGAATATATAAGGAGACTAAGGTACCTACTTAAAAATAAAAACCAGAATAACAATTTATGAAAAAACTATATTAAGTTGTTTTTGCATATTAATTATAACACCAAGCATTCTTCATGGCATTTAATGAAGTAAATTTTCAATGATTTACTAATAGATTTCCATGCATCCGTTATATTTATAAATAGTTGCTTAGAATTATGATTATTATTCCTTGCAGTAATTTTGTTAACGTTGCGAGATGTAAACACATTTCAAATTAACTTATTACTTATTTTTTCATCCGATCTCAGATGGTTAAAATAGTATAATGCAGAAATTTAAATTGGGTATGAAATTTTCTTTTATATTATACAGGGTGTAACATCAAAACCGACCACCGTCATTATTTTCTTTATTATTATAGTTACAAATAAATACTATAGAACAAAATTATAGAAGACCAAGGGGGACATCCCATTTAAGAAGAAAATATTTTTTTAAACCAGTGGTTCTCAATTTGTAAGACAAAGATTTATTTTTTCAAATGGGATTATATGTATTTTTTATCCTATTCGATAGCGCATATTGTTCTGAATTCAACTATGTCTTAGTTCCTTACATAAGAAAAATATTTAAAAAAATGCGATTGAAATTTAACTAAATTTGATTTTTCTAGTCATTTTTCAAAAACAAAAACTACTATTTGTCAATTTGAATTATTTACAATAGAAATCAAATAGAACACTGTTTATAACGTTTTTAATAAATATTTGTTTCATTTTAATTTAAGCTCAATTGTTTTTCATTCATAGCCTACTGAAAAATAATTATAAAAATAAAATTTATTTAAATTTCAATTGAATTTTTCTCAATATTTTTGTTATGTAAGAATATAAAATAATCTCATGGTTGAATTCAGAAAAAAAATCTTTATCGAATAGGCATAAAAAATATGTATAGTCCCATTTGAATAAATATAACTTTCTGTTGTAACTTGAGAACCACTGGTTTAAAAAAATATTGTCTCCTCTAATGGAATGTCCCCCTTGGGCTCCTACAACTTTGTTCTATAGTATTTTTTTGTTACTATAATAATAAAGAAAATAATGGCAGTGGTCGGTTTTGATGTTACACCCTGTATATTCACTTATGTATTCGTATCGAACTAGTATGCACAACTAAAAACAATAATGAATGTATAATATAAAAAAATACAGCTGGTATTTCTTCTTAATCTTCTGCTTGGGCAGAATGCTAGTTGGTAGCTGCATAATTATTACTGGTTCAAAATCAGTACACAGGATCGCGACGACGACGCTTATGCTTAACCTTTTTTTTTAAATCCATTTTATTTGTGACAGCTGTAAATTTTTATACCAATCATTTGTGTTCAAAACCTACACAATTTATGCAGGCTTTATAGATTGCATAGAATAAAATAGTACAGGGAATAGAAATATAAACCGGTGTATATGCACGGAACCATTTATACGGCTTGCACAGAATGGAATAGAATAGGAGAGAATAGAATGGCAAATAACCAAATTTTATATCTTATTCTATTCTATTCCTGTTCCTATTCCATTTGGCTTATTTCGATGCTATTTCCTAGATGTGTCACCGTACAAGCTAGACGTGCTGTGTTTGTTCTGGCGATAGTTAAAAATTATAAGTTTTTATAATAGTTGTGAGTGTGATACTAAATAAGAAAAATGTTTAGCCGCGACGATAAAGATACGATTACTAAAATGATCAGTGCCTCTCTGTTAAACCAAGATTTTATAAAAAATATTGTGGATCAAGTTACGAGTGTTGTTAACAAAGTGTATGAACGCAAAATTGCAGAACTAGAAAACGAGATTAAAATTCTTAAAAAGATAACTGTGGTCTAATAGACTCATGCGTTAGCTATGAACAAAGTTTCGATAATTTAGAACAATATACTCACCGTAACAATATTCGTATTTTCAGTTTAAAAGAAGAAAAAAGTGAAAATATTGAAAATAAAATAGTTGATCTGTTTCGGGATAAACTAAAAGTGGATATATCCTTGGAAGAAATAGATAGGTGCCATAGACTGGGTAAAATTATAACAACTGGCAAGAAAATTCGGCCTGTTATAGTGAAATTCACTAGCTATCGTTCTCGGCAAGAAATATTTCAATCTAAAAAAATATTAAAGGGCACAGGCATTACTATTAGAGAAGATCATACTAAAACTCGGCTATCCCTCTTGAAATCTGCTACGGAGAAATTCACCACCAAAAACGTCTGGACATCTGATGAGCGTATTAAAGTCAACATTCAAAAACGAGGAAGACCGCATAAGTTGTACGTAAACGATCTCAAAGACATTGAAAATACAAATTCATAAAATTAAACTTTTATGCTGATTCATCTTTTTTGTTCAAATAAGAACTCCCGACATTGTTTAATATATTTGCTAGAACATGTTCAGTGTCAATGAACTCTGCAGCTCACTTGAATTACTGTCCTTGACCAAGTCACCGGTTTGCATATTTTTTCAAAAATAAACAATATTTTTATTTCTGAATCAGATGTGTATATCTCTCATGTTATTGACCTCTATAATAATTATTTTACTTTATGTTAAGTAAATGTATGTTCGATAAACTCATGTTTTTAAAATTTACAGAATTTGTTAAAGAACATAATTTTGATATTGTAGCTGTAACGGAGACATGGATTCGAGAAACTGCTCCTCCACATTTTTTCCATATTGATAATTATTCACTGCTAATGTAGATAGATCTGAAAAACGTGGTGGAGGTGTAGCTTTCTATATCCGTGATTCAATACAGTTTCAAATCTTGGATACATCATTTATCACAAATAATAACGTTGAACATCTATGGATTATGTGCAATATTAATTGTTATAAAATATGTTTTGGAGTTGTGTATAATCCACATATGCGGTTTTATAGAGACTTTACTATTTTAGATGCTATATTTTCAGAATATATCCCGCAATGTGATTATTTAATTTGTGTAGGAGATATTAATATCAATTTACTTGTTAACGATTATAAATCTGATTTTTTTAACGATATATTGTCAGGCAATAATATGCACCAATTAATTTCAAAATATACTAGACCTGCTACTAAATCATTATTAGATGTTATATTAGTGTCTGATAATACCATATGTGTGGATTCTGATGTTATTGATTGTAGCGACATATCTGACCATAGCGGAGTATTTTGTGTTTTAAACTTGGCAAAAACAACTCTTCCAGAGAAGACTTATACCTACAGAGATTTTAATAATTTTAATATGGAAGATTTCTTAAAGGATTGTGAATCTAAACATTGGAGTCAAATTATTAATATTGCAAACATTAATGATAAAGTTGCTTTTCTCAATGAAAATATAATATCAGTTTTCGATAAACATGCTAAAATTAAAACAATTTCTACAAATAAGAATTATACACCCTGGATTACTCCAGTTATAAAAACAATGCAAAGAAAACGCGACAAAGCTCTTAGAGTCTATGAAAAATATAAATCAGAATCGAAATTAAATTATTACAAACAACTGAGAAAATTAACCACCGCAGCAATTAGAAGAGAAAAGCAAGCTTACTGAAATTGCAATATTAACAATAATTTAAATGATTCCAATAAACGTTGGGCAAGCTTAAAGCGACTAGGTGATAAAACTGTGCCAAATAACATAGATGCCTCCCTTTTAAAACCACAACAATTTGGGCGACATTTATTATATAAAGTTGACACAAGCCATGTAAATTCCGAAACCTTACACTATTATTTGAATAACTCATTTTCACATGTTGATAATGAAAAATTGCATTTTAATCTTATTCATAGCGAAGATGTGGAAAGAATTATAATGAAAATCAAATCAAATGCCATAGGTATAGATGAAATTTCGCGTAAAATGATCTTGATTATTCTCCCCGTTATTGAGGATTATATAACACACATCATAAACACTTGCTTACTGGAGGGAGTAGTTCCTGACTCCTGAAAGTTTGCAATCGTAAAACCTTTTGCTAAAAAGATTAAATCCACCACCTTTGACGAATTACGACCCATCAGTATTTTGCCAACCTTATCCAAAGTACTCGAAAAAATATGTTGTGATCAAATTATGACTTATGCCTTGGAAAATAATATAATTCCACCTACGCAATCAGGATTTAGAAGTGGACATAGTACTAATACTTGCCTTCTAAATATTTTAGATTCCTTAATAACTAAATTTGACAAATTCAAAATTTCAATTCTTGTTCAAAACGATTTTTCAAAGGCGTTTGACATAGTTGATCACGAGCTACTACTAGCAAAAATGAAATATAACTTTTCAGATTAGTGTCCTACTATGGTGTAAAAGTTATCTTAATAATAGAAAATTTAACGTCAGCATGCTTCATAATGGTCGACCACTAAATTCTGGTACATTTCCACTACAACGTGTAGTACCGCATGGATCAATTTTGGGACCACTGTTTTTCTTGCTTTATGTATCCGATCTGCCAAAAACTCTGTCTAATTGCGATGTATACTCTTATGCCGACGATACACAGATATTAACATCTGTTGCCGTCGAAGAGCTAAATGAAAAATGCATTTTAATAAATGCTGATTTGGAAAACTTATCGTTATGGGTGAAAAGCAATGGTCTCAAAATTAATCCAAACAAATCTACTTTGATGGTTTTTGGAACAGATTATTTGCCAGACATCTTATTATATGGAGTAATATTAACAAACAGTACTGTTACCACGAATTTAGGATTGCTTATTGATAAAGGTTTAACTTTTAGTATTCACCTCCACAGCAAACTACGAACAGCGATAATTAAACTACGTCATTTGTATCAATTTCGACATATTCTCTCAACGCAAGTAAAATTAAGATTAGTAAAGCCATTAATTTTATCATTATATATTACTGTATATGTGTATATGGTCCAAATTTGACACAAGTTGACAAGAATGGGATTAAGGTTCTGCAAAACTCTTGTTTGTGTTATGCTTATGGTGTGCGTAAATATGACCACATTTCGGAATATAGAACACTAGCTAAAATGCAAGATATTGATGTTAAAATTCAAAAAGCTGTCCTCATTCTAACTCATAACATTAGAATGACAGGAAATCTTTTCTATCTGTGTGACAAATTGAGCCTGAAGAATTATGATTACGGTTTAAGGGGCAAGGATTTATATGCTGTGCCAGCTTTCAACAAGTCTAAATTTAAATGTTGTTTCTCTTACGTAGCACCTTCACTATACAATTCTATCCCAAATGAATTAAAATCTCTGTGTATACACTCTTTTAAAGGTAGAATACAAAATTGATAATGAAGTAGGAGCGGCAATAATAAATAATGAAGAAACTAAGAAAATCCATCTACCTAAAACCACCAGCACTTACACCGCTGAAGCATATACAATTAAAGAAGCAATAAGAAATATAATAAACACAAAAGATAGAAGAAAATCATATATAATATGCACAGACAGTCTAAGTTCAATATTAAATATTAAAAAGCTGTATATTAAAGATGAAATAATAAAAGAAACACAAGAATTAATACATGAAGCCATCCGAGAAAAAGAACATTATATAACATTAACCTGGATACCATCCCATATAGGAATAGACGGCAACGAAAAAGCTGATTTAGCTGCAAAAGATGCAATAAACACGGGTGTAAGATCTACAATAAAAATCCCACCATATGATATCAACGCCGAAATCAAAAAGAAAATAAAAGAAAAATGGAGTAATGAGTGGAGCCAAATACCAGTCACCAACAAACTAAGACGATTGAAGTCAACAATGGACGATCCCAGGAACTAGACGAGAAAAAATTGCAATTACAAGACTAAGAATAGGTCACACCTTACTCCACACAAATATATATTTTCACGTACACAACAGAAAAATGTAATGGTTGTAACCAAGAAATAGATGTAGAACATATATTATTATACTGTAACAAATATTTACAAATTCGACAACAATGTAGTATCCCAAACAATATAAAGGACGCATTAACAAATAATACAAATACCATAAAAAATGTAATAATGTACTTAAAACAATGCAATCTATTATATAAATTGTAAAACTATTGTACCGGAGCACTAATGGCCTTTGTTGCAGAAGTGCTCGATAAACAAACTTCAATAAAAAAAAGGTAGAATAAATTCACTGCTTGATTATTAAATGTTATTGATTATTATAGGTTTTGTTTGAATGTTTGTTTTAAAATATATTTTGTAAAGTAAAATTTAAGATGTATGTGTCTATTTCTGATTCTTATCAATTATTGTATTAAGTTGGCATGTCATTATTTCATTTATATAATAACTGTTATGTGTATGTATTGGATGGGTGGAAGAGCAGCCGTTGGCTAATCCCCGCCATTGCCTCAATAAAGTTTATTATTATTATTATTATTATTATTATTGTTATTATTATTATTATTATTATTATTATTATTATTATTATTATTATTATTATTATTATTATTATTATTATTATTATTATTATTATTATTATTATTATTATTATTATTATTATTATTATTATTATTATTATTATTATTATTATTATTATTATTATTATTATTATTATTATTATTATTATTATTATTATTATTATTATTATTATTATTATTATTATTATTATTATTATTATTATTATTATTATTATTATTATTATTATTATTATTATTATTGTGATTTCGGTGTAATTTTTTTGTAGTAAGTTCTTAAATACGCGTGTACTTACAAAACTGATCACTATACGTACTTTTCATTTTTACCTTCCGTCACCTTTAGGCAAGGAAAGTATTGTCTTTGGTCAAGAAATTCAATGATGAGTTTTTAGTGACTAAATATGTTTTAGGGTCCCTATAATACAATTTTACCATTTTTACGATTGTCTGTATGTATGTGTGTGTGTGTGTGTGTGTGTGTGTTTGTGTCTCTGCGGGCTAGCCGATTGAAGTGTACTACTCTCGGCTTCCCTGTTGGTGTTTCTTAATCCTGTATATCGCGTCCTTTATTCTCTTAACGACCTCATTTGGACCTTCCCAATTTCTTTGTAGCTCTGGTGATAAATCTCGGCGCTTTTGAGGATTGTAAAGCCACACTAAATCCCCTGGTTGGTATCCACCTTTTTCTGCCTTGATGTCATACTGGTCCTTCATTCGGTCGCTGGCAGCTTGAGTGTTTGTGCGGACTTGTTCATGAATGTCGTCCATTCTTCTCCGTAAGTCCGTTACGTAATCTTCCCCGGCCAGAACTTCCCCAGGTTTACTGCCGAACACCAAGTCACATAGCAGGCGCAACTCACGCCCAAACAAGATGTTCGCAGGACTTTTCCCTGTGGTTTCATGAACGGATGAACGATAAGCCATTAAGAACAGATGAAGATGTCGGTCCCAGTCTCTTTGGTGGTTGGAGACTACCTTCGACAAATATCGGTTGATCGTTCTGTTCATGCGTTCAACCATGCCATCGGACTGGGGATGTAATGCAGTTGTCCTCGTTTTATTAATCCCTAATATCTTACAGATATTTTGGAAAACGGCAGACTCAAAATTTCTCCCCTGGTCGGAGTGAAGTTCACTTGGAACTCCGAATCGGCATATACACTCCTTGACTAAGGTTTCGGCGACCAGTAGCTTCCTGGTAGGGTAATGGATAGGCTTCAACCCATTTGATGAAGTAGTCCATGACAACCACGATGTATTTATTTCCGTCTTCGCTTTCTGGAAATGGTCCGGCCACGTCAATCGCAATGCGCTCAAATGGACTGCCAAAGTTGTATTGACGCATTGGAGCTTTTCGTCGTCTATGAGGACCGCTGCTTCCAGCGTAAACCACACATTTGTTGCACCAGTCCTTAACGTCTTCCTTGCAGTTAACCCAGTAAAATCGCTGGCGCAATCTTTCTAATTTTTTGTTGACTCCAAAATGGCCACCTCCAGATCCGTCATGGATCTCTTTCAGCACGTCTGGAATTCTATTCTTAGGAATAACCAACTGAGTTCTCTTCTCAGTTCCATCGGTATTTTCCACCAAACGCTTTAACAGGCCATCTTCAATTATCATTGAGTCCCATTGCGCCCAATACGATTTTACACTCTGTGAGTGTGGTGCAACTTCTTCCCATCTTGGTTTTCTCTCTTCTGTTTTCCATTCCAGTATAATTTTCAAATTCGGGTCATTTTCTTGGTCTTCGCGTAGTTCACCGGGCTGCCAATTATCATCGACTACTGTTATTCTGACAATGGTGGAATGTTTTTCTTCCAGTCGACTACAATGCTTGCACTCATCTTGGCATGGCCTTCTGGATAATGCGTCGGCATTACAATGGCTGGTACCCATCCTATGATCGATTTTGAAATCGTATTCCTGTAGTCTTTCAATCCATCTAGCCACCTGACCTTCAGGACTCTTGAATTGTAGCAGCCATTTTAATGCAGCATGGTCAGTTCTAATCAAAAATCTTCTTCCGTACAAATATTTGTAGAAATGTTCCACGGATTTCACGACCGCCAAGAGTTCTTTTCTGGTCACACAGTAATTCCTCTCTGGTTTTGACAAGGTCTTACTAAAGTAGGCAATAACCTTCTCATGCCCATCTTATATCTGGGAAAGAACGCCACCAATTCCGACGTTGCTGGCATCTGTGTCTAGTATGAATTCTCTTTCAGGTAAAGGATAACTCAAGACGGGTGCGCTTGTCAAAGCATGTTTTAGTTCTTTAAATGCAGCTTTACAGTCAATTTCACAGATAAATCTTCTTCCTTCTTCAGTAAGCCTTGTCAATGGCTTGGCTATGTTGGCAAATCCAGGTACATATCGTCGATAATAGGTACACAAACCAAGAAAACTTCTAAGTTCGTGTTTATCCTTAGGTGCTGGCCAGTCTCTCACAGCCTTTATCTTCTTCTGGTCAACTGCAATATCCTTACCGGAAACCACGTGTCCAAGGTAATGAACTTCTCTTTGAAACAGGTGACACTTCTTCGGGATAAGTTTCAGGTTAGCCTTCCTCAATCTCCGGAAAACCTCTTCCAAATTCTTCATGTGGTCCTCGAATGTCTTACCTACCAAAATAATATCGTTAAGGTACACTAAACAGGTTTTTCAAGATAGCCCAGCCAATACTGTTTCCATGATTCGTTCAAACGTTGCAGGAGCATTGCAGAACCCAAACGGCATTACGGTAAATTGCCAGATTCGTGTACCAATGGTGAAGGCTGTTTTCTCCTTGTCTTTTGGATCCAAATTCACTTGCCAGTAGCCGCTCTTTAGGTCCAAAGTGGAGAAAATCTTTGAGCCAGCTAAGGTGTCTAATGTGTCGTCTATTCGAGGTAGCGGGTAGCTATCCTTCTTCGTCACGTTGTTGAGTTGACGATAATCGACGCAAAATCGTGTAGAGCCATCCTTCTTCTTCACTAACACCACTGGTGAAGCCCAAGGACTGCTTGAAGGTTCGATTACACCTTCCATCTTCATGTCCTCAATAATTCTTTCGGCTTCCTCACACTTCGCTAATGGCAGTCTTCTTGCTGGTATGTGTTCCCTGTGGCCTTCACAGTTCGAATAATCGACGATACTGCCAAGCATTCTCCTACAATTATTGTTCCTCTTTTAAGAATAACCGGATAGTTATTTACGTTCATTATCCGAACTGGAATTACCTGGCTGGCTTTGACCAATGATTTTCCGACAACAACTCCAGTGCCAATTTTGGCATCGTCATTCCTGGGCTCAAGCATAACAATGTTTCCCTCACAGTAACCACCATCTAAATGTGCTCCCAGGATAGTTTCACTTCGTTCTGGGAGGGTGATGTCTTCGGCCATTAGTACACGCACAGCCTTGTCGTCTCGTGGATTTAATATGAGTTCTTCTTCATTGACCATCATCACTCCCTTCTTCAGGTCTAGTTTAAAACCGTGCTTTGTCATTGCGTCCATCCCAAGTATTAATTTATCTTCAACATCAGCTACCAGCGCACGATGTTTAAAGGAGGTGTTCCCAATAGAGATGGTGACATCTACTTCTTCTAATGCGGTAGCTTGTTCTCCTGTCGCTGTGCGTAATCGCCATTTAGTTGGTTGAAGATGCGTCTTGCCAGTTTTCTTTACCAAGTCGGGTCTAATTATAGTCTTGGTCGCACCCGTATCCAGTAACATTTTCAGTGGTCTTCCGTCAATAGTGCCATTCACATAGATACTGTTGGCTTGACGATGAAGGGATACGACATAAATGGATTGTGGAGCTACTAGATTACGGGTCGACGGTTGCCCCTTCGCATCAACCCGACTTAGTTTTCCGACTCCTTTTCTTCCTTTGTCGATTCCGTTTTCCTTTGCATTTTTCTGCAAAGTCTCTGCGGATGGCCCAGTTCACCGCAATTCCAACAGCGGAGTTTCTTTCTTCCGGTAAACACTTCACTTGCAATTCGTCGTACTCTCTCATCTAGATCTTCAATGTTATCATTCCTCTCAGCATCGATATTTTGCACTCTCGATTGGTTACGTGAAGCTTGTTTAGCAGCTTCATGTTCTAATGCATATGAGAGTGCGTCAATTAAAGTTTTTGGACGGGCCAATCGCAATGCTTGCTGAGTTTCGTTGTCTCGAACTCCATAGATGAATGATTGTGTAGCCAGGCATTCCAAAACGCTATCAGGAGCTGTAGGATGTGCGAGACGAACCAAACGGGCTACGTCGACTTCAAATTCTTGCAGGCTTTCTTTTGGATTCTGATATCGATTTCTTAATTGCGTCTGGTATACCTGTTCCAGATGCGCATTGCCATATCGCATATCCAACCGCTTGACTAGTTGGTCATAGTCTTCTTGTTCTTCTTCCTTCAGCGTTTGTAAGATATCGATGGCTTCTCCGTGCAACGAGACAGTTAACGCCGTAGCCTACTCCTCGGACGTCCAATTATTTGCTTTTGCGGCCGCTTCAAATTGTTTTAAATAATTCGGCCACGAAGACTTCCCATCAAATTCCGATGTTTTTATGTGCATTTTTGAAGTAGTATCAGGTTTTACTACCTTTCTTCCTTCTATTAGACTTGGCTTAGCAACTTCGGAATTCGACATTGACGACGATGTCATTTTAGTGAACTTTTGTTGTATTTCTTCGATCTTCTTGTCATACTCATCTTTTAAATAATTCAGACCTTCTTCAGTATTTTATTATCAATTTTTGTTCTGAATTTCTAGAATTTTCTTCCAATTGTTCTTCTAAACTTCTAGAATTTTCTTCTAATTTATGTTCTAATGCTCTAGAATTTTCTTCTAATGTTCCTGTCAATTCTTCTTTTAACGTTCTAGAAATTTCTTCGGCTTTTCTAGAACTTTCTGCCATCTCATATTTTAATTCTTCTTTTAATGTTCTAGAATTATCTTCTAATTTATTTTCCAATGTTCTAGAACTTTCTTCTGATTTTCTAGAACTTTCCTCTAATTTTTGTTCTAGGGTTCTTGAACTTTCTGCTAATTTTTCTATCTGTTTATCAATGTCGAATACGTCAAATAAGTAATCGTCAGCATTTTCACCAGCAGCGATTAATGCTTGCCGCAGACGAGATTGTAGAATGCTTTTCAGTCCTGTCGTATCTAATTCTCGTTCTTCCAGTTCTCTCTTGAGATCACTTACTTTTAATTCACCTAATTTTACTTGTTTAGTAGTCATTTTATTTATTTTTATTTATTTACACTTCACAGTTTAACAGCCCCACACCTGACACCAATTGTAACGTTTTTATTTATATGGATGAAGTGTAAAACATAGACAAATATTATTAATAAAAGAATACGTTTATTGAACGATATATAATTAAGGATTAAATATTAAAAGATAATAAAAACAACTAACACTATGATTAAATAATTATAAACATTAAGAATATTTTTAAATGCTTAAACACTACGATTATTTATCTATACCAATATTTATATCACTACACTTATTTACATAACTACATTTATTTATGTTAACAACTGGTAAACTGTTTATTTATATCACTGAGTTCATTTCTGGTTGCTTGTATATATTAGACTGTCCCTCCGCTTTCTTTCGGCCGGTATTTATACCGCTTATAACATTCTAGAAGACTCGAAAGCGACAATGACCTGTATACAAAGGAATGTGGTCACGGCGTAATTAGCCTCTAGCCGCTGCGGCACCGGGGATTGCGTCATCGCTCTGGAACGTTCTGTCAGTGGCGGCGTTGTATACTTTTCTCCCAGGGGCTCTCGTTACACAATGATAAACTGAAAAAAGAAATTCAACCAGTGGTTCTCAAAATATGGATACCAACTTTTTTATTTTAAATAGAAACATATATTTTCATTTGCTAATTCAATGGAACTCTTTATTCTGAATCCAACGATATATAATTTTCATACCCTTACATAACAAAATTTTCGAAAAAAAATAATAAAGTTTCGAATTAATTTTTCCTAAATATGATATTAATTAGAGTGCCATGAATGAAAAAAGTAAACATATTTAAAAAAGAACTTTATTTTCAATTAAATGATTTAGTGTTTATATCTACCTTTTCGTCATGTGTGAATTGATCCATTTTTAGGTATTAAAAATGATATGAAGAACAATTTCTCATTTGACAGAAGTAGCAATAAACAAAATATTCACTTTTTTCATTCATGGCACTCTAATTAATATCATATTTAAGGGGAAGTAATTCAAAACTTTATTATTTTTTTTTTCAAAAAATTTGTTATATAAGGTTATGAAAATTTTATATCGTTGGATTCACAAATAAAAAATATGTTTCTATTTAAAATAAAAAAGTTGTATCCATATTTTGAGAACCACTGGTTGAATTTCTTTTTTCAGTATATCTTTGAAATACCTATGTGAAATAAAGATTCTTTGCTAATTTAACCAACTTCGTATCTCTTCTAGTTTTCGAGATCGCAATGGTAGCCACTTAAAAATGAACAAATATATATATATATATATATATATATATATATATATATATATATATATATATATATATATATATATATATATATATATATATATATATACATATATATATATACAGTGTGTTAATTAAAAACCTGGCCATAGGCGTTTAACATGGGAAATCAGTTTTTCCTTACGCAAAAGTTCCCAAATTATTTTAGGCAAAAATACTTCAAATAAATGTTGTAGAGAATTAAATTCTGCATCCAGATTAGTAATAAGATTTTATTTTCGACGTTTCATAACCGAGAAAATCAATTTCAAAGTTTTTCGAAAATTGCTGATTTATAGCGATAGCCATGAAACTCAAACAAAATTACAAACAATTGTATGACATTGACACAATGAATTAGCCTAACTTAATGTATAAAACAAATATGTTTCTTAAATACATGGTTTAATTTTAGAATACATAGCTGTCAACATATACAAAATAAAATAAAAATGAAAACAAGAATAATGTATTTATTTAAAAAGAAAAACAGAAAACTAGAATGAATATAATTTTATATTAAATGTTCAAATAACCCTCCATTTTGCGCTAAGCAATACCCAAGTCTATTATAAAAGCCATGTCGAACATTATGCAGCTGTCTGGCATTTATTTTTCTACATTCATTGGAAATTACAGCTTTAAGTTTTTTTAATAAAAGACCACATTACACTTATTAAATCACGTATTTTTCTATAGCTTTGTCCACAGTAACACCATTTTATAATCTGAAGCTTTTCTTCATGAGAAAACTGTTCCATACTTCCAAAAAAATATGTTACTGAACGAAAATCACAAAACACAAACTTTCTTTGACAGTTAAGATGTCATACAATTGTTTGTAATTTTGTTTGACTTCCATGGCTATCGCTATAAATCAGCAATTTTCGATAAACTTTGAAATTGATTTTCTCGGTTATGAAACGTCGAAAATAAAATCTTATTACTAATCTGGATGCAGAATTTAATTCTCTACAACATTTATTTGAAGTATTTTTGTCTAAAATAATTTGGGAACTTTTGCGCAAGGAAAAACTGATTTCCCATGTTAAACGCCTATGGCCAGGTTTTTAATTAACACACTGTATATATATATATATATATATATATATATATATATATATATATATATATTTATATATATATATATATATATATATATATATATACATATATATATATATATATATATATATATATATATATATATTTATATATATATATATATATATATACATATATATATATATATATATATATATATATATATATATATATATAACTAATACTGTGTACTGTGTGTCCATTTTGCAAAACTAATTTGTCTAAAAATTTTGCTTCGAGTAATATCAGGTAGGACTTGTTTAGCTGTAACTACATTTCAAAACATTTAATCCAGAAAATAATTTCAAAACAGTATAAGAATTAAAAATATCCCCGTGCATATATCAAAACACACTGCATACAATCCTTATTCAATTCCATTTTTAGAACTGACCGCCGCTTGCTCGACAAAGGCCCAAATAAGTGGTTTATAGTGTATGAGAATGATATTTGGCGTAATAGATTACCGGTTTGTTTCAGCGAACTGCCGACAGACTATACTACTACTTTTGTACACAGCATTGGCGGATGCAGCGGGGGGCGATGGGAGCGATCGCCCCCTCCTTTGTGGTTGGTAAATTTTAATAAAATAATAATTAAAAAATATATTATTTCGTAAATATCGTCGTTTGGTTACTTACTTGTGCGGCGCCCGCTCGCGCAGTTTTATCAATGCGTGTACATGTACATTATTCTTTTAGGTTATGTACACTTCTATAACATAAAATCTAAACATACCAGCAGTTTTACTATAGCTTAGTTTAACTAAAGATATTTGCAAATATTTTTCTTAGACAATTGTAAGATATAAAAATCAATTTAGTTTAATTTATATTTGATTGCATTTCAGCATACGCCATAAAATGTCCAATAAAAAACGCGAACAAAATACATTGTTCTCTTTTTTATCAAAAAACCAAAGTAGTTTTAATTCGAACGATTAAGTTAAAGGTATCTTAATTCGCCTCCTCCTTGGATATTTCCTAGATCCGCCCATGTACACAGTAATAAAGCGTGGGCGCGCGACACTACTAAGTGTAGCGAGCATGCGACCGACGCCACTGGTCGGACGGGTCTAGACCTGTCGGGAATGTAATGAGCTGGTTTCACATTTTGAACAAGTATTTTAAATGAAAGTTTATGCAATATAGTAATAATAAATAGTAATAATAATAGTAATAAAAACCTAATAATTTATTCTTATTTTCGCAAATAAATAAAAAGATTGGCGCCAGAAATAGTCATGAAAAACAGCCTCCCACTCTTGTGACGTCGGAGTACGTACAACACGTCATTCATAGCTAATAGGCAAAAATGCTTACAACAGCCCTATTACCAAGCGTGCATGTAAACAAACACATCGCGATTAGTTTAATTACACTCGCTCACCGTACGTTTTGTCATGTCATTATTCTTATACGTTTGTGTAAATATTCTGTAGTTAGTCAGTTCAGTTCATTCTAACCAGTCGAGTCGAAATAAATAATTAGTTATATAAACACAGTGAAATAAATATCGTCTAAATAAATAGTGGGTTGTATTAATTGTTTAAATAAATAATCTTAGTGTTTCTTAATAATATTCTTAGTCTTTAATTAGTATTTACATTCGTTTATTCATAGTGTTTGTTATTTTTATTATTTTTACCTTCCGTCACCTCTAGGTAAGGCATTTGGTCAAAAAATTCGGTGGTGAGTTTTCAATGAATAAGCAAGTTTTAGGATCCCTACAATATGATTTTACTATTTTTACGATGATGTCTGTATGTATGTGTGTTTGTGTGTGTGTGTGTATATATGTGCGTGTGTGTGTGACTATAATTTCGGCCGCGATATCTCTAATACTAGATTTCCAAAAATTACAGTTTTTACGTATTCATCTTCCTTACATCAATATACAGACTTGATTAGATATTGGTTATAACTGGTCAACCGGAAGTACCCTCATTTAAAGATTTTAATAGTTTTTCTCGAAAAAACGCTGTTAATTTTTTTGACATTTAATGTTATTATAAATATTAAAGAATATTCTTATCTATACGAATTGATTGCATTTTATATTTCATTTTCAATGGATCTGCAACTAAACTATATCTGTTGCAACTTTATGTAATATTTACTTATGTAATCTCGTGTGATATTCTGTACTTTGTATTACGTTTCCTATACCTTGTAACTTTGGTCTAGAGGAAATAAATAAGTTTATTTATTTATATAGAGTTAAAGATTTATAAGGAAATTAAATTTTATAAATCAGTCAGCTATGCTATTACCATGGAAACAGGTACTATATTAAGAAAATTCAGATAATTCAAATTGACAGATGTCAGTGTCAATGCAAAAAAATGAATGTGGCAGAGACGAGGTTATTGAGATAGATGTTGGGGAAGACACGAAAAGATAGGATAAGGAATGAAAGAATAAGGGAATGGATCGAGTGATAGAAGTTTCTAGAAAGATACAAGAGAGACGATTACATTGGTTTGAACATGACATGAGAAGAGATGAAGAATATATTGGAAGAATGAACAGCTTAGTAATAGAAGGTAGAAGAAACAGAGGAAGACCAAAGATAAGATGGAAGAACTGTATTGCGGAAGATTTGAAAGAAGAGGAACGGATTAAAAACGACACGCAAAACAGAAATGAGTGGAAGAAGAAAATAAAACATAGCGACCCCTAACGAATAGGAAAAGCTAAAGAAGAAGATGTCAGTGTCAAGTGCAATTTGCATAGTTTGTTTATGAAATAATTTTACTGGATATATAGAATCTTTTGCAATAAAATTTATGTATTGAGTTTTTACATAATACACAGGATTTGACGGAAGGTGATTTGCTGGCCACATCAGATTTTTTTGTTTTTTTTTATTTATTTATCATTTAATAAACTTTTATTTTAATTAATAATATTTCGCTGATTTTGACACTTCATCCAAATAAACAAACGTTAAGTATTCATGTATAAATGTTATTATTATTATAAAATTCGTAAAATAGAAGGCAAGAGTTAGTAGTAAAAAAAAAAACTATATGAACCACGGTTATGAAGAATATTATTGTCCTCGCGAATTATATCCCTCGGTGTACTCGGGATTATAATCTTTTTGCTTAGTCAATAATGATATTCTTCATAACCTTGTTATATATATAATATACTATTTATCTACCTTTGTTTTTAAACTATTTTGTTATCTACCCTTACGGTGAAAGTGCTACTCAATTCACTATTTTGAGTAGAAAAAAGTACACTTTAAATTCTGCAATGAAAACAATATTTTATTTTAATTTTTTTAATAAATATATAACAATTTTTGCAAATACTATGAATGTAAATAAAATCACTCGCTGTATTTAAATTCACCTTTCAACACGACCAGCCTGGAATAAAAATCAATGGTATAACAATACTTGTATTCTCTATTCTGTGTCCGAACGCTTAGTCTACCATTTTTTATTTCATTTTGCTTTTTTTTTAATTTGCCGCAACTGGAACCTAACTAGTGATAAAAATAAAAAATTAACTCACTAAAGATTGTATTGTAAGTACTCAATAAACCTTTATTTCTGCCTAAATAATAAAAAGGAACGAAGCGAAAAGATTAACTTCTCTAGTGAATATGTGATAGAAATTCTATATTCATCTGTAGTTTATACGAGTAGCACTGGTACGCATCCTTGTTTCCTTTCGCAACATTTTTCTTAGGCAAAATTTCAAAGCAATTATTAAAAAAAAAATCTTGCACGATAGGATTTGTTTTAATGTTTGCCGATAGGGTTTTCCAGGCAGTGAGTTTTATTTACAAATTACTAATGTAAATAACTTACCGATCGGGAAGCGGAGGCAGTAAAAAAACAACGATTAATGCTTAATTTAAAAATGATAACTAAAAATTATTTATAATTTAATATAATATAATGTAAAACAGATTAACACAACTTCATCCATATTTTCTGTAAGGAATGGTTAAAATTTGGTAAATTATGTACTAAATATGAATGCGGAAAGTCCCCAAATGTACACAAATGTCTGTTTTCTATTCGCATGTCATTCAAAACAGGCTGAAGAAGTAACTATGGTTTTGTAAGTAATTTTTCACTTTTGTATTCGTTTCTAAATAATAATATATTTATCGTGTTTCTTTCTATCATATTGAATTAATTAAATATATTTTCCACATATTGCCTATTGTATTCACACATGTAATAATAATTCTTAATAAATATTATTTCTACTTTAAAATAATTCACGGTAACTACGTTACAGAAATTCACTGTTAATATAATAATATGTTTAGTTTTTACCTTCCGTCACCTTTAGGTAAGGAAGAATTGTCTTTGGTCAAAAAATTCAGTGATGAGTTTTTACTGAATAAGCATGTTTTAAGGTCCCTATAATACGATTTTATCATTTTTACGATGATGTCTGTATGTATGTAAGTGTGTCTGTGTGTGTGTGCCAAAAGTTCCGGATCCCATAACTTCAATACCACGATTCCAAAAATTATATTTTTTTCGTATTCCTCAAGTTTACATCCAGAAGAACAAGTGATTAGATTTTGGTTATAATTGGTGAACCGGAAGTTGCCACGTTTGAAGATTTAACAGTTAAATTTGATTTATTGGCATTTAACGTTATTATAACTTATAGAATATATTATTCTCTATACGATTTGATTACATTTTATACTTCATATTTAATAGATACAGAGTTAAAGAATTTTAAAGAAATTAAATTTTATAATTCAGCCAGCTATGTTAACCATGGAAACTGCTATTATATTCATATAATTCAAATTGACAGATGTCAGTATGAGTAAAAAGTAAATTAATGTGGCAGAGATGAGGATGTTGAAGTAGATGTTGGGGAAACACGGAAAGATACGGTAAGAAAATAACTCTAGTGTTACAATTTTCTAGAAAGATACAAGAAAGACGATTACATTGGTTTGAACATGTCATGAGGAGAAATGAAGAATTATATTTGAACAAGAATGAGTAGTTTAGTAATGGGAGGTTGAAGAAGCAGAGAAAGACCAAAGATAAGATAGAAGGACTGTATTGCGGAAGAAAAAGAACCGAATGAGAACGACACGCAAAAATATCGACTCCTAACGAATGGGTTAAAGCTAAAGAGGAAGAAGATGTCAGTGTCAAGTGCAATTTGAATAGTTTGTTTATGAAATAATTTTACTGGAAATTTATAATCTTTTCCAAGAAAAATTATGTATGGAATTTATACATTATACACAGGATTGACGGAAGGTATTGTGCTGGCCACAACAGATTTTTTATGGATATTCTTGACCTCATGAGGGGAGAGAAATAGATGAACGTTGAAACTAGTTATGTCAAATACAATATACAGGAAGTACAAAGAAAACTATACTGAAAAAGAATTTTTGAAACTCATATTTACTCATATATGCAGATTTCTTACTTTTCATCTAATAAACAAATTTTCTTATCATCATCGATAAAAGACGTTATTACCAAAAATATCCACATTACTAACTAACAAAATCATTACCAAAATATTTCACAAACACTCACATTACAAAGACTTTTCTCTTAAAATATATTTTCTGTTTCAGTTTTATACTAAACTGGTTTACTTCCGAAGAAGTGAAAAAAACACTAAAGAAGAGGTGCGTTAAGTTGGAAGAAGCTAGATGTTTAACCAAAGTAAGAGAAGAATGGAAGAAGATATGGAGAAGAAAAGCAGAAGAATAGTTCAGTACCTAACACCCAGCCTACATCTGAAAGGGTAGAAAAGAATTAGGATTACCGGATAAATGCATAATACATAAATTTTCTTGCAAAAGATTCTATATTACCAGTAAAATTATTTCATAAACAAACTATGCAAATTGCACTTGGCAATGACGTCTTCTTCTTTAGCTTTTCCCATTCGTTAGGGGTCGTTATTTTTTGTTTTATTCTTCCACTCATTTCTGTTTTCCGTGTCGTTCTCATTCCGTTCCTCTTCTTTCAAGTCTTCCGCAATACAGTCCTTCCGTCTTACCATTGATCTTCCTCCGTTCTTCTACCTTCTATTAATAAGCTATTCATTCTTCTTCCAATATATTCTTCATCTCTCCTCATGATATGTTCAAACCAATGTAATCGTCTCTAGTATCTTTCTAGAAACTTCTATCACTCGAGCCATTTACCTTATCCTTACATTCCGTATCCTATATTTCCGTGTTTTCCCAAATATCCATCTCAACATCCTCATTTCTGCCACATTCATTTTCTTTTCATTGATACTGACATCTGTCAATTTGAATTATCTGAATATATTAGTAGTTTCCATGGTTAGCATAACTGGCTGATTTATGAAATTTAATATTTTTATAATTCTTTAACTCTATCTATTGAATATGAAGTATAAAATGCAATCAAATCGTATAGAGGATATATATTCTTTAACCCTTGTCTTACCGAAATAGGATCAAAACTGACCCGATTATCGGATTTTTGTTCATAATTCTCATGATAGAAATATTGCAAACAATTGCTCTTGAGAATTCTCCTAAAATATGTTAATTTGTTACATTTAATGTTCGTTAATAGAAGTTTATGAAGTATTGAGTTTTTTACCATTCTTTTAATTTGGGTCTACGATGACCCGATTTTGGTTTTCGATGTGATGATTTAATAACCATACAAAATAAAGTAATAAAGGAATAATTTGGTTATATTGATCAGGATGAAAATGCAGAGTAAATTTAGTAATATATTGTTTACTTTATTATAATAAATAATGATTTAAGATGTTTATTTAGATTAAGAATAATTTGTTTTGTTTTATATTTTTTCATGTTTTCTTTTAATATAAAAATTAATTATTAGAGAAATACAAATTTTCATTATTATTAATAAAGAAAGTTTTGTATTTTACTTCGAAATTTTATTTTTCCTTATTTTATAATAATTTTTTATTATTCAGTTTTTAGCCATTATCTAGTGTCCTATGAGAATTTTTGGAAAAACAAGAGCATATCTAAGACGGTCCCCTATAGGTTCACAAAAAGTTCCATTTAACCGACATGGTATCTCTTATAGTTTTCAAGATCCCAATAGTGACACCTCTACATGGGATACACTGTATATATTCATAAATTTGAAAAGTTTATTTTTAAGTACGAAAAATGACACAGACTACAAAAATACATGGTATTTTAAACCAGAAAAATTGTCATCTTTGGATGCCCGAGGAACTATATTCTATTCCAATATAATGTTTAGTTGGGAATAATTTATAATTATTTGATTGGTCCATTTTTTATCTCTGTGGTTAAACAATAAAGGGTATATGAACTTATCTATTTCTAAATCTAACTATATATCGGGAAAAAGTTTCCAGATAGATAAAAGAGAGACGACTATATTGATATGGGCATATTATGAGTAGAGATGAAGAATATATTGGAAGAAGAATGAACAGCTTAATGATTGACGGTGGAAGAAACAAAGGAAGACCGGAGAAAAGATGGACGGACTGTATTACGCAAGGAGAGAAAAAGAACTGAATGAGGACGACACGCATAATAGAAATGAGTGGAAGAAGAAAATCAGGAAGAGTAACCCCGAACGAATGGGGGAAAGTCGAGGGGAAAGCTAAAGAAGTTCTTATTACAAAAGTAATACTGTATACTGAAATTTTCGTCACTTTCGCAAAAACACCAAGGTAGTAGTACATACTACTTTTTTTCTTGTACAGAATTATAGAAATGTGGATCAGAAGTAAATTTAGAAAAAAAAAATCTGTTGTGGCCAGCACAATGCCTTCCGTCAATCCTGTGTATTATGTATAAACTCCATCCATAAATTTTCTTGTAAAAGATTCTAAATTTTCAGTAAAATTATTCCATAAACAAACTATGCAAATTGCACTTGACACTAGGCTTGATGTACTCGGCTAGGAGGACGCTTCAGTTTTCACGGCCCTCGTGAAAACGTTTATAACCGTCCACTAAGGCAATTTTTTTGTTCGATCATTATTAAATAAAAACAAACGCAAACTACGCGTTCAAAACCTGACTTACACTTCAAAGACCGTAGTACCAACGTGATATGAATAATGCGAAAAAATTATAAATAAAGGAGTATATACTATGTGAAAATTAAATGTTTGATCACATATTGTGGCCAGCGCACGGCCGACGCGCTAAACAAGCGAGTTTAAACCTATCAGTGATTTAATTGTCACACGCGCCAGGTGAGTAAACAAACATATGCACCGCGCGACCTTGTGACAGGATTAGACTTTCTCTCGAGCGTCCGTCTGAGGCTGACGTGTGTGTGGCGTCACAGAGGCAATATATCTGGTGGCGTGACTGTGTACTCAATCGTGCCCCAAGTTTCTAGATAAGTACAGTGCTACATAAATGCGAAGCGGCTCTGTGCGAGGCAGGTGAATCCAGAGTAGTCAGTCGAGTCGACATCGAGTCTACACGCATGGTGAAATAAATAGTGATATAAATATATTGAAAAATTGGAGCAGAGTTCTAGAAAATTCAGAAGAATATTCTAGAATTCTGCTACAGACAGGACAAAAATTAGAATAAAATTCTAAAAGTTTAGAAAATTTAGAAAAATTGAAGGATACTTCTAGAAAAATAGAAGAAAATTCTAAAATTCTGCAGCAAACAACAGGACAAAAATTCAAGAAAAGTTCTAGAATAGCAGAAGAAAATTCTAGAACACTAAAAGATGAATTAATGGAATAGTCACAAAATTAGAGCAAAAAGAATAAAGTTCTACAAAGAGAAGATAATTCTAGAACATTATAACAAAAATTAGATGAAACTTCTAGAACATTAAAACAGGTAATGGAAGAAAATTTTAGAATTCTAGAGCAAACATTAGAACAAATATTAGAAGAGATTTCTAGAAAAAACTAAAGAAGAGTTGAAGAATTTAAAATAAGAGTATGACAAGAAGCTCGAGAAATTACAAGAAAAGTTCTCCAGAATTACGTCGTTGTCAATGTCAAACTGTTGGAATTGCGGTGAACTAGGTCATCTGCAAACACTTTGCAGAAAACTGGAAAAGAAGACGGAAGCGAAACGTAAGAAAGTAGAAGCAGACAGAAGTAAAAGAGAAGATAAGAAGAAATTACTTCGTGAACAAAAGAATCGTAAATAATAGAAAGAGAATCATTCCACCGTCGTCAGGAAAACAGTAGTCGATTATAATTGGCAGCCCGATGAACTACACAAAGACCAGGAAGATGACCCAACTTATACTGGAATGGAAAGCAAAAGAGAAACCTAGTATGGGAAGATGTTGCACCGTACTCACAGAGTGTAAAATCGTATTAGGAGCAATGAGACTCCATGGTAGTTGAGGATGGCCCCTTAAAGCCTGTTTTAGAAAATGCTGATGGCACTGAGAAGACAATTCATTTGGTTATTTCTAAAAGTAGACAACCAGACATTCTGAAAGCTATCCATGACAGATTTGGAGGAAGCTATTTTGGAGTATACAAAACTATGGAAAGATTGCGCCATCTACTTTACTGGTTTTATTGCAAGGAAGATGTTAAAAACTAGTGCAAGGAATATTTGTGAAAGCAACGGTCCTCAGACGACGAAGAGCTCCAATACGGTAACACGACGTTGGTAGTCCATTTTTGTTTGCAAGTGACGTGGCCCGACCATTCCAGAAACTTACGACCAAAAAAATAGATCGTTGTTGTCATGGACTACTTCACCAAGTGGGTTTGGTCAGAGAATATATATGCCGATTTGGGGTATCACGTGAACATCTCTCCGACTAGGGAGTAAAATTTTGAATGTACCGCTTTCCGAAATATGTGTAAAATATTAGGCATCAATAAAACAAGAACAAATGTATTATATCCGCAGTCTGGTGGCATGATTAAGTGGATCAACAGAACGATCAACCGATAGGTGTCGAAGGTAGCCTCCAACCAAAGAGACAGGGACTAGGGACCGACATCATCATCTGTTTTTGATGGCTTCTTGTTCATCCGTCCACGAAACAACAGGACAAACTCCTGCGAACATCTTATTCGGGCGTTGCGCTTAACATGTGCCTTGGTGTTAGGCAGTCAATCTGGGAATGACCTGGCCAGGGAAGTTATGTTAAGGACTTACGAAGAAGAATGGATGACATCCATGAACAAGTCCGTACGAATATTCAAGATGCCAGCGGCCGAATGTGAGACCTGTATGATATCAAGGCTGGAAAAGGTTCATATCAACCTGAGAATTTAGTATGGCTTTACAATCCACAAAGGTATCGCGGTTTATCACCAAAACTACAAAGAAATTGGGAGTTAAAAGGATAAACAACGTGATATATAGAATTTGAAAAACACCTACTGGGAAACCGAAAGTACTTAGTACACTTTAATTGACTAGCCCCTTGCACAGGTGACAACCATGAATACGATCATGAGAACGGTTCATCGGATCATGGCTCAGGAACCGACTTTTGAAGTCTTCATGGAAGACTATTCCTCTAGCCTATGGCTCGAAACCCGTTCGCCGTGTCTTCAGATTATTTCATCGGCAACTTCGTAACAAAAAATTTAAAATGTCTCGCAACATACCTTCAGTCTGTAAAATAAAATTTGGACGACTACAAGAACTGACCAACCAACGTCCATCCATCGGGAAAGCGCTACGACTGAGGGATAGTAATGCACAACATTAGCGGTACATTTATTACCTAGTTACAAAACTACGCTCGTGCCATATGCCGTTGTATCACAAGCTATAGAACTCGATATGCGATTTGAGGGATTATCTACTAGAGAATGACATATTGAAGCTAGTAGTACCGAAGTAATGCTGTGGACTGGATTGTTTGAATTGGAGGATTGTTTGAAATATGATGGAAATCCTCTTCCACTTTACCAGAATTGAAATTCTCGTCAGCAGCTAACCTAACCTAACGGACAAAAATAAGAACTCAAAAGGACCATCGACTGTAATTTCTTTAAGACTTCTAAATGCACCGAGGGTAATACATGCAGATTTCGTCGTCACGAACAGTTCTGGGACCAAAAAGTCGTAAAAAGGGGCAATGTGGCGAGCACACGACTGATGCGCGTAACGAACAAGTTTAGACCTGTCTGTGACTAGACTTGCGCGCCGTTCGACCGTGTAACAGGATTAGACTTGCTCGCTCTCGTTCGCGGTTTATCTCCAAAGCTACTTCTCGAAGGCGATGACGTAATTGTCGTGCACCCGCCTGCGGCTAATGTTGGTGTGGCATGCCGCGTAGTCGAATGTTCACGAAGTTTCTAGATAAATGTAGAGCTATATAAAATCGAAGCGGACCTATATGAGGCAGTTCAGTTCAGTCTGTTCAGTCGAGTCGACGAGTTCACACGCATGGTGAAACAAATAGTTAATGATGTAAATACAGTGAAATAAATATGTAAATAAACAGTGCGTTGTGTTAATTATTTAAATAAATAATATTAGGGTTTAAGTGTTTAGTAATATTCTTAGTCTTTAGTGTTTATATTTGTTTATTCATAGTGTTTGTTATTACTTTCCGTCACCTTTAGGTAAGGAAGGTATTGTCTTTGGTCAAAAAAATTAATGATGAGTTCTTCGTGAATAAGTACGTTTTAGGGTCGATATTATTCGATTTTACCATTTTTACGATGATGTCTGTATGTATGGATGTGTGTGGGTGTATGTGTGTGTGTCTGTGTGTGTGTGACGAAAGTTTCGGATCGCATAACTTCAATACCACGATTCCAAGTTTACATCCAGAAGAACAAGTGATTAGATTATGGTTATAAATGGTCAACCGGAAGTACCCTCATTTGAAGATTTAACAGTTTTTCTTGAGAAAACGCAGTTAAATATCATTTATTGACATTTAACGTTATTATAACTTGAAGAATATATTATTCTCTATATGATTTGATCGCATTTTATACTTCATATTCAATAGATATAGAGTTAAAGAATGATAAAGATATTAAATTTCATAAATTAGCCAGATATGTTAACCAAGAAAACTGCTGATATATTCAAATAATTCAAATTGACAGATGTCAGTATCAATAGATACGTTCAATGAAGTATGCAGTTCAATCAAATGCTAGGTAAGCAAACGAGACTTGTTGCTTAGTACACTGAAATATTTGCTAGCTATATGACGAACTGATATT
This sequence comes from Harpalus rufipes, assembly GCA_951394225.1. Classification (NCBI taxonomy): domain Eukaryota; kingdom Metazoa; phylum Arthropoda; class Insecta; order Coleoptera; family Carabidae; genus Harpalus; species Harpalus rufipes. The sequence continues at coordinate 32,628,540 of OX596276.1, forward strand.
CACAAATGTCATCGAGAAAGTTATACAGTTGTCAAATATAACATGTGTATCTCTCATATCCCTTTTATTGGTTTGGAAAGTTATACAAAATGAATTTATAGATAGGTACAGTTATTAGCAGATAGTGGAATTTAATTTTGAACATTTTTTTAGGTCTAAGAAAATATTTCATATTTAACAAAGTTATGAACATTCATCATAAAACTTGGAAAGCCTTTTTGACATGTAATTAATATAAATACATCATAAAATGAGATAGAAACAATACAAGTTAAATTCATGTATGTATAATTTGCATTTCCCGCCATTATATTTCATATGTTAGCAAGACAAGAGAGAAATTTGGCGCTTGGATTGCTTGCGAGCAAATCAAGCAAATGCAAAATTGTTCAACAAATTTTAATTCCGATTGCTTGTTTTCCTGGGGCTTATTGAACGCTCCTAATTAAAAGTAAATGAATGTGGCAAAGATGAGAATATTGGGGAAGACACGGAAAGATACGGTAAGGAATGAAAGAATAAGGGAAATAACTCTAGTGTTAGAAGTTTCTAGAAAGATACAAGAGAGACGATTACATTAGTTTGAACATGTCATGAGGAGAGATGAAGAATATATTGGAAGAAGAATGAATAGCTTAGTAATAGAAGGTTGAAGAAACAGAGGAAGACCAAAGATAAGTTGGAAGGACTGTATTGCGGAAGACTTGAGAGAAAAAGAACTGTATAATAATGACGTGCAAAAGAGAAATGAGCTGAAGAAGAAAATACAGAATAGCGGCCCGTAACGAATGGGAAAAGCTAAAGAAGAAGAAGATGTCAGTGTCAAGTGCAATTTGCATAGTTTGTTTATGAAATAATTTTACTGGAAATTTAGAATCTTTGGAAGAAAATTTATGTATGGAATTTATACATAATACACAGGATTGATGGAAGGTATTGTACTGGCCACATCAGATTTTTAAAATTATCTTTTAGTTATTTATTTATTTATCATTCAATAAACTTTTACTATTTTACTATTTCTCTAATTTTTACACTTCACCCAATTAAATAAACTTTACAATATACGAAAAGTTTAATACCCAGTTTCACCAACAAGGCTTAAATTTTAAGCTAGGTTTAAACAAATAAATGTAAATCGAAATTTTGACATTATAATTCACTTGACATTTCACATCGACGCAATATTGTCAATTTAAGCCAAGTTTAATATTTAAGTTACGTTGGTGCAACCGACCATAAGTAGCCTAATAGTAATTATAAAAGTCAAATTTATATTATCCTGTAATCAAAAATCGCATTTAAAAGTATCACACCTTTAAAACGGTAGCCATGTAAAAATTCGGTTATGACGTATCCGGCCCTGGTTATATCTCAAGATGGACGCTATATGTTATTACTTCTCATGGGCCTGTTTAGAGTTTAGAAATAAAAATTACAGGTTTGTCCACGGGTAAAACAAAATCTTGCCTTAAAGAAATGTGTAATGCAAGTTTAATGATTCACAGTAAAATAAAATGTTGAATACAGTAAATTGACACTTTGAATGACAAATGGCAGATGTCAATATGATATTCATGGTAATCCCTTGAATTATATTTTGTCTTTTTCTACGCCATATAAACATGGTCTAAAACTATTTCTGATTAATAGATAACGCATGTCATGCTAAATTCACATGCATATTCTAGAGTCACACACCTAATTCGTGGGAAATAAAGGTTTATTAAAACTATCTTTTAGCAAGGTGTAGCTTCGTCAGAAGTGAAAATTCTTCAAACAATTATTTTGCGAGATATATCAGTAATTACTAACATACACTGTTCCATGTTTCTTGGACAAAAATAAGTTTCTATGATATAGCTGCATTTAGTGCATACGTTTTACAGTTATACGTTATTATCAACAGGCTACATTGATCAAAGTTGACAGACAGGTTGGACTTAAATATGTATTATTGAGTATCGTCCAAATGCTCCCCAAGCCAATTTGAGCATATTATGAGTTTACTTCCTTTGTATTAACTGAGATTATAAATAAGATTTATAAAGTTGGAATGAAGAAATGTCACAAACACATGGTTAGCTAAGTATTATTTAAAATATTTAAGTTAACCTTTTTAGATGATTTTCAGATTCTCAATATTTATTAGTTCAGTATATTTCGAAATTATGAACTATTATTTATAAAATTTATGTAGATATATGTTCACGTCTTTGAATTGAAAGTGAAATCTGACCACTCCTCTTTTGAACCATACAACTTATTCACAAATCTTTTGTCACCTTAAATGACAAAACTCATTAGCAGATTTTTACTTGAAATAGAAAGTTTGGCAAGCAAAACATAATCTACTACAGAAATTGAATTAAGACTTTAGTTATTCGAGATGCAAACATATTGAGTGGGCTGATGTCACCGAAGACGATCTCGCGGAAACTCGCGGTGCGCTCACTTCATTAATTAATTCACATGGGAAAGTTGTTGCGTAATGCTAAATATTATGAATTCTTCCATGTTTGTGTTTCGCTTTTAACACAATATTGAAGTATTTCTTAGTTTCTCCACAGATAACTTGTTTTGCTAGAGTAACTCCATTCTCATTATTTTATTAGATTCAGGTACGTAAATAAATTATAAATATCTACGAAGATTAAGGAACATATCTATATGAACTTATTGATCTAAAATAATATATAAAATGTTACATGTTAATTATCAGTTATAAGCTGGTACAATAACCTCTTATAATATTAATTCGTGAGTATAATAAAGTCACATGCAGATATTAATATCATAACGAAAATGAAATATCAATTATAATAGTGATATAAGAAAAGGATGCTTATAAAATTTTAAGTTCTCTGGCGAATTCATAGATATGATAATAATTATGTAAAACTTAGTTTAAAAGTTTATTGCGTTTAGAATTTTATTATTTAAGGAACCATTTTTAAATAATTCATAGTTGCAAAATATTTTGAATAACATAACCTAGAATATAGTCACCTTCGGCCGACTTATATAGGTTAGATATATTCGCAAATAATTAAACAACACTATATAGATTATGAATAAATTCATTAAACTTATTGTATTTGAATGCAATATGATTACTAGATGTTTCAGTATTAAACAGGAAAATTTAATATTTTAATAAAGAACCTAAAGAAGTATAAAAACTTGTTCATTTAAGAAAAATATTCTGAAATAAGTATATTGTACATTTACACTCATTGAAAATTACCTTTAAGATGATATGTTTGTAAAGGGGGCTACAATTTTCAAAATACGTTCATATTTTTACCTTACGCTATCCTTGTTAAGAGTAGTATAGGGATCGTGCTAAATATCGCATATCGAGATTTTGGTAAATGACCACGTTTTAAGGTCCCTACTGTCACTAGAATCCAATTATAACATTTTCACGATGATGTCTGTGTGTGTGTGTATGTGTATGTGCGTGCGTGTGTGTGTGTGTCATCATCATGGCATATTACCCATTGCTGGGTATGCCAATCTGCTTTGTACACAATATTCGGTAACGATGATGACATATTTGTACCGTGCGGGCATTTACCAGGTGTCACCTCACGAGCACTTATTGCTGGCGTGGAGAGTGCACAGGGGTTATTTTTGTGCCATTTAAAATTCGAAATATGTGGCGTCGGTCGGGATCGAACCCGGTATTTAAATTTAATTTAATTTTAAGTATTTACATAAAGAAAAATTAAATTAAGCGGGAGGTATTGTGTTGGCCACATCAGATTTTTAATTTTATAAATAATGATGAAATAGGTTAGGTTAGGTTATTATGTAATCCACTAAAACCTTCTGTTGGCCAACATTTCAAATTTATGATCTCCAGTACGGATGTAAAAAAAATCTGTTTTCAAAATCTATCTGTCTTTTGAAAGTCTGCTTTGATATTTTATATAAATCGTAGGCAAAATTTCTAATTTTTTGACTATAGAGAATTTAATGGTTATAGTTTTTCAAGTTTCAATGTTCTTATTTATATTAATTTTGGCAAATTACGAAATGTTTTCATGAATTTGTATTTTTGAACTATGAAACCTGTAATAGTAATATGCAAGTCAGATACTTACTTTATCTACAACTATTAAATTCACAGATTATAAACATATGGTAAATATATTTGTGATTATGACGTTGACGTTACAGAGGAAGCCGAAATGATTGATATGTCAAATGTTGATGACACATATTGACATGAGTTTCTTGTTTCTTTATTAATATATTTACTTAATTAGTATATTTTAAATTTATCAATCAATATTAACCTACAAAAGTATTAATAATATAATGTAATCCACTTATTTTTTAAATTTCTTACTTTGGAATATGAATATTTCATATTCCTTTAATGTAATAAAGTAGCATAATGGGTAGGTTCAATAAGAGCAGCAAAAGTCAACACTGTTCAGCACACCAGAGGTTGAAACTATTGAACTTTTTGCTGTTTTTGCTTTACTAACTTTGCTGGCGAGCAAAGAAAGTGAGGAATTTTTAGCAGCCTTTTGATGCTGCGAAATTTTTGTACGACATTTCAAATGGAGAATGAAGATTTATTTATAATGAATTTATAATGTGAAAGCAATAATTTATAGACAATTGCGGCAACTGTTGTATATTGTATAAAGCATGAGTAATTCTTTACAAATACGAAATACTGATTTTTGTATTTAACAATGAAATAAAACAAGACGACGTAGGTGTATGTGGCTCATTATTTTTATAATTTTTAAATTTTAATTGCGCACCGTTTTCTTCACGATTTTCAGTGGAGATTATGCGCCTCTCTTCCATAAAAATTATGCTACCAGCTAAAAAATAAACATTATACTATGATACAATTTACCCTAATACAAAAACATTCCTACTGAAGGACACATCCTCATTTGTTAAAAAATTAACGTTTTTGTTATTCATTGTACCTTTCTATAAATTAAACAAAAGAAGACCCATCACAATGTAATATATAACATACATATAAAACGTAAACAAATGGATTAAATATGCTGCCTTCCCGTGGTAAGCATATTACCCAAAAATGAACCGTTCAATAGATTCATTATTTTGCTAGTTTTGCTACTGATTGCTGTTAGTTAGCGATGCTTGAACTTACCCTATGTATTTAGAGTTGTCTGTATAATGTATTTGTAATTCAATAAATCAACATGTGACATGAATATCTGACATTTGAAATATCAGTGCCGTTTCCGTTTCAACGTTAAAGTTTGTAACATAACCACAGAAAATGTATTTATCATACATTTCTAATCTGTAAAATTTGATAGTTGCAGATAAAGTTCGACTCGCATTTAATTGCTATATTACTCTAGAATGATTACAATATTAGTGTACGACTAGTATTCTTAACCTCATCCTCGTTAAATAATTTACTATTATTACTTCCTTTATTTTAAATGGGGTTATTAACGAACATTGTTATTTAGGAAAAAAAAGAATTTGTTGTGGTTGATAAAATAACAACTCTAGTCACGAGTTTGCGATAATTAGTAATTAGTTCATCCTGGTTATTTTGAAGATTTTATACATGATGGTCTTTGCTTATAAATGGGATAATAATACTACGAAAATTATAGTCTTAGGGAAGTAGCTACGTTTAATAATCTTTTTGATAGACTTTAGAATCTTAGGCACCTCAAATATGATTGCTCTTGCTACGTATTCTTGCGCATCATAAATTCCTCTGAAATATTTTTAATTCCCAATGTCAAGAGAAAATCTCATCATAAATAACAACTTTTTAAAAATATATCATTCATACTACGAAACTTTTTCAAGTAATACCTGTATTTGGCAAATATTACATGATAATTATACATATTTGGAATCAGAGACGGTCAACTGGGTGATAACCAGGTGGACGCCGGGTATCTGGGCGATAAAATAATAGATTTGTACATTTTCAAAATTGTGCGTTGAGTTAAGTAGGTTATGTTGAGATATGTTTAAAAACTCAGTGCATGATCTTTAACAATTTTTCCCGTTGTAACATAATACGCCAAATTGTATGCATGCTAAGCTTGCAATTTTCTTCCCTAATACTGGAACATCTTTAATAATACCTGGAATATTTACAGTGCTATATGAATAATATTTGATTTATATATGATACTTCCTAAGAATATCTAAAAAAATATACAATATGTTGACATTCAAACTCGATCAGGCACCACGCTTCCTAATTAATTTTATATTTTTTATTATTATTAATTTCTTAAATATTTTTGTCTTAAATATAAATTTGTAATAACAATTGATAAAATGAGAGTTGTTTATATCAAAGTATCTATAATCAATAGTAATAATTAACAGTATTTATTAGAACTTAGATAAATGTAGCATATTTCGTAGTCTGCGAAACCGCTGTAAGTGTTCATTATGATCCAGCAGCTAACACTATCACGGTGCTTTATCACAATAAGAACACTTTCACATTTAAATCAGTATGATTAAAACAAGTTTTAAAATATCTATGCATAAATAAGAAAGTTTTCATCTTCGCCCAGGTAAATTTGTGACAATAGTTTATTTTGACACTGAAATTTATTTACAGTTATAACAAAATGAACAGTTGCAATCGACAATCGGCTTACTTTCTCTCATTGTCAAGGTTGACTAACGAAACAATGCGCTACCGCACTTCGCTCGAGTTAATGAAGGTAAAAAGTAAAATAAGATTTATTTATTTTCTTTCCTCTTTACAAGTATGACTAAAATATTTTAATATTTAATGTTTTAATTAATTTTATTGCATTTGATAATGCATACATTTTTTCACAGAATTTTTATCGTCTAATTAGAAAAAGTAAAGGTTGATTCACAGATATAAACATCAATCTTCAGCCGTCTAGGCGTCTAGAAGAAAATGATGTCAGTACCAGGGACGGGCAGGGCCACCAGGAAGTCGGGAAATTCCCGAGAGGTCTAAGGCTTATTTTTATTCTGACAAGTATTATATTGTTAACTGTTATAATACTAATAATGTATATAAGATGTCGCATGCCATACATATTGTAAGTGGGCAGGTCACCTAAATTTGAAATTCCGCTTCCCGCTCTATTGAATCTATTCACAACACAATGGCCGCTAGTATGAACAATGATTAACGGTGATTAGCGAGCATTTGACATGCATTATTTTATCACTGTCAATCGTTTATACATTATGTTAGAGGGAAATACTACAAATAAAAGATGCGTACAATAAATTTTTCTATAACTCTTATTTGAAGTATTTTGCTTTAAAATAATCCATAAACGATAGACAGGGATAAAACAATGCTAATAAATTTCTAACTAATCACACTTTGTGCATACTAGCGATCAAGGTTTTTAAAGCTTCTCAATGCAAAAACCCCATATAGTATAACAGTCAAACAATAATTAAATTAATATTCGACCATTAGTGACAGGAAAGAAAGGATTAAATTCGTCAATATATGTCTAGCAAAGGAATAAAACCAGGCAAAAGAAAAATAATAAGGAAAGTTAAATTTCCAAAAGTGGATACCGCGTACCTAAGTACTCTTGGTTTTCGCAATAGAGACATAATTATATGCTTCTGAAAAATATAAATGTTTTAATGCCCAGTTATACCCAGATTTCGAGGAAAACAGCCAGTTTGAGGCCAAAAGATGATGGTTCCAAGGGTTTCAACAATGATTTGGAATACTAGTAATTCAAAAATTCTGTTCATTTTTTTTCAACACTATGTTAAGTACAAGTTTTCCATATTATTAAATACTTTATATAAGGTATATTAATAAATTGAATTTAAGAAACATCAAATTCTTTATGAAAATAATTATTATAATAATTGCGTAAATATATTTTAACAAAATTTATTTCAATTTATACTGATAAATGTGTATATTTTACTAATCTAAAAAACGGATTATAAAGGTCTGACGATATGTTGATATGTATAGAAAAGTGTTCCATTCGAAAAATGTCTATATATATATATATATATATATATATATATATATATATATATATATATATATATATATATATATATATATATATATATATTGAAAAAAACTGTCAATGAGGACTAATAATCCTCCAAATTGTGTCATTCAATTAAATAAATAAATAATATAACAAATTTGTTATAGTCATAATCATAAGTATTTACCTCATAATCTTAGTTAACTTAATAAAGGGTACCTTCTTCAATTCAAAGACTCATCTACAAGTGCATTATTTGACTCCAAGTTAGCGTTAGCAAGGCTATTACAACCCTGCATTTGCATTTCCCTTTTCCATAACTTCTGTAATAAAATTGGATATATATGAAGTATTCTGCGGTAATCTTTTACACATAAAAACAAAATTAAAATAATAAACATGAGAAAATAATGTACAGTTGTAATGACTCACTTTAAAATAGGTAAAAAAATGGTGGCGTGTTAAATGCAAGAAAATTAATAGTCACTGATAAAAGTTATCACCATCAATATATTAAATATTCCTTTCAATTGGACGTAAACAGTAAAACAAAGAAATATGTACCTATACTAATTATTTGAATGAATATTTTTTTGAGAAATTGTCTAATATTAATAAATAACTATTATCTTCAAAATTAAATAAGATATCTCGGATAACAAATATCGCGTAATATTTTTTTTAGTTAATACGAGGTATTACCCAAAATATCCGAGATTTATTTTCCGGCGGGTGGTTGGGCACTAGTTCCGACTTCTCACGCTAGGTGTCTCTACTACACACCCTTTTGGATCTGTTGCCCAAGTGCAATCATTGGGGAAACATTTTAGCGGTCAGTATGAATTTTTTCGTAAGCGCTCTTTGACGTGTACGGTGATTTTGTAATGGCGGACATTATAAAGCAACATGTAAACATCAAGTTCTGTATTCTGTTAGGAAAATTAGCAGCAATACTTGGGAGAGCTTATAAAAATTCCGGATCGATTTCTGACAGTTCATTTAAATTCTGGCACACACTCAAATCTAACCATTTGAGTGGTCGTTGTTCCTCCAATAATTCATCAGATATGATCGGATTACGATTTTTTCAATGCTTTCGGTCGTTTTGGAAGTCGAGGGACGGGACGTTGAGGTTAATCTTCAACTGACATTCGACCACTTTTAACACGAGAAAAGCTTTCTCCCCGTATGTCATTCGTAGCAATGCAACATTATCCGCTGCTGATTTTCTCTAGCAGGAAACAAAATTTTATTATCAATGAAAAATCGCCGAATACCGTCAAACATGGCTTATTGAAAAAAATTAAAAAATCAACTGACCAGCCAAACGTTTCTCCAAGGATGATGCTTGGGCAACAGATCCAAAAGGGTTGTCTATTGAAGGCACCTAGCGGGAGAAGTCGGAACTAGCCTTGTGCCAATCGCCAAAATCTAATTCTCGGATATTTTGGGTACCACCTCTTAGCGGGCAATGTTACGTATAATTAACATTTAAATATACTAAAGGCTCGTACACACGTTGATACTAAATGCAGTAACATTAAATGTCGCAATAGTGTCGTCGTCTGAACAATGTAATAAATGTCACGATGTCATGACGCTAATGCCGCGTATCAAAACTTTTTGATAAGTGACACTATGACATCTAGTGCCGTGATAGCGAGTGTCGAGCACTGTCATGCATAGATTAAGGAAAATATATAGTAGGCTGTCATGGTATTATATGTCATGACATCGACGTCACCGTGTGAACAAGCCTTAAAAAAGAAGTTTACAATTTTTTGTTAAGCGGAGTACCTATTTATTTTATTTAGCAAATTATGTATCATGAAATGTGATTTTTGAAATGCAATGATATTTCTGCATCCTAAAGGTATGTATCGGATCGATAACACCAATATACTCGTAAACAATAAGATAATTAGATATTTCAGAATAGGTACATATTTAAATTTATAGAAAAATAACTGGAAACATTGACAAAATATTAATTCCTTACTTTTACTTCTTCTATTCGTATGCCTTTCTACCTTTCATTGTAAGGAAATCCTATCAATTTTAAATTGGTTCCTAACAAAATTAACAATGTTAATCATTCTATTATGTTTATATAAAAATCAATTAATTATCATAGTTGCCATACTAGGAAATAAATGTATTTGCATTAATACATGTAAGTTCAATGAAGGACATCACAGTAAACCTTGTATTTAATTGTTTCATTGTTGCCTGACAAATGAACATTTTATTATCCAATATTTTGCTGCGAGAAAGTGCATTTTACCGTAGTCGCCGTGTACCGTTTAGTAGTAGGTAATTGCAGCCATGCATCAGAAGAAAGAAAATGTGAATACATCTCTAACTACGTCAGCTATATTGCACGTAGTTCCACTTTCTATAGATGCAAGTGAAAAGAAAACGTAATGCTTATTTGAACTGCTCTAGTCCACGCATAATTTTAATGTCATAACAAAAACTACTAGGAAATACAACTTCCTAACTTTGTTGTTTGTGTTGATATAGACTTTTTACTTTTGTTCCATTCTGTGAAAAGAGAGTTACGTCCTAACTAGAAATATCTTACAATTAGATCACTTGATTTACTGATAATTAGGCAACGCGTGAGTACAATAGAAACGTATGTTCTACGTGTACATGATAAATTTATTTATTAAATTCAAGAGCTTCTAATATGGTTAAAAAATTTAGAAAAGAATGTGAAGATGAATATAATTATAAAAGCAATTTTGTAATTAATACACATCTCATAAAATTAGTACAATTAAAAATATATAAAAAATAATACAATTTTATATCCATTATACCTATTAGACATTGAGATCGTCACAAAAATCAAACAATGAGATTTTCGTGATCGAGCCCAATTACGATCTGTAAAATCAGATTATAACATGGTCGTGATGATGTTTATCGACGTATGATTACGTATACAATTATTATTTATCACAAAATTGTAAAAAAATTGTCATACGTACTTTTTATTAAAACGAATAGAGCTCATTCTATTTTGGTGTATATCGTCAAACCGGATGTGTTCCTTCATTTATGCTCAAGACAGTTTTCTTAGAAAAGTATATTTTAAATATGATTTGTGTTGAGATATATATTATTTTTGTTTGCTTGTTTTTTTTTATTATTATTACACATATCCTACAATTAAACATAAAAAGAAACAAAATAAAAAAAAGGTTTTTGTTAAATTTGCGAACTTCATTTTTTGTATATACAAGAAAATGTTTTTTGAAATTTTTGAAAAGTAACGAATATTACAAATTAATTTCAACTTCAAATACATGCAAAATTAGGTTTCCACATTTATTATTTAAAAAAAAATTCGAACATTACTCGTCATATCAGATTTCTTTTTAATTAAGATGTATGTTTATAAGTATTTAACAGAAATATTAAATTTTCAAGTAAAATGAGTAATTGATTTCTCGATAGACACATAGGTACTGGTGGATACAAATTCGAGTTCCTTATATGAAAAACTTTCATATTATGCATGTTACTGAAAATTGATGTAGGTCTTTATGGACCAACTTTTTAAGGCAACATTAATGGGCACTACAGGATTTTTTTTATCGTCTTTTGTTTAAGAGCTGGAAGCTAAAGTTTGATATTCGTTTATTTGGAAAATATATACCTCATATTTCGTCTATTAAAGAAGATAAAGAAAAAAAATATTTAGATAATTTTTATACGGTTGTTTACATAGAATAACATGGCCAAATTAGATTTTTTGAAAACTTATAAATTCTCGAGATATAACACAAACTTTGTGTTATTATAAAAATTAAAGATTATCATTTTATATAGATATGCGTTAATACTTTATCTATATATTTTATGAATAAATTTATAAAACAATTTATTTTATAAATCCCGGAGTCTATGCTAAACATATCTCGATGGTTACACAATTCAAATCTCAAATTTATGAAACTGACAGATAAATATCACTGGCAATAAGTTAATCACTTTAAATTAAAAATGATAGTATTTAAAAAAAAATTAAAATATGAATTTATAAAATATCTAATTAATAAATTAATTTCATATGTTTCTAATTGAAAAGAACTGAACATTACTATCACAAAATAAAATTATAGTAGGTTTCTGGAGAAGAAAATATGGATAATACATCATAAATTGGTACAATAATTATATTACTATATCATACAAAGGAACTTAATGCAGTAGCCAGCATTAATAAATATGTAGTTATGTATTTAAATTAAAAAATTAAATGGCGGAAGGTATTGCGTTAGCCACATCAGATTTTTTATATGGGAACATGCTTTTCAATTATGTATAACAGTTCTACATTCTTTTGTTTTAAACATGAATAAAACGTGAAATATTATTTTTATATTAAATTTATAAAGATTTAAATGAAATAATCAATCATTATTACTTTATTTTGATTCTATATATATATATATATATATATATATATATATATATATATATATATATATATATATAATAATAATAATAATAATAATAATAATAATAATAATAATAATTCTCAAAATTATTTTTAATCAATTATTTTCGGATTAAATAATTATTTTTTTACCGGCGTTATAATTGGCTTTGACACAATTCGAAATATATGATTTTTTTCCAATTAATAAATTTATTTTTTTTAACCCCAAAAAATTAATAATTCATGTTTTATTCATTTTCAAAACAAAAGAATGTAGTCTCTTTATACATCAATGAATAGCTTGCAAATTAGAAAAAAGATGAAACTATTTTCACCATATGTTCCCATTTAAAAAAAATGTTTGTGTGATTTCGCGAGAATTATTAAGTTTTGAAAAAATCTAATTAAACCATGTTATTCTACGAAAAAAACCGTGTAAAAATTATCTAAATATTTTTTCCTTATCTTTTATAATAAGCGAGATATGAGGTATTTTCAAAATAAGCGAAATACAAGTTTTAGCCTGTAGCTCAAAAACAAAAGACGATAGAAAATTCCTGTGGTGCCTATTAATGTTATCTGAAAAAGTTGACCCATACATTAATTTTCAATAGCGTACATAATAAGAAAGTTATTCCTATAAGGATATCGAATTTGTTCCACCTGTACATGCTTTATATAGATAAAACAATATTACCATTCTATTTACATAATTCAGTCATATATTTATTTTTTACTTAAAATAATGGCAATGAATATTGGTTTTTGCAGATATTGATGTACACGAGCTTGACATTATTTCTCAAATCTAGTGCACGCAATAATCTGTGTTGAGCATACTTTTGTGAAAGTAATCTGAACCCGTGGAATATCCTTGAATTTTAAATTAATAAATATCTTTAAAAATAAAATTTGCAAAAGTTATCGACCTTTTTCATAAAAGTTACGAAATCTATTTGATTTTATATTTTGTAACACAATTTATTGTGCAATTAATTTATGCATATTAACAGTACTTTCCACTCTTTGCATAAGTAAATTGTTCATTTAACAGTACACGTGAACTAATTTTTCATTAAAGCAAAAAATAGATAACAGACCAATAGTTCATTTAATTCAAAAATTTAAAACTTGTAAATGGGTTTTACTAGTACAGGTAAAAATTAAAGTAATACATAATTTGTCATTAGCATATTATAAAAAAATATATACATACCGTAATATTATTTACAATAAAAATATTATTTCTCCAATATTAAAATATCACATAATCCCTGTTGGATAATAGTCCTACTTAAATACATCACAAATCACAGCATTCATAAAAATCCTACACATAAACAAGCACCCACTTAGTTTAAAAGTGCATGAAGCTGAATCCACTTGAACCCACAGAAATTTGAATTGGCGTATTCATTTCGGCGCGGGTAAGAGTTACCGTAGAATGCAAATAGTGTCTTAGCAAGCTTTACTCACATTGAAAGTAAGAGAAATGGGTTTGTGCTATGTTAGCGGTCCATCCACTTCCACAGTTCCACCACACGCTTGATCGTTTCAGGCGACTGAGTTTTGTAGACCGATGGGTCGGTCAGGTGAAGTGAGGTAACACAGGTCCTGCACTCGCGAATGCGGACCGAACCGCATACACGGCAAATATAAAACATTTCTGATTCAGCGATAACATTGCCAATCTTATCGGATTTTCATAATTGCGGAACTGGCTATAGAATACAATAATTTTAATGATAATCACTTTACCTAATGACAATGTTGTTTTGTACCTATACAGATGAATATGTAATTAGCATTATAAATATCATCTCGTGAATCTGTTCGAAAATGAATGTCATATATTTAATATTTTACATACTCGAACTTGTATGAAAGAATGTAGTATATGTTACTGTAAATGTGAGATATTCAAGTAAACTTTGCTAAAAAACTCACGCACACTGAAGATGAAGGTATTTGCTTAAAAACTGAAGAAAGTATGAAGTTTAAGTTAAGGTACATTAGCAAACTAAATTTGCAATTTTTGTAGTTATACGAGTATTTTCCTTTGTTATTTAAGAAAACTATAAACTCGGCTCCGTGGCTCAATGGTTAGAGCAACGGCTCTTGTCATGAGTACGCTAAGAGTCCAGGATTCAAATCCCGCTAACGCATAGATGTTTGTATATGTGGGCCCACTCTGTAATTGGAATTTAATCCTGTTAAGGGGGTATAACAAATATATAAAATATTTTAATTACTTACCTACACATTATCAATTAATAAAATAAATATGTAGTATACCTACTTAAATAATAATTGCTCCAAATTTGCATATGTGGATAATGATATTATATTTTATGTATGTCACCCTCTAAAGTCCGAAGTCGATAAGATTTTTGTAGTGTTTGTTTAATTTATATTTTAAATGTATGTTGTGGCCAGAATGTAAAACCCGTCTTTTAAAAAACGTCCATATTATAAAACCTTCGTTAACTTAGCGATGTTTTATAATCTGGTTAGTCGCCTATGCATTTTATAAAACGGCAAATGGCTTACTTATATTAAGCTGTAATACCCGAAAACGGCAGTTAGAACTCATTGAAACAAACAACTTTTCTTAGTGAAAATTTTTGATTTGGAGTTTCAGTTCATAGTTATTGGCGTTTTTTGTTTTTCGAAAAATCGTCAATACTCCCTCATTTTAAGGAATATTTAAAAAATATAAAAACTTTCAGCATTTGCTTTTGGTTGTCTAGAACATTTGTATTTACAATTATTTTCTATTTTATCAAATAACAAAATGGCGACCGATTAAAAATTTAAAAACTAGATATTTTGAAAACCACTCGATCGATTTTTGAAAATAAAACATTTATAAAATCCTTAAACTACTACTATAACATTTGTCTAAAATATTTTTTTCGATCTCTCCAAAAAAAGTTTTTATTCAAATTGAATTACAAGATAAATTTTAACAAACTGCAACAATCATTTAAAACAAAGCAGGCTTGCTGCCATTAAACAATGAAACAAAAACCCGAATAATAAACGCGTACTTCAAACTTGAGGCACGTGTTTTCTAGTTTGTACATTCAAATTTAAATACTTTTTGATCTTGTTCTTTAGAAATATCTTATATATATATATGTATATATATATATATATATATATATATATATATATATATATATATATATATATATATATATATATATATATATATATATATATATATATATATATATATGAAAAGTTATTTGTATAATTTGTGTATAAAAATGCATAATTATCAAAACGCTGAACTTCTTGACATGCTTTTGGTTTTTGGAGAGGCAAGGAGGAATGCACAAGAAGCTCGTAGAATTTATCGGAGAAGATATCCATATCGTCAGCAACCATGTTGCCGCATTTTTAGAAGAATATGTAGACGTTTGTCAGAGACTGGAAGTTTTCACCCAACAATTGGTGGGAATTCCAATAGATTACGTCGAACCTCTGCATTTGACGAAGCTGCTCCTAATATTATTGAACATGAGCCATCGACGAGCACAAGAGTAATATCAAATAGATTAGATGTAATTCACATGACAGTTTGGCAAATTCTGAAGGAACAAGGTCTCCATCCTTTTCTAGACAAAAAGTGCAGTCTTTGGGACCTGAAGACTTACAGCCACGATTGTTGTTTTGTCGTTGGTTTCTTGGACGTTGCAATCTTCAGAGGCGTTTTTAAAAGTATATTTTATTTACAGACGAAGCTTATTTCACAAGGGACGGTGTATTTAATTTACACATTTATTTGTGTGCATCATCGACGTTTTTCAGTAAATGTATGGCCTGGAATCGTAGGGGAGTACGTTATTGGACCTTACATTCTCACAAACCGATTGAATGGTGAAAATTATTTTACTTTCTTAAATAACGTTCTGCCAGAGCTTCTTGATGACTTACCGCTAAACATCAAACGAAGACTTTGGTTTCAACATAATTGAACACTGGCTCACACAAGTGGATTGGTTGAGGGGGTCCTGTTGTGTGGCCAGCCCGGAGCTCCGACCCAACTCCCTTATTTCTTTTTCTGGGGTCAGATGAAGACCTCTGTATATCAGACACCAGTAAACACCGAATTAGAACTGGTGGCTAGAATAGTAGCTACAGCAGAAGAATTAAAAGACAAGCAGACAGCTCTTGCAAGTGTCTCTTCTAATATTAAAACAAGCTGTCGGGCTTGCGTTGCTGCGAATGGTGGCCATTTTGAAAATCAAATTTAGTCCCATCCTTGTTGTTTCATTATTCATTGTTTTATTTTTCTGGTTTGTTTGTGTCTTTCTTGTTTTTCTTGTATAATTTTCATGTTTAATGGCAGAAAGCCTACTTTGTTTTAAATGATTATTGCAAAAAACTGTTTTACTTGATGTAGGTACCCCAGAACGACAATATTCTCATCGATATAATATACTGATATTATACCAACTTCAGAGAAATACAGTAAATATAAATATTTGACATAACAAAAGAAATACAATGTATAAATATAAATATAATTACTATTTTGTATTTTAAGATAAATGGTTTTCTTATTTTCTATACTTTGTGTGTTCGAATGTGTAGTTTGTTTATTAGTCATTACTAGGAAACATTTCCTCAAATATTCTGTACATACTTGTTTACAACATACTTAGTGAAAATAATATGCATGTGTTTATTTGAAGTGCGTTGCATAATATACAACTTCCAGTGTACCAGAATGCTCCATGTTCTTCTTTTTCACTTTCATTTCACTTTAACCGTAAACAGATGTTGCACTAAAAGTGATTAATATTATCGTCATTCATATGTCGCATTATTCTATTTATGAGCTCTACATATATGCATATTATTACTTAAAATGGTGATTGGGTGTACATATTGAGTTAATTGATATAAATAGTATATATCTCATAATATAGATTGAAAAAAAAATTGAAATGGAACTCTCCACGCCAACAATATCAATACCGATATCTGTGTATAAAGTAGATTGGCACACTTAGCAATGCCATGATGATGTATTTTTATTAAATGATATGCGTACTTTATATTCGGTAACAATCTAAATCGTAAATTAAATGGAGCACCGAAAGTATTTTTTACTTTAATCTTGACTGGTGATGCTTGTGCATATAATATTGAATTTGAAATATCTATCAACTGTCTAATTTGGAACAGTTATATTAAAGATAAGTTGTAAGTTTTGTATATTATATTAGTTCCCTTAATACTTTTGTAGAACGTAAACCATTAATTCCATTTACCGATTTCATTATAAAAAAATTGCTTTCGATTTTGCAAATTGTCAGCTTATAGTCCCTGCAAGAGATCTAGACCTTGTGTTGGTTTTCGACAGAAATCGAAATTCAGTATTTAGATTTTCTTTTAGCAAACGTGCTAATCATCACCGCCCTTAGTAATTACAATTTAAACTCATCCAAAGAAAAATATTCAGTTTGAACAGTTTCAATTTTAAGCATTTTATTTAGAAATTTACTTCCTAAATAGGGACGGATATCGTAATAGGCCATGTAGGCCATTGCCTACCTAGGGCGTCCCAATTTCGGGTCGCCATTTTTTACAATTTTTAATGTACATATTTTCACCATGTATCATCTACATTTCTTAGCATATAATAATTCTTTATTGTATATCAACTTTTACAAGTTATTACAATTAATAATGTGGGTGAGTAATTATTTCGTTGTACTTTTGTAACATTTCATATTTACACATTGCTTCGATGAATATGAGATGATGAAAGGGACGCACACAAACTTCCATACCTTACCCAGGATTCGAACCCAGAACCGCTGGCACGTGAAGCTAGTACGCTAACACCAAGCCACCTCGGTCGGTACATTTCTTAGCATATAAAATCACTCTTATTGGACGGGAATTCATCTTTCATAACTGGAAGCTTCTTTTTTATATTTTATATTATTATAATAAGAAAATAACGAAAACTACAATGAAAATGAAGAAAATGTTCTTGCTTTAATAGAACTGGAGCAAACAATGAGTGTAAGAGAAATTTCCAGGGAACTGAATATTCATTTTACGGCATTTCATAGAATTCTTAAAAGATATAAATACATTCATTTCGAATTTCAAAATCATCAACATATTTTGGAATGAAATTTTGAACTGCGTGCATGATTGTGTGAAATAATGATGGAGAAGTAAAATTATGATAGAGACTTTTTAAGCAATATTTTATTCACAGATGAATGCACATTTACCAGAATGGCGAACCCAACGGTCATAATTACCGATATTGGTGTCAAAATAATCCACATAATATTATAGTCTCGGATACAATATCGACAAACTGTAAATGTATTGGGGAGGAATTTTGGGAGATAAAATCATTGGCCCGTTTTTCATTAAAAGAATAAATTCGGAGTCATATTTGAATTTATTAATGAATGTTATTGGGCCAGAAATTGCCGAAACAAATAAAGAAAATGTGTGGTGCTAACATGAAGTCTGCCCTGCACATATTACAAGAGAAATTGTCGATTATCTGAACCAAACATTTCCTGAAAGCTGGATATGACGAATTGGACCAATTAACTGGCCAGCACGGTCGCCTGACTTAACTCCGGGTGATTTTTTTATGGGATCATTTAAAAACTAAGGTTTATAAAAAAAGACACCAAAATATAGAAGAACTTAAGTATGCTATAACACAACTGTTAAAAAATAAATAATAGACAATTAAGTAATGTTCGCGCAGTTTCTACAATAGATTGGGTTATTGTTTAGCACAAAACGGAGGATTGTTTAAACATCTATTATAATTTAACAATTTAAGAATATTTTTAATTTGTTGTTGTTTATATTGCAATAGTGAGCAAAATAAAATCAACAACCTGTATATATGTTATACTGTTATAATTTTCAAAATTATGGCTTAATTATCTGCCGGGCACTTTTTATTTACAAAATACTGTTCCACGCTAATTCGTGAGGAAATGCAAAATAAAGAAAAATATCGATTTTGCATCCAACAGTACTAGTTTTCTCCAAAATTTCAGCCCCTCCTTCATCCCAGTTCTTGCCGTCCCTAAAAAGTTAGAGATTTTATATTAAGCGTCGATGGAAGCCAACACGGAGCGAACCGGAATGATTGGTTTCCGGCGGATTCCCAGTGTAGCGATTATTCGATGACTATACTTAAATGGTGGCATGATAATGATAAAGTTTACTTTTGGTTACAAAAAATATTTTTTTAAATGTTTAATTAGTTTTAGTGATGATAGAAATTCATTAACAGATGTTAATATTGAAATAGTTTAGAAATCATAATTTTGTAATAATAAATGCAAATTAAATTATTTAGTAATATTACATATTCTGGTTACCGAAAATGAACAAAAATACATATGTTCCTATTGAAATAATTTGGTGACCAGAATTTTGTGTTTATTTGTGTGTGTTTTGTATTTCAGATTGGGTTATATTAAGGTAGGTATATTTAGTGAAATAACCAAGTTCAAAAATAATTATTATTAATTATTAATTATATTAAATAATTTAACTAAACAAATAAATATAATTATTGACATTATTTAACAAAGGTGGTACAACTTTACTTATAATTGTTATTGATTTTGTAACTACTTATAATAAATTGTGTTTATTGTTTAAAATATTCCGTTCTGTGTCATTTTCCTATTTTTGAGAGGGAACCGGATACTTTTGTCGAGCATTGTAATTACTGCTGTTTTAATGTAAATTTAATATCACTAATTTATTTTTATTTTTTGTCCCAAATCGGTAATAACTCATATATTTATTTTTTGTACTAAAATTTGACATAGACATTCAAAAACAAGAAGAAAGTTGTAATTGTAATTAAAATGTTATTAAAACTGACTTCATTCATCTGCGGACTTTTGATGATAGGCCATTAAAATCACTCTCATTATCAATTTAATCGTTGCCAGCAGCAAAGAGTGTCAGGCACACTTTTTTTAACATCATAAACATAGAAATAAATTATTTCAATCCCACTTTCTTTTTTCTTTATTTAATTTCACTCTATATTTTGGTTATATTTGCGTAATCGACAATAAAATATTACAATATTTTTGGGTCAATATTATCAACACCTAAAAACAAGATTCGGTAAAAGTTAATGAAAACTTGTTCGACTTTTTCTTTCAATTACCCATATATTAGAAGTTGGACTAATATTGTATGAAGCAATCAATTTTATTTTTAATAATATAGCAGTTTAATGTCATTATTATAAAATAGTCATTTATAGCATGTGTTAAAAGTGACATTTTATTTTGTGAGAAGGAAGTTTGGAACACAACGTGAAGCGAGGTGCTCTAAACCTTCGAAAAAAAAAAAATAATATCACTTTTAACACTTTCTTTTCTTCCAAAAACAATATTTTTTCATTTAAATTTGTATTTCTAATAAATTTTTGACATGTGTCAAAAATGTCGATTTGTTGTTCCATACGTCATTACCAAGGTAACTATTAATTCACTTACAACACTAGTGTTAAAAGTAACAAAGATCTGTCACTTTTTAAATCTGGTGTCATAAAATGACATTTTTAACAGGAATGGCTGCCCATATGAAGCCAAAATTCAAATAAATTGTTCCTGTACTAGAACTATTAGCATTTTAAAAAATTCAAAATTAGACAAACATACTTCTGATATGAGCCTACATTTTAAAAAAACGTATTATTGAAATCTATTAATTTTTGACTTTGATTTTATAGGAAATACTAAAATTCAGTAGTATTTCTCGTTTATTACTAAATTATTATTATTTCAATAATGCCCGATAGTATAAACATAGTTCAATTATTGAACTTAGTTTAACTGATATTGAACTAGGTTCAAATAAAATTTCTATAGTATAAAACAAAATTAGCTTTTGACTTTAGTTTAAACTACGTTTAACTTGAGCGGCCGATTTCATCCGTTCAAATTGGGTTTAAATAATAACTGACGTTTTTATATTCTGAATAACGCTGAATAAAATTCATAATTATAACTGTCAACGTTGTTAATAATATTTTAAGGAAGTATATTGATATACTTAATTAATATTTTGGTAAGTTAAGTGTATTAGCGTATATTTTAAAATTCATTTAAATTATATGCTTTTTCATATTCTAGAGTAAAAATGTTGATGTACGATTCAAGGTCTGATATTGACGACGAACATATAATGCGTATACATTTAATGAATAAACGCCCCCGAATATTTCAGGGAAGGAGAAATCCTTGCGAAATAATGATGTTGAATTTAAATTGCGGTTCCGTTTTGAAAAACGAACAGGTTTAGAATTTTTACACATTACACATTACAGTAATTTCGGTCTATGATTTTATTTTCAAATTATTTGTTGCCGAGTCAGTTTTTTTTTATTTTCAATAATATTTATATATTCTTGCGTTACTTCTATTAATGTCAGTCTTTCTTCTTCATCGAAATTCTTAGATCACTGCTTTTTGTTCATTTTATATTTTTACGTAGAAAAAGTATTATGTAGGTATTTTTCAAATACTTAGACCCGCGCGCGAAGAAAACTTCAAAAAATTAAATTGACAGATAGAATGACGAGAAGTGAGCTGCATGAATACATAACTGTTGTTTAACACATATTTAATCGACCTTTATACTATCGGCCATAATACTTTTTCTTTAATGCTGGTTCATATTAGAAGTTTGTTTGCCTAATGTTGAATTTTGAAAAATATTAATAGTTCTAGTAAAGGAACAATTTATTAGAATTTTCGCTTCATATTTTAGTACAGGAATAGCCATTCCTCTAAATCCTAAAAACAAACATTAACAACCCTACTTTTAGTAGTTTTGTAGAAAAATATTTTTTGCTTCGTATTCAATACGCAAAGTGATATATGCCATTTAAATATGTAGTAATACTAATATTTAAGAAAATCATGTTACCATTTATTTTTCACATTCATCATCTTACTTAGATAAATGGTTAAATAACTATGTTCGCCATAATGTTTTTTCTGCAAATAGGAATTCATGCTAGATTTTAATTTTGCATGTAGTGTTATTATACGAATACATTATGATTCACACTTATTTGTTGTGTATTTGATAATGTGCAATATATTATAAATAGTAAAGCCATACAACAATAAATTAGTTTGATAAGTATGCAGGATTATTGCTGATAAATTCGTAAATTTACTGTAGGTCGTCTTCTTTAGAATGTTCATTTTTTTAATGAGAAATAATAAATTAAAACTTCTCTGTTAAAATCTAATCTTTTGGTTTTCTAATACTTGGCATATTAACATTTAACCCAAATAAATTTTCTAATTTGAAGTTTTCACACAATTCTAATATATAATCTATAAACGAAATATTCACGTAAAGCCGGTTTTCACGAAATGATACGCACGTCATCAATTGTAAGCGTGTGGTTCAAATCATCAGGGGCGGAGGGACATTGTTGACGTAATATCAAAACACAGTAAACCTATATTGTGTAAATTTTGTTATTCATGAAAATTCAAAGTATAAATTGTTATTTAGCAATAATAAACTAATTGAATAATTTCGATATAAGTATAATGAAAGAGATATACCTCTTTTTATTGTCTAAAATCAATATGTTGCAATAATTGTTGGCAATATTAGAAACGCCATCTTTGCAATAGCATAATGCACAATATAATACCAAGAACTAAGGGAATTTACAACACAATGAAACTCAAATTGTCAACGATGAAATCACCTTAATCACTGCATAAATGACAGAATCTATGAATATTCAAATAATCCAAATATTTGAAAATTATATTCGATACCACGGTTACACTACCGTTTTTATTTCATATTTTGCCGTTGATTAGAAGGAGATAGCATATAATCCACTGTAACACGTACGATAATGAAATAGCGAATAAAATTTTCATAATGCCATGTGTGTACGACTAAGTTGCTAAATAAAAGTTTAGTAATTCTTGTAGCAGAAATTGATGTCCTGAGTAGGTATCAACTTGGGGAAACAGGGTAAGTTTCTTTTTTGTTATTTTCATAACAGGACAAATTATTTTTTATAAGAAATAATTGTATGGTATCGTCGGGTATAATATATTCAGCACAATTATGTAAGGTAGTTGCTAACGTTTAGCAATCTCAAAAAGTGGTTAAATACCACGGGTCATTAGTTTAGCCACTACGCATTCCATATTCTATAAATTTGTAAGTGGTTAAATTTTAGTAACTAGTTGTTACCGCGGTTGCTTATTCTGGCAACAGCTTGAATGCTATTGCTAAATGGCTAGTAACTGTTATACACTTCAATTTTCTTCATGTTAACCGAAGAAGTTAGACCAATAAGTATAAATTTTATTTTAAATTATTGAAACTATGCTTATTCCAGATAATGAACAAAAGCCAACAAAAGTTTGAATACATACAATTAATTTCGGGATACCAAACCGGTTGAAATACTCGACATGGAATTTAAAAAAATGTACTGGCTACTAAAACACTTGGTGTACAATGTTTTTTTTTTTATCGTAAAGAGTAAGAAATAATTTATATGAAAATCTTGTCAATTTTTACCTCTCGCTAAGAGAGGTATTGGATTCATGCTAAAAATCGCATATCCAGATTTTATTGAATAAGCACGTTTTAAGGTCCCTACAATCCGATTTTAACATTTTTACGATGATGTCTGTGTGTGTGTGTGTATGTGTGTGGATGTGTGTGTGTGTGTGGGATGTTGGAAGGACGGTTACTCAAAAACTATAAGACTTAAAATTTGTTTAACAACGTATTTCCCAATCGGACATTCATGGGAAGATCTGAAAAGGTTTTGGTAACAATTGAACAACCGGAAGTAGAAGACTCTTGAAAAAAAATCTTCTAAATATTATTTTTTGAAAATTTTTCTTGATAATATTAAAGAAAAATAAATTCTCTTTCTGATACATTTAAATATTTTTATACATATTTTATAGATTTAGAGATAAAAGTAATATAATATATAAAATAATGTTGTAATTAATTTTACAACCGAAAGGATGCCATGAAAAATAGTTGCAAATTTAAATTATTTGTAACTGACAGATAAATGTCAGTGTCAGAAATAATGAGTAATGAAAGAAAAATGTATTTGGAGAATCCCTTAATTCTTGATCTGTGACTATTATGGAGATGACAAGTCTAGGTTGAAGGACTTAAATTTGTTTCAAACATTATGGGACAATGTACACCAGTACTGTAGACTAGAGTAACTTTGAATTGCGAAAAAGCTATCAAATTCTTCTCAAGTAAGTTGTAAATATTGACAAAATTACACATCGATATAAGAATAATCGGAGTGCAATCTATCCGTCACTTTATTAAAGGGAATTAGTGTTATTTAGATATAACATGTATGAAAAAATAAAATGTAAAAGAAGATATGTAAGAATAGATGCACAATCCATATATACATTTTAGACCGCCCAAAATTAATGTTTTTACTAGAAGAATATGAAGAGAAAGTAAACAACGTTGTTCGAATTGAAAATTGCAGTTACCAGCCTAATATTTATATATGGTAAACTCTACTTTGTAATTTATTGTAACATAATTTATGGTAAAATATCTTCATGTTCAGACATGCTATTATTGAATAATAAAGAAGTTTATACGTCATAGATTTATATGAATATATTATTTGTATTTATAAAAATATTCTTTGCTTTATGCATACAGCCAGGTAAAATATACGGCGAGAGGTTATGTGCTGGCCACATCAGATTTTTTTAATGTGGCCTGCATAATCAACCGTTTTGTTATCAAAAGAGTACCGCTTCTGATTAGATGATGATAATTAATTTTCAAATAGGTAATACTATATGTTAAACTAAGTTTAAATATGAATTACATTTCGACCCAATAAATAAAATTACTTCGAAAATAAAAAATATATAATAACGACATCAGTAAAGCAGCACTTCTATATGAGCTATTTTTTTTACTAAAACTTGATCAAATATAAATTAAACAAAGTTAAATATTATATTTCATGTCAATTTTATAAATATAATTGTAATTAACACTTTGCTTAATTTCACATTACTTTACCGCGATTTCGACTTTTACTCTACCTTCCAAAGACTGGTGAGGTGCCAAATTATTAAAGTTAGATACCATTGGAAATATCGTTACAAAAAGTATTAAGAAAAATTCCCCTTCATTAATATTTTCAAAATTTCCGAATGAAGTGCGTCTGTTTGGTCAGTCATAAGTTTCTTATTGTGTTCAAAGATTTTCTCTATGCTTCTGGTTCTAATAAATTTAATTTGGAACCGTTTTAAACATATGAAATCTTTTGATAAAGAGATCGTAACGATGACGATTCTATGAATAAAAGTGTCGAATGCTATAGTAATAATTTAATGTTCTCCGGGCGATCAGAACAATTTGGTTGTATGATATCAGTTCATGTATCCTTTCTGTACAAAATGATACTATTAATACTAGCAAAAAACAATATACTATTCACAAATCACTCATAAATGATGTCAGCTGCATTAAATATGTTTGTTATGTGTCTCAAAAATCACTCACGTCACACCGTTAGTTAGTCACTAGTGGCTAACTTATTTTTTTAAGCAAGGTTGCTAACAACATTTTACAGAATATCAATTTTCGGTAAGTTGTTATCGAAGTTGTTAAAATTTTATTATTTAGTTACCTTGCTAGCAAGCAACTGGTTTTAAAGACATTCTTACAGAATAAGGCTGATTATTGTAAGTTTTACATTTTACGAAGTGAACTTAACTAAAGGATTTATTACCGTGTAAAACAGAAATTATGACACAACAAATTTGAACGTAAAAAGCTTGTTTGCTATTTTACGAAATCATTAATTTATTTGCAAATTTAATATTTGTAATTATTTATTAGTATTAGTCATTTAACCTCAACTTTTCGATAACGAATTTCCTAAATTGTTACCCGAATTTTCAAGTGATTAGTAATGCCTTCTCATATTATTTCATGTATTATTGGTCGATAAATAAAGTTCCTCGATAAATTTAAATGAGTGATTTATGTAATAGGTCTGCCACAAGTGTATTTTGAATATATAAAAAAATAAAAAATTAATACCGGGTGTCTACGTTTTTATGTATCATAGGAAATATTAGGTTGATGCATAAGTTCGTAGCGTTTTTGGTTTCTATGGCAAGAGTGTCTTGTAAAACAATTTGTTAGACATTATGTCAATGTTGTTTTAATGTTATACTATTCTTTAGGCCCGCCCTTACCACCTCTAGTTAAAGTAACAGTGTTAACTAACGGTTTTGGGGTAAAATTGTTTTTACCACCTTTGGTTAGAGGTAACTGGAAGTTAAAACTGTTGTTAGCATCGATTCTAACTTTCAGTTTAATTCTTAACTAATGGTTAATAAATTGTCACTTTAACTAGAGGTGATAGGATCGGGCCTTAATCCTATAAATTTTTAATTGGAAAATTTGTGCAAAAATGTGTAAATTATTGTCAAAAGAAAATAGAGTGTGAAATAGAAAAAAATCTGATGTGGCCAGCACAATACCTTCCGTCAATTCTAAGTATTTTTTATAAATTCCACATAGAATTTATTTTACAAACTATTCTATGGGCGTTTTCTTTTTAGGGGAGAAATTAATTGATTTTACCTCGTACTGAACTGAACTATTCCTAAAAAGAACAGTATGTTTCTTAAAATAAAAAGTAGAAAATAAAATCATATATACTGTAACGTAACCCCCGCAGCCGCCGCCGCCGCGCTACCAGGCACCTCAGTGTCTGGCCGCCACGCACTCGTTAGGACTGGTCGCGGTTATCTATTGTGTGATGTTGTTTACCTCTAGAACTTATCCAGAAGAGCCTAGAAATAATTCCGCCAGGTATAATATAACCCACCGCGAAAGCCAGCAAACACACTCTGTAATATACAAGCAACGAGTGCAGAAGTCTGATATAAATAAGTGTAGTGAATAGTTAGTGATATAAAGAACAGTCGGCAAGTGAACATAAATAAACATAAATTAGTGACATAAAGAGTAGTGTTAATTGTTTAAATAAATAATCCTAGTGTTTAATTGTCTTATAATAATCTTAGTCTTTAAATTAGTGTTAATATTTGTTCATCATAGTGTTAGTTACTTTTATAATCTTTTAATTATATTTCTAATATTTATTTACCGTTTAATAAACGTATTATTTTAGTTAATAATAATTGTCTATGTTTTACACTTCACCCATATAAATAAAAACGTAACAATTGGTGTCAGGTATGGGGTTGTTAAACTGTGAAGTGTAAATAAATAAAAATAAATAAAATGGCGACTAAACAGATAAAATTAAGTGAATTAAAAGTAAGTGATCTCAAGAGAGAACTGGAAGAACGAGAATTAGATACGACAGGACTGAAAAGCGTTCTACAATCTCGTCTGCGGCAAGCATTAATCGCTGCTGGTGAAAATGCTGACGATTACTTATTTGACCTATCCGACATTGATAAACAGATAGCAAAATTAGTAGAAAGTTCTAGAAAATCTGAAGAAAGTTCTAGAACATTAGAACAAAAATTAGATGAAAATTCTAGAATATTAGAAAATAAATTAGAGGATAATGCTAGAACATTAGAAGAAAAATTAATAGAAAGTTCTACAAAGGCAGAAGAAAATTCTCGAACATTAAAAGAAGAATTGACAGAAAAATTAGAACAAAATTCTCGAACATTAAAAGAAGAATTGGCAGGAGCATTAGAGTAAAAATTAAAAGAAAAATTAGAAGAAAGTTCTAGAAGTTTAGAAGAAAAATTAGAAGAAAAATTGGAAGAAAATTCTAAAAATTTAGAACAAAAATTAATGGAAAATACTGAAGAAGGCTTCAAGAATTTAGAAGATAAGTATGACAAGAAGATCGAAGAACTACGAGAAAAATTCACTAAAATTACATCGTCGTCAATGTCAAATTCCGATGTAGTAAGGACAGGACTACTAGAAGAAAGGAAATTAGTAAAATCTGATACTATTTCAAAAATGCACATAAAAACACCAGAATTTGATGGGAAGTCTTCGTGGCCGAATTATTTAAAACAATTTGAAGCGGCCGCAAAAGCGAATAATTGGACGCCCGAGGAGAAGGCTACGGCGTTGACTGTCTCGTTGCGCGGAGAAGCTATCGACATCCTGCAAACGCTGAAAGAAGAAGAACAAGAAGACTACGACCAGCTAGTCAAGCGATTAGATATGCGGTATGGAAATGCGCATCTGGAGCAGGTGTACCAGACGCAACTGAGGAACCGGTATCAGAGTTCAAAAGAAAGCCTTCAAGAATTTGAAGTTGACGTAGCTCGTTTGGTTCATCTCGCACATCCTACGGCTCCTGACAGCGTTTTGGAGTGCCTGGCCAATCAATCATTCATTTACGGGATTCGAGACAGCGAAACTCAGCAAGCACTACGATTGGCTCGCCCAAAAACTTTAATTGACGCACTCTCATATGCATTGGAGCATGAAGCTGCCAAACAAGCTTCACGTAACCAATCGCGAGTGCGAAATATTGATGCTGAGAGTAATGAAACAACAGAAGATTTAGATGAGAGGTTACGGCGAATTGAAAATGAAATGTTTGCTGGAAGAAAGAAACTCCGCTGTTGGAACTGCGGTGAACTGGGTCATCCGCGAAGACTTTGCAGAAAAATACACAAAGAAGACGGAATCTACAAAGGAAGAAAAGGAGTCGGAAAACTAAATCGGGTTGATGCGAAGGGGCAACTGTCGACCCGTAATCTAGTAGCTCCACAATCCATCAGTTATGTCGCATCTATTCATCATAAAGCCAATAGCATCTATGTGGATGGCTCTATTAACGGAAGGCCAATGAAAATGCTACTGGATACGGGTGCGACAAAAACTATAATTAGACCCGACTTCATAAGTAAAACTGGCAAGACGCATCCTCAACCAACTAAGTGGCGGTTACGCACAGCAACGGGAGAACAAGCTACCGCATTAGGAGAAGTAGATGTCACCATCTCTATTGGAAACACCTCCTTTAAACATCGTGCGCTGGTAGCTGAAGTTGAAGATGAATTAATACTCGGAATGGACGCAATGACAAAGCATGGTTTTAAACTTGACCTGAAGAAGGGCGTGATGATGGTCAATGAAGAAGAACTCGTATTAAATCCACGAGATGACAAAGCTGTGCGCGTACTAATGGCTGAGGACGTTACCCTCCCAGAACGAAGTGAAACTATCCTGGAAGCACATTTAGATGGTAGTTTCTGTGAGGGAAGTATCGTTATGCTGGAGCCCAGGAATGATGATGCCAAAACCGGCACTGGAGTTGTTGTCGGAAAATCACTGGTCAAAGCCAGCCAGGTAATACCAGTTCGGATAATGAACGTAAATTTTTATCCTGTTGTTCTGCAGAGAGGAACAATTGTAGGAGAATGCATGGCAGTATCCTCGATTATCCGAACTGTAAAGGCCAAAGGGAACACATCTCAGAAAGTTCCGGACACGTTAATCAATCAATTGACAACATCATTTGAAGAATTGACCCGCGACCAGAGAACAAAGGCAATGAATCTAATTGGAAATTTTAAAGATGTGTTCCAATTTGATGAGAAAACCAAAGGGAGAACTAATGTAGTTCACCATAAAATAGACACCGGAGACGCAAGACCCATCCGTCAACCAGCAAGAAGACTACCACTGGCGAAGCGTGAGGAAGCAGAAAGAATAATCGAGGACATGAAGATGGAAGGTGTGATTGAACCTTCAAACAGTCCATGAGCCTCACCAGTGGTGTTAGTGAAGAAGAAGGATGGCTCTACACGATTTTGCGTCGATTATCGTCAACTTAACAACGTGACGAAGAAGGATAGCTACCCGCTACCTCGAATAGACGACACATTAGACACTTTGGCTGGCTGAAAAATGTTCTCCACTTTGGATCTAAAGAGCGGCTACTGGCAAGTGGATTTGGATCCAAAAGACAAGGAGAAGACAGCCTTCACCATTGGTACAGAACTCTGGCAATTTACCGTAATGCCGTTTGGGCTCTGCAATGCTCCCGCAACGTTTGAACGACTCATGGAAACGGTATTGGCTGGGCTATCTTGGAAAACCTGTTTAGTGTACCTCGACGATATTATTGTGGTAGGCTAGACATTCGAGGACCATATGAAGAATTTGGAAGAGGTTTTCCAGAGATTGAGGAAGGCTAACCTGAAACTTAGCCCGAAGAAGTGTCACCTGTTTCAAAGAGAAGTTCATTACCTTGGACACGTGGTTTCCGGTAAGGATATTGCAGTTGACCAGAAGAAGATAAAGGCTGTGAGAGACTGGCCAGCACCTAGGGACAAACACGAACTCAGAAGTTTCCTTGGTTTGTGTACTTATTATCGATGATATGTACCTGGATTTGCCAACATAGCCAAGCCACTGACAAGGCTTACTGAAGAAGGAAGAAGATTTATCTGGGAAATGGACTGTACAGTTGCATTTAAAGAACTAAAACATGCTTTGACAAGCGCACCCGTCTTGAGTTATCCTTTACCTAAAGGAGAATTCATTCTAGACACAGATGCCAGCAACGTCGGAATTGGTGGCGTTCTTTCCCAGATACAAGATGGGCATGAGAAGGTTATTGCCTACTCTAGTAAGACCTTGTCAAAACCAGAAAGGAATTACTGTGTGACCAGAAAAGAACTCTTGGCAGTTGTGAAATCCGTGGAACATTTCTACAAATATTTGTACGGAAGAAATTTTTTGATTAGAACTGACCATGCTGCATTAAAATGGCTGCTACAATTCAAGAATCCTGAAGGTCAGGTGGCTAGATGGATAGAAAGACTACAGAAATACGATTTCAAAATCGAACACAGGATAGGTACCAGCCATCGTAATGACGATGCATTGTCCAGAAGGCCTTGCCAAGATGACTGCAAACATTGTAGTCGACTTGAAGAGAAACAGTTTACCGTCGCCAGGACAACAGTAATCGATGATAGTTGGCAGCCCGATGGACTACGCAAGGACCAAGAAAATGACCCGACTTTGAAAATCTTATTAACCCTTATCCGGTCAAGGTGAGTCCACTGGACTCACCGGCTAAGTTCTTTTCAATTATTTTGAACAACTTTTACAATAAACAATTATCCTTTTGTGAATTCTCCTAGATTCATAAGTTAAACATATCCAAATTAATAAAATAAATTTAAAAAAAATATTGTACAAAATATAAACAATTTAATAATTTTCTGACCTAACCGTATAGTATGAGTCCAGCGAACTCATATATTATATATACGTAATGTTTACGTGCAAAATGCGCAAGTGCTGTATTACTAAAAAGGCAACAATCGTATCATATGTACCTAAACCTGAATAATAATGTACTGCAATAAAACAAAATGTGGCGTCGATACTCTCGACCAAATGGTTGATGAATATATGTGCAAAAGACGCACAATCCGTTGGCTTTTCGCCTTCTTTATGAATATGTTGGATGTTGTAGGAATAGCTGCATATGTAATTTGGACAAATTTAAATTGTGGATGGAATTCACAAAAACACGAGAAAAAACGTTTGTTTCTCGTGTCTGTGGCTGAAGTGTTAGTTGGTCCCCATATACGAAGAAGAAATTTTTTTGGACTAAGTAAAAATGTAAAAGAAACTATGAACAGATTTTTAGTGGAACCATATGTGTCCTAAAAGAAAAGATAGAATGCAAAGGCAATGTTGCGACAATTGCAAAAAATCTATGTGCAATGAACATTGTAAAGTAAACCGTTTGTGTACACAATGCTTAAATAAATATTTTTTATTTATTTCTATTTGTATTATAAGTTTTATTTTTGTATATTTTTTATATATGTTCACGTATTTCAGAATATTTATACCTAAAAAAGTTATAAATATTATCAAAATGGCATTTTAACATATAGAGTCCGATGGACTCCGACTATGCGTTCACGTTCTGAAATCAAACTATCCGGATAAGGGTTAAAATGGAAAGCAGAAGAATGCAAACCAATATGGGAAGACGTTGCACCACACTCACAGAGTGTAAAAGCGTACTGGGCGCAATGGGACTCCATGGTGATTGAGGATGGCCTGTTGAAGCGTGTGGTAGAGAATGCTGATGGAACTGAGAAGAAAGCTCAGTTGGTCATTCCTAAGAGTAGAATACCAGACGTGTTGAAAGAGATCCATGACGGGTCTGGAGGCCATTTTGGAGTCACCAAAACCCTAGAAAGATTGCGCCAGCGGTTTTACTGGGTTAACTTTACTGAAGATGCTAAAGACTGGTGCAAGAAATGTGTGGTTTGCGCGGGAAGTAACGGCCCTCATAGACGACGAAAAGCTCCAATGCGTCAATACAACGTTGGCAGTCCATTTGAGCGCATTGCGATTGATGTGGCCGGACCATTCCCAGAAAGTAACGACGGAAATAAATATATCGTGGTTGTGATGGACTACTTCACCAAGTGGGTTGAAACTTATCCATTACCCAATCAAGAAGCCACCACGGTCGCTGAAACCTTAGTTAAAGAATGTATATGTCGATTCGGAGTTCCACGTGAACTTCACTCCGACCAGGGAAGAAATTTCGAGTCTGCCGTTTTCCAAAATATCTGTAAGATATTAGGAATTAATAAAACAAGGACAACTGCATTACATCCACAGTCCGATGGCATGGTTGAACGAATGAACAGAACGATCAACCGATATTTGTCGAAGGTAGTCTCTAACCACCAAAGGGACTGGGACCGACATCTTCATCTGTTCCTGATGGCTTATCGTTCATCCGTGCATGAAACGACAGGGCAAACTCCTGCGAACATCTTATTCGGACGTGAGTTGCGTTTACCATGCGATTTGGTGTTCGGCAGCAAACCGGAGAAGACTACGTTACTGGCTTACGGAGAAGAATGGATGACATTCATGAACAAGTCCGTACGAACATTCAAACTGCCAGCGACCGAATGAAGGACCGGTATGACATCAAAGCCGAAAAAGGTGGATATCAACCTGGGGATTTAGTGTGGCTTTACAACCCACAAAGGCGCCGCGGGTTATCACCAAAGCTGCAAAAGAATTGGGAGGGCCCCTATGAGGTAGTCAAAAGAATAAACGACGTGGTTTATAGAATTAAGAAACGACCTACCGGGAAGCCGAGAGTGGTACACTTTAATCGGATAGCCCCCTTTGCTGGAGACAACCACGAAGACCATAATGGAGCAACAGTTCGTCAAATCATAGCTCAAGAACCAACTTTTGAAGATTTCATGGAGAACTACTCCTTTGGACGCAAGGCGCGGTACTGCGTGACAAAAGAAGAACACCGAGATCTGTTCACCGTGTCTTCAGAGTATTCCCTCGGCCACTGCGTATCAGAAGACTTAAAGATGTCCCGCGGCATAGCCTCAGTCTTTAAGGCGAAATATGGACGACTACAAGAACTGGCCAACCAAGGTCCATCCGTCGGGAAGATGCTACGACTGAGGGATAACAATACTGAACATCAGCGGTATATCTACTACTTGGTAACAAAACCACGCTCGTACCAGAAGCCGTCATATCGCAATCTATGGAACTCGCTGTGTGACTTGAAGGATCATTTACTGAAGAATGACATTTTGAAGCTAGCGGTACCGAAGTTAGGTTGTGGTCTAGACGGTTTGGACTGGAGGATTGTAAGGAACATGTTAGAGATCCTCTTCCGTTTCACCGGCATTGAAATTCTCGTCTGCAGCTTTAACCCTAACGGACAGAAAGAAGAAGTCGAGCGGACCATCGACTGTCACTTCTTTAAGAACTCGAAATGCACCAAGGGTAGTACATGCAGGTTTCGTCACCGCGGACTGTTCCGGGACGAAACAGTCTTAAGGAGGGGGCAGTGTAACGTAACCCCCGCAGCCGCCGCCGCCGCGCTACCAGGCACCTCAGTGTCTGGCTGCCACGCACTCGTTAGGACTGGTCGCGGTAATCTATTGTGTGATGTTGTTTACCTCTAGAACTTATCCAGAAGAGCCTAGAAATAATTCCGCCAAGTATAATATAACCCACCGCGAAAGCCAGCAAACACGCTCTGTAATATACAAGCAACGGTTGCAGAAGTCTGATATAAATAAGTGTAGTGAATAGTTAGTGATATAAAGAACAGTCGGCAAGTGAACATAAATAAACATAAATTAGTGACATAAAGAGTAGTGTTAATTGTTTAAATAAATAATCCTAGTGTTTAATTGTCTTATAATAATCTTAGTCTTTAAATTAGTGTTAATATTTGTTCATCATAGTGTTAGTTACTTTTATAATCTTTTAATTATATTTCTAATATTTATTTACCGTTTAATAAACGTATTATTTTAGTTAATAATAATTGTCTATGTTTTACACTTCACCCATATAAATAAAAACGTAACAATACCATTATATTTATAAGTTATAAATTATAGGTAACATAATAATCTGCTGAATTGGCTTATGGCTATAATCTGTTGCATTACCTTATGTGATTTGTTTTTGCTACCTTAAATTATTTTACATTTCTATATTTACAGTAAAATCATTTCACAATGATATTATGTAAATTTTGTCACTGATATCTGTCAATTAGTAATATTTGAATATTCTAACTATTTACATGGTGCAGTTTATAGCAGCATTAGGATAGGATATGTATCAATGAATGCTGAAGAATAATTTATGGCCTCTTCCAACGCTTATAGTTAAAATTTTAACAACAAAATGCATTTCAAAATTATGTATCAATGAATGCTGAAGAATAATTTATGGCCTCTTCCAACGCTTATAGTTAAAATTTTAACAACAAAATGCATTTCAAAATGTTGACAGTAATATTTATTAATGTATGACATGTAAACTATTATAATCAAACTATACAATTGTTTAATATTTTTCTTTTATTTATCTTGGCAATCT
The DNA here is from genome assembly GCA_951394225.1 of Harpalus rufipes. NCBI lineage: Eukaryota > Metazoa > Arthropoda > Insecta > Coleoptera > Carabidae > Harpalus > Harpalus rufipes. The sequence goes on from OX596276.1 coordinate 32,663,991, forward strand.
GAAAGTATGTATTAACTAAAAATTATATATAATAATATATTTTGCTTCCCTCTGGCGAACGAAACGCATGTAAAAATAATTTTGGGCTTAATAGATGCATTTTTTATTCTGAATTTTTGTATCTACACTTTTATAAAAAAATTAATAGGGCAGATATTACAGTCATATCAAAAATTTTAGCATTGTATTTCCTATGGTTCATAAAAAAGGAGGACATTTGGTATGTGCATTAAATATTGTACCATATTGTAAGGGAAGGTGTAACGTTATGCTGATAAAAAGTAGGAGGCAACAACTACAACATAACAACAATTTCACAAATTCATTTTGTAGCGAGGTTTAACATTTATTCCATTCCGGGTTTTGTGGAACTGTTGATGTAGCTCCTCTTGGATTGGAATGAGTAGCATCAATCCCTGGAGGATCTTCAAGTTCTTCTGTTACCTCATGATCAGCTATTCAGGAATCTCCTGACGATGAGCTCGAGCGAGATGAAAACTATTGTGGCGATACTTCCCTCTGGAAGTATCCACAATAAATGATCTAGGGGCAGTCTTCTATTCGACTACTCCCCATGTTCTCTTATCAGTTACCCAGACAATTTCTCCTGACTGACATTCTTCTTTCACCTTAACATTGTGGTGCTGATCGTAGTTTTCATTTTGCTTCTTCCTTCTTCCCTCTTCTAGTATATTTAGTTTCTCACCGTCAACGAGTTTAGGCTTCAAACATGAAGGAGCGGTAGGAAGTGTAGATCGTATCTTACGACTCATTAGCAGTTCTGCCGGTCTATGTCCATTTTCAAGCGGTGTTGCTCTGTATGCAAGCAACATCTTGTATGGATCAGAATTCTTTTCCATACCGTTCTTCACCACTTTGATCATTGACTCCACAAATCCATTCCTTTGTGAGTGATAAGGACTTGAAGTGATATGACGAAATCCATAGTCGACTGCAAAATATTTGAATGTTGTACATCGAATTGGTTGGAGCTGAAGACCATTGTCAGGCGTCACCTCACGGGCACTCAATGCTGGCGTGGAGAGTGCACCACAAGGGTCAATTTTGTGCCATTAAAATCGAAGTAATTTTTGGCGTCGGTCGGGATTGAACCCGGGTCCCCAGATTCGCGACCAAACACTCATTGAGAGTCCACCAACAACAGAGATTTCGTTTCTATGTTGATAATACGGCTTTAGTTCGACATTTAATTTTTCCGTTAACTGCTGGAGTACTGTGGAAAAATGTGGGATAAATCTTGCTAAAAAGTTAACCATACCCACAACATTTATAACTCTTGTAACATCTTCGGGTGGTTTCAACTTTTTAATAGCCTGTACCTTCTTCTCATCTGGACGAATACTGCTATTTTCAATATAATAGCCAAGAAAGGAACAAGCACCAATTTACATTTTTCAGGATTTAGTGTTATTCCCTTTTCTGTTACACGTTGGAAAACTTGTTTCAGACGTTTATGATAAGCATGGTGCTCCTCGATTGTGGAACCCCAAACTAAACTAAAATCCCAGCAAGCAACTGACGAATTCTTTTCTGGAAAATTTGAGGCGCTTATGGGATCCCGAGTGGAATAAGAAAACAACAAAATCTTCCATAGTCTATAATGAAAATTGTAAGGAACTGCGATACATCATCCAAATGCATCTGTCAAAAGCTATGGTTGCCATCCAGCTTACTCATATACTAAGCACTAGTAATTTGACCTAAAGAATGCTCAACACAGGCATTACATGTAATTCTCTTTCGACTGAATCATTTAATTTAGTCAGACCGATGCAAAGCCTTATGTCTCCGTTTGGTTTGTTTACGACAACCAACGGGGCACACCAGTCAGTTGGCTTATATACTGGTCGGATCACACCTATCTTCACCATTTCATCTAACTTCTTTTTAACTTTTCCCATTAGCGGGATAGGAATCTTCGTGGAGTAGTAATGGCAAAAGGCTTGGATCCGGTCTTCAGTTTAATTATATAATTTCCTTCCATTTATCCCAATCCACTGAATAGCGAAGAGAACTGTTTCAAAGGAATGAGTTTTGTGTGGGTCTCTGGAACAGATTTAGAAACTGCTTCGACCCGTTTGACTAAATTTAGAATCTCACATTCTTTCACACCTAATAATGCACTAACAGTTCCTTTAAAAACAAGGACAATAGATATCATTATGGATTTTCCATATGACATTTCACAAGTAAACATGCCGATTGTTTCAAGGGCACTCTCGGCTGGTTGTATTAGTCTTTGGTCAGGGTTTTTAAGTTCACGTACTATTCCTTGTAAATACTTGTTATAAGTATGCTCTGAAATAACAAATACATCTGCCCCAGGATCCAGATTGAATTTTATTGGCCCTCCTTCAATTAGAATTTCTGCTGACCAAAATTCATGGTTAGTTTCCGCATCACTTTTTACTTCTCCTAAGAAGGCATTGCCACATTGTTCTGCAACGCTGTTGTCTTTATTAACAGGTGCAACCTTCAAATCCGAATTTTTACATGCTCGAGCCCAATGCCTTTTCTTCTTACATTTATTGCACGCAGCTCCTCTAGCTGGACATTCAGACTTGCTGTGCTTTTTATTTCCGCCACATTTGTAGCATTTCCAGTTGAAGCCGGTCATTTCTTGCGTAGTGGAACATTTAGCCTTCTCCCGTTTTATAGGATTCTTATTTTGAGGCTTTGACTTTAATTTATTAATCGTAGCACTGACTCTTCCATTATGCAAAGTTTCTTGTTGCTTTTTAACGGCCTCATGATTACGAACCATAGTTACAGCATCTTTCAAAGTCAACGTAGTCTTGAGTAACAATTTCTCAAAGTTCTATCAAGTACGTCACCACAATCCGGTCACGATTCATTTCAACCTTTAAATCTTTGTACTCGCAGTTTTGTGCTAAGCGGTTTAAATCTGTAATGAAACCGTCTACTGATTCTCCTTGCTGCTGGGCGCGAGAATTAAATTTTGTACATTCGTAGATTATGTTTTTCTTGCCTACAAAGTGTTGCTCAAAACGATTCAGAACCTTAATAAAATATTTCTTGTCCGCCTCAAGCATATTAAATTAAGTTAGTATATCATCTGCCGCATCCCGTATCAAATAAATCAATGAGTCGATCTTCTGTTGATCACTCTTGTTGTCCAAACCAGAGGCACTTGCATATCGCAGAAACATTGTTTTCCAACTTGGCACTCTGATGGCGATGAGAAATCAAACTCCGCAGGCAGCTTAAGATGCTCCATTTTGAATTTTTAATATGCTATAGGACCACGTGGAGATTCAATTTTCAGTTAATATTCACAGTTGAACACAGTTTTAGTATCAAAATAACTACTTCTTCGCTGCCACCATGTTTCGTTATGCTGTAAAAGAGTGGGAGGCAACAACTACAACATAACATTAACTTTGTTCGCGGAGATTGTCCGTGATCGGTCTTCGACAACTACGCATGCGCCCTTAAATTCCTAGCGTTCGCGGTGCGAAATATCCGGAATATTGGACAATGCGTCGCTCGTTCGCGGAGCCTTATGGGACAGGTTCCGCATTAGTCACATACAAGTTAAAACGATCCGGGGATTTTAGCATGTACTAGCTCTCAGACACCTGTGTTATGTCATTTTTCAATTGTTGGAAGATTGTTTTAGGGTTATGTTATCTATACTGGATTATCTAATTTAAGTTTAAAGTTTTTTATTTTAAATTCTCTAACTCCTGGGTTTGGAATTGAAAAGTAAGTTACTTGTAGCATTACTTGCGTTGTTATTGCATTGCATTAAATGACGATTTAATCTATGAAGTAGATGAGCCTCAACAAAATGAACAGGAAGTTGAAGAGGACGAGAGACCAGAAGGACTCGAAAATGAAGATGATGTGAATGTTATTAGAATGACAAATATTATAATAAAAAATTTACCATTTGTATTGTAATTATATTGTCTAATAAATTTTGTACAAAACTTATTTTCATGGTTTCGTTGCATATCTTTGCGTGTTCTACAAAAATAAAATACTGCTTTGCAAATTATTATTTTGTTTATTGAAAATATAAAAAAAATGTATTTCTGAAAACGAATAAACGTACAAACATGATAGAAAACAAAAGCAATAAACATTGTGTACTACCTAATACCTATTTTTTTCCAACCATAAATTAACTACAAAACTAAACATTTCTTTGCAAACTACAACAAGTCTGTTACAGATAGCTTATTATTAATTATTTGTCTTAACAAGTCATTTCTCTCTTCAAGTATTCTATTTTTCTTCACTTTCTCTTCCAATTTCCTATCCTCTTGCTCCAAGCTCCTGGTGTAGTAGATTTGTCTGTCTTGTCGAATTTGTGTTAATAAATTACATTTTTTTTTTATTTTTGTAACTATTTTGTTTAGTTATTGATTGTTTTGAAGAAGGATTGTCTTTTGCAACCTTTAGCACTGTACATTTCTTTTCGGCAGACACTTCATCTTCTATACATTCTACCGAAATTGTACTCAGTCTCACTGATAAGTAGTATTTCAGGGGAAATATTTTTCTTCTTGCCAAGGATTTCATGCATTATGTCTGAGTATTCAATATCTTTTCTTGATGCTCCCGTTTTATTATTGCTAGTGATAAACTTTTTATATGCCCTCTCAAGAACCCTCCATCTATTTTCACAGTGTGTCGAGCCTATATTTTTGCCAGTTTTTAATTTCATCTCTTTGGAAATTTCTTCAAACATTTTCTTAAGCCTTTTTATTCGTGGTGTACCTACTTGCTTCCTGTGCACCTTGTACAGATCTAAAAAATTAGCGTTTCTCCGTGGGCGCACCTGTATTTGTCATCGGCCTCCTTGCTACTATTAGGATCACGTATTTCAATAAATTCTTGCAATTCTAGAACAATATGTAATTTTAGTCTACAAGGACCAATCTAACAAACGTATACAATACCATCTTTCAAATGCAATATTTTTAAAATTAAAGAAAATCCAAAAATTTCGGAAAAATATAAAACGAAAATAACAGGTTAATAACATATAGGTTTAGGAGTGCATCTGTCAACTTGGATAAGAAAACACGTTTGCGGATATTTGTCAATTCTTGGTCGGTCCCGAATCACACATGCGCATAATAGTTCATAATATTTTATCTAGTAAAGCTAAATAACTAATAACATTTCAGTAGGTGAGGCACAAAGAATCCGCGAGCACAGAGAACCTAACTATTTTTTTTACTATCAACGCCATCTCTTGTATTTTGCTCTTATTAAATTCTAATAATAAGGCAAAAGCAACATGGAGAATTATAGACAACATTAAGGGTAAATCCAAGACACATCACTTACCATCTGCAGACCCCGCATCACTTACAAATCATTTTAATAAACATTTTTTACAGTACAGCGACTCTACCGTATCTAATTATACACTGAAGAACTGCTCGATACTAAAGTCTTTCTTTCTAAAACCTATTATTGAAGAAGAAATCCTCCAGGTCATCAACTCTATAAAGAATTCAAATTCATTTGGAAGTGATGGGATACCTAGTTCAGTAATTAAAAATTGTGCACCGTTCATTGCAGAACCATTGACTTTCATATTTAATTTATCTATTGAAAATGGTATTTTTCCAAATGCGTTCAAACAGTCAATTGTAGTGCCACTATATAAAAAATCTGTTGTGGCCAGCACAATACCTCTCGCCACTTCCTTTTTTGGTTACATAAGTATAGGGCGCGAACAGTCATGTTACATTGTTGGCCTTGACAAGCAGATGTGGGGGCCCGTTTCAGAATGATAATTAGTCAGTATGTTTCATTCAGAATTTCAAGATTTTCTAAATACACGTAGTTAATTTGTCACCAGGAGTGTGGAATTTACTTGTCGAGGAAAATAAACCATATGGAATTGGAAAATCACTAAATTTAGAATGAGAAATTATGATACATCTATATACATAATTACTAGCTATCATTCTGACATGAGTCCCCATATCTGCTTGTCAAGGCGCCCTATTGTATTTAACATTTCTTGTATACCTACATTCTACACCAAAAATTGTACTTACATATATCTATTCCTTATATTTAGATTGTTTAATTTTAAATTCATTATATGAAGAAATTTTGTCCTCTTCTAATTTTTCGAAATGTTTCCAATTCATTGTCAGGATTGACTGAATTTTTGAAGGATATATGTAATAGACCTATAATCTTAAATATTTAACTACTAATACATTAAGAAATAATATAATGTATATGTACTTCCCAGAAAAACTCTTTAATAATATCTATGAATTTCTGACACTGACATTTATCTGTCAGTTACAAACAGTTCAACTGGTCAACTATTTTCCATGGCATTCTTTCGGCTGTAAAATTTATTATAACGTTATTTTATTTATTATATTTCTTTTATCTCTAAATCCGTAGAATATATAATAAAATATTTAAATGTATCAGATAAAGAATTTAATTTTCTTTAATATTACCAAGAAAAATGTTCAAAAAATATTATTTAGAAGATTTTTTTTCAAGAATCTTCTACTTCCGGTTGTCCAATTGTTACCAAAACCTTTTCAGATCTTCCCATGAATGTCCGATTGGAAAATACGTAATTAAACAATTTTTAAGTCTTATAGTTTTTGAGTAATCGTCCTTCCAACATCCTACATACATACACACACACATACATCCACACACACACACACACACACACACAGACATCATCGTAAAAATGTGAAAATCGGATTGTAGGGACCTTAAAACGTGCTTATTCAATAAAATATGGATATGTGATTTTTAGCATGAATGCAATACCTCTCTTAGCGAGAGGTAAAAAGGCGATCCAGAAAACATTGAAAACTATAGGCCCATCTCTCTACTGACAACATTCTCTAAAATTCTCGAAAGACTAATTTATAATAGACTTAAAGTGTTTTTGAATAATCATAATATATTAACCCATCATCAACACGGCTTTACTGAAAACAGATCAACAGTGAGTGCGGTATCTTGCATTTATAACAATATAATCAATAACCTTGATAAAAATATGAATGTGTTCTGTGTATCAAGTGACTTATCCAAAGCCTTCGACAGTGTCTGTCACAATATTCTTCTTCAAAAACTAGAACATTACGGTGTGCGTGGACTAGCAGCTTCGTGGTTCAAGTCATATCTGTCTGAGCGTTACCAGTCCGTTAAAATTGATGACCGGTCCAACAACTCAGTCTCTTTTTCCGAAAAAGGGCTGATTCAGCGTGGTGTTCCGCAGGGATCTGTCCTTGGACCGCTACTCTTCCTAATCTACGTCAATGACCTGCCCTTATACGTTCAAAACACATTCTGTACTCTCTACGCAGATGATGCTTACTTTCTGATGTCCTGCACAAAACCTAATTTTTGTGTTACTGCCATCAATAATATAATAACTAATATTGCAGACTGGTGTACTGACAATAGCCTTAACTTAAATTTAAATAAGTCTAACTTCATGCAGTTCTTTCTGAACTCAAGTAACATTATAGAGTTTAATACATCACAAGTAAGCGTCTCTCGCACAGATACTCTGAGTTGTCTTGGTATCTTGTTGGATGCGGACACCAAATGGTCGTCCCAATCTAAAACATTAACAAATAAGTTAAACAAATGTTGTTATGTTATGCGAATGTTAAAACCTCACTTAGAAACACATGTGTCTCGTTCTTTGTATTTTGCTTCTTTCCATTCAGTTGCCACTTATGGGATTACCATTTGGGGGTCGTCATCTTTATTGCATGAAGTATTTTGTATACAAAAACGTGCCATACGAATAATGTTAAACATGTCCCCCCGCCAATCATGTAGAGGTACTTTCAAACAGCTAAAAATATTAACTATGCCAAGCGTCTACATATTAGAAATCCTGAAATATACTTTTAATAATTTAAGTAGCTTCAATTTGTGCAGTTCATCTTATGATACTAGACAAAAAAACATTAACATAAACGTACCTGCTCATAGAACTTCTGCATTTGAGAAAACAAGCCACGACATAGGCATAAAATATTATAATCTGCTACCAAATGAATTGAAGCAATATTCAAAAACAAAGGCGCTAAAACTGTTAAAAAATACATTATTATTTAAAGAATATTATTCTGTAGAAGAATTTGTCAATGATTGTAAAGTAAAACACTTACAAATACAAACTGCATAAAGTTTTCGTTGTTTTGAGGTTAAGGACATCTTGTTCATTCATTCTTTATATCAAATTCACCAACACTTGTACAATATTTCTATATTTTCCTTCATGTAATATTTATTTTTTTAATTGTGCATCTGTATCAGTAACTGTGAATGTAATAATTTTAACTTGTTATACTTGTTAACCTGCTGTCATATAGAAAAATTGTAAAGTTATTGTTTTTATAAACAAATGTGAAATCAGTGATGAAGCTGTAAATTTTTGGTAACTTCACCATGTACTTGCTTTATATTTTATTTATTTATTTTATTTATTTTTTTAATAGTTATTTTAATGTTTGTTTTAACTATAATGTATGTTTTTGTCTTAATACTATGTTGTTTTTTTAAATTTTATGCTTCTCACAAATTTCACATTTCTTTTATATTTCATTGCTTTTGCTCTTAACTCATTTAACACCATTTGTTGTAGTCATGTCACACGTAACGTTTTATGTATTCAAAGTTTAAATACCACAATATGGTAACTGTATTATATTATTATTTGTAATCATAATATCTTTGGGGGGGTTGAAAAACAGCTCTAGCTGAACCTTACCCCTTTTGTACTCTCTTGGTGCAATAAAAAAAAATATTATTATTATTATTATTATTATTAGATTCATTAGTTATGATGGATGTACGTGTGCCGTGGCGCAACTTCGGAAGAAGTTGAAAAAAGAAATTCAAGGTTAGTATGTAAAAAAGACAAGTAATTATAAATTCTAACGATACAGACTACGTCCCAGATTATTGCCGTAGCTGTCTTGTGTGATAATACAATTTTCTATGTAGTTTTGTGGCCATCTGTCACTGTAGTAGTGATGTTGTTTTGAGACACACTGCCAATGTATCATCGCTCTTACAATGTAGAGCACTTTGAACACTGTTAAACATTGAATTAGCAATACCTGTAAATGTAGCCAAGCACAAACTATGTAAGATTGTAAATAAAACACCACACGCTGAAATCATAACCTGATCAGAGATTTACAAACAACTGTATTATTAGTCTTACCTATGTGTTGTAAAACCATTATACAAAGCATGTACAATGTTTTATATTGTTGATATACTGTTTATTTGTTGTAGGTTGTATTTATCATACATTTGTTTGAACATATTTACTTGGCCGCTAGAACTGTCAGATGTTTTGTTTGGGTTATACCGCTGATAAGGGAGCAGCGTTTTTCAACAAATGTTGTTATTATAAAATATTATTTTAGAATTCCTGTTATCATATTTTTCATGTATGCAAACTGTGATTATCTACAAATGTTATAATTTTTAGTAATTTAGTTTTTCATCGAATGGGCGTCAAAAGCGCCACCACACACTCTCAGAGTTAAAAATTTCACCCCTCTTCAAGTTATGCGATATTTTACTCGTATTTGCGAAATCTCTGGTATAAAAAGACGCACAACGTCTAGAAAATAGTTCTCCCGAGACGAGCTTAGCATATGGGCTCCTTGATAGAGAACCTCTCCTGAATCTGACTTGTCAACGAGTCCTCAGTCCGAGAGTTTACCGCCGATGTTCTAAGTCGAATTTGGTGATTGTATTTCGCCGCTCGCTCAGATAAACCGCCGTCTGTATCTCTAAAATAAATGTGAATACGTTATACGAAAACATTTTGATTTACACTAACCAGGGCTATCCATGCCAAATCTGGATATTAATCCTGTCATTTGTGTGCCTAATATTTCTTTTAAAGCATTGTCTGTGTCTGTTATATGAATTTCTTTTGATGGACCCCCTCCTTTGCCCCGATTGTACCGTTTCTCCTCTGCATACTTCTTTTTTGATTTCTATTTTATATTTTCATATTTATTTCTTAAAGTTTTGAAATCCCGAAATGTTTCCCCACACAGTAAATTAAAGTCATTTGTGTTATAGTCCGATGACTAATTGATTATTAAATAAATATGGATTTTGTGGACAAAATACTTTTATTATCTTCATCACATTTACAACAACTGACTGGAGTTTGTCCCTGTCCAGGCGTACCAACCTAGATATAAGAAACCCTGTATCATATTACATCTCCCCTTTTTTGAACTTAACAAAATTCTTATAAATAATTAAACATGTAACATAAAAACATTTGTGTTATATATTGTAATTCATTACATAAACATACTTTGTATTTGGCGCGCTTGCAATTGTTGTTGTATCTTCTTATTATTACCGCGAGCGCGCAGTTGGGAGTACTGGGATTGTTAGGGATTTATGAATAATGACTTTTTTGACAGAACAAGTTGGCGGGTTTTTTAGGGGTTAGAAAAACGACATGTGTAACAAAAAGTAACAATAAAGTTTATATTGAAACCTACACCCGCTTAATACATAACAGTGGCGACGAGGATTTAAACGAATTATATTTGCAAATTAAAGTCAGAAAATGGCATCTTTAGGACATATGGAAGAATTTGTGCCAAATAGGGATTCATGGAGCATGTACACAGAAAGATTGGATTTCTATTTTGAAGCTAATGAAATTACAGACAGTGCCGTAAAACGTACTGTGTTATTTTCAGTTTGTGGCCCAGCTGCATATACTACGATCAGATCGCTCTCATCACCTCAGAAACCATCAGAGATCGAGTATGAGGAGATAGTGAGGATAGCAAGCGCACATTTCAACCCAAAACCGTCAGAGATAGTACAGCGTTTCCAGTTTCACAAGAGGGATCAACGCGCAGGTGAAAAAATTTCAAGTTATGTTGCCGAATTAAGAAGTTTAGCAGAATTCTGTAATTTCGGTACGTCTCTAGATTCAATGTTACGAGACCGCCTCGTATGCGGAGTCCAAGATGAAGCACTACAAAGGAAATTATTGGCAGAAACAGATCTCACATTCGACAAGGCATTGAAAGCTGCACTGGCAGCTGAAGCAGCGAAATATCAAACGCAAGAGCTCCGAGCAGCAACCAACAATGACACTATTCATAAAGTAGGTACAAGCACTAAGTATAAGTACAGTAAATACAACAAGAACAAGGACGAACATAAACCTTGCTTCCGTTGCGGGGGCGAGCACAAACCAGATACATGTAAATGTGCAGACGAGAAATGCAGATATTGCGGGAAACAGGGACATATAGAGCGCGTATGTTTCAGTAAAAAGAAAGCTAACATGCAAACACAGAAACCAAGTAAGAACAGACAACGTTCTACACATACTAATTCTCTAACGTTTGTAGAAGAGCCAGAATCTTCAAATTTCTATGAATTGAAACACATTCACTCTACTTCAGGCCGTGAATGCCAGTCAAATATAGTCCTCGTAGAACTTAACAGTATACCGCATAATATGGAGCTAGACAGCGGAGCAGTGTGCTCAATAATCAGTTTAGATACGTATCACAATCTATGGCCGGAGGGTGGTCCACAAATAGTAAAAAACGGTGAAAATTTGCGCACATGGTCGCAAGAAGAAGTTGATGTGATCGGAGTATGCCACGTTAATGTTAAATATCAGCAACACAACTGCCAATTGCCACTTTACGTAGCCAAAATAGGTGGAAACAGTTTGCTAGGGAGACCATGGTGGAAACCACTGGGATTTAGAGTGGAAGGAATTCACTCATGCATTACAGGCAACGATGACAACATAAAACAACTAACAGATAAATATTTAGAAGTTTTTAGTGAGGATATTAGTCAGTACAAAGGTCCACCGGTATCCATAGAAATTAATCCTGATGTTACGCCGGTATTTCTCAAGTGTAGGCCTGATCCTTTTGCACTACAAGGAAAACTCAACAAAGAACTAGATTTGCTGGTAGCACAAAAAGTTTTCGAGCCGGTACGTCATTCAAATTGGGCTACACCTATCGTAATCGTGCCTAAAACTAGCGGACAGTTGCGGGTGTGCGGAGACTATAAAAGTACGGTTAATAAAGCTGCGAAAACTGACATTTATCCCTTACCTACAGTGAACGAAATTTTACAAACATTATCGGGCGGTGTAGTATTCAGTAAACTTGATTTAGCACAGGCTTATCAGCAGTTAAAGGTAGACGATGCTACGGTTCAATTACAGACACTTAACACTCCGAAGGGTTTAATGAGAGTGACGCGATTACAGTTCGGTATCAACGCGGCCGCCGGGATTTTCCAAAGATTTATAGAGACTTGTTTAGCAGGTATAGAAGGTGTGAAACCTTACCTGGACGATATTTACATATCGGGGACGAGTAAAGTGCAACATTTACAGCGATTAGAAGCGGTTCTACGTCGTTTACAAGACGTAGGCATTCGGCTGAAAAAAGAAAAGTGTAAGTTTGGGGTTCCCGAGCTGGAGGTGCTCGGATTCAAGGTCGATAAAAGAGGGATTAGACCTACGGAAGAAAAGGTAGAAGCAATACAAAAAGCACCTAGACCGACAAATAAAACTGAGCTACAGGGATTTTTAGGGCTTTTAAATTTTTATAACTGTTTTTTAAAACACAAAGCTTCTATTTTAGAACCACTCCATCGACTGCTGGACAAGGACAGCGAGTGGAGGTGGGAAAGAGCCCATGAAACAGCATTCGATCAAGCCAAGCAGTTGCTGAAGTCACCCTCGGTCCTAATACACTACAATCCGAAGTTACCATTGGGGTTGGTATGTGACGCCTCATCTTATGGGGTGGGAGCTGTACTTTTTCATACATTGGAAGATGGGTCCGAAGCTCCAATCGCATATGCCTCGAGAACAATGAGTAAAGCGGAGCGTAATTACGCATAAGTGGACAAGGAGGCATTAGCGGTGATTTTTGCTGTGAAAAAATTCCACCAATATCTCTATGGTAGGAAGTTCAAGATATTTTCAGATCACAAACCGTTGTTAGGGTTATTGCGTCATGATCGAGCAATGCCAGGTATTATGTCGCCGAGAATGATACGCTGGAGCCTGTTACTGAGTGCGTACGACTACGAACTGTTTTATCGCTCTGGTAAACAATTAGGTAACGCAGACGGGCTGAGTCGACTGCCAAAGATGGAACCAGAAGTAAAGGAAGGATATTTGGGAGATATTTTGTTACTGGAAGCATTGCATGATCCTCCAATCGACGCACAACAAATTGCGAAAGATACACGAAGCGATAAATGGTTATCCAGAGTACTGAATTGGGTACTATCGGGGTGGCCAGATATCCCAATTGAAGAAGACGAATTAAAACCATTTAGTCGTCGTCGGGATGAGTTATCAACACACCGTGGATGTTTGCTATGGGGTAGCCGGGTAGTAGTACCTTTAAACATACGGGAAAATGTACTAGAGTTATTACACGAAGCTCATCCGGGGGTGGTGCGCATGAAGGCACTAGCACGAGGTTACGTGTGGTGGCCAGGCCTCGACGAGGAGGTTGAAGAAGTCGTGAGAAGCTGTAATGTGTGTCAGGGATCTCAACACGCCCCACCTAAAGTTACTGACAAGAAATGGGCGAGGCCTAGTAGGCCGTGGTCTAGATTACACTTGGATTTCGCAGGGCCGTTTCAAGGTAACATTTTCCTTATAGTAGTAGATGCATATTCGAAGTGGTTAGAAGTTATTCGAATGGCAAGTATGTCGTCGACTGCCGTTGTTGATGAACTCGCAAAGCTGTTCGCTACGCATGGGTTACCAGAGACCATCGTTACGGACAATGGCCGTTCATTCGTGTCCATGGAATTTGAAGGATTCATGAGGGTTAACGCTATTACTCATATTAAAACCGCAGCTTATCATCCTTCTTCGAACGGTATGGCCGAAAGGATGGTAGAAGTTACAAAGGATTCATTGAGAAAAATTATACATGGTAGCTGGTCGATTCGGTTATTCAAATTTCTCTTTAACCAACATATTACCCCAAATCCTACGACGGGAATTAGCCCAGCTGAAGCACTGTTGAACAGGCGTCCCAGGTCTGTGCTGGATAATTTACATCGAGATCGACATGACCATTCTCTAACACAACAGCAGAATGAGGCTGCAGCATCTCAGTCTAATTCTCGTATTTTTAGACAAGATGATGAAGTATACATGCGATCTTTTCAGTCTAATTGTCCGAAGTGGGTACCAGCAACAGTCTGCAAGCCAATGGGGTCCGTGATGTATAAAGTACAAGAGCGTGACGGCCGGAGACACCGCAGACATACCGACCAACTGCGACTCAAGAGGCCAAGCCTGGTGACGCCAGTGAATGCGTCATCTCCGCCAGCAGCCGCAGAGGAAGAAAACAGGCCAGTTGCTGTGGAAGCAGTACCGACGGAGCCTATTATAGTTGAGCCGGACAATCCTCCCGGTGACCCGATCAACAGCCCCGGAACACCAGTGAGTCGTCGTCCAGTGAGACAACGCCGACCGCCTCAACGTTTAGAATATGAATAATTAGAGGGGAGGGATGTTATATATTGTAATTCATTACATAAACATACTTTGTATTTGGCGCGCTTGCAATTGTTGTTGTATCTTCTTATTATTACCGCGAGCGCGCAGTTGGGAGTACTGGGATTGTTAGGGATTTATGAATAATGACTTTTTTGACAGAACAAGTTGGCGGGTTTTTTAGGGGTTAGAAAAACGACATGTGTAACAAAAAGTAACAATAAAGTTTATATTGAAACCTACACCCGCTTAATACATAACAATTTGAAATAAATTTTACATTACAAAATCCTTTAACCTACTTGGTAGTCTTATGTCCCTTTTAGGTCTTTGATTTTGTTTTTGTTCAGTCAATATGTTTCGGTCTCATTTGTTAGTTTAAGGTCTATGTCAGGTAATCGATAGAAAGGAGACGGATTTAAGGAATGTCTTAGATCTTTGCGATTCCTTCTATACTCTTAATTTTCTGTCTGTACAAGATAAGATCTAGGAGCTTGATGTTTTTCAATAACTTTGGCAGCTTCCCATTTTTTTCCTTGTTTAATCAATACATTTTGGCCTACTTCTAAGGTTGGAAGTGGTTTTGTATAACGATTATAATAATGCCTATTCAAAATCTGTTGTTCTTCCTTCCTCTCTTTGATAGAATTTTCCACTTTGGGTTTCAAATTTTTTGACAAAATCGGTAATTTAGTTCTCAGTATTCTGCTCTTCGTACCTTAAGCAGGTGAAATACCAGTACCTTTAATTGGAGTATTTCAATCGGCCAAGAGTAACGGATATATGTTCTCTCTTCACTAGATTTTCGAAGAATGTTCTTTGCTATTTGAACACCTCGTTCGGCCATACCATTTGATTAGGGATATACTGGACTCGAAGTCGAGATTTTTATGTCCCATTCTTTAGCAAATTTCTTAAATTCATACCTATTATATAGCATATTGTCAGAAACAATTTCCTCAGGCATACCATTTCTTGCGAACATTTCTTGAAATTTTGCAATTAATTCTTGTGCAGTTTTTCTTTCAAGTTTAATTATCTCTAGCCAGTTAGAATAATAGTCTATGGCTATTAAATAATCTCTAGTTTTGAATAAAAGAATATCAGACGCAATCTTTTTCCAAGTTCTGTCAGGAATTTCTTAAGATATTAATGGTTCTTTCGTATTTTGATGTTGATATTTTTGACAGACATTGCATTTCCTTACCATTTCATCATTTTGGGTCGAGATACCAGGCCAATATGTAGCAGGTTCGCCTATTATCTAGACTGCTGCTACATGGCCCTCCCGACCAGGAAAGCTAATAGAGTAACGATAGTGATATTTTTTGGAGTTTGTTTAGTTTTTGATTTTCGAGGAAATAAAATTGACGTTTTTGTATTTGGTGTTTTTTATATTTTTACAATTTAAGAGTTCTCTTATATTTTTTTACGAAACGCGGCAGCGGAGTGGTCTGCCTCGCCGGAGGTAGTAGTTACTATAATTCCTACGTTTGTGTAGCTACTACATATATACAACGGATCGAGCTCTTTGTTTACATTTTTCAATGCCTTATGTCCCTCATGAATCTGCTGAATAATTTCTTCTCTCAGCTCTGACGGTATTAGAAGCCGGTCATTTAGAAATACTAATTCACCATCAGTGTTGAGGTCGTAACGTACCTTCCAATACTGTTGAACACAATCAGGTACAAAATTTGTCTCCTCTGGCCAGCCTTTGGTACAGTATTTTTTAAGAAGTTGAGTAGTTTGGTCACGTTGCGTTAATTCTGTAATTAATTTACGTTTTGAAACTGAAATTGCTAAATGTTTCGAGATGCTATGAATGACAATATCGAGTTCAGTATCATCCTTTACAAAATCCTTAAGATATGATCTTGAAAGAGTATCAGCAAGATACATTTGTGATCCAGGAACGAAAACAACATTTATATCATACTTCAAGAGTTTCAGTAACAATCTTTGCAATCTTGACGTAGTTTTTTCGATATCTTTTTTAGTAATTGCAGTTAGAGGCTTATGATCTGATTCTATCGTTACAGATCTTCCATATACATAATAATGAAATTTTTCAAGACTGTATACAATCGCAAGCAACTCTTTTTCTATTTGCGCACACCTTTTTTCGTTTTCAGTAAGAGCTCTAGATGCATACGCTATAGGCTGCGTTTTCTGGAGGCAGCACCCAATTCCATCTTTTGATGCATCGGTCTGAATTGTAACTTCGAGGTTAGGATTGAAAAATGTGATCGCTGGAGGATTTACCAACATCATCTTCAAATTATCGAACGCTTTTTGATGATTTTCTTCCCAATGCCAGACAACATTGTTTTTTACAAGTTCTCGTAACGGTGCATTAACGGTAGATAAATTTGGAATGAATGTTGACAAGAAATTAGTCATTCCTAAAAATCTTTTTATTTCTTCTTTGTATTTGGGATTCTCCATTTTGACTATCGCTCTCACCTTCTCAGGGTCAGGCTGCAGCCCATTTTCTGATACAATATATCCCATATACTTTACTGACTTTACTCGTAGTTGAATTTTATTTTTATTCAATCTAATATTATTTTTTCTCGCGGTTTTTAAAACTTAATGTAAGATTTGATCATGCTCTTTTTCATTTCTGGCCGCTATGATAAGATCATCAAATATTACTTGTACGCCTTCAATTTTTCCGAAAATATCAAGAACATATTTTTGAAAAACCTCTGGAGCTGAACTTATTCCGAAAGGCATACGTAAGAATTTGTATCAACCAAAACATGTATTAAAAGTACATAAATCGGAACTTTCTTTATCTAATTTTACGTGCCAGAAACCTGAGCTCATGTCAATAACGGAAAAAAAATTCTTACCATTTCATTTCGCAGTAATATCTTGAGCCGTTGGAATCATAAAATGCTCACGTTTTATGGCTTTATTCAAATCCTTGGGATCCAAACATAATCGTAGATCGCCGATTTTCTTCTCCACGATGACTAAACTGTTAACCCAATCGGTTGGATGATCCACTTTTTCAATGATACCCATTTTCTCTAGGTTATCTAATGTAGTACGAAGTTTTGGTTGCATCGCAATTGGAACACGTCTAGGAGGGTGAATAACAGGAGGATCCGTCTTGTCTAGTACAATGTGGTGTTCAGCGTCAATCTGTCCAATACCTGTAAATACATCTTTGTACAATTCTAATATATTACAATTTTTTTTCATTTCATCCACACGTTTCAATAAACCTATTTTTTCACATGTATTTAAACATTATAGACCGCATTTTTATAAAAACATTGTAAAATAATTTTTCCTAATGATTTAATTTCATTATTACTGAATGAAATTAACATGGTCCTACATTTAGTTAAATTATTAGTATCAATATTCAACTTTTCCAAAACAGAAATAGGTAAAATATTTACTTCTGCACCAGAATCGAGTTTGAATTTAACATTGAAATTATTAATTTTTAATTCAGTATACCATGCATTGTTAGAATACATATTTTTCACCTCGGAAATAAAAAAATTATCAAAGTCCTGTTCATCGTCTTCGCGTATCTCTAAAACATTTTTCTTATTCTCCCCCTGGATTTGCTTCGAAGCTCTGCACGCAACTGAGAAATGTTTTTTTTCTTCTGCAATTTAAACACGTTTTTCCATACGCAGGACATTTTCTTGGCGGGTGATATCGGTTACACTTCTGGCATTTCTTCTCTTCGGCATTATGTTTGACAACTTTCTTCTTCAAACTATCTACTTGGAGCAGCTCCTGTAGAAGTTTGGCTTCCCTGTCACTCTGTTCCGCTGCTATGCAGTATTCGACACACGTTTTAACGTTAAATTTGTTTCTCGAAGAAGTCTTTTCTGTAGCGCTTTATCTCGAATACCATACACTATTCCGTCTCTAATTAAACTGTCCTGAAGAGTAGCAAACTCACAAATGGCTGCTTTTGTTCGCAATTCAGTTAGAAATGATTCGATTGTTTCACAATCTTGTTGCACCACATTAATAAAATTAAATCGTTCAACAACAATATTTTTTATAGGAGTACAGTACTCTTCAAATTTATCAACCACCTTGGCAAAAACAGTTTTATCATTTACATTCTCCCATGTAAAGTTGCTCAATAATTCAGAAGCATCATCTCCAATGATATTTATTAACAACGCGATTTT
Source organism: Harpalus rufipes (assembly GCA_951394225.1). Classification (NCBI taxonomy): domain Eukaryota; kingdom Metazoa; phylum Arthropoda; class Insecta; order Coleoptera; family Carabidae; genus Harpalus; species Harpalus rufipes. Next base: position 32,682,741 of record OX596276.1, read on the forward strand.
TCTTTTATCAGATGCACTGTCCAAATCTCCTGCACTGAGAAATGTAGTAAACGATGTATACCATTTTTTCCAATCTACACTTGGATTTCCTTTTATTTTTAAGGTCGGTGACTTATTCACGTTGAGCGCCATTTTTATAGGTTACCTAATACTTTTTCAGTTTTTTTCACTGATTTCCACGAAGGAACACGAGAATATTTATATGGAACAAGTCCGATGACTAATTGATTATTAAATAAATATGGATTTTGTGGACAAAATACTTTTGTTATCTTCATCACATTTACAACAACTGACTGGGGTTTGTCCGTGTCCAGGCGTACCAACCTAGATATAAGAAACCCTATATTATATTACAATTTGAAAGTTGTTCCCAAGCTAATATTTTGTCCCTATTTGCCATAGTATGTCTTTTTCTACATTCAATTTTGTCCTTATATTTTTTTACTAGTGATACTAAAATGTTTTCCTCCTTCGCCGAAAAATTCACAGCCCTTTTCTTATGCTCTTCTTCCATTACTTTAATTTAAAAAATATTAAGAATATTTAATTCATATATCTTCATAATAATACGTACCTACCTTATTTCTTATATGTCACTGTCAAATGTCAAATTGTATTTTTTTAATTCATTTTGGCAACAGTTAATATACTTCGTTTAAGAATACTTTCGTTAAACCAGAACTGTACAACAAGTCTACAGGTAAACTTAGTTTAATACTTTCACTGCTAATAATATATGTTTACATACACCAAGGGGCTTAAAGCATATTTTGTGAAATAATGAATAATGAGAACATTAATAATTTGGAACAAATTTTTATTTTGAAAAAAAAACACAAAACTGACCCTAAACAAGCAATGACGTCTAAAGGCGTCATCAGTCTCACGCAATAAAAATCTCAGCCAGAGGCTAATGACGTCCAAAGACGTCAGGATTATTAATACATTATATTGTCACATACGAATGATTTTCTTAACAAAGAAGTTTACAAATTTTTATTAAACATAGAAAAGCATGGTTCAAAACACAAGGCCGGCTTGCCAGGACAAGGAGGACAATGGAAGACAGTCTCTTTTCTTTTTATTACAATAAGTATATCTTCGATGTGCATGTTTCTTGCTTGTTCCTGTTTTTTCTGGAACATGATTCTGATATGTTTGAGTTTTTTTTTTCGGTTGGATTAGGGTTTTTTCTCTGGATGTATGTGATCCAAGATTTGGAGTCTAAAGTCGTTTGTTTTTTCGAACTTTTTGTACAAAAAAAAGCATTCATAAAAAGGGGGGTGTTGCTAGATTTGTGGTGTCAACAAGTATCAAAGAAGTATCAAGGCCCGGATCCTCAAATTCTGGTAATTCTGTTTCCGCAACATCACTATTTTCGGAAAACTCTGAATCAGAATCGGAATCTTTAAAGTCCGGATTCGTTAAATCATCGTCTGAGTTTAATAAGATTTGTTCCAACTCCTCGTCTGTCAAATGAATTTTATTTTGGCACATTTTTTTACACCCCCGAGGTCTCTTTGCTCCCGAAGGCCCTACCTGGCTATCAGCCATGGCGAAATCAAACGAGCAAAATTTTTAACCTATACAACGCTTCACTCAATGGCTGCCAATGTACAGAAGCATAGAACAAAGCAACAACCATAGCGTCGAACAACGTCATTAGCATTCATTAAAGGCTGATGACGTCGAAAGATGTCGTTAGCAGTGAACGTGTTAACTTTAAACTGCCGATCTCTTAAGCTACAGTTTTAACTGTAATTGTACAACCGGCCCTAATACTTTACGTAGGGGAGTCCGATCGTACTTTATCTTACACTACTTATTTTCATTTGTTTTACTTACCCTTGTCAAAACCTGTGCAATTGCCGTATCGCGGGAGCACAGTGCCCTAGTAGATTAATCGCAGTTCCATCACAATTTACACAAACGGTTTTCATTCTTTATTTATTTGTGTATCTCATATTTATACAATTTGAGCATAATAAATTAGTTAGATAAAACTATCACGTGCTTTTCTAAGAAAAACCCTGACCTCCCTCCGCAGAAAGCTATTCCTGGCAGTCCATCCTTTCCTTCAGCCAAACGTCGCCGAAGGCGCCCTAGCAAAACCGACTTCCGCCGACAGAGAGGACCTCGCCACCATGACTCCACCGTCAAGAGAGTGGCGTCATAAAATATAGCAATACGATATGTAATACTATTATTAATTTTGCTATTTTAAATAAATTTATTTTATGGTTATAATTGCATTAGACAAGTTTTTGTCCACTTTCTTGTAAGGACGTATGTTATGACAGAGAGGTTCACGCTTCGCGGGGGCATTCGTGGCCTGGTCCTATGAGTCTCCTATGTTTTTATAATAAATTTATTTAGAAGATGCTATTACATATACATACAGATTTGCTATACCATTAATTAATTTCTATTGGTTAAATTATCTGAAACTACAAATAGAAGAAATTTGAACCCAGTTCGAGCAGTGCAGACATGGAAAAGATGGTCCGGTGTTCCCCAGGTTCTTTTTATAATTTTTATCTGTACTAAACGATACACTATTTATTCATAGACGAGGGTGGATTGAAAAGTTTCCAAAATCAATGAGAGGCCTTGCTTTTTCGAAAACAATCTCGTCGTTGTATTGTTTAACTCTTCAAATTAACGTTAAATCGATAATGGATAAAAACGAAGTTCGTGCGTTGAAGACGGCAACGGAGATCAAGGCCAGGTTGGATGCTGTCCTTCGGAATGCTTCACCTTCGTTTTCCACCGTGAGTTTCTAGGTTTCGGAATTTAAGCGTGGCCGAACACACACCTGTGACGAGCCACGTTCAGGCCGCTCAAAATCGGCTACCACACCGGAAATTGTGGATAAAGTCCATGATATGGTTCTGGAAGATGGCCGAATGAAAGTGCGTGAGATTGTAGAAGCCCTAGGGATCTCTTATAAACGTAAAGTTCATATTTTACAGAATGAGCTGGGCATGAGAAAAATGTGCGCTGGTGGGTGCCGCATTTGCTTAGTTCGGAGCAAAAGCGCATCTGGTCGATTTTAAAATACATTTCATAACCATGGATGAAACTTGGATTCAACACTACACTCTAGAGACGAAAATTCAGTCGAAAGCGTGGATTGGACATGGTGAGTCGTCCCCGAAGAAAGCGAAGTCAGTTCAATCGGCAGGGAAGGTGATAGCGTCAGTCTTGAGACGCCAGAAGCATTCGGCTAATTGATTGTCTTGACAAAGGAAAAACTGTAACTAGACAATACTACGCCACACTTTTAGACAAGCTGAAAGCAGCACTTCAAGAAAAACGCCCAAGAATGGCAAAGAAAAAGATCTTGTTTCACTACGACAATGCGCCAGCTCATTCAAGTCGTATTGCTTAACAAAAATTGACCGAACTGACGTTCGAAATCGTGCCCCGTCTACCGTACTCGCCCGATTTGGCTCCCTCGGACTTCCAACTTTTCCCGAAACTCAAAACATTCCTCGCTGGAAAGAGATTTCGATCCAACGAAGAAGCCTTTGATGCAGTAAATGCTTATTTTGAGGAACTCAAAGAAAACCATTTTCGGGAGGGAATCGAAAAGTTAGAAAAACGTTGGACCAAGTGTGTTGACCTCAGAGGGGAATATGTAGAAAAATAAAATGTAGTCCATGTTAAATATATATTCATGACATTCCGGAAACTTTTCAATTCATCCTCGTACATATCATAATTCATACTTGGGGGGGAAATGTTTTAGAAATTGAAAAATTATTTTACATGTGGCAAAAAATATACAACGGACCTTAAAACGTTAACGTGTCTTCTGTGCCCCCCTTTCGCTAATATTACAGGGTGTATCACGGAAAGTGAAACATAGGCGTTTAACATGGGAAATCAGTTTTTCCGTGCGTATTTCTGCCCTAATTATTTTAGACAAAAAGTTTCAAATGGATATTGTAAAGCAAAAATATCTACATCCGAATCAGTAAAAAAATACATTTTGGCTACTTCATAACTGCAGAAATAAAATTTGAAAATTCGTGGAATTACAATTTAATAGTAATAGCCATGGAATTAGAAACAAGATTATTCTGACAACTGACGTATAAAACGTTATGCTTTTGTTCGTCTCTTGTTTCTAATTTCATGGCTAATACAATTAAATTGTAATTCCGTGAATTTTCAAATTTTATTTCTGTAGTTATGAAGTAGCCAAAATGAATTTTTTTATTGATTTGGATGTAGAAATTTTTGCTTTACAACATCCATTTGAAACTTTTTGCCTAAAATAATTAGGGGAGCAATGCGCACGGAAAAACCGATTTGCCATGTTAAACGCCTATATTTCACTTTCCGTGATACACCCTGTCTATTTTTTCAATGTAGCACTCCACAAATCTTTCTTGTTAAATTAGAGCACTTCGATTTTTAATGCGTTTATGATCTGTTAAAACGATATTAATCCCTTCTACAGTGTTAATAAATGGACTACTTCTAATAAAAAATTCTAAGTACATAATTTTCATGTGGGAAGTTCAAAAATACCTTACCTATATTCAAATTAACCAGCTTTAAAGTATTCTCATGAAAGTTGTAGATATACAGATGAAAAGATACCGTAACATGCAAAAACCGTTTTTTTTTTTAAATAATATATGTCCCGTAAAGTTTTATTCGATATTTCGTATAGATATAAATTTATAAAACTAATTTTGAATTTTTGATTGTCAAAATTTTTAATTTTATCTTCTACTGCCCGAATAAATTTAATTTAAAAATACTTTACAAAAATGGATTTAGTATGGGAATATTTAAAAGAATTAATATCAAGTAAACTGTGAAACCAAGTAATATGTCAAAAATAGGTATCAACGCTCATTTCTCGAAATAACGGATGCTAAATCTGTTTCACCGCGTTCTTAAATTAAGTTTATCGGTCACTAAAGCAGTAAATTAAAAAAAAATAACAATAAAAAATTAATATTATTTTTTAAATTTCTATGTATGAAACACCACATAAATTTTATGGAACAGGTACTTACTTGTAACAGGTAATATTTGAAAAAACTATTTTACCGTGTTATATACCTATGTCATTGTTTCTCATGTTCATCTTCTATGAGGAACGTTAAATAATGTGTTTTAACTTGGCCTATTAACTGCGTAACTAATTGCGATTAAAATTTTGGCCTCTATTACGAGTATAAGTATATATTATCTAAAAGTAATTATGAATGCATTATACCATATCTAATTATCCATGGTTAGCTCCAGCATACTTATTGTTTGCGTCGTTGTTATTATTTTATTAATATATGTATGTTTAAAAGATGTATGTATTATTTACATCTTACTTGTAAATAAATAAGTTTTAATTTAATTTTAGCCAAAACATTTTATTTTATCAGAATGTATCTACATCAGCGACAGATGAAGGGTGAAGAAAAAGAAAAAGCAATGTCACTATAATTTAGTTTCGACATATTTATATTTTAAAACAACGCATCCTATTTATTTTAACAATAATTGTATTACATGCATCACATTCTATAATAAAATAATACAAAGTATATACTAACGGAACGCACAATGCAATTTTTTTTTCTTAAACAATAAAAAAAAAAATGGGAAAATTATTTAGAAAAACAAATATAAAATAGACACTAAAAATCGGGCCACTCAAATTAAGATTTTTATTATTTTTTATTTTCTTTATATATTTGCAAACCATGCTTAGGGACTCACAAATCTAGGAATTTGACATGTTGGTATCGCTTCCGGTTTAACCGGAAGTAGACATTAACTTTTATATTTCAAATGGTACACCCTTATATTTTTATATATTTGGAATCTACGTAAAATTACGAATTCAACGATATGGTTGAAGTACATTTTAACTGAAGAAATAAATTACAAAAACGAAACAGATAATTATGAATAATTAACCTCGTGAGCCATATCAGGTAGGCTGTGACAACAAATTGATCATTCTTTTATAACGAAATATAGAATCTTACAAAAATAACTTACTATTTAATCAATTAACTGAAATATTACTCAATATTATCTCAACTGTTTTCACAGCCTGCCTGATACCATGGCTTTGCAGGTTAATTATTCATAAATCATAATTATCTGTTATGTTCTTGTAATTCATTTGTGCAACAAAAATTCACTTTAAGCGTATCATTGAATTCGTAATTTTATGTAGATTCCTAATATGTAAAAATATATAGGCTGTCCCGGATGCGCTAGTATCATGCCAAATACCATGATTTGTGAGCCTGAGCCTAGTTTACAAATATACCAAGAAAATTAAAAAATAATTATAAATAAAAAAACTATTTCAAGCGGCCCGTTTTTTAATTTCACCTGTGTATTTTTCAAAACTACTAAAAAATGTGATTTTGTACTTCATATTTAATAGTTTATCATAATTTCTTTTGATTGTCTTGCACAATTCATTTTCTAAATGGTACCATAATTTAGGTTTGTTTTACTTTCCCGAAACGTCTGCCATTTTTTTTTTAATCCGGATATACGTGGTCATACCAGAATTCGGACTTTTGTTGACATAAAATTATTTTACTACTTTCGACGTAGGTTTAGGAACGTTGCCCTGTTAAAAAACCTATCCCCACGGCATATTTTTCGTAGCATAATGAAGTATACGCTTTGGTGAAATATGTTTATACATTAGAGAATCCATAGTATCCTTTTCTCGACTAATGGACCTATACCGTCATGAGAAATTACACAACATAAAATAAAATTTCTTCTGCCATGCCTAATTGTAGGTATTTGGTATCTATAACAAATAGCACTTTTTACTGGTCGATTACATTCCAATGTTGATATGTTCTGCAAAATTTAGTCTCGCCTTTTTATATCTTCTCCTAACTAAAGGTTCTTTAACACTGACACGTCCAATATGTCCTACTTCTTTAAGACGTCGAGACATGTACTTCAGCTGACAGTGGCAAGATTTTGTGTTCGAATATCTTTTGAAATATCTACGGTAGTTTTCTTGGATCTGCTATAGATATTAGCTTATTAATTTTATTTGTTCGCTTTGTTGATTTTCGCGGTCTCATTTCTTGTCTAAGAATTTCATCAACTTACATTTGGTAATTCCACTTGTTGTGCTTTTATCGATCATTAGCAAGCCGGCTATCTCAGGAGAATTTTTTCCTTATCGAGAAAGGTTTATTACGGATTCTCGTAACTGAAAGTGGGTGTAAGTCACAATTTGGTTAGAGAGTAACTGCAGTTAATATTAAATTGAAAATTTGATGACAAATATAATTAAATGCGAAGAAATATTTTGTGAAAAATTCATGGACTTCACCGGGACTTGAACCCATGACCTTTGTATCGCCGGTAAGATGCTTTACCAGCTGAACTATGAAATCCGTTGAAAATATAAATAAACAAAATATGCTAACTATGAACATCTTGTCTCGATAATTTGGAAAATTTCGTTCGTACAACTTTACAACTTGTGAAATATCATTTTTATGCAGTGATAAATCCTTCATAAATTTGTTAACTTCGCTTGTCCATAAATTTTATGAACGTTTAAAATTCTCTTTAATGAGAAATGAGTTTGAGTAACTACATCCTTCCGCGATTTGTAAAAGGCCAAAATCATGTACCTACATATATAGAATTTTTTTAATTTGATAATTTTCAAATTATTATTACAATGTTTAAGATTTGTTTTTAATTAGTTCTACTGTCTGTCGATATAGTAAAACTATACGTGCAAAAATGGGTATTATAAACATGAACAGATGTAAAATAAAATAGTGAAATTGCTTACATTTTATATTACACAAACTAATTTCACTCTTATGTAATATAAAAAAAATAATTAAAAAACTGGTTTTATTCTACAATTACTTTATTTTTACCAACGATACTAATAGAATGAGTAAATGTCATTTCAATAGAATAAGTTTATTTACCAAAAAGTGAAAATGGGAAATAACATTAATTTGATATTCAGTCAATCAAAATAATAAACTTCCATTAGAAATTGAAGCTGTTACGTCGATTTGCTATTAAGCGTTTTAATCAGAGCATATTACGTGACTCACTTTTATGATTTATTTACGAACATATCTATAAAACTCAAAACTAAACGAAAGTAATCAAAACTTTATACACTTTTAATAAACTTTTTCTTCTTATAACAGTTCTTGTACGTGAATTTCTTTCTAATAAGTACTAAGCAATGTATGAATTTTACACATTCATATCTTACGTTGTTAAAATTTTAGAAATAAATAAATAGTTTCTAATATAAATATAATTATACCTAAATTATCTTGAAGTAGAAACAGTGGAGATGACTCTCCAATTGAGTTGCTTAATCTTCCTTTGAGTTGATTTAGGGTAGGAAGGTAGAAAGATGTTAAGAAAAAGTTAGGCAATTTTGGTAGGGCAGATTCAAGTGACTTACTGGCATCTATGCCTATAAGTATGTTCGGTAGGTGTTACTACTTTTGTTAAATGTGTAGACCTGTAAGGTTGATTCGAGGCGTATATTATGCGTTCAATTTGAGGTACAGTGCCTATCATAAAAAATATGGACTTAACATTAACAACACGTAACAATTTAATACATGTATAATTTCAAGAGTATCGTAGGAATACAGTGGAAAAATATGAAATTTTTTATTTTACTGAATTCTGTAATTTATTGTACTTATATTGTTAATACAAATCAAATTTGTTAATTAATATTATTATTTATTTTATAATTCCGTAGTACATATTCATACATCGTTTTCTCCGTTACTTACTAGAAAGCGATTAGTAACAAACTATTGAATACACATAGCATGTTACAAGATAGATAAATAAATGTGGGATATGCAAAACAACAGATTCCAATTGAATTAAAGAATTTTTACCCGTGCTTATAAAATTATATGATAAACAAAATTTTTCCATGAAACAAAACTGACAAATGGAAAATGATATTAGTTATTTGTAAGACTTTATAAGTGAAAAGTGATCGAAAGAAACTTTCGTATTTCTCAGAAATTATGTTTGTTAACACAGTAACTAAGGGTTTTCGCGAAGGTCATAATAACGGTATATACGATTACCGTATTTTTAGGGATTGTGATTGGGAGGGAAAGACAGAGGGATGATATTTTTTTCTCATTTTTACCTTCAGTCACCTCTAGGTAAGGAAGGTATTGTCTTTCGTTAAAAAAATCGGTGGTGAGTTTTCATTGAATAAGCACGTTTTAGGGTCTTCACAATACGATTTTACTATTTTTACGATGTCTGTATGTGTGTGTGTGTGTGTGTGTGTGTGTGTGTGTGTGTTCGTGTGTGCGTGTGTGTGTATGTGTGTGGGTATGCGACCGCGGTTTCGTGCACGATATCTCCAATACTATAATTCCAAAAATTACAATTCTTGCGTATTCCTCTTCCTTATAACCATATGCAGACATGATTAGATTTTGGTTATAATTGGTCAACCAGAAGTGCACTCATTTGAAAATTTTAACAGTTTTTCTTGAAAAACTCAGTTAAATTTTATTATAACTTAAAGAATATGTTATTCTCTATACGATTTGATTGCATTTTATACTTCATATTCAACAGATATAGAGTTAAAGACTTACAAAGATAAAAAATATCATAAATCAGCCAGCTATGCTAACTTAACCATGGAAACTGCTAATATATTCAGGTAATTCAAATTGGCAGATGTCAGTATCAATAAAAAGTAAATGAATGAAAGAATAAGGGAAATACCTCTAGTGTTGGGCGTTTCTAGAAAGATATAAGAGAGACGATTGCATTGGTTTGAATATGTCATGAGGAGAGATGAGTATATTGGAAGAATGTGTAGCTTATAACAGAAGGCGGAAGAAACATAGGAAGACCAAATATAAGATGAAAAGAGAGAAAAGGAACTGAATGAGGACGACACACAAAACAAAAATTAGTGGAAGAAGAAAATAAAAAATAGCGGCCCCCTAACGAATGGAAAAAACTAAAGAAGAAGAAGATGTTAGTGTCAAGTGCAATTCGCATAGTTTGTTTATGAAATAATTTAACTGGAAACATAGGATCTTTTGCAAAAAAAATTATGTGTAGGGCGCGTGCAGTGACGTGACTTTGCTGACTTTGGCAAGCAGATGTGGACCCGTGTCAAAATGACATTAATTACGTCCATAACTGATAAAAGTCATAATTTTTCATTCAGAATTTCATGATTTTCTTATTTCATGTGGTTTATTTATTATCAGGGGTGTGGAATTCAGTTGCCGAGAAAAGGAATCATAAAATACCAAAAAATGAAATTTTGAATGAAAAATTTTGACGTGAGGATGACCCGCAAAACAAAAATGAATGGAAGAAGAAAATAAAAAATAGCGACCTCTAACGAATGGGAAAAGCTAAAGAAGAAGATGTCAGTGTCAAGTGCCTTTTGCATGAAATAATATTACTGGAAATTTAGAATCTTTTGCAAGAAAATTTATGTATGGAATTTGTACATAATACACAGGATTGACGGAAGGTATTGTACTGGCCACATCAGATTTTTTATTCTATTGTCGATAGACGCAATGCTCATACTTGAACTCAAGTAAAAATATATTACATTCTATTTTTAATTATAAAAACTTATTTCCTTCTTGATTTAGTGCGATACAATAATAAAATAAAGAAGATTGATTCTATTGTATAGAAACGTGGCATTCTGACAAACCAAGTTGTCATATAGGGTGTCCTGCGACTGGAGTACTATAGCTTAAGGGTGTATTCCTTAGGTAATTTTAAGTCGAAAATTACGTATATATTTTACGCAGATACTCAATATTTGAGGAGTTATGAGCGATATTAAATGTGCCAGATTACACATTTTATTGATTAATTGTAGCAATTGTTTATTTTTTGACATTTTATATATGTGTTTTCTTAACGATAGTTTGATATGGTTACATTTTTAAATCAAGAATATGCCGATATTCACTTCATTTATGGATTCTGTAACGGAAATGAAGAGCGTCAGTGCGGGAATATATCGGTGGAGGTTCCCTAGACGAAGAATACCAAGTCGGAATGTGTTCAGCCGTATGCATCGACATTTGATGGAAAAATATACTTTTCCTAAAGATACTGCAGAACGTCTAGTACAACAAGAACTTTAATAAATAAATTCCGTATGCTATACCTATTTTTTTATATTTCGTTTGGTGAATTATCATTTAATATGATTTCTTTTCGTTTAACAACACATTATAAATAGAAAATGATAACAAAATAAATTAATTAGACTTAACTTTACAAAAATCCAACAACAACCAAATAAATTATAATATTTACAGAAAACCCACCTCTACAGATGAAATGTTATCAGAATAAACGACTACCCGTCGTATACCTAATAGAAAATTAATTATTTGTAATTCTTTGAAAAACCTATTTTTTATTTACTTGACATATGTCATACATACATTGTGTCTTATTTTTTTTTTTGTAACTAACTTGATTTTTAAAATTAAGAATATAAAAAAACTAAATTTAACATGTGTCTCTAACCACCTTGAAAAAACGTACATAATAAGTGTTTTCAAGATCAAAAGACTCATGTTAATTTATTTTTTTAAAGTTGAAATTGTTTTGTTTGTCTAAGTATGCGTCCACGTGTTGATTTCTTCTCATTGGATGAATTAGGGAACTTTTCTGACTCTGTAACAGCAGTTTGCAAAATTTCTGCAGCCTCATTTCTTACTTGGGTATCTATTACAGCGACATCTTCTTTGCAATCTTCACGAAGTATTTGACGAAAACGAATTCGTCGGTTTAAATCATTATTTTCAATAGCATCGCATTCTGGTACTCCTAGTTCAGTGTGGTTTCTCAGAAACATTGCGTGAGTAAGCGGAATCAGTTCATTAGCGTCTTCTGAGCAGTAAGTGAGAGGACGAGAATTGATGATCGCCTCACAATCACGCAGTACAGTTAAAAATTCTTCATAAGTCAATCAACACTCTTCTTAATAATTGTTTTAAAATTCTGATTAAACGTTTCCACCAGCCACCCCACCATGCAGCTGTAGGAGGATCGAATTTCCAAATGATCTTCTGGGTTGTGCTATACTTGGATATAATTTCCCAATTAATTTGAGAAAAAGCATTTTCTGTTCCCACAACATTAGTACCATTGTCAGAGTACACAGTAATAGGTCTTTCACGTCTGGACACAAATCGACGAAATGTTTGCAGAAAACTCGTATAGATACAAATCCAAGCTTTCTGTGTATTCTTTAAATAGACTGGGCCGGCCATATCTACTCCAGTAACTTCAAAAGTAACCGCATCTCTAACTCTGTCAATTCGTAGGGAAGGAGAATATACTTCGAAATTCTTTGAATTATGTCTTTTACATAAGACACATTTTGAAATAACACTTCTTATAGTTCTTCTACCACCCAAAATCCAATAACGTTCTCTTAAAATACTCATCAAAATTTGAACTCCAGCATGACATGATTTGACGTGTACTTCAAAAATAAGTTTCTTCACAACAGGATGATGTGTTGGTAATAATATTGGATAGCAAAAATCCTCTATATCATCTCTATTTGAAATTCTTGTGCGAAGTCTTATCAAACTATCTTTATCTTTGAATGGACGAAGAGACGAGATTGTTTTATCTTGTATACCATCAAATGTTTCATTTTGAATAAAACGAAAAAGATTTTTCTCCGCTGTTTCTATTTCTGCTAGAGTCAACGCACCTTTGATTTTTTGATCAGGACTTCTGCAGTTATAAATAAAACGGTGTATCCAACCTAACAGTCGAACAATTTGATAATAGCGTAAAAAATATTGACTGTACCAAGAATTTGAATTTAACTTCGTTGCAATCACCGTCGATGAAATAATCTTCTTTCTTGATTTATTTCTTCCTCATTTGCTGAAAAATTGCTTCGGGGCCAATTTTCTGACGAAATCTGTAACCAGTCAGGTCCCTCCCACCATTTGCTTTTAGTTAGAAATTTTGGACTAGGTACATCCACCTGAAGGAAGATCGGTTGGATTCATGTGTCCTGGAACATGTCTCCATGCATTTTTACCTGTAAGAAAACGAATTTCTTGGATTCGGTTCCATACAAAGGTAGACCATTCTTCTTCTTGACGGATCCAAGATAATACCGTCATCGAATCAGTCAAGAAATGACTCTCAATGTTTTCATCACCACTCATCTCGCCAAGCATCTCTCTTACCCCAGCAAACAGTCGTGCTCCAATTGTTGCTGCAAGTAACTCTAAACGAGGTATTGTAATTTTCTTTATTGGTGAAATTCGTGTTTTTGCCTGTAATAAATGTACATGTGAACAATCATCTGTAGATATCCTCAAAAATACAGCCACTGCATAGGCATCTTGACTTGCATCACAAAATGTATGGACACCCTATTTTCTACGTGAACTATAATTCAACCATCTTTGAATTTTTATGTCATGTAAATAAGACAATTCATTGTACCACTTAATAAACTGTTTTTTAATATCTTCAGGTACAATTTCATCCCATCCTAGTTTATCTTTCCACATTTTCTGAAGCAATAGTTTCGGCCACAAACTTACAGGCGACCTAAATCCAATGGGATCATATAAACGTTGAGCTTGAGACAAAATTGTTCTCTTGGTTATTTTTTATAAATTAATTGGTTGCTGTAAACTTTTAGAAATCATCAATACGTCTTCTTTCTTATTCCAAATCATTCCTAAAACGGGTGTCGGTACTAGCGTATCTTCATTTGTATATTCCCACCCTCTTAATTCGAAACTGCCTTGTGCCATACGTTGACTTGCTTCTTGTATAAATTCCATTAAGTCCAACTTCATTATTAACGCATGTAACACAATTATCTACATAATAGCAAGTTAATAATTTATTAATTGTGTTCTGTGAATATTTACGATCTTCTTCATAATTTTCCCTCTCTTCAATCCTTTTTACATGATGCTGTATTGTTGCTCCTAATAAAAATGGGCTGCAGTATACACCAATACAACTATTTTGTGTCTATATATTTGAAGAATACCATCTTCCTTCTTCTACAGAAACCTCAGAAAATCTCGATCATTCTCGTTTAAAACCCATTTGTTCCCAAGTGTTTATATATATGAACAAGTTCAGACAAGAAAAATCCAGCAACAAAACTCAAAATAAAATGGTACAAATATTTTTTTTATATAAATACTTATCAAAATAGCTTCGTGGCATTAAGACAAGATGATGTATATTAACAAATAAGGTATTACAACAATAATTTAAAAAATAAACAATTCCGAATGATGTGTACTCATATGAGTACAACGGGGCAAAATGGATTTTAAACTTATTTGAAGGAAAGCATTTCGAATATCTGATACCAACCCAAATTTGTAAATACGAAATCGAGTTAACACTGCTGGTATTAATTCTATTAAATTAGGTCCTTTTTCCAAACATTGATTCAAAGAAGGATAATTCTTTTCATGCGTAGACGCGTCAAAAACTGGTCTGATCTTGGTAGTAGCACTACAATTCTTGATAACTGGATGATGAGGCAAATAATGTGTACAGCTATCTATTTTGCGATCATCAACTTCTTTAGTAATTCCTTCCAGCAACCAATCTTTGAAAACTTGGAAATAATCGTCATAGAGACCTTGAACTTTCAATTTTCGAAGCACCGTATCTAATCTTTTTTTTTGCAATTTTAAAATGGTTCGGTAGAGGCGGGTATCTCTCTAGCCAAGGTAGTTTTACCTCGTATCTTCCTTCAGTATTGGTTGTTTCTGTACTTGAAAAATGTTCTTTTGAAGCTGCTTCTGCTTCTCGACGAGATTTTTTCTGTATAGGATCTGTTATCCCTAAAACATCAAGTTGCCACAAATTCGTTAATTGTATATCTTGTGACAGAAAAGAAGTGCCGATCATGGAAGCGATTGACGACTTTGCTTTATTTATAGTTCTTCCCATTAATGTCCATCCAAGATATGTTTCCACTGCAACTAGACCACATTTCAAAAATTTTCTTCGCCCAGTGAGTAGCTTACCAGCAACATCGGCACCAATTAAAATTTCTATTGGTTCAGAGTCTTTAACATCTGAGAGTGAAATATTCAGTTTCTTCAACTCTGTGCTCCACTCACCGTCGAAAACTGAAGAAATATTGTCACAAATAACTGGATGGTCTAGTGTTTCGAAACGACATGCATATTTTTCGTCCAAACTTAATAGTCGAATATCATAGCAAAAATGGGTCTGCTCTTCTGTACTGGTACCACCAAAAAAGCTATGTATAATATTCTCACTTCTTTTGGGTATATAACCCATCCGTTCCGCAGTGCTATGCAATATATACCATTTTTGAGAACCACTGTCAATAATAGCGCGAACTTCTTCCTTTTGTTCATCATTTCGAACTTTGATTCTTAAAGTTTGAAGAAATACTTGATTATTGACGTGATTATCCAAATTATTTTCTACGGTTGGTTTGTCGTTTAATTTTTTATTTGTATTGACTACGTCGTTCTTGTTCACTGATAAATTTGGACACATCATAGTAACGTGACGACGAGAACAAATTATACATTGCAAAAAGTCTCTACATTTCTTACTTTGATGTCCAGTCTTCAAACAATTAGAACATGCTCTGTGTTTTGTTATAAAAGTTTTCTTCTCACACAGCGATAACTTTTGTGCTTTAAAGCAATCCTGACTGTTGTGTGTCCCATCACAGAAGATACATTTTACTATCTGATTAGTCAACAAACTCGTAGCAATTGGAATATCGACATCAGCAGGCTTTAACTTATTATCTTGACGTAACCCAAAATCTTCGACTGCTAACAAAATTCTTTCTTCGCCTTCTACTTCTGCTTTTAAGAAAGCTATTAATGCATCAAGACGACTTTTCGTTGTTGAATCTTGGTTCTTCTAGAATTCTAATGATCTTTGCCAGACTCGTAGCAGATCTTCGGGAAGACAATATTCCACTAATGGATACAACATACGTAGATGTACAATTATCTTTTGTGACACCCAAAGTATCTAATGCGCGTAATTGTGTTTCAATTTTGTCATATAAAGTTGATACAGGTTTTTAGATTTTTTACACGTAGCATTGCGCAACACCAACTTCACCAATTCTCTCACGTAATATTTCACTAAGAATTCATCGCGCCCATATCGAGATTTTAGTGCTTTTACTGCCTTTGAATATTTTTTTGCAGTTTGCGGAAAACTATCTATTACTTCTTTAGCTCTGGTACCGAGAATAGTAGCTTGGATAAGATACTGAAATTTATCCTCCAAAGGCATGTCTGTATCTTCATCTATCTTTTTGAATTGACTCCAAAAGGATAACCAGTCCTTAACGTCACCGCCAATTTTTTTAAATTCAAGAACAGGTAATCTCAATTTATGCGATGCAGAAATGCTAGCTGTAATGTTACTATCGTCTGCAATACTAAAAACACTAGCTGCACATTTACGCAATATTTTTTGACAGGTGAAATTAAACTTTATGAATTTGGAAGAATATTCATCAGAAGATACGATTTCATTATTCAATTCATCTTCAGTTGTATTTTGCTCCATCAGTAAATTAAATAAATCCTTATCACACTCTTTAAGTGTCTCTGCTTTCTGTTGAAGCATCTCCCATCGACTTGAATGTCATCCAAATTACGGTCTACCATCTTTATTAAATTGTCTAGTTGATTTGCGGCACGCGTAAATGCAGTTCTATGAACTATACGTAACTTTTTTGCTTGCTCCATATTAAGCATCAATAATTATTGACAAATCGAGTTCAAAACTACGATGTCGTCCTGTCACGGTCGCCAAATGAAATGTAATCAGCATAAATGACTACCCATCGTATACCTGATAGAAAATTAATTATTTGTAATTCTTTGAAAAAACTTTTTTTTATTTACTTGACATATGTCTTACATACATTGTGTCTTATTTTCTTTTTTGTAACTAACTTGATTTTTAAAATTAAGAATATAAAAAAAACTAAATTTAACATGTGTCTCTAACAACAGATAGAATCATACCTTATAATTATTATTACAACCCAACAATAAAACAAACAGCTTTCAATTATTTCTTTAACAGACTATTAAATACACCACTCTCTGAAACAGATTTTAAAAAAGAAATAAACACAATATTTGTTATAGGACTAAACAGTAATTCATCAATAACCTACATAGAAAATCAATTAAATCACAATAAAAACACCCATCTAATTAACACTAAAATATATAAACAAGTAAAACAAAAGAACACATACATATCTATTCCATATTATAAAAATCTTCATAAAAACTTAAAACATATAACAGATAAATATAACATCATCTTAACATCTCAATCCCAGCCAAATCTCTATAAAATTTAAAAAATCTGATGTGACCAACACAATACCTCCCGCCATTTACTTATGGGTTGTAACTTTTATATTACTTTATAAATTTATCCATAGATATACAGAAAAAGTATTAACGCAAACATGTAGAAAATGGAATAATCTTTAATTTTTATAATAACAAATTGCGATAAAAATACATTTAAAGGTATTTTTTGAAGAAAAACTATCTTGAGCTTCAAGTAAACTGTCATTTCCGGTTATCCGATTGCCACCAAAATCTAATGGCTTCTTTCCATATGAGAATAAGGTAGAAATACATGGTTTCAAAACTTTCTGAATGATAGTATTTGAGTTAGAGCGTAAAGAGGATCCACACCCACATACACACACACACACACACACACACACACACACACACATACACACATACACACAGACATCATCGTGAAAATGTTAAAAATGGAGTCTAGGGACCTTAAAACGTGGTCATTTACCAAAATCTCGATATACGATTTTTAGCACGATCCCTATACCTCCCTTACCAGGGCAAGCGCGGGAGGTAAAAAACAATACACCAAAAATTAACGATATAGATAAAAATTGTATTTACAAAATAAATTGTAACAATTAATTGTGAGGCCTCATACATTGGACCACAGACGCAATATATACAGACAGCTAACCCAATGCTTTGTATGAGCAACGCTTGAAAAAGTATTATTTTAAACTAATAGATGGCACTGCATTTACTATTTAAGTTTAGCCCTTGTCTAGCCCGATAAAGTACAGTTATAATCAAAAGCAACGTAGTGTACTCACTGCTTCGCACACATACTACCCACGGATCCTGAAATAATGTTTCATCTGAGTTCGCAGCGCACCTTTGTACAGTAGTCTTATTTTCGATGTTTCTTTAGATTTAGGATACCTTGGGTAATTAATATAAAATGATGAAGCAAAAGCATTTGTACATTCTAAGTTCAATTTTGATGGTCACCATAGGATTTTTTTATCCTTTTTACCCCTCGCTAAGAGAGGTATTGCATTCATGCTAAAAATCGCATATCCAGATTTTATTGAATAAGCACGTTTTAAGGTCCCTACAATCCGATTTTAACATTTTTTCGATGATGTCTGTGTGTGTGTGTGTGTGTGTGTGTGTGTGTGTGTGTGGATGTATGTGTGTGTGTGTGTGTGTGTATGTATGTATGTAGGATGTTGGAAGGACGATTACTCAAAAACTATAAGACTTTAAATTTGTTTAACTACGTATTTCCCAATCGGACATTCATGGGAAGATCTGAAAAGGTTTTGGTAACAATTGGATAACCGGAAGTAGAAGATTCTTGAAAAAAATCTTCTAAATAATATTATTTAATTTTTTTTTTGGTAATATTAAAGAAAATTAAATTCTCTATCTGATATATGTATTTAAATATTTTATTATATATTGTACAGATTTAGAGATAAAAGAAATATAATATATAAAATAATCTGTTATAATAAATTTTACAGCCGAAAGAATGCCATGGAAAATAGTTGAAAATTTAAATTGTTTGTAACTGACAGATAAATGTCAGTGTCAGAAATCCGGAGACATAACTGAATTTTTTTTCTGGGAAGTACATACATTATATTATTTCTTAATGTATTAATAGTTAAATATTTTAAATTATAGGTATATTACATATATCCTTCAAAAATACTGTCAATCCTGACAATGAATTGGAAACATTTCGAAAAATTAGAAGAGGACAAAATTTCTTCATAAAATGAATTTAAAATTAATCAATCTAAATATACACTCTCAAAACAAAAGTGCGAAAATTTCAATCTTGTATGGAGTAATAATATTTTAAATCGTATTTGACTTTATTTAAATTAAATTGTAATGAATTACATCGAGTTGATTTAAAAATTTGCTCCTTATCAAAGATTAAATTATTTACATCATTTTGTGTAAAATAAATCGCACAATAAGAGCATTATTATTTTACTCTACACTACATTACAATTTACATTTTCATTTATTATAAATTACTCATTTATATGTGAAAATTAATTTTTCAATAGTGAAATATGCATCTATATTATCAAAAAATATTCTTGTACTCCAGAGTTAGTACAATTTAATCTACTAGTGTGAAATGCTATCCTTTAGTGCAATGCTCTATAACTGCATCTGCGCACTTGCGTATTACCCGTACTACGTATTACAAAACGCGTCGCTTTTAGAGGCATAGTATTCCCTAGAACATTTAGATCTGTACATTAGTATTGTTCTTCTTGCTATCTTTCAGTGTTGTGGTAATTTGTTCAACAAAAAAAAAGATGAATACTGATGAACTAAAAACATATTTAATAGACAACCAAATTGATGAAGAAGGTTGCCCTATGTTTGCTTTTACCAGCTCATAACACAAGAAAAGTGGGCCCAAAATGGAGTCTGGATCATTTTCTTTGTTTTGTAGATGTAAGTGAATTTTTGCTTTTGTGTACATTCATTAGTTACAGTCATAACTAATTGTTATAGGAAACAGAAAATTTAGAGGGTTTCGTAGAGAAAAACAAGAACGCCCAACCATTTTTACTTAAATCAGAAACAAACTATTATTTGATCTCAGAAAAGAAAATTATAAATTTAAGTACAAGTGAAATTCTAAAAGCTTTTGATTTATTTTACAAGTTTCATTATGATTTCAATATTCAATACGAGCAAACGCTAATGAAATTTTTCAATTTTTTTGATACATTTATTTACAATAGTAACAAAGATGTCATACCAACTGTTGCATCTTTGTTAATTTCCCTGATGCAAATGACTTGAAAACATTCCTTAGGGTTTCTTGTATAATTTACATTTTTGAAAATAGTTTTGTTAAGTTTTGATTTTCAAATATATAAAGAAAATATATGTATGTATTAAATATGTATGAACAATACCTAATAATATGTTTTTTATTAAATATTTATGTGTGTATGTTTCTAGACACCCTACCATGTACAATACAAGATACTTTTTAAGTGTTTTAATTATACTGATATCTTCAAAAATGTTGGTAACGATGATCATAATTTGAAAATCCTACTACTATCGGGCATAAGTAATTATTTAAAAAAACCGTTTTTTAATACTAAAAGTTAATCTAAAAAAGTAAAATTAAATAAATAGTATTAAACATTAATAATTAATTATTATATTTTAATTTTACAATTAGCAGAAAATATATCTGTAAGTGTTATTTTTAATGTCGTTATTATTAAATTTCAATCTTATATAGTGAAAGTAAATCCTTGAAAAAACACATTTTGCTTATTTTCATCAATTAGAACTAATTTAAAAATAAAAATTAAATCTTCTTTAGCAATGTTTATCTTTAGAAGTTCAAAATTTAAATGTAGAAAGGGTAAAATATCCACAAAAAGATTATAATTTAATCAATTAATGGAGAAAAAATGCACTTTCAAAGAATACTTTTTTCATCACAAAAGGTAAATATAAATAATAATGATTAAAATCCACTCATGTATTTATTAATTTAAAATTAATCTTAAAGATAACTTTCATATTTAATCTTTCAATAAGTAAAATTTAGTGAATAAGAGCGATGCATTTTCTACTTCGCCAAAGGGTGAAAAACGACTCTATCTGGGTATGTTTTCACACTTCTGTTTTGAGAGTGTAAGGAATAGATATATGTAAGTAGAATTTTTGGTGTAGAGTGTAGGTATACAAGAAATGTTAAATACAATAGGGCGCGAACAGTCATGTAATTTTGTTGACCTTCACAAGCAGATATGGGGGCCCATGTCAGAATGATAGCTAGTAATTATGTATATAGATGTCAAGTATCATAATTTCTCATTCTAAATTTAGTGATTTTCCAATTCCATGTAGTTTATTTTCGTCGACAAGTAAATTCCACACTCCTGGTGACAAATTAACTACGTGTATTTAGAAAATCTTGAAATTCTGAATGAAAAATTGACAATTGACATCCATGTACATAATTACTAATTATCATTCTAACACGGGCCTCCACATCTGCTTGTCAAGACCAACAATTTAACATGACTGTTCGCGCCGTATACTTATGTAACCAAAAAATATGTTGTGGCCAGCACAATACCTCTCGCCATTTTCATTTTATGTTGCATAGGGCACGAGCAGTTATGTGACTTTGTTGGCCTTAGCAAGCAGATATGGGGGCCCGTGTCAGAATGATAGCTAGTAATATACATAGGTGTCAAGTATCATAAGTTTTCATTCGAAACATTATGATTTTCCAAATCCATGTGGATTATTTTCCTCGACAAGTATATTCCATACTAATGGATGACAAATAAACAGAATATTATGAAATTTTGAATGAAAAATTATGACATATGACAATTGTGACATCTATTTAAATAACTACTAACCGTCATTCTGACACGGATCCTCATATCTGCTTGCCAAAACCAACAAAGTCACATGGCTGCTCGCGCCCTATAAGTAACAAATTTAACATTTCTTGTACACACAAATAATTGAAATTGTTTCTCTTCTTTCGTTCTATAAGAAATTATATCCTACTATTCTAATATGTTCAAAATTCTTCAAATTCATTGACGGTATTAGCGGTATTTCTTAAGGATATATGTAATATTGACATACCTGTAATTTAAATACATATTTAATTAATAATATAATAATATATATTAAATGTACTCATATCTCCCAGAAAAATCTGACACCGACATTTTGCATTTATTTGTCAATTACAAAAATTTAAATTGTTTTTCGGGCAACGAGATTTATTACAACAGATTATTCTATATTATTATATACTTTATCTCCAAACCTATACGAGATATAATAAAAAATTTAAATGTGTCAGATTGAGAATTTAATTATCTTTAATATTTGTAGTGACAAATTTTCAAAAAATAATATTTTGAATTTTTTTTTTAGAAACTACCACTTCCGGTTGTCCCAATGTTACCTATTCAACTCTTCCCATTACCGTTAGATTGAGCAATACGTAGTCAAACTGGTCTTTAGTCTTATAGAATTTGAGAAATCGTGTCTCCAACAACCTCACACACACACACACACACACACACACACACAAACATCCACACACACACACACACACACACACACACACACACAGACATCATTGTAAAAATGTTAAAATCGGATTCTATGGACCTTAAATCGTGCTTATTCAATAAAATCTGGATATGCGATTTTTATCATGAATCTAATACCTCTCTTAGCGAGAGGTAAAAAGGAAGTGGCGAGAGGTATTTTGCTGGCCACAACAGATTTTTTGTTTTTAATATACGGGCTAAAACTTGTTTTTTGCTCGTTTTAAAAATACTTCAAAACTCCCTTATTATTAGAGATATAGAAAAAATGTTTATAAAAACAGTTTTTTTTTACGGAGAAACGCTGTGCAATTAGATTTTTTTAAATTAATAATTCTAGAGATATTACACTTAAAGAACAATGTGGAAAATATAACCGCGATCTTCGACTTCATAATATTTTTGGGAATCTATACATGTTCAAAATAGATTTTTCTTATCAAATAAGAAAAAGCCGTATAAAAATTGTCTAAACATTTTTTCTGTCTCTCATAATAAGCGAGATATGAGATATTTTCAAAATGAAGCAAAAATAACTTTTGAAAAAGATATCGAAATTTTAATTTTTCGCAAATTAATTGAGCCGCTTAAAAAATACTTATAGTGTTTAAATCCTCCAGTAGTGGCGTCTCAAAAACTTATTAGTTGAATAGCGTGGGATGTATGCCAGTGTTATTTCATTGCATTCTTTTGTCATTGTTATCAAATTGAAAATAACATATTTATACTTTATTCAAAGTAATAATGAAAATTTAAATAATAAATCTTTCAAATAACAACACTGATTGGGATTATCACTTCTGATACTCATGTTTAGAAAATAAAAGAGTAGGCTTTAAATACTAATATTATGAATATTTTACAAAAACTAACGAAAAAACCCACTGAAAAAAATGGTGATAAATCAAGACTAATAGAACAAAAATCCAACTTCACTACAGTAAAAATTTTAAACGATGCCCGATCAATGTCATCTACGAATTGTATGAATTCAGATTTTTGCTCCGCCCATTCTGACAAATTCAGTAGTGTCGTTTGCTTAGTTTTTATAAGTGTAGATAAGATACTACTGTTTATTTTATTATTATAAAAATATATGTTACAATAAAAGCATTTAAAATTCAAAAATACATCAACTGGTAAGTTTATTAGCAAATGTAAAACCAAATATGTGCAAAATAAGATACTGACACAATGTCAGTGTCACTGACAATGACAGAAAATAACGTTATTCTACGGCTATGAATCAAGGTAATGTATCTATCTGTATATTGCGTCTGTGATTGGACTCACTAGAAGAAATTTAAAAACAAGATTCACCGAACATATAAAAAACAACCCCCCATCTGCGTTTGGAACACACTTAATAAATAATAAACATAACGCTTCAATTGACAATCTTACACTACTACATTCAGAAACTAACTATAATAAATTAACAATGTTAGAAAAATTTGAAATACTTAAACACATTAAAAATAACAATAACTTACTTAATGAAAACGTACAATTCCCAGAAAATCATATATTTACACGTTTATCGCCATTTAAACAATAAACACTACCCAACACAAATTTATAAAAAAACCTAATTTCACAAAAAATAATCCTACATTCACATATACATTTCCGCTTCCGCTAAAAATAACCTCAATTGTATTTCATCCTCCTGGCACATGAACATAATTAGAAAAGTTTTCTTCAAAAATTATAATGTCAAATAGATTTATTTCATTTTATTTTTCAATGTATATTTCATCCATGTATTACCCGACGGTGAGTATTTATATTTTTGTTCTTTTTTGTCTTTTTGTGGTTCTCGCATTCACTTAACCTTAAATTTCTTAAACACGTTTATAAAAAATTTATAAAAACTTCATTTTAACATCACATGTAATTATATTTCAGCTGGGCCTCATGATGGCATTTTAAGAAGCCGAAATCGATAGCCTCTAAGGATTTTTAAATAAATATTTTAAAAAATACCAGATTGCTTACATTTATCTTACCTATTTATTTAAACACATTATTATTTAATTACAAGAAAATAAACATTGAAAAACTAGCAATAGTTTTTAATGAAACTTTAATAAATAACTCTCTTGTCCGGAGATATTTATTAGACACAGCAATACTAATTATGCCTTATCTACTTTAGAAGAGTATCCAAAGAAATTCATGATATTCCTTCAGAACCTGCAAAAATTGGAGCAATAGTCAGTGAACTAGATATTTTTTGGAGCACTACATTATTTTATAAATAAATATTTCATCACGGCATATTACCCTTTGCTAGATGTTCCAATCTGCTTTATCCACAGATATCGTTAATGATGTTCAAATATTCGTACCAGATGGGCGTTTACTAACCGTCTTCACAAAGATAAAACAATATGTGACTCACAATATACCATATCTCATTTTATTTATGAATATTTTGTTTAATTAAACAAATAAATTTATTATTGTATATAATTTACAAATTTTCCTGAATCCGAATATTTATCATATACTTTTCCTCCTCATGAGGGGGTTCATGTAAATTACTATAAAGCATTTTCGACAACCACTGAATGATCGCATCGTGTCTAACTGTGGGTGAGGCAGGTTTACCTACCCTAAACAGAGACTGGTGCGTCGACCTTTTAAAAAGGAAGGGTTGTTCAAACTTTGGAGTTGCATATAGTTTCAACCCAAAAAGGTAGTTACAGCTACCTCAAAACTTTACACTGAATGAAATCAAATAACTCATACTATCATATTTCTAAGTAGGTGTGCTATTATGGGCGGAAATAAAGGACTTATGTTTTAAATTAAATTCATAATTATATTAGGATACATACATAAACTCATTAATATTCAAATCAAATTGTTGTTAATGGTTAAAAATACATAGTATGTAGTATACATTAATACCGTACATGGATATGTAAACAATAATAATGAAACTTAAATCTTAATATGGTAAACAGTAATCGTATTATTTGCAATTAAGAGCAATATAAATACATTGCATTCTTCTAAAATAATAACTGACGGACAAACATTGAAATTGATTAAGATATTGTACTTTCAATGTCAAATGTAACAATGTAAAAGTTTTATGTGTATGGATATTTCAATTTTTAATTACGTATTTTTTTGCATTCTAAATATTTTTTAATATCTTTCAGTTTTTAGAGAAATAAATAGATAATAAAGATGAAAATCAGTAATTTCCCATTAAAAATTTAATTTGTACTAATTTATTAACCATCTCTTAACGTAAATAAGGTTATAAATAAAACTTTGCTAGAATATGAGAATAAATGGCGAACGTCTAAAATTCGAAAAATTTAATTTCCTTATTACTAATAATTTGTACTAATATATTCATTAATAGACGGAAAACTTTTATTTAATATACTTATTTTTAGCCTGTTACAAAAAAGAAACAATTACTTTATTGTCCGTTAAAAATTGTGAAGATAAAAAACTGGCCAGTGTTAGAAATAAAAATATTTACTTTTGCACAGCTGTGGGTTATAGCCCATGAATTTCAACCCATTATTGAAGAATGTGGATTTATTGTTCATTAGCGTGCAAAAATTTCTTTAAAATCACATGTAAAACGTTTAATTACGGTAGTGAATCAAGAATTGCTGCAAACGAATATTCGAAAGACCCACTAGTTTTTATTTTTTTTGAAAAAATGTGGCTAATCAAAAAATGTTTATTATTTAATTTAGTATTTGTAACGATTAGTGTAGTATTTATGGTCCTGCGGCGACATAGATACATATAATATTCAGCGGTTTCCTAAACGAATTAGCCGAATATTCGACGAATAGTATTCGGCTATATTGACTCCAAATAATCGCGACGGCGATTTATTGATATAATTGGAAGATTTAAGGAAGTTGTTACTACCACATAAAACTTCTATGACACAATATGGGTGCTATACTTTGTGATTGTTACTATGAAACAATGGCTTTTGAGTATAATAATAATTTAAAAAAAAACGGCAACCGACTGCTACCGGGTAAAGGGACTATACAAATCAAGTACCATTTGTGGGTTCGTAATTATAACAAAATCACTTCCTGTATTTTATGTACAATTCAAAATACCTGAACAGAGGAGGCGTCACTCAGTTTTGGTGCACTTAAAACCGAGAAAATAGGGGTGAGTATTTAACTCACATATGTAGTGCAGCATGACAAATAAATATAATTGACATCAACTACTATACACATAGTAATCAGACATTGAACCTGCATTACAAAAAAGGAACACAATACAAATAAAAAAAATCTGTTGTCAGCACATAACCTTCCGCCAAATAATGTTTAAAATAGGAATGAGCTTTAAGTAAAGTATCACTTCCGGTTTATCATATACAGTCCAAATCTAATGTGTTGTTTCAAATTATATTACGAGTTTGAAATAATATAATATTTTTTTTTTCAAGAAAATATGTTTAGAGCTTCCAGTAAAGTAACACTTCCGGTTTATCAATTTTAGAAAAAATCAAATATGACGTTCTCATTAATACAAAAGTCTTAAATACCAAATTTGAAAAGTTTTGGATTATATTTTAATATAGTTCTTCATTAAAAACTGTTATGGGCTTCAAGTAAAGTATCTCTTCCGGCTGTCCAAAATTACCCAAATCTAATCAACTCTATAAATGCACGAAGAAAGTTTAAATACGGAAAATATAAAATTTTAGAAGTTCGATATGAGTTATCGCGGAAAAACAATCGTCACACGCATACACAGATATCACTGTACAAATAGTAAAAACGTGTTGTAGGGACCCTAATTCGGGCTTATTCACTAAAAACTCACTATCGAATTTTTGGATCGAAAACATTATCTCCCTTACTTATGGTACGACTGAAGGTCCTTGAATATGTTTTGTTTTCGAGAGATCTCCGTTTATAAATGTACGACTGGAAATAAATATTCTAATAATGAGAATAAACATATATGTTTTATTTTAGTCAAAATTAACCTAATTAAATAGCCACATTTCTACTTTTCTCAACAAACGAAACTATTCGGTATTCAACCGAATTATGCTTTATACTCTTGCCGAATAAGCAAAATACCGAATAGTTGATGAATATTCGTTGCAACTTTAGTGAGAATAGTAGGTCAATTGAAAAGTCGAATAAAAACGTTCGGTTGATTATCTGGTTGAAAATTGGCCGAATATTCGGCTATACCAAATTACATTTTTTGAAAACTTGGTTGGTGGTCCTCTTTACGGGTGGAGTTTGTTTATGTTGAAATGTTCACTTTGGGAGTCATAACTCGTTTATTGGTTATAGGTAGGGTGACCAGATTTTCTGGATTCCAATCCGGTACACTAGCGAAAAAAAAACGACTCTAATTTATTTCTCTTTGAAATGTAACAATGTGATTGTGCAAAATTTGGTTTCATAACTGGCCACGTTCAAATTTACGTTTTAAATAATATCAGCTATTGTGGTATATTTCCGAGTATACAATTACTTCGTTTTCCGAGGACTGAAGATGAACGGTGTGGCCATGCGAATTGATTCTCAGTCCAACCGTCTTAAGGTTTAGTCTATTGTTTAAATTATTAGTTGGCAAAATTAATTCTGTATTCGTTTTAACTTGGTATAATTATCTTTGTAAATTCTTTTATATAATTTAATTAATTTATCTATCAGTAGTAAATTTATATTTTTGCTAAATTATTCCAAATTAATTGTGCTACTTCTATTACACCCCAGTAGCCACTGTAACAATTGGCGCTGCAAATAGGATCCAATTGTTCGTTCAATTGGCAATAATATCGTTGCTATTAAGAGGGTGATCACCTGTTCACTGTCAATTGGTAATTAGTTACATTATAACGACAAGTAAAGTAACTCAAACTGCAACGGTAGCATTTACGACTAAAGACATTGCGATTATTGTGAGTTTTCGCCAAACTGTATAAAACGACCACGGTGGATGCACACAAGTCTAGCATCAGGGCAGTAACATATAATTCGGAGCGTTCTCCGCCCAATTAATCAGCGCAGCCAAAACCAAATCATCCTATGAAATCCAAAATGAATGCTAGACTACGTTCAGGCAGAAAATATCCGTCGTTGTTTTAATTGCGGCAGTAAAGATCACAATCACAACACATGCCCTCCACCCTAGACAGAAATTTTACTTTCAATGCGTTTAGCCCGGACATATTGCTGGAGATTATACATTTAAACGGAAAATCTGTCTCGGCGACAATCCCGCGTCGAAAAGAATAAGTAAAGAAATTGTCAGTGTTTTGCCGACGATAGCAGAATTTTGTCTAGATAATACTCGTGTTGTCAAATTAAAAAATAACAATGAAGTTTATAACTTTTTAATAGATTCGCGTGCAGCTATATCTCTAATCAAATGATATGTAGCAGTTAAGGGGCCAGTCTACCTAGCGCAAAAGTGTCGTTCGTACTTTTCTAATATCTTAATTTTGCTGCACTTTAAAGAAAAATGTTATTTGAAAAAAGTTTTTAGAATAACATTCTTAACATCGAACTGTCTTTAAAATTTTAATTTTCTCAAAAAAAAAAAATTTTAATTAGGTTTTTATCTTTTTACTCAAATTTTGAAACACGAAAAAACTATGAACAGTACGATGCTGAGATTATATTATGTAAAAATACACATGATTTTTTTCAAAACAAAAATTCTATGCATAGAAGAGTTATCGGAAAAGTACGATTTTTGTTAATATTTACAGGTTACCATCACTTGGGCCAAGTGAGGAAAGACGTACGGGACGCTATATCGATTTCGATTTCAAAGAATGTTTTAGTTGATGTATCTGGGAACCACTTACACCGTGATGGGGTGGTAGGTATCAAATTAGATTGTGGTTTGTCTCAGAAAATTACACATCAATTCGTAGTTCGCACAGTTACAAATGATTTGCTTGGGTTTCATTTTTTTAAAACACAACGTGTGGCTTTGAATTTCGAAACAGATGAATTTAAAATCAGGGGCAAAATTTTATCTATGACAAAAATCTCACAATTAAATAACACTAACAACATTCGTTCAATTAAGGGTGCTTTAACGTATTGAGGGTCGCATACACAAAACAATGATTTTTTGTCATCAATTTATATTTTCTGTGAAATGATATTTCTATCGAGCATACGAATACATAATTAAAATACATATTTTTTGTTTAACAAATGACAAATTTTTGTTATTTTACGTTATTGCTGACAAAAAAATAAAAAAAGTTATTTCTCGAACTGAATGATAAAATCATGCCAAATTTATCCCACACCATAAAGTTTGTAAAATATTTTAGTACTACTAATTTGAACTTTGCTCTACTAGATTTTGAGAAAAAGGTGACAATATATTTGGTGAAATAATTGGCGTCAGTAGATTTTTTTTAGTAAAACAGTTCACACTATTTTCTGTAGATGTCTATCCTCTTGTGTCGGTATTATAAAGTAAAGCTTGGCAACAATAAAATGACACAAAATATAATACTTGTAATATAAGATTGATTTAAATTTTAACAAACGGAATACTTTTTATATTATTAATCTAAAAAATGTTTGTATTCTATATATAAATGAATATAATTGTAAAAAAATATATATGTATTTATATAATTTCAGACAAGTTTAACCTTCGTCGTACGGGATTCAAAAAGTTACACGGAATACCGGCAGGGGTACATTTGTACCCCACTGAAAAATGAAGAATATGTCTTATTTTATGGGACCATTTTCTTAAATTTATACCGTAGCAACAAAAATAATTTACACAAATAAAATACGTATATAAATATTTATTGATATACATGAAAAAACATAAAATAGTACTACATATCCAAAAAATTTAAAAAAAGTTACAAAAAGCACCTATTCTTTGCAATTTTCAGTACATCTTTTGCAAATAATTTGTTTTTCATAATGGCTGGCACATACGAAGTTTTTGCAATTGCCACATATCTGTCTAGACTTGCGGTCTTTTTTTCTGTCGCACAAATAACACCGCCCAGGAGCTATTGGAACACGTTCCTTCTGATGTTGTTCATTTTGCTCTGCCAGTTCTGGAATAATTTCAATAATGTAGTTTTTAATATTTTTATTAATTTTTTTTTCTGTCTCGAATCTTCTAATGATATGTTCCCTAACCAATGACTCTCCCAGGTCCAGCAAAAATTTTATTCTGGAATCTCTGCTTCTGGCTTTATCTTCTGGGAATTTTATTCCCCCTAAAACAAACGCGTTTATTGCAGCGACATCTATTAACTGGCCAAGGATCGCCATCGGCCATCTATTACTAATTCGACGGGCTGAATACTCTTTTACCATTTTGTCCGTAGTATCTACAGCACCTTTCGTTTTATTATAGTGAAGTATTATGTCAGGTTTGTACTTCATAGATTCTCCGGCAACAGAATCGTCACGATGTTCTGTAGATAGCATAATGACGGCTTTTCCTTTACTGGGCACATAGGATACAATTGTATGTTGTTTTTGGAGACCAAACATGGATGAAAAAATAGGTTTATAAGATTTTGGTAACAGTTCTTGAGGGATATAAGGTTTATTTTTACGCAAAGTGTCGCAGAGCGTCATTCCTTTTTCTAGCAATTTATCTGCTAAGGACAAAATTGTAAAAAAATTATCGGTAGTTACTCCATATCCGGACCCCATATCTCCGACAAGATCAAGGACGACTCTTTCTCCCTGATTTTTCTCCGCGACATTGTTTATTTTACCCAAGTATGGTTGCATATTTATAGTGTATGCATTTTCACTATCCGCTGCAGCCCAAATTTTCAATCCATATTTATCCGGTTTACTTTTCATGTAAACTCTAAATGAACAACGGCCTTTAAATGAAACTAATTGTTCATCTACGGTAATGTGACTTCCAGGATTATATTTTTTTTTTGAAATTTTCTACAAAAAGATTGAATATTTCTCTTACAGGAGCTAATTTGTCAGTCTTCTTCCTGACTTCCCTTGTTTCTGGATCATCGAAACGAAGAAAAACCGTCAACAACTGAAATCGTTCCCGAGACATGGTTGCAGGAATAACCTTTTTTAGTACACCACAGCATTATTGCCGGTTCTTTGGAAGCTTGCAGGGCTCCTAAGATCAAAATGAGGCCAATATATGCTTTTATTTCAGCAGAATCCGTTGATTTCCATGTGCGTTGTGGTTGATTTGGATGATTTTCAATCCATTGTTTGAATGTCTAAAAAAACAAGACAAAGATATTTAGTGAGCATTATACCATAAGAAAATAGCTACCTGTTCTGCTTTATTATTAGTACCTATGTCGTATAATTATTTCTAGAATTTCATCTGTCAGGAATAGTCTAAATGAATCAAGTGGTGAAGAAATATTGGTACTGTGCTCATTTAGCCCCGGCTTTTTTTAAATTATGTTTTCAATTCTTCGTCGTTTTTGATCAAATGGTACTTTACACCAATTTGTGTTACTTTTGGTCCGATAATGTAAATTATTGTCTTCCATGGTGTCTGTACAATCGTCAAAATCTGTTACACTACATACTGAACTACTGTTTCTTTCTTCTTCTATTATGTCATCTGCAGCATTTATTATTTCTGGTTCAGCATCGCTATCTTCTTCACTGTCACACAATTCAATGTCGATGTCTTCCAGTTCTTCATTCAGAAATTTTTCTAACTCTAGTTCACTCAAATTTTTCGGATTCCGAATATTTAATTTGTTGGACATTATAAATTATTATATATTTCGCAATACACACACAAATTCTTCCGCGGTTTATAAATGAAAACCATAACCTAACTAAAACATTATTGCAAGAATTGCAGACATATATCGTACTGCGCATGGCAATGATACATTCAAAATGAGTGGCTTCGCATACTGAGCGGGGTACAAACGTACCCTACACTAATTATTAATTTTTTACTAACGGTTTTGTTGTACCTTATGAATAAAATGCAGAGAATATGAATGCGCTAATATTAATAAACAATAAATAAAATCGTAGAAGTGGTACCTGTAGTATGGAGAAAAAAATCGCAAAAATAATGTAACTGGGGTACGTTTGTACCCCACTCCGTACGACGAAGGTTAATGAAATCATGCCGGTAAAGAAATCGACACAAATGTTCACAATCATAATATTTATTCATATACGAACAATAATTTATTTCATTTATTTTTATTTTGTTCCCTGGGCAATACTTCGTCATATTATGTATGTATTAATCTTTCCACCACAGGAGCATGGGTAAATATTATGTTATGTTATGTTCTTCATACGAAATAAATAAATAAATATTTATTCGAATGAGAACTGTTTAATTCTTGATCTTTAACTCATAATTGACAAAAAAGCGAAACTTTTTATTTTGTAAAGTTATAGAAATAATGAATTTAACTAATAATTGAAATAAATTTGTAATCTCCGTGAAAGATAAAAAATGCAATTAATAAACAATTAATAATGTTTGAGAAGAACAAAATGTTTATATAAATTTGTATAATACATTTTAGTAACATTTGCAAATAATAAAAAGATCAACTTATTTACAATTGATAATTATGTCCATTTGTATCGCAATTCGCAAATGACAAACACGATTTGTGAACCTGCCACATCTACCCTTTATTAACATTGTATTTTGCGTGGGGTTAGGATTATAACGGTAATAAAGAAAAGTGATTTACTGGCCCTTTGTTCTTACGTTTCTACCTATCTTTTAGAAACCTGAACTACGTTTTCTTGTATGACTTTGCTTTTAGCCATAACATAAAAACTCGCAAAAGTACAAAATAAACAACAAAAAAAGGTTTGTTTATCACTAACTTTCAATATCCCGTAATACACAGTACTCAACAAATCGTCCAAAAATTTTATGTCTGCACTCCCACAAAGTACATCCAAAGTAAAATACCAATTTATACCAGTTATAGAAGGGTGAATCTCCGCCCTCCACCCGCTTGCTATTGGTTGCAGTATGTGTCATTTTTCTATTGAAATTCATTAGAAATCTCCTAATCTTTTACCTTGAATTGCCGCTCTTTGTTTCTATATCGCAACAAACAACCCTAGTCAACCTTACCGCAACCACATCAGTGCGGCAAAGGTACCTTATATGTAAGTATCGCAAGGACAGTGTAAGATTTTGTTTGATTTAATAACATTTTTGTTACAATATTGCAGTTATTCTAGGTTCATTTTGGCTGTTTTTTATGTTAATATAATTATTGTAGATTTTCTATATTTATTTGTAATTACATCAATATAACTTCATCAGATAATATTTTATAAGGAAAAGAATAATCAAGATCAGATTGTCCATATCTAGTATTTCCGATACGTCTAGTCGCGAATAGACTATTATTTTTATAAATTACTCGTGTGCTAAGTTCAATTACTTTATTTATTTTTCATTAATATAGTTGGATAAAATACTACTAATTTGCTTCATTAACCTTCTCTCTATCTCTTCAAATACAAATCATTGAATTGAATCACCTGTATATTTATTTATTTGACGAATAATATCCCTATTTATATTTATTTAAGAAATTCATATCCCGACTTTTAATTATTTCACGACTCGCATTTGTTAGTTTTATTGTTGTTTTTCATTTTATTTTTAAATTGTAAATAAGAAATTAATAATTTCCAATTTTTATCCAGTAATTTTATTTCTATTATTATTTCTCATACTATATCATGTAATATTTGGGAATACTGCATTAGGACGTGTTCATATAATACTGAAATTTATAAAGAAATTAATAATTTTTCCTTCAAAATAGCTATTTTCTTTGTAGTTGAATAAATTGAAAATCTGGCCAAGACTGACGCTGGTCGAAAGTTGTAAAAGTTACAGGTCGGCTTATCATGCATAACAAAATTCGTTATGTCGCCTTCCAGGTCGACAACGAAAATACCGATGTTAGTATTTCGCTATCTATTAGGGATATTTGTATATATATATATATATATATATATATATATATATATATATATATATATATATATATATATATATATATATATATATATATATATATATATATATATATATACGAGGTGTGTTCAAAAACTATCG
Source organism: Harpalus rufipes (assembly GCA_951394225.1). Lineage (NCBI taxonomy): Eukaryota > Metazoa > Arthropoda > Insecta > Coleoptera > Carabidae > Harpalus > Harpalus rufipes. The sequence continues at coordinate 32,717,389 of OX596276.1, forward strand.
CGAATTTTGAATTTTCGCGGGTTACGTATATTCGAATTTCGATCTTTTTGTGGCTTTATGTTGGTACTCATGTCTCTCACTTATGTCGACAAGCTCGGCCATTTTGAATGTTCACTTACTTGTTGACAGCTGCTTTGCTTGCACGTGTTTTGGATCGTCTTCGATTTTTACCTATTGTGCTTATTCGTTAAAAACTGACTATGAATTTTTTGACCAAGACAATATCTTTCTTATCTAAAGGCGACGGAACGTAGAAAAAAATAATTCATTTAAAATTTGTCATTGTCATAAAATGTTTTTATCAAAGAAGTTATTTCATTTCTACGAGTAGAAATGAAATAACTTCTTTGATAAAAACTTTTTATGACAATGACAAATTTTAAATGAATTATTTTTTTCTACGTTCCGTCGCCTTTAGATAAGAAAGATATTGTCTAGGTCACAAAATTCATAGTCAGTTTTTAACGAATAAGCACATTAGGTAAAAATCGAAGACGATCCAAAACACGTGCAAGCAAAGCAGCTGTCAACAAGTAAGTGAACATTCAAAATGGCCGAGCTTGTCGACATAAGTGAGAGACATGAGTACCAACATAAAGCCACAAAAAGATCGAAATTCGAATATACGTAACCCGCGAAAATTCAAAATTCGCGATAGTTTTTGAACACACCTCGTATATATATATATATATATATATATATATATATATATATATATATATATATATATATATATATATATATACCTTTTGGCCTCTTTAACAGTCCGAGTACATGGCAGACGCTCATTTACACGGTGCTTTCGGGTCTAACAGTCACATTGCTTATTTAAACAACATTATTTGTTTTAGCTCCGATAATTTACATAAGCATATTTCAAAATTAAGACTTATTTTTGACCGACTTAGAAACGCCAAATTAACGATGAGATAGCTCAACGAGCCTTTGACGCACTTAAGGAGTCTTTAATACAGGGACCTATTTTAAAGTACCCTGATTTTGATCGAGAATTAATTTTGTGCTCGGGTGCATCAGTTTTCGCTATTAGCGCCATACTATGCCAACCGTACGACGGGCACGAAATGCTGGTAGCCTATGTAAGTAGACTATTGAGTGAGGCAGAACAAAATCTTTGCAGTACAGAGCTTGCTGGGGCATTAAACATTACCGAAGCTATCTGTACAGCCGGTCATTCACCGTAATAGTGGAAAATGATGGAAACGAATAACCGGCTTTTCCATGTTCGTTGATGTTGGCCGAATACGACTTTACAGTGCAGTACAGACCTGGCGTGCAACATTCGAACGCCGACGCGTTATCTCGAATAAGACCAGTGACCAGTGAGAATGATAGGGCACGCAGACTCTGACGTAATAGGTACTCTTGGATCGCGAATCAATAAAGATTGATGAAAGTAAAGATTTAAAAATTAAAACCATGTTGGGAGACATTAATTCTCCTAAAAGTGATTATTATGTGGATGATGATGGTAGACCGTTTTCAAGATAAATTATTAATTCCCGAATCCCAGCACTTAGCAGTTATGCGTGCCTGTCATGATTCACCCCTTTCAGATCACGGCGGGACAGATAAGACATTACAACGAGTTAGCTCTAGGTTTTATTGGCCGACATTGCGCACAGAAGTGAAAAATTATGTAAAAGCGTTTATGCCCTGTGCACAGCGGAAAACTTCCCTGCATCATCTTCCTGCACCCCTTGTAAAATATCAGGCAGTACAGAGATCGTTTCACCATTATTGCTGTGGATGTGGTAGGGCCGCTGGTTTAGACTAACTCGGGACACAAATATATATTGACAATTCAAGACGCAGTGACTCGATAATTGGAAGCATTTCCTATGAAAGATCAGACCGCCGAGACTATTGCCAAACATTTTGTGAAGGTATCATTCTCAGGCGTGGGACGCCACGACAACTATTGACAAACTTAGGATCGTCATACGTGTCCAAAATTATGAAAGAAATTTGCAATATTTTGGAAACAGAGCGATTACATACAACAGCATACAGGCCACAGACAAACGGTAGCTTAGGTGACGTGACTGGGACGAATTGCTGCCTTTTGCGGTATCAGTATATTGTAGCATGACTCACTCTACGCTTGGTGATATTCCATTTTATTTACTATACGGGAGGGATATCGAATTACCATTTAACGCCATTTTTAAATCGCTGCAGACAAGATATGACACTGACCTAAGCTAAGCTGCTGAGTTTGTTCTGCGTATGAAAATTGTACATCAACAAGCGCGCGACCACCAGAATCGAACCGCTGACAGGGTGCATAGATTATTTAATAAAAAAGCCAAATCTCCCATTTTCCAAGTCGGCGACCGGGTATACTTACACTCGTCGGCTATTAAACCAGGGCTTAGCAAAAAACTCTGTAAACCTTGGTCGGGCCCTTATAGGGTTTCAGAACTGGAAGGCGTGAACGCGGTGGTCAAAGAAAGTCACGGACGCAGAACAAACAATGTGCATGTGAATCGGCTAAAGCACTGTTTAGCATTTGCCGATAATCATAGTAGAATACGGGACATACCCGTTCCGACTGACACTGACAAAGAATTGCTAAGTGAGAGTGAAGAAAGTCTCCACCCGATATAAACACTGGTTAATTTGGCAACTCAAGAGGTAAAACACGATCTTTGCAATATAATTCTTAACTAAACTTCATTTACAGGAGGCGAAAGTTTTAGAAGTCGCACATCAGACCCAGGCCCCAATACTACCGGAACTACCAGCAGTGAAGAGTTGTACAGCTCAGGCCATAGTCAAATATACCCAGTTCCCTCTCACCCCTCGTTACAAAACGCGCAGTAGGGGACCAGTTCAAGACCATCCATGTGTGTACAACCAGCGAATTTAGAATAAGGATATTAGACGTCTGTTTTAAATCATGTTTATGTATTTGTATTTGTTCTTGGTGTGGGAATGTCTACTAAGGACTTTAGAAGCAGAAGAAATCATTGCCTATGACTGTACTTACCCCGCTACGGAAATTATGATAGTATCGCCGTTAAGGGTCCAACCCTGCCCCGATCCCCGTAATGGTACAGAAAGCCATGTTCGTAGTATTCAACTAGTGCAAGAAAGAAGTATACAGAGGTGCATATGTACTCTTGCCTCGTCACCGTGCAACAAAACATCATGCACTGCAGCATGCATTGACACGCCTCAGCAGTCGCTGGTGGGCAGGCCCACTACGTCCACTACATCTACAGCGAGAGATGTGTGGATGCTCATCGCTACGGACGATTCGATCTTCAAGGCATTGGCGCGGGATTTGTCGCAGGTTTGGAACCTAAAAAGACCATTTACATATCAGCCACATTAGCCGGCCAGTTGGACGCCAGCGGCAAATGTACAGGTATACAATATACGTATAACGGAGTTAGGTACGAAGATGTTACCGCCAGTACATCGGTCTCTGTGAAACTTACCGATTAAACAGCCGTAGCGGACGTTGAGTCAAATTCGTCCATATAACGAAAAGTATTGTTTTGACGAACTTCGCTTGGAGACAACCCGGGAGATTGACTCACGTGATCGCTGTTCTACGACATTTATCTCTTTCCTTTGCAAAGGCTATAAGCATGTGCGATAAGGATAGATATACCACGCTTGTCTTTCAAAAATTCATGTTGTTTCGACTAAGCTAGGACATTCCACTTTCGTAATTACGGTATAACAACAGACCCGTGACCTGATCTTTGACTCCATCTTGAAACGTTTCAAGATCCGAAAAAAAGTTCTACGTAATCGTCTCGCTCTCGTGCATGAATCACCAGAGGTAGTCAGCGACTTGGTGAAGGAGGCCGCGGGTCTCACAGGACGAGAAGTTGGAGAGGTATTATACATTGCCAAGTGTTACTCGAAAAATTATCGTTTACCAGAAGACGGAATACTGTTATCAAGAGTTATCGCTGATATATCAGAACGAGTCAAAATTTATGACACCGGTAACTCGAATTCTACAAGACCCTGGAAACCAGATGGACTGCGACGGTAGACTACCAGCGATGTTTCATTTGGAAGAAAAGTGGGTAGAACTGAATCCAGTACCTCGATTAGCTAACCCTAAGCCTATCGAATTAAATACGGATGAATAATTCGACAACCTCCCGATGGTAGAGATTTCACCGCTGAGTTCTGGGGGTATTTATTAAAAGACGGACATGGAGGCATTTCAGCACAACTTGCTCTTTCCAAATGAAAGGAAGGCCGTCATGAACTTAATGACACGGAGAGTTGCTAGGGCTGTGGTGGATACATAAGAGTACCATCTAGAGTTCAGCGTCTGGGTATGGGACTTTCTCTCTAAGGTAGGGAACGTATTCTCAGTGATTTCGGCGCACTACACCACCTGGTCTATGTTGGCCTATATTGCCAGCGTAGCCATGAACTGTTGGACCATTCGCAAATCCGCTGAACATCAACCACGAGGGCGCTGTATTCTTTTTGCGAGTTTGTGGTTTACGTTGCTAAACCGCTTCCTTTTGGCTAAACTAGTACCGCGACCGCCAACACCAGATGATCTTAATATTCGGGATGTCCTCCCTCCATCAGCCTACCATGAGACGGAGAGATTGGACCGGCTGGTTATTATCCAGGATCCACCCACGCCTGCAGCCCGTGCAGCCCGACATCCATTCAGCTGCTCAGAACACCCCTCTCTCCGGTATGACTTTTCCCCGTGCGCTTTATTATGAATTAGCCTAAGTGGGTAAACGAACTAATATCCCCAGTTTGACTTAAATTATTCCTCTGCAAGGTTATAATTAAGTCTTAAGGGGGCGGTAATGTAACAATTTGATTGTTGTGCAAAATTTGGTTTCGTAACTGGCCACGTTTAAATTGACATTTCATATCAATATCAGCTATTACGTTATATTGCAGAGTATGGAATTAATTCATTTACCGACGACAGAAGATGATCGGTGTGGCCATACGAATTGATTCTCAGTCCAACCGTCTTAAGGTTAAGTCTTTTGTTTACGTTATTTTAAACATACACGCGACGAAAGATATTAACATTTTAGTAACTTCTTCGAAAAGTTGCTATCAACATTTCATGTTGAAAGTGGCACTAAAAAAAAATTAAATGAAAATTAAGAAATAATTTTCTGAATTTTCAAAAAATGTATATACCCTCAAAAAAATTACCGTTTTTTAACACCCTGTATAATGTGGCAGGCTTCTTCGGTTTCAACAATGTAGCGAGCATTAGTATGTTCTGTTTATATATTAACATATATTGTGGATCCCATGCTATCCGTCAATGCATATACAGAGAGATTAGAATATCATTGCTGCATAAGTCTATCTCTATCAATTTCTGATTTCTTGATTATGCGCATGCACGTAATATTTGAATTCTATTGGCTAACAACGATATGTAAGTTCTGATTATTGAAGACTAGCGCGAACTTTAAATTTCAATCTGAGAAATTAAGTATTGTACATATTATTTATTTTGTGTGTAAATTCTTGAACATAAATATTAGTAATAATAAATAACAATGAAATATTCTAGTACTAAATTTGAATTAAATAATTTACTTTGTTGTACTGTAAAAATATTAATAGGAATTCAATCTGGTCAGGATTAATTTTGGTGAAGGTAAAGAATAAAAGAAATAATTTCTAAAATATTTATTGATTTCTAAATAATACAATTCTGTCGAACTTATTTCTAATATAATCGTCTTTCTCTGAAAGTAACTTCATGTCGTGATAAAATCTAATTTTTAAAAATGTATCAATTATATAATTTGCGTTTTTTATTTGTCTAAAATGGTTTGTTCTTTGACGTGATTTAAAAATTCTGTTGTATTAAACACATATGTAAAACATTGTTTATATACGTTAAGAACCGTCTGTTGTTATACTTTTTTATTTTAAAACGTTTGTTCTTGATTTTGCCTGAATATCCTTTCAGCCTTTTTACAAATAAATATCATGTGTTTTGAGCGGTATAGGAGACTACCTAGATTTTTTATATTAATTAATAATTATGCTCTCTCTTTTATCGTAGCACAAGTAGTCCCAACAAAATGAGCAGATTTTCATTTTTTTTTAATTTTGCTTAGAACACATCTCGCTGTGTATTCTACTACATTTTCAACGTATCTGTTTAGACCCAAATCGTATTTATATAGTTATGGTCAAATCTACTAACACTCTAAGAATCTTCTGCACAAACAGGATTTTTAAAATTTTCCCTTTTTGAAGAGACCTGTAATATGTTTATGCCGTCCACTAAGCAATTGGCATTTTGTATTAATTTTATATCTGTTTTAATTAGTAATCTTTTATACGCAGATTCGAATTGTTGCGCATTGGGATTATTATTAAATCCGCCCCGGCTCCTAATGGCGCTAAAGAAAGTTTCTAGAAAGTCTTGGCTTAATAAAAACTCTAAATTATTTTTTTACGAACGACTCAAAATGCAAACAGAAAATGAAACAATGAAACTAATCATGTGCTCGTCTGGATCAACTGGCGGTCACTGTCAGCGTTAGCTAATAAATAGAATTCAAACATTACGTGCATGCGCATAATCGAGAAATCAGAAATTGAGAGAGCTAGACTTATGCAGCAATGATTTACTACCTCTCAGTCTAGGCTTCAGCTAGTTTCTACGTAAAAGATAGGGGCACTAGCAATATATTAGTTAATAGGTATATGGTGCTGTTCCGCCTAGTTCTGATATCTTGCACGAGTTGATGGAATGCTACACGAAATACTTGTTGATTCGATTGTAACATTTGGGTAACAATACGCCGTGAAGCCTAATCCGTCTATGCCTCTTTTATAAACATGTACCTGGAACTATTCCATCAGTCATATATTTTCGACTAGGTTTAATTTTTGTTTACTAATCTTGTGAAATCATTATTCTTGATAATAGACACCGGTTGGTTTTCAGCCATGGTATAATACAGGTCTTTTACCGAGTTTCGGTTATGTATTGGGACACATAATTCTTTGTATGATTCAAAGTACTTTCCAAATTTTTAATTATCTTTAACATGATTTAAAAGCGAAGTTTTCGTTCCTGATTACCCTCTACGGTATTGAAAATACTTTTTTTTCTCTCTTTTTGTTAGTAGTATTATTATGACCCCCCCTCTCCCCGTAATTTATGTGCAGGAAGTCCGGGCTCTTTGTTTCTTAGGCTTCTACGATAATAAGATAGACTTATGCAGCAATGATATTCTAATCTCTCAAAGTATAGGCATTGACGGATAGCATGGGATCCACAATATATAAGTTAATATATAGGTATATAAACAGCACATACTAATGCTCGCTACATTGTTGAAACCGAAGAAGCCTGCCACTTTATACAGGGTGTTAAAAAACGGTAATTTTTTTGAGGGTATATACATTTTTTGAAAATTCAGAAAATTATTTCTTAATTTTCATTTAATTTTTTTTTTTAGTGCCACTTTCAACATGAAATGTTGATAGCAACTTTTCGAAGAAATTACTAAAATGTTAATATCTTTCGTCGCGTGTATGTTTAAAATAACCTAAACAAAAGACAACCTTAAGACGGTTGGACTGAGAATCAATTCGTATGGCCACACCGATCATCTTCTGTCGTCGGTAAATGAATTAATTCCATACTCTGCAATATAACGTAATAGCTGATATTGATATAAAATGTCAATTTAAACGTGGCCAGTTACGAAACCAAATTTTGCACAACAATCAAATTGTTACATTACCGCCCCCTTAAGACTTAATTATAACCTTGCAGAGGAATAATTTAAGTCAAACTGGGGATATTAGTTCGTTTACCCACTTAAGCTAATTCATAATAAAGGGCACGGGGAAAAGTCATAGAGGGGTGTTCTGAGCAGCTGAATGGATATCGGGCTGCACGGGCTGCAGGCGTGGGTGGATCCTGGATAATAACCAGCCGGTCCAATCTCTCCGTCTCATGGTAGCCTGATGGAGGGAGGACATCCCGAATATTAAGATCATCTGGTGTTGGCGGTCGCGGTACTAGTTTAGCCAAAAGGAAGCGGTTTAGCAACGTAAACCACAAACTCGCAAAAAGAATACAGCGCCCTCGTGGTTGATGTTCAGTGGATTTGCGAATGGTTCAACAGTTCATGGCTACGCTGGCAATATAGGCCAGAATGGATCACGTGGTGTAGTTCGCCGCAATCACTGAGAATACGTTCCCCACCTTAGACTGAAAGCCCCATACCTCCTCGGTCGCATCCATGGCCAGCGCGGTGAACTCTTTCCGACTAAACATGTTAGGTAGATGGTACCCTTGTACATCCAAATAAAATTGTTAGATCCAAGATATAGTATGAATTTTTGTCCGTTTTTTGAAGCACTTTGAAGAGTTTTGAAAGCAGCAGCGACGATAATAACGAATACTAGGAAAGTTTTCATTGTTAGTATTACAAACTTAAAACAAGCTCACACTACCTTCTAGGAAAGTTATAAAGAAATAGCATCCAATGTATCGACTAGTAAAAACGTCGATAAATATCCTAAAAACAGTATTGTAATTGAGTTAATTGTTTACTGGTCACGAGATATAATAAACAAATAAATAAATAAATAATATATATTTGCGTAAGGATTAATCTGTACAATAAAGTGATAAAATAAATAAATGACATGAGTGTTATATAGATATTACGGCATAAATCTTATAGCATATTACATATTAAGTGCGAATGCTCTTATTTTCCGGGCCAGAATTGTAAAGTTAAAGATGTACATTTGATTTTGAGTTGGTAGGGACAGTAGCTTGATGTAGGCTTCTTCATCAGAGGTACCTTGCATATATTTTTCCAGGAAGGCTGATCTCGGGTGTTAATAAAATGGGCAAAACATAAGGAAGTGCTGCAGGTCGTCGGTTTCTAGCCTGTTACAAATAGAGCAGATATTGTTAGTATCAAATTTAAATATTGTGCCATCTGAGTAGATTTTGCCAAGTCGCGTGTTGCTGCAACTCGAATTTGGCTAACGATTTTTAGTATTGTGTGACTGGTTGTTGTAGTTAAGTAATTGAAATCATTGTTCATGAATACAATTTTCTTATAAATATTGCTATATGATGAATTTGTTGTTAATCTACTGTGGTGTTCTGAGAGTAAGGTTTGTGTAAGTTTTTTATCATTTCTTCTAAGTAAGTGTCTAAAGTATTATAGTTTTATTGTTCCCAGATGTCTAAGCTCCCGGCCTTATCAAAGAATTTCTTTGCTTGAGATACCCAGTTGTATCTGTAGCTATTTATTTTACTTTTGTCTAGTTTTAACATTTTTTCATGACATACTTTTGGATATCTTTCGGGGTTCATCAATAGTAGCTTTTTTCAGTATCTTATAATTGATTAAAAATACATAGGTTTCTATTTTAATTTGGTCTGTTTCTGCTCGGGGTGAGTTTTGACCAGTTGAATATATTTTTGAAGAAGGGAACTTGTACTTTTTCAATTTCTTCAAGGTACAGTAAACTATATACTTTAGCTGCATACAGTACTGTTGAAAGAACTACTGTTTTGTATAGTTTAGTTCTGGTATCCCATGAGGTGGTTTTTGTTTTTATTATGATCTTTTTTACATTGCTACCCGCAAATCTAGCTTTCCTCTTTTGATTTTGAAAAAAGACCAGAGCTTACAAATAATATTCCCAGATATGTGTATTCGTTCGCGGTTCCAATATTGTGTCCTTGGCAGTTGAAGTTATTTTTCAATGTATGGGGTCTACACTTAAAGAATTGCATTATTTTACTTTTTTGTGGGTTTATTTGTAGATCATTATTGTTACAATAGCATTCTAAGATTTTGAGTTTCCTGTGTATATCTGGGATAGTCACATAGTAGAACTAGATCGTCAGCATACAGTAGCATGATAATATATACCTCGTGATTCATGTAGTTACCTTCTGTCTATGTCTGCTATGAATAGCGTGAATAGTAATAGGCTAAGTGTATCGCCTTGTAATGCACCTTTTGTTATTTATATTGGGTCAGAATATTCATTGTTTATTTTCAGAGTGATTTCGGCGTTGCTGTATATTTTTTAGGAGTCTTGTGGTTTTCGCACTGACTCCAATTTCAAATAGATTTTTCCACATTTTCTTGTAGTTGACTGAGTCAAATGCCTATTTAAGGTCGACAAAGATAGCATATATTTTACGTTTTTCTATGAGTCGCGAATGTATTATTGCATTGAGACTAAAAATATTGTCAACACAGGACCTGTTTTTCCTGAATCCGTACTAAGCTTCTGGAAAGACATTAGCGCTTTCTGCCCAGGTTTGTAGCTTGTTTGATATAATGTTTGTTAAGGTTTTAAGTATGGTGTTTAACATGGCTATACCTCTATAATTTTTTAGGTTATTTCTGTCTCCTTTTTTATATATCAGCATTAAAGTGTTGTTTCCGAGTTCTGGTGGGATAGATTCTTTTTCTAGGCATGTGTTTAAGAAATTTAATAGTGTCCAGAGACCTTCGTTTTTTATCGCTTTTAACATTTCGTTCGATATCATATCTGGGCCTGGAGTTTTGTTACTTTTAAGGCAGTTCAATGTATATCTTAGTTCTGATTCGCTTATTTCTTCATCTAGAAAGGGATGTGTTGCATTAGTGAAATAATGTGTCATTTCCATTTAGGGTCTTTGTATTTCTTTATAGTACGCCTCCAATTCGGAGATAGAGATGGGATTTTGATTATAATTTGTGGGTTTGAATTGCTTACCTATATAGTTTCCAGAATTGTTTAGAGACTGAGATGTTAAGGCCGTTTTTTTTCATGTACTCCTTTTTTCTTTGTCTAGTAATATGTTTGTATTCTTTTTTATCTTCTAAGAATTTATTTAAATTTTCTGTCTGCGTTCTGTCTTTTGCAAATTTACGGTAACTTTTTCTCATTTCTTGTTTTCTTTTGCGACAATCTTTGTCATACCATGGTTTATTGTTGTAGGCCATAGGGTACTGTTTTGTTATTCGTGTCATTTCAAGTTCTGCAACCGACTGATATGAGTTAATTATATCATCATACAGGTTTTCTGTAGTGCCTGTTGTTATTAAATTTGTGAGTCTTACTTCCATTTTATCTGTAAATTCTGTGATTTTTTGTGGGTGCAGGAAGATTTGTCGTCGCGTTATATTGTCTGGGGTTGTGGCTTTGCATGGTCTCCCTTTATCTATTTTTTCTAATATTATTCGACAGAGAAGATGATCAGATATTAGGATATTATTTTCTATTATTAAATCTTTAATGAGTTCCATACAACTAGTATTAATCCATACCAGATCTATGGTACTTTGTCCTTGTTGTCTAATGTACGTTGGTTTCGCAGGTGTGTCGCTTTCTGTTCTGCCATTTAGGAGATACATGGCTTCTGTTTCCATTATTTCTGTTAGCATTTTTCCTTTTTACCTCTCGCTAAGAGAGGTATTGAAAAATCGCATATCCAGATTTTAGCGAATAAGCACGTTTTAAGGTCCCTAGAATCTGATAATAACATTTTTACGATGATGTGTGTATGTGTGTGTGAGGTTTTTGGAGGTACGATTTCTCAAATTATATAAGACTAAAGACCTGCGTAACTACGGATTCCTCAATCTAACGTTAATGAAAAGAGTTGCATAGATTCTGGTAACAATTGGACAACCGGAAGTAGTAGTATTTTAACAAAAATCTTCTAAATATTATTTTGTGAAAATTTATGTTATCACAAATATTAAAAACCAAATTTTTTTATCCGACACATTTAATTTTTTTATTATACCTTCTATAGATTCAAAGATATAGATATATAATCTGTAAAATAATCTGTTGTAGTAAATCTCACAACCTGCTCACAGCTCAAACACCTCCATGGTAACTACTTAAGAAACTAAAATGTCTGTAATTGATAGATAAATGTCACTAATGTCAGTGTGAAAAATTCAGAAATAGTACTGAAGGCTTTTTCTGGGAACGATATTTCATATTTCTTATTGTAAAGGGTTTTCCAATAAGAGGTGTTATTTTGATATTCAAAGAAAAATGCCATTTTTTAATATAAATGATCGGATGTTTATTTCATTATAAAGAGGAAGGTATGCCGTTAATAGTGGAAAATAACATCAGGCAAATGACCACCACGACCACGCTGACAGGACAATATCCTTTTCATGAAATTTTCCATAACCAAATCGCAAAGTGGCTGTCCTATGTCCTCGATAGCCTCACGAATTCCATCTTTGAGGTCTTGAGTCGACGCTGGGCAGTTGGCGTAGACCTTCTCTTTCACGTGGCCCCAAAGAAACAAGTCGCAAGGTGTTAAATCACAAGATCTCGGTGGCCAATTGTGATCACCTCTTCGAGAGATAACACGGTCCGGAAACTTTTCCCGTAAAAGATCAATGGTTTCGTTGCTTGTACGGCACGTAGCGCCGTCTTGTTGAAAGTAAACGTTGTCCAGATCAATACCATCCAATTCCGGCCATAAAAAATCGTTAATCATCTCTCGATAGCGCAATCCATTCACCGTAACTGTTGCTCCAGCCTCATTTTCGAAAAAGTAAGGTCCAATGACTCCGCCGGACCATAAACCGCACCAAACAGTCACACGTTGAGGATAGAGAGGCTTTTCAACAATAACTGTTGGGTTTTCTGAGCCCCAGATGCGACAATTTTGTTTGTTGACGAAGCCACCGAGGTGGAAATGGGCCTCATCACTCAAGATGATTTTTCGATGGAATTCCGGATCATTTTCATGCATTTCAACGACCCAATCAGCAAAGACACGACGTTGTTGATGATCGGCCGGCTTGAGTTCTTGTGTTAACTGGACTTTATAAGCCTTAAGACCCAAATCTTTATGCAAAATACGGTGTAATGACGTTTGTGGAATGCCTAATTCCAAAGAACGACGAGGAATGGACAAACCTGGGTTTTCTTCAACACTTTCGGCTACACCAGCAATATTCTCGGCTGTTCTTGAGCGACGTGCACGGGTTTTATTCTTCACATCACTAACTTGTCCCAACAGCTCGAATTTTTCCACCAATTTCTGTATTGCGGTCAAACAAGGTGCTTCACGACGACCCAAAAATTGTCGAGTTTTACGAACCGTCTCTGCCAAATTTTCACCATTTTTATAGTGAATTTTAATAATTTCAATGCGTTGTTGAAGCGTGTATCGTTCCATTTTTATTAATGGCGTAGTTTCTACTTGTCAAATGTCAAAAAATGACAGCTTCAAAAGCGACATCTACCGAAATAGCGGGCTATTCAAAATAACACCTCTTATTGGAAAACCCTTTATTATGAATTATATATTTAAAATTATAGGTATTACATGAACCTTTTAGAAATACCGTCAATCCCGTTAATGAAAAGGAAAAACCTCGAACATTTAGCAGAAATGGAGAAAACTTGCTCATAGAATGAATTTAAAATTGTATAAAATACGGAAATATAAAGATTAGGTATAATTAGAATATTTTGTGTGTACAAGAAATGTTAAATACAATATTTATACAGGGTGGGGCAGAAAAACCTATCCGATTTCAAATCCCTTTTTCTCAAAAGAGGAAGCAGGTAGAGTAGTGGGGTAAAAACCGTTAGAAAGCCGGTTTTATGCCATTTGTCAGTAGTCAACATGCCTTGGTCTGGTGAACATCGTACTTTTGTTATTGAGCGGTTTATCGAATGCGGCGGTTCGATAATTGCTACACAACGTGCTTTTCGAATTCATTTCGGACTCGGGCGTCATGATCCTGTTCCACATCACGCTACGATTAAAGTGTGGGTGTCAAATTTTAGACAGACGAGTTCAGCATTGAAAAAGAAGTCGCCTGGACGTCCCAGGACAGCAACAGGACCTGAAAACGTGGCCAATGTGAGAGCCGCGATTGAACGTTCCCCGCGTCGTTCGGCGCGAAAACATTCGCTCGCTTTGGCGATTTCCAACCGCAGTATTCGGCGCATTTTGCACCGGGACCTCAAAATGCATCCCTACAAAATGCTTGTTGCACAGGAATTAAGTGAAAGGGATTTTGAAACCCGTACGAACCTGTGTCGCGATCTCCGAGAACTCCCAAACGACGATGTTGTGCTCTTCACGGACGAAGCCCATTTTCACCTTTGTGGTGCCGTTAACAGGCAGAATTTTCGATCCTCGAGAAATCCATCAGGAACCCCTCCATAGCCCAAAAGTGACTGTGTGGTGTGCTCTTTCCCGCCTAGGCGTCTGGGGGCCTTACTTTTTTGAAGAAAATGGGCAAACCGTAACGGTCAACAGCGAGCGCTATTGTTTCATGCTGGAAAATTTTCTTAGACCCAAAATGGAAGAAAATGGCGTGGAAAATGTGTGGTTTCAACAGGATGGGGCAACCGCCCACACATCGCGACGATCAATGGACATTCTCAGGGAACTGTTTCCCGGTCGCCTCATTTCCCTGAGAGGTGATCTTGGCTGGCCGCCGCGCTCACCGGATCTCACTCCATGTGACTTCTTCCTTTGGGGTTACCTCAAATCGAAGGTTTACCAGCATCGACCAAGGACCCTTCTTGCTTTACGAAGGGAAATTGCTCGGGCAATTGAAGAAATTCCTGTAGAAATGACGGTGAAAGTCATGGAAAGCTACCGCGAGCGCCTAAATCAGTGTATCCGCTCCCAAGGACGACATTTGAGTGATGTGCTTTTCAAAACTTAAATTTAAAAATGGCATAAAATTTGCGATATGTTAATAAAAATTTTTTTTGACAAGTTGAGTGGTTTTAATTTTATAACGTTTTGAAATCGGATAGGTTTTTCTGCCCCAATAATAATAATAATAATAATAATAATAATAATAATAATAATAATAATAATAATAATAATAATAATAATAATAATAATAATAATAATAATAATAATAATAATAATAATAATAATAATAATAATAATAATAATAATAATAATAATAATAATAATAATAATAATAATAATAATAATAATAATAATAATAATAATAATAATAATAATAATAATAATAATAATAATAATAATAATAATAATAATAATAATAATAATAATAATAATAATAATAATAATAATAATAATAATAATAATAATAATAATAATAATAATAATAATAATAATAATAATAATAATAATAATAATAATAATAATAATAATAATAATAATAATAATAATAATAATAATAATAATAATAATAATGATAATAATAATAATAATAATAATAATAATAATAATAATAATAATAATAATAATAATAATAATAATAATAATTTTTTTTTTTAACTAGATGAGGGCATCAACAGCTGAGGTTATTAGCCCATATACTAATCAAAAAGTATAATATAAATAAATATATGGGACATATACTATTATATAAGTATTACAAATAGAAGTATAACAATAATATAGAAAAAGGTAACATGTAAATAAATACATAAAATAAATATACATATGTATACGAGATGAACAAAACCCACATGCATAAAATACAATAAATATAGGAAAAATAAGTATTTACGCATACTTATGTATACGTATAATGAGAAAAATAGAAAAGAATACAAGAATTACATAAAGAAAATTTAAACGAGATAAAAAAAAAAGACAAGTCTATAACTTTTCATATATATTTACCGCACGCAAAAACTTCAGAACATTACGGATCTTATCAGAGTCTGTTAGAATAAAGGAAAGGTCTTGATCTAAAAGATATAGTCGCCTGAGTAGATCATACTGTGGACATGCAACAAGAATGTGTTCAACTGTCAGAGCAGTATCACATCTGTTGCACATAGGGGCATTATCCCGATTTAAACGGTACCCATGTGTCAGACTTGTATGACCCATTCTCAGACGATGGATCTTGACTTGATCCCTTCTGGTAAGATCATTCGGCAATAAATATGGCGCAACCAACGGCTTAATGGTTTTTAGATGGTTCTGAACCCCATCCCATGTGCGCTGCCACAAAGCCAATACCTCTTTCTTCAGATGAAGACTTATATCTGAAGATTTATACATTACGACATCAACAGAGTTACTATCAGCGGCAAAACGTGCTGCCTCATCAGCCAATTCGTTACCTCTAATGCCGACGTGACTTGGCACCCAAAGAAAATAAATATCTCTCCCTGTCTCATGAAGATGTTTCATGAGGGACAAGATATGCTGAATAATTGGGTCAACAGTAAAAGGGTTTGAAATGGCTTGTAGGACACTCAAAGAATCACTTACTACGAGGAACTTCCTAGAAGTTCTGACGAACTCGCAGTAGCGTAGAGCTTGCCAGATAGCATAGGACTCTGCTGTGTAGATAGAAGTTAGAAGAGGCATTGACCATGAGTGCTGTGTGTTATCGACAGAAATTGCGCAACCAGTACCATGGTGGGTTTTAGAACCATCCGTATAAATTACCATCGTGTTTTTGTATCCGTGCAGAACCTCTAGAAACCTTGACTGTATCATTATCGGGGGACTGTTGGACTTGTCGTACATACTTAGTATGTAGTTAGTTCTAGGTAATGGAACCAACCACGGCGGTACTTCAGATTCCCCTACAGGAATCGATAATGGTATATCAAAGTTTATTTGGTCTAGAAGCTCTTTCGCGCGGATACCAGCGGGTCTGGTTTGAATTTGTCGTGGATTGCACCAATTATCACTCCGAAAGAAAGTGCTGAAGTTCTTGTGTTGCGGTAATGACTTGATTTTAGAAACATAAAGCAGCAGAAACTTTTTACGTCTGACATCAAGTGGCGTCAGTCCTGACTCTGAATACAAATTTAATGTGGGGGTACTGGGAAACGCACCAAGAGCGTACCGTAGAGCCTGGTTGTGGATTGAGTCTAGCCTGTTGAGGGTTGTACGTTTTGCCGAGGCATAGACGACACACCCGTAATCAATCTTTGATAAAACCAGAGATTGGTACACCCGTTTAAGAGTTTTGGGTTCTGCTCCCCATTTAGTACCCGCTAACATTTTTATAATGTTGAGAGCTTTAAGACAAACAGTCCTTAGCTCTTCAATATGTATTTTCCAAGTTAGCCTTGGATCGAAATAGAGTCCCAGGAATCTGACGCTATTGAAGATTTTAATAGTATTATCCCTCATAAAAAGGAGTGGTCCATAGTGTGGTCGATTTAGGCGACAGAAGTGCATGCACTGGGTTTTTTCTCGAGAGAACCTGAATCCAATTTTGTCAGCCCTCCGGGTAATGCTGTTAATTACAGATTGCAAAGTTCTGTTGATGTCTCCCATCTTCTTACCAGAACAGAAAATGGCGAGATCATCAACATACAAACACATACCTACAGAGCTGACAAAGGACACAAGCTCATTTACCGCAATGGCAAAAAGTGTGACGCTCAAAACAGAGCCTTGGGGTACTCCATTCTCTAATATCCTTGAGGATGATAGAGAAGTACCGACCCGAACTCTAAATTTGCGTTCTGCCAGAAAAGAAGAAATAAATTGCGGCAAATTACCACGGAAACCCCAGCCATGTAGCTTCTTAAGAATGTGATACCGCCACGTCATATCATAGGCCTTCTCCAGATCAAAGAACACTGCAACCAAGTGTTCTTTATTATTGAAAGCAGTGAGAATTGCATCTTCTAGATATACGAGATGGTCAACGGTGGATCTGAATTTTCGAAACCCGGCCTGGTGATCTGACAGAAAATAATTGGTTTCCAGAATCCACATAAGACGGTTGTTGATCATTCTCTCGAATATCTTTCCGATGCAAGACGTTAAACTGATCGGCCTATGATTTGACGGTATCGATAGGTCTTTTCCGACCTTAGGGATAGGGATGACAATGGCTTCCTTCCACTTCTCAGGATATGAACCTTCTTGCCAGAGCATATTATATACGGAAAGCAAGTGTAGTTTAAAATCAAGGGTTAAATTTTTGAGCATATCGTTGGTAATTCTATCTAAGCCTGGAGATGACGACTTCGATTGGCTGAGAGCATATTCCAGTTCCAAAAGTACGAATGCAGCGTTATAATTAAGAATTTCAGTAGTGCTGAAATCTAGCGGTACTTCCCTGTCCGCTTTTGAGTTTTGAAACTCAGGTACATAATTTGAAGAGCTGCTAGTACTTTGGAACTGGTCGGCCATTATTTCCGCGATAGCGGATGGATCATCTGTATAAGTTCCATCATCCAGTTTTAGGTACGTTATACCTGTAGAATTACCATGCCCAGCGATACGTTTAACCCTTGACCAACACTCTTGAGTTGTGGTACTGGACGAAATGCCAGAAACATATTCGTCCCAAGATTTTCGCTTGCTTTCCAATATACAACGTCGTGCTAGTGCTCTGGCTTTTTTAAAAAGAATAAGGTTCTCCTGAGTGGGAATCCGTTTGAAGCGGTTGAAAGCCATTTTTTTATCCCGGACCAACTCTTGAATTTCGCGGTTCCACCAGGGAACCGACTTTCTTTGAGCTTTGGACTTGCTCTGAGGGATTGCAGTTTCTGCTGCTAAGAAAATATTTTGTGTTAGTTCTTCTACATTTATATTGGTGTTATCAGTCATGGGTGGAATTTTAAGGGATGCCTTGAAACATGACCAATCGGCTTTACTAATTAACCAACTCGGCGCAAACACTTGTTCACACATAGGAGTGTCTGTAGTGATCACTATAGGAAAGTGATCACTTCCATGTAGATCATCAAGTGCCCGCCAAGAGTAACGAGTTGATAATGTTGATGAGAGTATAGTTAGGTCGATACAGGAAAAGGTCCCTGAACGGGCATTAAAATATGTAGGTGAGCCATCATTTACAAGAACAAGATTTGGATCATCAAGCAGGTTCTCAACAATTCTACCCCTTGGATCAATATGCCCAGATCCCCATATGAAATGGTGGGCATTGAAATCTCCCAGAAGAATAAAGGAGGGAGTGGGAAGTTGCTGAATAATAGCTTGAATGTCAGTCAAATCCCAGTTGGCGTCAGGTAAATATATGTTACAGACCGTAACATTAAATGGGGCTGACATTCGTATAGCAATCGCTTGAAGATTAGTGTTGAGATTAACCTGTTTGAAATTCGCATCTTGTCTTATGATAATCGCCACACCTCCGTTGACCCGGATATTGGGTGCAGAATCGAACCTAACTATACTATAATTCTTCAATGAGTAAGCCTGGCCTGGTGTAAAGTGTGTTTCTTGAAGGCACGTACATATCGGATTAAATTCCGATAGTAGCATCTTCAAGTCACAATAATGAAAGACGCATCCCCTAATATTCCACTGAATAATATTGTTCATGACTTATAATGTTATGTTGAAGAACTATACAGGTTTCCTTGGTTTGCCTATAGGCCAACCCTTCTTTTTCTTTTGCTGCTGCGAAGGTGCAGAGCTTAGGGAAAGATCTTCGTCGGAAGAAGAAACAATAGTAGTTGCCCTATTCTTTTCCTTTGTAGGAATGATAGAAGAAGGACCAGAAGAAATAGGCACAAAAGAAGAATTAGTAGAATTTGCTTTTTTCTTCCCTTGTGTAGGAATTTTAGATGGAGTCGAAATAGGATTACAGGAGATAAGAGGTGCACTTTGTTTGGCATTAAAAATTTCTTTTGTAACAAAGACACTTTTTAATGCTTGAACAAGATGAGGAATTACTTGCTGCGCAAAAGAAGTAGGATCCGGTGTTACTAAAGCTGATGCTTTATTAGAATAAGACATACCGGCCGGTGTAGGAATAACAACCTTCTTCTTTGCTTCAAAATAAGTAATATTCTCTTTTACTTTGAGCTCTTGGATGGCAACCTCTTGTCTATAAAGTGGGCAAATTTTGGAACGAGCAGAGTGGTCTCCTTCACAATTGATACATTTAATGGGTTCCATGCAAGGGGTTCCTTCATGCAAGACCTTTCCACATATACAAATGTGTGGACTATTGCACCGTGCAGCTGTGTGTCCAAACTTTTGACATCGGAAGCAGCGCATCGGTGCAGGGACATACATGCGTACAGGGAGGGACATATACGCTACTTTTAACTTAGCTGGAAGTTTCGGGGTATTGAAGGTTAAGATGTGATTCGGCGTGTCTTTGAATTCACCATTAATTCTAGACTTAATTCGCCTTACTTCAATTACACCCTGTTCCCGTAGCTCAGAGCATATCTCCTCCACTGTACAATTCAAAAGGTCTTTGCAATAAATGACGCCCCTACATACATTAAGTGTTCTGTGAGGGACCACTTCTATTTCCATATCTCCCATTTTTATTAATTTTAATAATTTTTTTGCTTGAGGAGCTGAAACTGTCTCCACAAGTAGACCATCTTTAATTTTTTTAATGGTTTTTAAATCTCCTACCAATCCAAATAGTAATTTTTGTAGAAGAAAAGGGCTAACTTTGTCAAAATTACCACTAAGCCTTTGAATGACCAAGAACCGGGGTACTACCTCCTTTTCTTGGTTCATATCAATAGTGAGGTTATTAGGCGTACCCTCACAAGAAATTTTGTTTTTTGACGGGGTTTTCTCCCCGGGAGCTTTTGACACGGCTCCAAGCGCACCGTTTTTGGAGGACGGCGAACCAGACAGCGGCTTAGAATATTCCATGTTCATTTAAAATGAACCTTCGGTCTTTGGTATCCCCACCCTCCATGGAGTCTCAAAAGGGACACTAATACCGCAAACCGGTATAGTGCCAGGGCTTCCCAAAGACTATAGCAATCCCGGAGAGCAGCAGGGCCAATCCACGGGAGAGATCACGATGGGGCCGCTAAGTCCTCGTGCACGCCCGCTTCCCGGTGATCCCGCCACATCCCCAAGACTACTCACCCCCCAGCCTCGTAACGGGATGGGAACCGATTGGCCTCAGGTGGGTTAGCCTGCGACCTCCCGTTTAGGTGAATTCAGGGCCAAAGTAGTGTGTTGGGGCTTCCTCAACTACCAGGATCCCCTCCTCCACCGATACGGGTCACCGCACACGGTTAACATGTAGGTAGGTATGAAAAAGATCAGTGCACGGACGATCACCTACTAATCGACCGGTTATAAGAAATCGTCTGGTCCCGTTAGTTTCACCTTTGCTGGCAACAAAGGCTACTAAGCCCCCCCACCACGACAAGGTGGGCCCGCGGGGGGGAATAATAATAATAATAATAATAATAATAATAATAATAATAATAATAATAATAATAATAATAATAATAATAATAATAATAATAATAATAATAATAATAATAATAATAATAATAATAATAATAATAATAATAATAATAATAATAATAATAATAATAATAATAATAATAATAATAATAATAATAATAATAATAATAATAATAATAATAATAATAATAATAATAATAATAATAATAATAATAATAATAATAATAATAATAATAATAATAATAATAATAATAATAATAATAATAATAATAATAATAATAATAATAATAATAATAATAATAATAATAATAATAATAATAATAATAATAATAATAATAATAATAATAATAATAATAATAATAATAATAATAATAATAATAATAATAATAATAATAATAATAATAATAATAATAATAATAATAATAATAATATGATTTATTGCCCAACAGCTGAACCATTTACAGAACAATATGAATGAAACATACATAACATAATATATTAGGATAGGTACATAAGAAATATACATAAAAATTTGTAAATTACAAAAATTACAAAAAAATGTCTTCAAATAATGTGTTTGCAATTCGACATATGATAGTTACGGGGGAACGACGTAACACATCGGACCGGGCGGGAGGAAGTTGAAAAGTCCTTGGAAACCGGGACGCCTGACGTGGAACATGGAATTGAATACGCGACAAAAGGAGAGGGGCATCAACTTCTCCACGTAGCAGGAGCCGAAGGAACTTTGCGCAACTCATCTCTCTCCGGGCAGTCAGTGATGGCATACCATGGCGTTGAAGGAGGGACAGTTGATCTGTACCTCGAACCGGATAGATTCTATCTAATTTGTACGACAAAAATTTCAAAAATCTACGGTGAATACGATCAAGTGCCAACTGCTGATACGCATAGTAAGGATACCAAATTAAATTTGCATATTCTAATTTACTAAGAACATATGCAAAGTATAGCGATTTAATTGCATTAACATCTTGGAAAAAATGAGTGATTCTAATAATGAAACTCAACATTCTATTCGCATCACGTACCACATTGTTTAAATGATCAGAAAACATGAAATTTGAACAGAAAGTGACGCCTAAATCTCGAACAGATGTTACATTAGCAAGAGTTGAACCACGAATTTGATAAAGATAACGTATAGTATTAATTTTCCGTGTATAAGAAATTATGCAACATTTCTCTATATTTAAGCTAAGTTTATTATTTTGGCACCAAATAGTCATCATGTTAATGTCTTCTTGTAGCAATTTTGCATCATTAACAGAGTTCAGTGATGTGAATAACTTTAAGTCATCAGCATATGCAAGTGAATGGCAATTAAATAAAGATAGAAGTTCGTTGATATATAAAACAAATAACAACGGACCTAAATTGGAACCCTGGGGGACTCCAGACGTAGCTGTAAAGTTCATTGAAGAATAACCATTATAATACACATAGCAAATTCTGTTATTCAAATAAGAATATAATAACTGAACTAAAGCCGGAGATGCACCAAAAGTACTTATTTTGGATAGCAAAATACCATGGTCTATAGAGTCAAATGCTCGAGAAAAATCGATATAGATCACATCTACTTGTCCACGTTTATCAAGAGTTTCAGCAACATATTGAGAGAGACAAGCCAAGTTAGTAATGGTTGATCGGCCTTTCATAAAACCATGTTGGTTTATTGATATCTCAAGAATTTTTGCAAAATTGTTTAAGATAGATATCGGTCTATAGTTACTAATATGAAATTTGTCACCTTTTTTAAAAACCGGTGTAATTCTAGTTTTCTTCCATCTTTCAGGAAAAGTACTTGAACTAATTGACAAATTTATGATAAAAGCAAGTGGTTTTGAGAGAACAAAACGGGCATCTTTGATTAAGAAACCCGGAATCATATCTTCTCCAGCTGTAAACTTTGTTTTAAAAGTTAACATAATCGATGTTATTTCGTCATCGGAAATTAAATTCATTGTGAATGAAGGGTAGTAGGAATTTTCTGAATTGTTATTATTGTAGGTAGAGCTAGCTGAAAAAAATTGAACAAAAGAAGAAGCAAAAGCATCGACTATTTTCTGAGGGCTATCAAATGTTTCAACATCATCATGGAGTTTACCCGGAATTCTTGTAGTTTCTTGTTTTACATGAGCATACTTCCAGAAATCGGATGGATTAGTTTTAATATTGTTTTCTACTGAGGTAATATAAGCTTTGTAGGCCTCATTAATTTGATATTTAATTAGTTTACGTAGTCTTTTAAATTCTTCAAGATAATGCTGCTGTTTGAATTTAATGAATTTTTTCCTAAAATAAATTTTAGTCTTGATGTTAAACTTAATTTCTTTGGTGAACCAGGATGGAAATCGGGATTCAGCATATGAAGACTGCGGAACTGATTTGTCAAAAGTTGTATATAACGTATTATAAAACGCATCGAGTGCGACGTTCACATCTTGGATGTCGTTTAAGAAAGACCAGTCTATATTACAAATATTTTCATAAAGCTGGTTAAAATTAGCTTTACGAAAATTATAGCGAGTACTTACCGCCAATGGGAATTTATTATTGCAAGTAGAAGACATAATATTAAATTGGACAGATAATGTTGGATGGTATCTATCTTCAGGGACTAAAGAAAAATCGGATCGCTCAACCACGATGGATTCTAAAAAGTTAGTTAATACTAGGTCTAGTTTGTTTGAATAAAAATTGAGTACATTATTGAGTTGCGTGAGATTTACAGAACCAATAAAGTTTTTAAACATGGAAGATTTTGAACAATTAACTGAATCATTATATAAATCAGGTAAGTTAAAATCTCCTAGAATAAGTACTCGTTCATCGTTGAACATCAATTCAAGTGCCTCAAGAAATGTATTGAAATTATCAATATCTATATTTGGTGGAATGTAGACGGCACAGATAATAAAGGACAAGTTATTAAAGTGGCATTTACATGCAACGATATCTATAATGGGAGTCAAATTTTTAATTTCTGACAAGTCAAGAATATTATAATTTATATCATTCAAAAATGCGATTAAAACTCCACCGCCTTTTGAACGGTTTGACAAAGAAAAATTTCTATCTGATCGAATGACATTATAATGTGTAGGAAATAACTCAGAATTTTGCATTGAATCATTTAACCAAGATTCGGTGATGACAATTATATTGAACGACGAAGACAAACAGTTAGTATAAAATAAATGAGACTTAGAATTTAAACCCCTAGTATTTTGATATAGACATTCTAAAGACAAAGACACAGAGCTGTTGGGCAATTTTAGTTTTCCGATTTAGTGGACACTACACGGGGAACATTATTTACATATTTGATGGTTAAATTCGTTTCGCCTTTTTGCAGTCTCTCATTTAAGTCGGCTTTTACATATTTGTAGAAAGCGATCTGCTTACGCGTACGATCTCTAGAGATTGATAAACTAGGCCATTTTCCGCAATTTTTAAATTTTTTAATGTTCCGAAACATTTTGTTAATGTCATTAGGGGACGATAATTCAATTTTTAAAGGCCGAGAGCGGGAGGATGTAGGATCATAACGTCCAAGCCTGTAAGAATTTAAGATTGAACATTCTACCCCTAATTCAGTCATGATGTCTTTTACTAGAGTGTTATCAATATCCTTTTGCTGTTCTTTCGTGGATTCAGCTTCATTGGCGCCAAAAATTAAAAAGTTATGCGAGCGCTTTTCTCTTTCTGAAATTTCACTGATAATTTCTTCAGTTGCAATTAGGGATGATAAATCAGTAGGGTTCGTTTTAGAATTTTTAAGTTCTAAAATATCTTGCTGTAGTGAAAGTATTAAAGCCTTAAGGCTGCTGATATCATCACCGAATTGAGAACAATTAGTACAGTCCCATTTCAGTCCTCCAATGCCCGACTTAATTTTTCGAGCATCAGCTATAGTAATATTATCTAAACATTAAATACTGTAGCTCTTCTTACATATACAACATGTTATAGATCTGTTTTCCTCAATACTTTTTTTGCAGCAGTTGCATTTAATATCCATTGCAGATGTAAACGAAAAAGATTGAAGAAGGTACTAGATCAAAAAAAAAGTAAAGGAAAAAAAAACACCCTGTATATATACTTTTGTCAAACTCCCAGTATATATGTCTTAAAGATGCAAACGACTGAGCACGCTACTTAATTGAACAGGCGTCAACAAACAAATAAACCACGTTTCTAAGTAGCCAAAAAAGTTAACACAAAAAATAATAAACATAAAAGAAACTCACCCCAGAGACAAAAGCTGAAGATACAAAATATGTAACAATAAAGATCACCAAATGCTGAACACAACAGTATGAATCACATAAACGAAAACTTTGAAGAAGCTAGCAAAATCAATTACAAATGAGGAGCCAAATCTATACGTCAAGCCGTACCTACCATCACAATGGTATCTTTAAATTGCCTATTTGTGAATTGAAGTCTCCGCCTACTATTATTGGATGGTTTGGGTGTTTTTCGATTATTTCCCTCAGTAGATTTGCAAATAGTTCCATTGTTACACTGAATTCATAGCTTTGTGAGAAATATACAGAGATTATTATGTATTCTTCTTCGTTGTCTTTGAATGTCATTTTTGCAGCGATCCAGTGGGCAGATTTTTCTATAATATTGATTAGATATGTTTCTATTTTGGTGTAGACCTCTTTTCACTCTTCCTGTGCTGGCATCTCTTATTGCTGTACTATAACAGTGAGTAAAGTTCTTAAAAAAATCAGGTATCGAGTGACAGTTTTTCTCTTCCCTCCATGTTTCATTTACACATATGATATCAAAATCTTGTAAGTAATTTATTTGTGTATTATCGAGCATAAATAAATTGTTGTGTCCTTGCATATTCCAGAATCCTATTGATTTAAAGGTGCCCTGCGTTTTTGCTATTACTTTTTTGAATTTTTTTAAGGGGGGTTGCTTGTGCTTTAGAGCGTAGAAATCTGTCTAATGTCCCATCAGTATTTTTTGTGTATTCTTTTTTATTTGTTTATTTTTCGGGATTGTACCAGTTCCTGTGGGCTTATTTTGTTCATTATTAGTAACTATATTATTATTGTTATATATTATATATTGGATGCGAGTATAATGTAGGTGTATTTTTGTTTTTATTTTACCTATATATTTTTTATATTGTTTTGAATTATTTAAATGTATTTTTGTTTCTTATTTATGCTATCAGAGGCAACACTGCTGTGGCTGATACTTTATTATGATATGTGTAGTTGAGAACACTGTCTGATCAATGCTTGGTGCCGAGCTATTTAATTAGTGAATTGGCAGATTTTGTATGAATAATTCAAGGTCTTTTAAATTCTATATTTGAAATTTATTAGGTATCTTCAGATATCAGTGAAAATAAATTTTACTCTCAGTAATCCTCTTTCTGTAGTATTGTGAAGATCTTGATATTTTTATTCCCACTTTTATCGTTTAAAAACTTAACTTTTGTTAATTAGCTCACAGAGAAAACTTAGCCTTTTCAGTGTTGCCACACCACTCTTCGGTCACGAGATATATTAAATAATGATTACAGCCGGTTCTCAGGGTGAAAAATACTGCCAGAAATTAACCAGCTAACAAAGATTTTCCTGTCATTACCTGCACAGTTAGAGCGAACGATTATTTTCAGTAGCAGGAAATATTATGAAAACAAAAGGATTGAGCTTAGAGCTTTCAAGATTCAAGATTTGCGTATATTTTTCCATTTCTGTCGGCCTTGTGTTTGTTTCTGTAAGTTATATATTCCTGTTTTGTTTAAATTATTTTTTACCTCCTGTAACCATATTGATCTGAATTTACTTCTTTTCTTTTTTCCACATGATTCCCACTGTCTGTTCTTTTATTTTTTTTACTATATTAATTACCTAATAGATTAAAATATAAATTAGTATAAAGCGTGATTGAAAGAAAAGAGAGAGAAAGGATATTTACTTTAGTACTAATTTTAGATCCATAGTTTCAAATACAAAGTTGAGGACGAACATAAATACCAATTTTTGGTATGAAAAAGTCCTATATTCCAATATTGGTTTCGCCGGAAGCTGTAGTTGGTATTGATTTTATAAATGACATAATATAAATATATAAACGTCAAAATATTTGGTTTAACAAAGAAGATACTCATACACTTGTTATGAGAAAGTGATAATGCATTAAAGTTAAATCGTATTAAAAAATAAATAAGTTAATTTTTGATGAAAATGCAAGTATTTGGTATCATTGCACAGCTAACATATTATTTTCAGAAAATATAAAAAAAATATATTATTCCATTTAAAAAATCAACGATATCTCTTCGGCTGAGAACGGAAGTAGAATTCTGAAACTTTTCATACCGAAAACTGTATGTTTTTGAGTATATAACTATATGTTTAAATGGTGCTCTGTTGTTTGATTACACAGGACAACAAATTTTTAATTTCTTATTTTTTATTCACTATTTGCATATAATTTACTTCTGTTGTAAAGTTCCAATTGTTACATTGAAAGAAATTTATTTCTAGGACGGCATATTTCGGCACAGCAAAAGTAACAATCTATGGTACGCCATGTCGTTGGAACTCTAAACCCAAATGGCATATCCAGTTTCTTCATATTCAACTAACTTCTTATACAGCGTGAATAGCATTTTTTTTGTAATTCCAAAAGTTGTCTTGATTTTTGATTATAACGCCAAAGTATACAACAAAAACTATTCGGAATCATTTATGTATACATCAAAACTTGTTTAGACCTAATCAAGCAAGTCAGCTTGTACCAGATTTTTTTCTGGATGTAATAAAATAAAAAAATATGGATGAATATAATAAAACAATTACATATTTTGGGCCAAAAAATTATGAAATATTTCTCAAAATTCTGACGTAACATATGTATAACATAAGTTTTCGGAAAATTTTTGAATGGACGATACTGGTGGTATATGGAAAATATATTTAATCTGCTTATTAATACAATAATTTACATAGTTTAAGCTTTAATATACATGTATAATATAGAGCTAGTGGCACGTTTCCTTCTAGACAACGAAGTTTAGTTTTGCTTTGCTCCATCAGTCTTTGGAGAGTTTTAAATTTAATTTGTGTATTTTTTGAAAAATTCTGCGCTTTAATTGTTTTCATTTTGAGAGTTCTACACATTATCATACACCTTTCTTATAAGTAACTTCTAAAAATTTCAATAGGTCTAGCTGGACGCACGTTAGGACGATTGATTTCGCGGGGTAATTTTTTTTCTCCAAGTACTGTGTTGTTGTTCGGGCGTAGTGGCGTGAAGCTGGATCAGAGAAAAATTTAATATCTTCGTTTAAATGATGCAAATTGATGATATCAAGTAACTTCGGCTGGCATTTTTTTGTACAAATCTCTATCACGTCCAACCTACTGTCCAGAGACGCTTGCTTTCGAAATTGCTACAAACAACATTATTTTATTCTACAGGGTGTAAACGGAACTAGGGAACACGATTTTTCTCGGAAGTTATTAGAGATACAAAAAAATCTTTCAAATAAAATTTTTAGTGTTTCTAGCAAGCTAATTAAATTAATGTAAATCAGAAAAAAAAAATTAATTTTCGGAGATATACGTATTTTTGACTTTTTTTTAAATGGTACACCCTATATATTTTTATACTATTTAGTAGGAAATAACTTTTGCTTTAAGAAAGTTTTTTAAGTTATACCTTCTAAACTTAATAGAATTCGAGATATTGAAGAAAATATTAAAATAGTTTTACTCGAAATTAAACCTGGCTATGAAAACAAAATGACTGAGTTACGAAACATTTTAATTTACAAATGTACATCAAATTATTGTCATACTGGTAACACTATAAAAATTGTTCAAAATTTTCACCGTTTTCCGTTTTCTTGTATACAAAAATTGAGCCTTTTTAACAAATGTTGATTTACAGTATTATTAATTTTATTATTTAACTCGTTCACAGCTTGTCTTATTCTATGTTTTAATTCTTCAAGTGTAGTAACGTGCGTAACATAAACTTTGTTTTCGATGGCATCCCACAGAAAGAAATCTAAGGGCGATAGATCGGGAGACCTTGCAGGCCACATTATAGGTCCTCTTGTTCCAATCCAGGTATTTGGAAATTCTTGATTTAAATAGTTTGTTACATCTATTGAATTGTGCGCAGGTGCACCATCTTGTTGAAATATCATTCCGCGCCGATCTCCTAATGGTATATCATCAAAAAATTCCTTAGTTCATTTTGTAAAAAAAAAAAAAATATCTTTGAGAAGTTAAAGTGCCCTCATAAAAATATGGACCCAGAATAATATTATCAATAATTCCGCACCACACATTAGTTGAAAAACTTACTTGAAAATTAGTAATACATGTTTCGCGTAGATTTATGTCGGTAGTTTGCCAATAATGCGTATTATGCCTATTAAATATACCATTATTGGAAAAGTGCTTTTCATTTGTCCATAAAATTTTATTTAGAAAATGTGGATTTGTGCGATATTCCTGAATGAAATAATTGCAAAAGTGAAGTCTTCTTGCAAAATCGCCAGGATGGAGATTATGGATTTTATGTATTTTGTAAGCTTTGAATTTATGCTTTTTTAAAATCCTGTGTACCTGTGTATGTGATACGTTTAATTCTAGTGCAGCTTCTCTAACTGAATTTCTCGGATGCACATTAAAATATGCTAATACATCAGCTTCCAAATTTTTATTTATTTGACGAACTTCTCGATTTGCCATAGTCAGGGAACCAGTTCTACGTAGCTTTCTTTCTAATTTGAAAAATTATGTTTGATTTGGATGAAAGCGATCAGGATATTGTTGCCGGTATAATCGCAGGGCTTCTCTTTGAATTATTGTTTGATAAATGGAAACATTTCAACATATCTACCTTCTCGTTAATTGAGTATTCTTCCATTTTTACAACAAATAAGAATCTAAGTTATCAATTCAATAAACTTTTTCACAGGGTTATAACAATTGGCAAGTATTGCTAAGCGATATGACATCTGGTGGCAAAATAATGAACTACAGGTTGACTTTTTATTAATCTATAATATTAAAAATTTGTTAAATATTATACGTATTTGTGTTTCTAAATTGACATATATATTGTAATATGAGTAACAAATATTGCTGCTTACTTGAATGCACATTGTCCCGTTAGAAAAGCAATAAATTATGTTGTCACGAATTCCCGCGTAAACGAAAAGTTCGTATTTACATTAAAAATATGCTTGACAAGATGAAAAAAGATAATAATACAGTGCGTGGATCAGAAAATTATAAATTAATATATCCGTCTTGTATACTTTGAAGATTTATTCATTATATTTCAAAGAAAACTTTGTTTCAAAACGAGGTTAGTTTTATAAATGTTTACAAAAATATCATTTAAGTTAACTTCACTTCAACGAATACATCCTATACTAATGTTCACAAGTGAATACGAAATATAATCATGAAATTTTGAAATTTTAATTATTTCTTTGAAGATATCATCTAAAACAGAAGTGGTTATACAATTTAAGTTAAAATTTTATAAAAATGTACTAGGAATTTACATTAAATTACCCTGAATGGATAATATAAAACCTACTATAAAATAATATAAAAAGAAAATTAAATATAATACAGTACTCTGAGAAATACACAATTCTATAAGTTATGTGTTTGCCCATTTGACAGTTGGTTAACCTCATATCTCATTCAACCTGTAGTTCAAAACTTGCAACCCCAGCGCTGCGATCTTAAAAATACATGCCAATAAACTAATACAAATGTCAAATTTTGTTTTTATAGCCAGCTTTAATTTCCAGTAAAATTATTTTAATATTTTCTTCAATATCTCGAATACTATTAAGTTTAGAAGGTATAACTTATGAAATTTTTTTAAAGCAAAAATTATTTCGTACTAAATAGTATAAAAATATACAGGACGTACCATTTAAAAAAAGTCAAAAATAGGTACAGTAGAACCTCGATTATCCGAGTCGCAATTATCCGAGCTCCGGATTAACCGAGCCGATCTAAAGACCCAACATGCGAGGTACGCGCGTCTATGATCTGGATTAACCGAGCCAATCTAAAGACCCATCCGTATTAACCGAGCTTCTAAAATATTTCCATTTAAAATCTGGAAAAAGCTCTGAGGTATATCGAACAACAATCAGAGGCAACCCCAGCGGATTTGCTTCTTCTTAACAGATGGAGAAATATGGCAGCGAGAAAAAGATGCAATATGAAATAGCAACGCATAGATAACTATTTCAATGTTTTATAATATACATACATACTTATTTACATGTTAAAAACGTTAAAAAACCGTTTAAAGTACATTTGTGTTTATTTTTTTAATGAATAAAAAATAAATCCGGATTATCCGAGTTTTCAGATATCCGAGGAGGGTATCCCCCACGTTACCTCGGATAACCGGGGTTCTACTGTATATCTCCGAAAAGTAAAATATTTTTTTTCTGATTTACATTTATTTATTTAGCTTACTAGAAACACTAACAATTTTATTTGAAAGATTTTTTTGTATCTCTTATAACTTCCGAGAAAAATCGCGTTCCCTAGTTCCGTATATTGATACTTTTTGGGCGTTAGTTACAAGAAAAATATGCAACAATCTGTAGGAGCCCTAAAATAAAAACATTTAAGGAGAAGGATTGTTCAATGGGAAAACAAAATGAATTTAAAACTTGCCAAAGACTCATGGGGCAAGTCAAAAATTAACTTCTTCGTCTAGAAGAAAATGTGCCAATAGCTCTATATTAAACATGTGTATTAAAGCTTAAGCTATGTAAATGATTGTATTAATAAGCAGATTCAATATATTTTCCTTAAGCCACAGTATCGTACATTCAAAATTTTTCCGAATACTTGTGTTACATATGTTAAATAAATAATATATCATCACGACATATAACCCATTGCTGGGTGTGTCAGATTTCGATAATGATGATGACTTTCTGAACCGTGTAGGCGTTTACCAGGCATCACCTCACTGGCACTTATCGCTGGCGTGGAATTAAAAATTCGAAATATTTATTTTGGCGTAGGTCGGAATCGAACGCGATTCCCCTAGATTCGCAAAAAGACACGTACGTATTTAGGTACGTGGCCACGAGGTGATGGGATAATAGAGTAAATATTTTTAGAATTGACGTAAAAAGTGCATCCTGTTATACATAACAGAAAACAGGAAAAAGGTTATGCTGACCAGTGTTATTATAGATATATCTCTTAATGTAGATAAATAATAAATAAAAAATTATATTCTCCTTGTTTAAAACTCACTTATAATAATTATAATTGACCGCAATGTGACATCTTTCAAAAATCATACTTTATTTTGGTAATTTTAGTAAGGATTACTTACATTTTATATGTACCTATATTATTTTTAAGGTAAAATCATAAAACAGGTGTAGCGCTTCACTTATTTTTATAACCGGATATTCGGCCACATACCAAATCGTAAATAAATGGTCGAATACGGAATTTGGCTTAGGTCGCATCAGTAAGTTAATCAAATTTAGAAGTTCTTTGCATTAAGAACGCCTTCACGGTGGATAATTTAGCATGCGAGTCGCACTTTCGCTAAATTAGCTACTGTACGGCGATTTTACATTATAGTTTCAACGTAAAAATAAGAGACATAATTAAAAGAAGAAAAAAAAACAGATATACAGCTATAATAATATTTTGGGTCACTTTTTTTAGAGAAGAGCATGATGTTCAAACGCCTAACAAGTGACTGCTACTATTTTAGTCATGACGACCAAAGTAAAAAAGCTTTATTTGTATGTTGGTTATGGGCATATTAATAGAATTATCATGAGACAAGATAATTTGATAATACTCTAGCACTTCCTATTTTTGTTATCTCTGTCCACTTCTATGCCAACGTAAACTGACATTTGAAATGTATTGAATTATAGCATACCTTTCCCATATGGAAGATTTTGGAGCACTACTTATGTTGAATTTATTATACATAAACAAACACTATGATCAATATGATACGGTGCAAAAACAGGATATGAATCAAACTTATCCGAATACCATAAATTATACGGAAAAATAAACAGAACATAATTATTGCAATCATTGTCGTTTATGTACAGAATTATCTTTTATCCTTGGCTATTTTCGATGCAATAAACAATGTGATAGATTAAGCTAAATTAACAATTTGTGGAAAACTTGACCAGTATTAAGTAAAATATCAAAAGTAAATACAATTGTAAAGGAGCTGAAATTCCAATTACAACCAATCGTAAAATGTTTATACTGCATTTAATTTTCAAGAAAGTTCCAAACATTAAAATTATTGATTTAAATATTATGACTACTTTTCATCTTCATGAGACAATTTTTAAACAAAATTAGCTAAAATAAGAATTTTGGTGATCACTTTAGCTTCTTGGAATTCAATTAGGAAAATCATCATTGTTTATAATTTCATAATAAAATTTATTGTGCAATTGATTTTTGATTTTCACAAACAAAATGTCTGAAAATTGAAAAAATGTCGCAATTTTAAAGTGCTCTGAACGCCAATGTAAGTAAATATCTAATTCTCATATTTTTCTCTTATAAATCGAATGGATAACTTCCAATGTGCAAATGACCAAACGAAAGAAAAAAATTCCGAATCTATAAATCTACTCATGACTCATATAATATATTGTCGCTCTACCGAACGAGGGCAATTGTATTATTATTTATTTATTTTTCGTATCCAAACCATATATACATGTAGTTATTAAAAATTCTCGATATACATAATACATAATTTATAACAATATTTTTACTAGCCGTACAGCAAATATTCCTCACTCCTCAAACATTAAAGTGACCGATTTTTAGTAACGAAATACCACATCCGGGCCACAATAATGAGAGTGGAGCGAGTCAGTTGAGCTCTTATTTTTTTCCTTCCGTCACTTTTAGGTAAGGAAGGTATTGTCTTTGGCCAAAAAAAAAAATCGATGATGAATTTTTAGTGAATAAGCACGTTCGAGTTCCCTAAAGTCGATTTTACCATTTTTACGGTGATGTATGTGTGAATGTATGTATGTATGTATGTATGTACGTACGTATGTATGTAATTCTTTCGTATTCCTTTTCTTTACATCCATATGAAGATCTGATTAGATTTTGATTATAATTGGTCAACCGGATGACCCTCATTTGAAGATTTTAACAGTTTCTCTTGAAAAAAAAAACGCTGTTAAATATCATTTTTGACATTTACCTAATATTATTATAAATATTAAAAAATATACTATTATCTATACGAATTGATTGCATTTTGCATTTCATATTCTATCGATATAGAGTTAGAAAATTATAAATAAATTAAATTTCATAAATCACCGAGCTATGCTATAACCTATAACCATGGAAACAGCCAGTGTATCAAAAAAAATTATAATTAACATATGTCAGTGCCAATGAAAAGAAAATGAATGTGGCTGAGAGACGAGGCTGTTGAAATGAATGTTAGGGAAGACACGGAAAAATAGGATAAAGAATGAGAGAGTTAGGGAAATGGCTCGAATGAAAGAAATTTAAGAAGATACAGAGAGACGATTACATTAATTTGAACATGTCATGAGGAAATATGAAGAATATATTGGAAGAAAAATGAAGAGCATAATAATAGAAAGTAGAAGAGAGAGAGCAAGACCAAAGACAACATGGAAGAACTGAATTGCGGAAGACTTGAGAGAAAAGGAATTGAATAAGGACGACAAGCAAAATAGAAATGAGTAGGCGAGGAAAATCAAGAAAGCGACCTCTAACGAATGGGAAAAGCTAAAAAGAAGACGATATCAGTGTCAACTACAATTTACATAGTTTTTTTTATAAAATAATTTTACTGGAAATACGGAATATTTTGTAAAGAAAACTTATCTGTGGAATATGTACATAATACACATGTTGATGGAAAGTAATGTGCTGGCCACATTTGATATTTTATTATTATAAAGAGAAGTGGACAATAGTTTTTCTACTAAACATTGTTATTGAAGAGATAATTAGAACAGACTAAGGCAGAGTGAAAAGGATAACAAATAAGAAGAAGAGGAGACAAAAATATTTTTTTTTTAGGAATTTAAAAAGTTATGTTAGGGGAAACTAAGAATCCTAACTCTTCTTCAACGGTGCAGAGACGCCATCTATTATTGAGACACAACTTCCAACTGATCGAAGAAGAAAGCTGTGGAAAGTAATCTTGGCGACATCTTTAGACTAGTATAAAACAAGGAAAGACAAAGACAGAAGTGAAAGAGTGAAGAAACAAGCAGAGGAGACATAAGGTACCCTACCTATATATATACAGGGTATGGCCATGGGCCAAGATCACCGCCATTAACGGGCCAATGTAATAAATGTGATATAGGTATTATAAAGGAATATTATATAATCACATTATGAATTTATAAAGGCAATAAAAATTAATTAATGAAATAATAAGAGATACACAATTATTACTATGACATACATTTAGAGGTTTGGTAGAGTATAGGATATAGGTTGTTATTGTCACATCTAATTTAATATCTATACTTATTATTTACATAATAAGTATACAGAGTGACACTGAAAAACGGGTCACTGAAAATATTTTTTTAATTTATAATTATTTTTTAACTTCTTTTTCCATATTTGTAAACTAGGTTTAGGGGCTCATAAATCACGGTATGTGGCATGATGATAGCGGTTCCTGGTTATTCGTAAATGTACATTAACTTTTTTATATATTTCGATTATACGTAAAATTACGAATTCAACGATATGATTGAAGTAAATTGTTATTGAAGAAATAAATTAGAAAACTGTAATAGAATATGGTTATAAAATATGGTATCTTACAAAATTTACTTACTATTTAAACAATTAACTTAAATATTAATTAATATTAATTCAGTTTTTCACAGCATCATTTTCTCTTAGGTTTTAGTAATTTATTTCTTCACTAGAAATGCACTTCAAGCATATCCCTGAATGCGTAATTTTACGTAGGTACCAAATATATAAAAATATATAAGGTGTCCTA
Organism: Harpalus rufipes; assembly: GCA_951394225.1. Lineage (NCBI taxonomy): Eukaryota > Metazoa > Arthropoda > Insecta > Coleoptera > Carabidae > Harpalus > Harpalus rufipes. Next base: position 32,753,645 of record OX596276.1, read on the forward strand.
TTTGAAATATGAAAGTTGATTTCACTTCCGGTTAAAGTGGAAGCGCTACCATCATGCAAAATAACATGATTTGTGATTCTATAAACATAGTTTACATATATATCAAGAAAATTAAAAAATAATTCTAAATAATGTTAATTTGAGTGGCCAGTTTTTCAGTGTTGCCCGTAGATGCAATCTATGTGTTACATTTTTTCTAAAATAATTGTGCCCAAAATTACGTTGTTCTCGCTCAATAAACCAAGCACTTGCAAAACATCGCTCCAGACTCACGCCTACGCAACAGTCATTAATGTCTCGAAACCTTCTCCCTTCATCGAGGTCGCTCTTTTCTATTGGAGAGATAGGGGCATTAGCAGTATATATCGAATAGGTATATGGGAGAAAAGAATAAAAACATGAAGGAAACATAGTTCTACGAAGAATGTAGAGAAGTATCACAAGAGAGAGAGAGAGAGCGGGAGAAAGTTATTTGATACGCTCGACGATTTTTTAAATTAAAAATTGACAGAACAAAGAATCTGTTTTAAATTTTGTGTTGAAAACAGCATAAAGTGCAGTGAAGTAGTGATAATTAGAGAAAGCATTTGGCGAGGAAGCTAAAACCATAAATGGTACAAAAGTTTTCAAGAGGGCCGCGAATACGTGAAATATGACAGGATTGTTGGGCGTACTAGCATATCAGCCAATGATTAATGGGTCCGTGAAGTTAGCGACCACTTTTTGGATAAAAACAATTCCGTCAAGATGCTGCAGCCACAGTGTTCACTAGAGATGGTCCCTGTTTTTTGTTTTTCAAATATGAGGAAGATATTGAAAGAACATTTTACAACCATAGAGGAGATAAAGGTAAAATCGCTAAAAGAGCTGAAAGCAGAAAGGCATTCCACAAAGTGTTTTGCAAATTGGAAACAGAGTTGGCATAAGTACACTATACATGTAATATATAATGTGAATATTTTGCAGAGAATAATATTAAATATTGGTGAATAAATTATTAGTTTCTTACCTCCCGCTACCATTGGTAAGAGAGGTATAGGTGTCACAGGACAACTAAGGATTTAGTCGTTTTGCTGCCACCAACCTCCCCGTAACTAAGCGAGTTACAAGCAGGATTTTCTGAATAAGGAGAAAGGTTTATGTATAAAACCAAGCAATTGTAAGAACTGGGTATATTTAAATAGGGTATTTTAAAACATATCTACATCATTAAATTAGCAGGCAACCCAAATAACCCGAATTATCCACTTATATATTCCAAAGGACAAAAAAAAACTGCCCTAAAAAATATTATTCCTTTCCATAAATATTTTCATTCAATCCTAACCCATGATATACCTACTCTTACCAAACTAGAACAACACCCTATACACCTACTGTTCCCCCCTGGAAAAATATATTACCACACATCCACCTAGAAATATGTAAATATAAAAAAGCGACACAAATCCAGAAATAACAAAAACAAAATTTAAAGAAATTTAAAATATGGAGTACGCCAATCACATCTTTATATACACAGATGGTTAAAAAAAAACTAAGGAAGTAGGTTCGGCTTTAATAGCACAACATAATACAGAAAGATTCTATCTACCAAACATAACAAGCATATACACTGCCGAAATATATAGCATAATGACCGTTGAATATATAAAACGAACCAAAGAGGGCACAAAGTATGTAATATGCACAGATTCACTTCGCGCACTGCAAACCTTACAAAAAATATTCACTATCTCCAACTCCAAAACATTAATATCTCCTTCCTTTGGAAGCGTCGATTGAGGCACTGAAAAAAGAAATTATTGCAGTTATCGGTAAAATACAGCTCCATACTGTCGAAAATGTACTGAAAAATTGGGTTGATTGTATGGGCTACTGAAAGGCTAGCCGAGGAAGTCATTTAAATGAAATAGTGTTCCATAATTAACCGCAAGAATTTTTCGAATAAAAAAACCCGAATGAAAAAAAAAATATATTAGATTTTTATTTATAGCAAATCAAACTGCAAAACTTATATGGTCCACCCGTTATATCAACCCTTATCTTATTCTGAACAAAACTCTTCCTAGTCTCCATCATGCACATTAATCTTTGAAATTTTAATTTTACTTTATTACGCAGCTTTGTATATAACATGCAAATATTTTTTCAAATTTATACTTATTAATAATTTTCCTAGTTTTTTTAAACGTTGCATTTTCAGATAATAAATACATTTATTGCACAATCCGGATTCAATAAAATGTTTATTTAATTTTTGCTTTCGTAATTTTCCAATTTTCCTACCTGTATTTCCTTTCCATGGTACGCTGCCTTTTCTTTTTCTGCTGGTTCTGTCCAAAACCTGACTGCTGACTCTCCATCCTAGCTGGTGGTACAGGTCGCTATTCGTCTGCGTCTTTTGGTCCCTTTTCTGTCGACCCATTGGAATTGGCGGTTTTATCTTCTTGTAAGACTAGGTCACCACACAATTTGAGGCCATCATAAGTCAGTAGTTGTAATCACTAATATTGCAGAATAAGCAATCATAATATTATTATTTCTTAATTAGGTAATTAGGTGACACCTCAATTGTTTGTTGACTTAGCATTACAGAATTATAAAAGACTTTATGGACGATGAGAAGTCAGAGTCCGTCGAGGAGTTCATTGAGAGAGAGACCGGTAAGAAGATCATTCCTCCATACAGTCGGGTTCATCAACTGTATATATCCATTCATCATTTATACTAGTCAATAAATCTATTTATAATAAATCATTATTATTCGAAACATTATTCTTCTGCAAGCAACGTCGCAACGGTAAGTACATTTATTATTATTTATTATACTTTTGGAAATTACTATTTTGTACCTCCAGTTTGGCAAGAACCCACTTTTAACATTATTTGTTAATTCGCCTCGTAAAGGCGGGTTACAAATTGTAGGCAGCGGTTTTGGGTTATTTCGCCAGTCCAGAGTGGCTAATATATTTGGTTCACTCGCGGGGTACGATTTTGTAACAAAATTATTATTTTTTAAATAAATAAATATCCGGGTAGTAGTAGTATGCCATATACAAGAGAAACATAATTATTAGCTTATCGAAATAATTTCATGATAGAAATAGAGAATGTTTCGGGTGAAGATGTACAAGATTATTTTCAAAGGGTATACAAATAATAGCAGATGTAGGTTTCTTCTCAAATCGGGAAATACAACCAAATTAGTTGGGGAGACTTTACTCTTTTATTCAGAAAATGAAAATTTACATATGATAGACATTAAATTGGATGTATTTAAAAAAACATTTAAAAAGAGATTTGCAAAAACACGATGTACTGAATATATACAACGCGAATTGTAGACAAAATTTAGGGGAAACAGTAGTAGGATTTTCAAAACGATTAAGAGGGTTAAAAAGAGAAATGAAGAAGGTATGTAGGCAAAAGAGGAAGATAAATTTATTTATAAATAAACAAGTCCTTATGGCAATTTAAAGAAGGCCTGAGAGCAAATATTAAAGGTAATATTAGGGTAATAATGAAGTGTTCGACCGACTTAACATTTGAAGAAGCTGTCGAATTGGAAGAACAAGAGGAATTGAAGTTGGAAAAAAAAAAATGTCCAGATATAGGAACTGTAAGTAAAAACTCAAATCAATCGGCACAGACAAGAATAAATGATGTTTGTAAAAATGGGGAACGGGATTATAGGATAAAATTTCCGTGTAGAGATTGGAAGAAAAATGGACACTACAAAATATGGTAAAACATGTATTAATCAGAAGCGAGGATAAAATCATAGAAGGTACAAAGGTCCACCAGGAGGCAATCGTTACAACGCAAACAGCGCAACGGCTGGTTACAGGCACAACAAGTACATTCGCAGGACGAAGGAAGGACGAAGACCCTAGCATTTAAACAGAAACCACCTCACGCGTGCGTTTGTATCAGTAAGAAATAAAATTTTCAAAATTAATAACATACGAACATTGGAAGATTTAGATAGAGACGATCTAAATTTTATTTTAGTCAAAATTAGAGATATTTTAGTAAAATTATTAATAGATTCAGGATCAAGAGTATCAATTCTTAAAAAAAACGATTTGCTAAGGGGAAGTATCATATTACGGCACAAGTAAATTAAAATATGAATGTTAAAATTCTATTTTTCGTCTTAATACATTTATTTGCTCAAATGGTTTATTGGTAGAGATTTTATTCGTAAATTTGATGTGCACATATTAAGAGAGGAGGTTTTTTTAAACGGATGCCTAAAACTGTTGAGCAATCGCGACTTAGAAAACATGGACACCGTAGCAATGAACGTTATACGAGGTGTGTTCAAAAACTATCGCGAATTTTGAATTTTCGCGGGTTACGTATATTCGAATTTCGATCTTTTTGTGGCTTTATGTTGGTACTCATGTCTCTCACTTATGTCGACAAGCTCGGCCATTTTGAATGTTCACTTACTTGTTGACAGCTGCTTTGCTTGCACGTGTTTTGGATCGTCTTCGATTTTTACCTATTCAAAAAAATGGAACAAAGGACCTGTATCAAATTTTGTGTGAAAAACGAAATTAAGTGCGCGGATGCATTCCGAATGTTGACTGTGGCATACGGAGAAGCTACCTTGGACCAAAGCAACGTTTATCGGTGGTACAAAATGTTCTCAGAAGGCCGAGAAGATGTGAACGACGAAAAGCGTGCCGGACGCCCGAGCACTTCAACAACAGACGAAAAAATTAATGAAGTGGAGAAAATGATATTGGCCAATCGTCGAATCACCGTTAGAGAAGTTGCTGAGGACCTAAACATATCGATTGGCTCGTGCCATTCGATTTTTATCAATGATTTGGGCATGAGACGGGTCGCCGCGAAATTTGTACCAAAATTGCTCAATTGCGACCAAAAACAGCATCGCATGAACATTGCTAATGAGATGTTGGACTCTGTCCGCGACGACCCAAATTTGCTCCAGAGGGTCATAACTGGTGACGAATCGTGGGTTTATGGTTATGACGTGGAAACCAAAGTTCAATCATCTCAATGGAAGCTGCCGCACGAACCAAGACCGAAAAAAGCGCGCCAAGTTCGGTCGAATGTGAAAGTTTTGCTGACAGTTTTCTTCGATTGCAGGGGCGTGGTGCATCATGAGTTCTTGCCACAGGGTAGAACGGTCAATAAGGAATATTACCTGCAAGTTATGCGCAATTTGCGCGAAGCAATTCGCCAGAAACGCCCGGATTTGTGGAAGAACAAAAATTGGCTTTTGCACCACGATAACGCCCCTGCTCACACATCGTTGCTTGTGCGCGACTTTTTAGCCAAAAACAACACACTAATGATGCCGCAGCCACCGTATTCCCCAGATCTGGCCCCCTGTGACTTTTTCTTGTTCCCTAAACTGAAGAGGCCAATGAAAGGACGACGTTACGCTACGCTTGACGAGATAAAGACGGCATCGAAGGAGGAGCTGAACAAGATAAAAAAAAATGATTTTTTGAAGTGCTTTGAAGATTGGAAAAACCGTTGGCACAAGTGTATAATATCTCATGGGGATTACTTTGAAGGGGACAAAATAGATATTCATGAATAAATAAATAATTTTTGAAAAAACACAAAATTCGCGATATTTTTTGAACACACCTCGTAGGTTGTAATTGTGCAACACGAACCAATGACGTCCACGGGGCAGGTCAAGAGGCAGTACTGCAAGATAAGCAAAATAAGGTGAAAAGAGAAGAATTGCGCAGAAAAATTCTCAAGAGGGCACTGTAATCCAACAGGCTCAAAAGAATGAAAAAGTACAGTATTCCACGTCATCTGGACCACAATACCAGAAAGACGGGAGAGCTGGAAACAGAAGAATTGCAACGAATAATTCGCAAGTTAAGAGCGCTGGAAATCGACAAGCTCAACAGAAGAAAGGACAACAGAGGTTCATTGAAGAAAAAAGTCAGCAAGCTGGAAAAATCACGGCAGATGGGAATAAGAGGCACCAGGCCGTATGCACTGTAAGAGTAAAGGAAACATGTGCATTGAAGAGCAATTAAACTTGGATTATGTACCGGAAGAGATAAAAAATAAATTATTGAATTTACTTGTGGAATATGAAGACATTTTTCAATGGGGGGACAGTAAGCTAGGGTGTACACATAAAGTAAAATACAGAATAATTACTGATGATGTACCATATATAGCTAAAGCACCGTACTTAGTTCCTCACAGCCAACAAGAACCATTGACAAATGAATTAAAGAAAATGCGTGAAGCAGGAGTAATAGAACCCTCCGATTCTCCATGGTCAGCACCAGTGTTCATATTACCAAAGAAATCCGAAAACGGTAAGGGAAAAATAAGGGTGTGTATCAACTTTAGAGTTTTAAATAAAGTGGCAAAGAAGGATTACTTTCTCGTAGCTAACATGCAAGAAACCCTGGATCAGTTAGGGAATGCAAATCTATTCAATACGTTAGATTTAGCATCCGGCTACTAGCAAGTGCAACTGGAAAACCAAGATAGGGAAAAAACAGCATTCACGACAAATCGAGAACTCAATCAGTTCATGAAGATGCTGTTTGGACTCGTAAACGCACCAAGCACATTTCAACGACTCGTGAACAGTGTGCTATCCGGGTTAAGAAGAGAACAATGCCTAGTATACCTGGATGAAGTCATCGTGTTCAATGAGAAAAGAGCAGACGAACATCTCGAACGACTTACGGAAGTTTTCAAGAGACTAAAACCGGGGAACCTTAATTGCAATCCAATAAATGCAATTTTTTTAAGACTGAAACGAAGTATTTAGGCCACATTATAAATGGAGAGGGTGTTAAACTGGATCCAGAAAAAAAAACAGTCATACAAAATTATCCAAAGCCAAAATCATTCAAGAAGATCAGGACATTCTGCGACCTAATAGGATTTTACAGAACATTTATACAGGATAACGCATAAAAATCAAAACCTCTCACAAAATTGACACAAAAAAGTGAGCTGTTCATCTGAACCGAAAATTGCGAAAAAGCATTCAATTTATTAAGGAATACCCTTCGTTCCGAGTCAGTCTTAGCCCATCCAGATTTCATCAAGGAATTCATCTTGTCCACCGATGCCAGCGGCAAAGCTATAAGTGCCATATTGAGTCAAAAATACGATACGAGAGGCCAATAGCATTTGCAAATAGTTAAATAAAGCGGAAGTAAATTACACATATAATAGATAATAGATAATAGATAATAGATAATAGATAATAGATAATAGATAATAGATAATAGATAATAGATAATAGATAATAGATAATAGATAATAGATAATAGATAATAGATAATAGATAATAGATAATAGATAATAGATAATAGATAATAGATAATAGATAATAGATAATAGATAATAGATAATAGATAATAGATAATAGATAATAGATAATAGATAATAGATAATAGATAATAGATAATAGATAATAGATAATAGATAATAGTTAATAGATAATAGATAATAGATAATAGATAATAGATAATAGATAATAGATAATAGATAATAGATAATAGATAATAGATAATAGATAATAGATAATAGATAATAGATAATAGATAATAGATAATAGATAATAGATAATAGATAATAGATAATAGATAATAGATAATAGATAATAGATAATAGATAATAGATAATAGATAATAGATAATAGATAATAGATAATAGATAATAGATAATAGATAATAGATAATAGATAATAGATAATAGATAATAGATAATAGATAATAGATAATAGATAATAGATAATAGATAATAGATAATAGATAATAGATAATAGATAATAGATAATAGATAATAGATAATAGATAATAGATAATAGATAATAGATAATAGATAATAGATAATAGATAATAGATAATAGATAATAGATAATAGATAATAGATAATAGATAATAGATAATAGATAATAGATAATAGATAATAGATAATAGATAATAGATAATAGATAATAGATAATAGATAATAGATAATAGATAATAGATAATAGATAATAGATAATAGATAATAGATAATAGATAATAGATAATAGATAATAGATAATAGATAATAGATAATAGATAATAGATAATAGATAATAGATAATAGATAATAGATAATAGATAATAGATAATAGATAATAGATAATAGATAATAGATAATAGATAATAGATAATAGATAATAGATAATAGATAATAGATAATAGATAATAGATAATAGATAATAGATAATAGATAATAGATAATAGATAATAGATAATAGATAATAGATAATAGATAATAGATAATAGATAATAGATAATAGATAATAGATAATAGATAATAGATAATAGATAATAGATAATAGATAATAGATAATAGATAATAGATTTGCAAAACGATATGTTGGTTTGTCAGCGCATATACTTGTGATTGTGAACAAGCGTTTTCTTCAATGATAATTATACAAAAATAAAGGTCGATTACAGATGGCAATTTAAAATATCTTTTGCTTCTTGCGACCACTAGTATCAATCTTGATATTAGTCAGTTCTTCGAATAAAATGTAAAGCTGTTTACTTTAAATTTTATGATATTTAATTCAGTATTTTTATTACATATTCCTATGTTAGTATAATTATAATAAATGTTATTATTTTTATTAATGTATCAGTCCATTTATTTTTACAATTTGGAATACAAAATGTTTGCTATCCAAGTGGCCGTTTGGGAAAATGTTTTTTCTTTGCTCGGGATTGAAACAGGCACCACTGTTCTAGATAGATAGAGAGAGACGATTACATTGGTTTGAACATGTCATGAGGAGAGATGAATAATATTTTGGAAGAAGAATGAATAGCTTAATAGTAGAAGGTAGAAGAAACAGAGGAATACCGAAGATAAGATGGAAGGACTGTATTGCGGAAGACTTGAGAGAAAAGGAACTGAATGAGGACAACACGCAAAACAGGAGTTTAGCTATGCTAAACATGGAAACTACTAATATATTCATATAATTCAAATTGACAGATGTCAATATAAATAAACAGTAAATTAATGTGGCAGAGATGAATATGTTGAAGTAGATGTTGGGGAAGGACACGGAAAGATAGATAAGGAAATAACTCTAGTGTTACAGGTTTCTAGAAAGATTCAAGCGTGATTTGGTTTGAAAATGTCATGTGGAGAAATGAAGAATATATTGGATTAAGAATGAATAGCTTAGTAATGAAGGTTGAAGAAACAAAGGAAGACCAAAGATAAGATGGAAGACTTGAAACGAAAGGAACTGAATGAGAACGACACGTAAAACAGAAATGAGTGGAAGATAAAAATAAAAAATAGCGACCCCTTACGAATGGGGAAAGCTAAAGAAGAAGGAGATGTTAGTGCCAATTGCAATTTGCATAGTTTGTTTATGAAATAATTTAACTGGAAATTTAGAATCGTTTGCAAGAAAATTTATGTATGGAATATATACATAATACGTAGGATTGACGGAAAGTATTGTGCTGTTCACAACAAAAAAAATTATATGTATTTAATTCAAAATAATGCTGTGTAAATATTATTATACCAAACGCAAGAGGTTGCTAAAAATTGTTTAGAAAATGTAACCGTATAATGTAGCAAATAATTCCAAATTACGCTTTCAGTTTCGTATTATATTTTCAAATATAGTCAAACTTTTATTCGGTTAATTTGGTGGTGCGAAGTGGATTCAAGGAAATTTACTGTCTTATTTAACTTTCCCCTTTAAGTTTACAGTGATATAATAGACGCTACCCTTCAAACAGTAAACATGTATATAGTTGTTATTGTTGACTTCTACATGATATATTATCGAAGTTTTAAATACTTACATACTTGGAGTCAGAATATGAAGATTAGATTCTGTTTAATAATATGGAATAAGGTTGGGAGAAAATAATAATAATACTATTTTTATTACTTTGCAACTATAACAATTAAGATAGAAAAAATGTAGGGATTATAATACATTTAAAAATATAATTTATTGTTAACATATTATATAAAGTACAAATATTTTACACATAAATCCGGAACCATAAATTGAAGCACAAATTTTAATATTTCTAATTGGTCAATTATTTATATTGTTATTCTAATTAGATAATTGAAATGTTAATAAAAATGTAGGTTTGCCTTTATATTTATTTATTTAGGTGTGTCATAACTTCAGGTACATATTAGAAGGGCATATAATAGTTAACGTACTGATTACAAAAGAAAAAGATTTTTTTCAAAATTCGAAAATTAGTTTCTGAGGGAAACAGTTTTGGAGCACGGCTTGAATAAGTAGTTTTAATAGTTTTTTTTACACATCCGCCAAACTTAATTAATGTGACAAAGCTTTACGTTATTGCATAAATTATTTTCATTGTTAAATTATTTTACCTAATAGTTGTAATTAATTACTTTATTCCAAATATTATACTATCCAGAGATACAAAAAAGTTCTTAAGTGAACTACCTTTAATTATAAGAATTTAAAAAAATCTCTTTGTTGCGTAATCGATATGTTAAGTACCATATGCCCATCTAAAATGTACCTAAAGTTATGGGACACACTGTATATACAATATAATCGGGACCACTGTACATAATACGCAAAAAAAGTTTTGTGGTTTGGAAAAATGTACCTACTTGTATATTACATTCTTACATATATGTTCATTTTATTTTGTTCACTATTGCTATCGCGAGAACTATAAGAGCTACAATTTCAATTTTACTAGACTATTTTACTGGGCATAGAATTTTTTTTTCAGCCAGTGGTTATTTTAAATGGGACCATATTTTTTTTTTATTTATTTATTCGTTAGAGAATTTAATTATAAATTCAATGGTATCACATGGTTATGCCCTTATATAACATTTTTTTTGAGAAAAAAAAGTTTGTATTTATTCACATTTACATTCGGCTATTATAAAAGTGCCAAGAAAAGAATGAATGAGTACATATTAATTTTTCATCGTATACTTACATTGCCATGAAAGACATAAAGTGACATTTAAAAAAAAAATATGATCAATTAACAAATAAAATATTTGCGTATTTCTTTCATGGCAATCTAATTCTATATAAAAATAAAATGTATTCATTTATTCCATTCTTGTCAAGCTTGTAAATAAAAGTAATATAAGATTTTATTTGCGTTTTTTCCAAAAAAGTCGTTACGTGAAGGTACGAAAATATATCATTGAATTAAGAATTAAATTCTCTAACAAATAAGTAGGTAAATAAAAAAATATAGGTCCATTTAAAATAACAAATTTGGGCTCCACATTTTTTAGAACACTGGTTCGAGATAGTAATAGTGAACAAAATAAAATGGTTACCCTGTATATAAAAAACTATCAATACATACTCTAAAAACTAAAATATTAGACATTAGACAATAATTCAAAATGAAAATAAAATATTTCAAATGCATTCTGTTGATTCAAAAAAATTTAATTAATAATTTGTAATAATTTATAACTACAAAGTAACTCATTTAAGTTTAAGTGAACTAATAATACATATTTTGTTTCAGTCACGCTAATTAGTTATCACAATGCATTTCTAAAATGTAAAATTTAATTTAACATAACAATAATAATTAATAGCTTATTTCAGATATACTAATTATACAATACATTTTAAATCTGAAATACAATATTTTATATATGATTATAAGATTGGTAGAGTTAAGCCATTTACCACTTCTATTATATATATAAAATGTGGTCATTTCTTTCTCAGCATTTTGGAGACGAGACGGGATTCTTTTTTTACAAAAGTAATTTAAATTCGAATAAACAGTCTGCAGAAAACGAGAACAAATGGTCAACTTAATGCGCCATAATAATTTTTCTATGAAATAAATACAATATTTGGGTTTAGTTCTTTATATTTATTTATATTTAACGACGTTTCGACAGCGTAGTGCTGTCTTCATCCCAGTAAACTTCAAGAAGAAATTAATTTTTTGAATGATGTCTTAAAAAATGGTTACAGCAAAGCGCAAATAAGAAGAGCACTAAAAGCCAATAATAAATCCTTACCTGTTCCTCAAGTTGTTAGTAAAAGAAAATTATATGCAACTTTACCTTTCATTGCCAATGTAACAGATAAAATTGGTTGGATTCTAAATAAATATGACATACAGACATCATATAAATCTATTTTAAAAATCCGTGATCTTCTTGGCAATGTTAAAGACATAGTTCCTCTACATTGTTCTGGCATATACAAGATTCCTTGCCAGTGTGGTAAAGTATACATTGCTCAAACTGGTAGAACTGTACCAACAAGATTGAAAGAACACGAACGACATATAAGATTAAATCAACCAGATAAATCTGCTGTTGCTGAACATGCCATTCAAGAATTACATGGAATTGATTTCAAAAACACGAAGATTTTAGCAAGAGAAAATAACTGGATGAGAAGATTAATTAGAGAAGCCATCGAAATCAAGAAATCCTCGAATAACGTTAATTTAAATTCAGGTTATGAGCTTAATAAGTCATGGTTACCTGTTATTCATTCATAATTTTCTGTTTTATCTTTGTATGTTTTTTATGTAACTTTTGATCTATGTTACCTTCTTTGTTTTGACTACATGCATTTTGTTATTTACTATTTACCTGATGAAGACAACACTACGCTGTCGAAACGTCGTTAAACATAAATAAATATACAGAACTAAACCCAAATATTGCATTTATTTCATTATTATGAGTTCTGAAAGCTTCTTTCAATATTTAATTTTTCTATATTAAATTTAAAAAAAGAAAATTCTGGTCCCATGCAGCGTGTAATATACGGGGTGTAACAGTTAATCGAGCTACTTTAAATAATTTCTATATTATTAAAGATACAATAAAGTACTATACGACAATTTTATAAAAGACCAAGGGGACATCCGATTAGAGAAGAAAATATTTTTTTAAACCAGTGGTTCTGAAGTTACAATAAATTTTTTCACTTTTTTTAAAAATAAGTAAATAAAAAATATATGGGCCCATTTAAAATAAATAATGTTGTTTCCGACTGTGTGAAAACTACTGTTTAAAAAAAATACGCCCATTTAATATTAATATGTGATATCATTGATTTTAAAATTAAATTCTCTAATGAATGAGTAAATAAAAAATACATATGGTCCCATTTAAAATAACAAAGTTGGTCCCCACAGTTTGAAAATCACTGCTTAGCAATAGTATTGTGTTATTAGGAGTAAAAGTGACCTCGCGTGCATTTATCCGATTCGCTTCACTCGTCGTTTAAACTTCCACGCTCGCCATACAAAGACAATTTTACTCCGAATGACACATTATATTTTTTCTTCAAACGTAAATATTTAAAGAAAAATATCTACTATTGACGTTACATTTTACGTAAATTTCGTTTGCGATTTCAATTGCCCTGTAGCTATGGATACTTATTTGTTCACTTTTTGTTATAAACATTGAAGTGAAAATTTTCACGTTTTTACGTTTAAATAAAAACTGTGCAATTTTATATCCTCCTTGTGTGCAATTATGTCGGAATTTGAAGTATTATATTATATGCCCCCTGAAGTTGTTCAATTGCATGAAAATCTAACAGTGTGGCGGAAAGATATGTCCAAAGAATCACTGCAAAACAATATAAACTTTTCTTATATTACTTTAATTCTAAGTATTCTTACGTTTATTACCGTCCCTATAATTGTAATCTGTAAGTCTGCTATTCTTTAATATGTTATTTCCTCAAAAGTAAACTTTGTTTATATTTCAACTCATAGGTTATTTAATTAAATTTGACAGCTATTGGTGGTATTTAGTAACTTTATTCTTAGGTTACCTATAGGGCGATATTACAGGTTTATTTTATTAAGTTACTTTTTATTCGTTGATTCTATATAGTTTCTATGGATATTTATTCATTTTATTTCTACGCCGGCGGCGTAGAAATTAGCTATTTCTACTCCGGCGGCATAGAAATTAAACTTCTACCTTGTGAATCAAGTCACAAAAGATGCTACTTTTGTGACGTTTGAAGAAAAAAATAATTGTATGCTCAATGAGATAGTCTAATAAAATAGAAAATTCAATTTTAAACATACAGTAGAACCCCGGTTAACCGAACTCGGGTCAACCGAAACCCGGGTTAACCGAAACAATTCCACGTATAATTATCAGTTCCACGAATGATTATGTAGCACCACTTACTGTCCGGCTCCTTCATTCCACAAGCGGGCTGTAGCGACGGGGAGCTCGCACGGGGCTCGCAAATGAATAGTAGAGTGGAACTTAGGTTTTTTAGTGTGTGTCTTTACGTATTGTTGTGAGATGGCATCTAAGCGGAAGCGTGTTGTGATTTCTATTGCGGATAAATTAGCTGCTATCAAAGAAGTTGAAAACTTATGTACATACTGTACTGTATCTAAAAAATGTAACTACATTTGTATATTATGTAATGTACATTGTTTCAAAATAATTCATTTCCCCTACACACCCATTTTAGTACATATATAGGCTATTTTTAGATGTTAATGGGTTAACCGAAAAAATCGTTATCCGAAACGGCTGCGCCCCCTTTATTTCGGTTAACCGGGGTTCTACTGTACTTCTCATTTCTCGTTGTATATATTGCCATACGTTTACTTATAACACTGATTTTAAATTTATTTATTATTATTTACATTTTTAATAATAAATATATAATAAAAATAGTTTTACTTTTTTGTACGAACATTTTCTCTTTAATTTAAATAAACACATGTTTTTTTAAACGTGCCTTGAGCACATGGTTATCAAACTGACAATACGGAAAAAATTGAATAACATTAATTTTTTTGGCCAAAATGATTATCACAGTTATGTTATAAAAGATAAAAAACCATGAAATTGAACAATTGTATAGTTTTAATTAAATTAATTTTGATTTTTTACACGATGATGGTGCAACGTGTACTAAAACAGAAATAGTTTAGTTCCTAAAAGTGTGCGTTCTGTTGTACATGTAATTTAAACAGAGAATAGGATTGTTTTCTTTTTATTTTAACCTGGATCTAGGTATGGAGGATTTTGAATATTGTTATACATTTTGCCATTTTGCATATGTAGACGCAGAAAATATTTTAAATGAATACATTAATTCCGGAAAAATGACCATAATGGAAAATTACAATCATTCTTTTCCCATAAAATCAAGATTAGAATGTTAGTACACGTACCTACTTATAAATTATACATTTTCCTGTCTTCATAGCTTGAAAATGAACGTAATCACGTTCAAAATGTCGCTATTATATTGAGTACTTTGTTTTCAATAAAAAAAATACATTTGAAAAAAAAGCTTTTATTCAATAACATGTCAATGTTAATGTATAGAATAGCTTTAATCAAGATTTATATTTGTCTGAAACATAAAATCATTGTATTTTCTTTCAGTGTACACATATTACTATGAGAGGCAGTATTATCATGTAAAACATAAAAATATAAGATCTAAGCCTAAAGAATACAAGAAATATTCAAAATTACTTTGCAACTAATTGTTTTGAAATCGCCAAAAAAATTGTGCGTATACAGGTTGTAACGGCTACCTCAAATAATTCTTATATTATGAAAGATACAACAAAATACAATACGACAATCTTATAAAAGACCTAGACAGCATCCGATTAAAGAAGAAAATTAAACCAGTGATTTAAAAATCTCAAAACACAAAGTTATATTTTTTTAATTGGGATGGTTTATATTTTTAAGGTGCATTCGATACAGTATTTTTTCTGAATTCAACCATATAATCATTTTATATCCTTACATAAAAAAATATTGAGAAAAATTTAATTGGAATTTAAATAAATTTGAGTTTTATAGTTATTTTTTAGTAGGCTATGCATGGAAAAATTGAGTTTAAATTAAAACGAAAAATAAATATTTGTTAATACCTTTATAAATAGTGTTTTATTTGATTTCTATCCAAAATAATTCAATACCAACTTTTGTTAAATCAGGGGACCGGGCTGGCCAGAACATAGGTAATAATATTAACAATGAAAAAATATACAAGTTTGGGCACAATAGTAGAGGAACAGTGGGGTTTCTGCCTCAAATAACCTTGTGGGGTTTCTAGCTCATAAAATTCAGTGGGGTTTCTGGTTTAAATAACCTAGTGGGGTTTCTAGCTCATATAATGTAGTGGGGTTTCTGGCTCAAATAACCTAGTGGGGTTTCTAGCTCATATAACCCAGTGGGGCTTCTGGCTCAGATAACCCAGTGGGGTTTCTGGCTCAAATGACACCCACCCTTTTTCTCCGAACTCTAAATTGCGCCTCGATCCCCATGAGCCTCGCCCGAACTCCCAATTCGATCTGAACCCCAAATTGCGCCCCGAACCCCATGAACCTCGCCCGAACCCCACCTTCCACTTGATGCTGACCTTGCTTACGTCAGATAACAATTATCCTAATTTTTAGTTAATACTAAAATTAGACATACATAGTCTAATAGTACTTAATAATAATAATTATTTATTTTTGACCTTGTACACACGCGCTGATAACATCAAAATAGTTGCGAAAGCGTGTTGGAACAGGTTCTCACGCTAAAAAATATTTTTACGCATGCTCAGTTTATGAATTTGTTACATATATATTTTGAATTTTAAATTGTTTTTAGTTACAAAAAGTACATAGAAGCAAAATGAGAAACGAAACAGTGTGCTCGTTATGTGACAGTGTTATTAGAAAAATAAAATCAGATTTTTATTTAATTAATACATTGGATGAAGCTGAGAATTGGCAAAAACATATATTTTTTTTATTTACAACTGGCCTTCAGTAGGCCGACCAGCAAATATGATATATTAATATTATAACATGTGTGAGGTATATACCCATTGGTATATCTTCTTAATAATACATTTAATATAGGTATATGTATTTTATTTTATTTACAGAAATTTCAGGTCGAATGGCTTGGTTCTCTTTAGACGTCTGGGATCATCTTCGTTATTTAACAGGTTGATAGCAAGTTCATTTGGATGCTTGTTTAATTTTTCTTCATATTTTGCAGCTTATTTTCGAGTTTGTTCATGTACGTATTTGATTTTAAGATCTTTGTGTAACGTCTGATTGTTTACGTACCAGGGTGCGTTAGCAATCATTCGCAGGCTTTTGTTCTGGAATCGTTGTATGATATTTGTATTGGATTTCTTCGCGCATGCCCACAGTTGGATACCATATGTCCAGATTGGAATTATGGCGGCTTTGTAAAGCAATATTTTATTTTCTAGCGAAAGCTATGATTTAGGACCTAATAACCAGTACATTTTTTTAATCTTAATGTCTATTTGTTTTCTTTTTGCTTGTAGGTGTTTTTGCCATGTTTGTCTCTTTTCTAGTTTCATTCCTAGATAGGTTACTTCTTCTTTTGTTTCCATTTGTTTTCCGTTTATTTTGATTTTAGGGCATGTTATTTTTCGATTTGTGAAAACAACGTGCGTAGTTTTATTTTCATTTATTTTAATTCGCCATTTTGTAGCCCATTCTTCAATTTGGTCGACAGCTTTTTGTAATGTTTTAGATGTTTCGACTGGATTTTCATGGGTTGCAATAAGTGCGGTATCGTCCGCGTAAGTAGCGGTTGTAACATCTTCTGAACATGGCATATCAGCTGTGTATAATTGGTACAGAATTGGGCCTAGCACGCTGCCTTGAGGTACCCCGGCTTTGATTTGGTGGAGGTTGGAAGCACTCTCTTCATATTTTACTCGAAAGTATCGTTCTTCTAAGTAGGATTTAATGAGGCTATAGTATTGGTGTGGAAGTTCTTTTTTTACCTCTCGCTAAGAGAGATATTGGATTCATGCTAAAAATCGCATATCCAGATTATTATATAAGCACGATTTAAGGTCCATAGAATCCGATTTTAACATTTTTACAATGATGTCTGTGTGTGTGTGTGCGTGTGTGTGTGTGTGTGTGTGTGTGTGTGTGGGTGTGTGTGTGTGTGTGTGTGTGAGGTTGTTGGAGACACGATTTCTCAAATTCTATAAGAATAAAGACCTGTTTGACTACGGATTCCTCAATCTAACAGTAATGGGAAGAGTTGAATAGGTTCTGGTAACAATTGGACAACCGGAAGTGGTAGTTTCTAAAAAAAAATTTCTAAATATTATTTTTTGAAAATTTGTTACTACAAATATTAAAGATAATTAAATTCTCAATCTGGCACATTTAATTTTTTTATTATATCTCGTATAGGTTTGGAGATATAGTAATAATAATACCGTGAGTATTTTTAACATGAAACATGGGATTTGTCATATCCATGGTTACGATTTCATTGACAGCAATGTATTTACCTGTCTCATTTAAAATGAAACATAGGGGACAATTTTGACATTTGTCTACTCTTTCAGTGTCAAAAAACCAATTTGAAATACAATGGTTTATACTGTGGAAGAGAAGGTGCAGATTATTACGTGGTATTATTCGAATTTTAATCCAAGTTTAAGGCGTGTCGTACTTGTTCCGCGCTTCATTTCCTGACAGGCCTACACCAAGTGCAGCAACAATTTTATGAACAGTGAGTACCTTTAGAGGAGATGGTTGCATCCAGCCTGCACATAACAGTAGGAATAGATCCTGGAATATATTAACTGCGTAGAAAAACATGAAGTTCTGACTTATATACAAATACAAAATAAGAAGTGATTAACATTAAGAGAGATTGGGTAAGCTACTGCTGTAAGCAAAGCTACTGTACACAGACTATTTAAAAAGGAGCATACCATTTCCAAAATCACCAGGAGTTAGTTATTGACGACATGAGACGAAGAATAAATTTTTGTGAAAGAATGTTTGAAACAATTCAGATTTGCTGCAAAATATACTTTTTATGAACGAAGCAACTTTTTATTTACATGACGAGGTAAATTCACATAATTGTCGGTATTGGTCCAGGGAAAATCTACATTTGTTTCGTAGGACGAGGACTCAACGACCCGAGAAAGTTAACGTTTGGGCCTGGCATAATAGGAACCCACATTATTGGGCCATTTTTTATTAACGGGAATATTACTGCTCAATATTTAAATATAATACTTCTGTCAAATTCATCCCCTATGTTTCATTTTAAATGAGACAGGCAATTACATTGCTGTCAATAAAATGTCAAGTTGTAACCATGGGTATGACAAAAAATCTCATGCTTCATGTTAAAAAATACTCACGGTATAGAATAATCTGTTGTAATAAATCTCGTTGCCCGATAACAGTTGCGATATTTAAATTTTTGTAATTGACAAAGAAATGCAAAATGTCAGTGTCAGATTTTTCTGGGAGGTGTGAGTACATTTAATATATATTATTGTATTATTAATTAAATATTTATTTAAATTGCAGGTATGTTAATATTACATATATCCTTAAAAATTACCGCTAATACCGTCAATGAATTTGAAGTATTTTGAACATATTAGAATAGTAGGATAAAATTTCTCGTAGAACGAAAGAAGAGAAACAATTTCAATTATTTGTGTGTACAAGAAATGTTAAATTCGTTACTTATAGGGCGCGAGCAGCCATTTGACTTTGTTGGCCTTGGCAAGCAGATATGAGGATCCGTGTCAGAATGACGGCTAGTAGTTATTTACATAGATGTCACAATTGTCATGTCATAATTTTTCATTCAAAATTTCATAATATTCTGTTTATTTGTCATCCATTAGTATGGAATATATTTATCGAGGAAAATAATCCACATGCATTTGGAAAATCATAATGTTCCGAATGAAAACTTATGATACTTGACACCTATGTATATTACTAGCTGTCATTCTGACAAGGACCCGCATATCTGATTGCTAAGGCCAACAAAGTCACATAACTGCTCGCGCCCTATGCAAGATAAAATGAAAATGGCGAGAGGTATTGTGCTGGCCACAACAGATTTTTTATTTTGTATAGAAGGCCAGGATACCATACTTTGTCAAATGCTTGACTAATGTCGACGAATATGCCAGAGCATATTTTTCCATATTGAAGTCCATTTTCTATCTCGTTTATTATACGATGTATTTGTTGTACGGTTGAGTGCTACTCTAAATCCAAATTGATGTCCTGGGATCAGGTTCCTTCTTTCAATTTCTGTTGCTAGTCTCTTCAGGAATAGTTTTTCGAAGAGCTTGGATAATAATGGTAATAATGATATGGGTCTGTAAGAGGACATTTCATGTGCTGGTTTCCCCGGTTTGAGGATTACAATGATGTCAGCGAGTTTCCATTGGATTGGGAAATATGAGATTCTGAGCATAGCGTTGAAGATTTGTATTATTAACACTATGGCTTTTCTTGGCAGTTATTTCAGTACTTTTGCTGTGATAAGGTCATAACCTGGTGCTTTCTTGTTGTTCAAGAATTTAATTTCGTTACTGATTTCTATTGGGGTGAAATGCTTAGGTGGTGTGGATAATTGTAGAGGAGATGATAAATAACTTTCAATTTCACTCTCTTCATCTGCTGTTATTGTTGATGGATGTGGTTGAAATACTTTAGAAAAATGTTTTGCAAAAATTTCCGCCTTCTCATTGTCTTCTCTTGCCCAAGTTCCTTCTTCTTTTTTGAGTGGTGGGATATGTTGTTTCGGTCTTTTTAGATGTTTTGTTGCTCTTCATAAGGAGTAGTCATGTTCGGGAAGGTTGGAGAGATTAGTCAGGTAAGATTGAAATGATTCATTTTTAATGTTTTGAATTAGATTTTTAACTTCTTTATTTAAGTTGTTTAGTTCAATTTTATCACTAGGGTGCCTTGTTTGTTGCCAGATGCGTCTCATTTTTCTTTTTTCGGATATTTTTTCTCTTAGGTATTTTGGATAATTGGGTGTATTTTCATTTTTATTTTTATTGACGGGAGTAGAAGTCCAGGCTGCGTTTTGGACGAGACTTTTTATATATTCCGCAGCTTCTTCAACAACGTCTGGTGTTTTTAGTGATATTTGGAGTTTTATGTTTTCATTTATGTGTTTTCGGTACATTTCCCAGTTAGTATTTTTATTATGTAGCATGGGTTTTGTTACTTTTGTTATTATAGTAGAACTTAATGTTAATATGACTGCTGAGTGATCCGATGTGAGATCATAATTTGATTCAATTTCGGTGAAGTTTTGGGAAATACCTTTTGTAATGAAAAAGTCTAATAAATCAGGTAATTTCTTAGTATCAGTGGGCCAATAAGTTGGCTTTACTGTGCTAATATAGCTGTAATTTTTTCCTTTATTGCTTTACGTAGTTCTCGTCCCTTCGGGTTTGTTAATCTTGAACCCCATAGAGTATTTTTTGAATTAAAATCGCCTCCAACAATGAATCTATTGTCTAGTTTAGTGAAGTATTCTACAAACTCGTTTAATTGTATGTTTAGGTGGATAGTATGCTGCTGAGATGGCTAAGTAACCATAGCTGTCTTTTATTTTAATGGTTGTTGCTTGGATATGATTTTTTTCATATTTTTCTGTTTCAAAGTGTTTTATTTTATCCTTTATTATAATTGTGCTCACTCCATGTGCTGTACCATCCGGATGATTTGTGTAGTATGTATTGTACTTAGGAATTTTAAAATAATTTCGGCCTGTGAAATGTGTTTCACTGACAAGCATGATGTCTATCTTCTGTTGGTTTAAGAAAACTTCTACTTCATTTCGATGTTGTAGCAGTCCGTTGGCATTCCACAGGGCAATTCTTACCGTATCAACCATTTTGCTTATTTATTAACGTTGTTAGGAGATTTAGTATCATAGAATTTTGCTGGATTAATTGGTTGACCATTGATTCAAATTTGTTTAGAAAAGTAGATAGGAAAGTTTCATTTTGCGAATTTGCTAATTGTTTGTCATTGTTTTCATTACGGAGAGATTTTCTTGCTACATCATTATAGATTCCGTTTATCGTATTTACCTGAGAGTAATATTTTGCTGGGGAATTGTATGTATTTTGTGGTTCACTTTGAATAAGATTTTTTCTAGAATTTTGGAGTTTTTTGTAGACCATACAACCTTTGTAGTTTGCTGGATGAGGACCCAAGCAGTGAATGCATTTAGCTGGTGTGTTTTTAGGTTTTTTACAGTCTTTATATGAGTGGTTTTCAGCACATTTTACGCAATAATGTGGTCTATTACAATAAGTTTTTGTATGACCGTAGTCTTGACATCGCATGCACTGCGGCAAGTCTCTTTTCTTTTTTGGTGGTTCTACTATGATTTTAGCGTTCAAAAGATGTTTTAGTTCATATATTCTCTTATTATTTTCGGATGGCTCCTGATCGACGAAAAACATTGGGAGTGCCTCTTTGGATTTCCAGCTCTTAATATTTGATACATTTCGAATTTCGAATCCTTCTTCTTCCAGGGCTTCCTTTATGTCTTGAACCGGGACTGACTGGTGGATGTTCTTTATTATTATTATGGAGAATACAGTTTGTGTCACGTTGTATGATGTGGGGTTGGATAACCACTACATTTAAACATCATTGTGGACATGTCAGAAATTACTCATGGCCCTATCGGTCCAGTTTTTGAAATTAACGTAGAGTTAACAGTCTATATTCTCGAAATAAATTAAGAAAGTGTGAAAAGATAATGTCAGCCATATGGATTTGAACCATGGACCACTACTTTGCCGGAGTAACGCTCTACCAACTGAGCTATGGCCAACCTATCCAATTAATTTATTTCGAAAATATAGACTGTTAACTCTACGTTAATTTCAAAAACTGGACCGTTAGGGCCATGAGTAATTTCTGACATGTCCACAATGATGTTTAAATGTAGTGGTTATCCAACCCCACATCATCCAACGTGACACAAACTGTATTCTCCATAGAGAGATACATTAGCAGCTAAAGTGGAAGATAATGTCAGCCATTGGATAGGTTGGCCATAGCTCAGTTGGTAGAGCGTTACTCCGGCAAAGTAGTGGTCCATGGTTCAAATCCATGTGGCTGACATTATCTTTTCACACTTTCTTAATTTATTTCGAAAATATAGACTGTTAACTCTACGTTAATTTCAGTTAGTGTTTACTTTGACACTGTCATTTGCGAAGGTTTTACATATGAATTCTTCTTTTCTTAGTATGGTTTCAATAGTTACAAGCATGGATTGGTAATTTGTTACATTTTGTATATACACGGGTGGCGGTTTCGGGTCAGTTTTAATTTGTTCTTCGTTTGATTCGTTATTAAGAATTGTATATCGGTTGGTGTTATTATAAATTTTGGATGTAGCTGTTGGGTTGGAATTTTTATTACGTTTTTCTTCTCTTCCTGAGCATTTATCATCTTCTCTTGTCCTTTTTGAAGAACGTTTGTTGGGTATTGTTTGCCAATCTAATCCACTACAAGCGGGTGACTGGCTCAGTTGTGATTCGTCTAATTGTGTTATTGGCGTATATGTTGAAAATGTTGACACGGGAGAAAGTTGCCCTATTTCTGTAGTAAAAACTCGCGGAGTAATATACAATGGAGTGGTTATTGGTGTTGTTTGTATTGCCGTGGTTGTTTGCATATATTGAAATGAAGAATCTAAGGTAGTCACCACATTAGTTACAGAGTTCGTCGTTAGATTCAGTCCTCCGCTGGTTTGCTGCATGGTCAATAAAATAATTTATTTTCAATAGGGTTGGCAACACTGACTTGTTTATGAGTTTGGAGGCGTTACAAGTGCGCAGGTCAGGTGCGCGCTGGCTTCACGTGTTGTATAAACTTTTTATTTTATTTATATCACTATTTATAACTTAAAAACAAAGTTTTGATATATGTTTTGAATTATAGATACACTGAGCACTATAACTGTATCACAATTATATTTTTAATGTTAATTCTAGTTGAATAATAACTTAAAAAATTATTTTTCACAATAGAACTGTTCAGAATCTCACTGTTACCAACTATGTGTCAAACATATAAATAAATGTATTTTAATAATATCTGAGCTCTCATAATGAACACAACAATAAAGTATTTGTTGTACATTGATAATTAAAAGAACTAAAATCAACATATTTCATTGTTTTCCATAGCCTCTAAAATACATGATAAAGTTGTAAAATACGAGTATCATTAATTTCGTAATTTCTTAATTTCAAAATTAAAGTACGAGTTTTATATCGTTGAAAAGAGAAAAAAAATGTTTATATGAAAATTGAAAGTAAAATAAAAAATAAAATATTTCATCACGGCATATTACCCATTGCTGGGTGTGCCAATCTGCTTCGTACAGATATCGGTAATGATGGAATATTTGTACCGTGTGGGCGCTTACCAGGCGTCACCTCACGGGCACTCATTGCTGGCGTGGAGAGTGCGCCACAGGGGTCAATTTTGTGCCATTAAAATGCGATGTAATTTTTGGTGTCAGTCGGGATCGAACCCGGGTCCCCAGATTCGCGACCAGACACTCAGGCACACAGCCACGAGACCCCTATGAATTTCTCGTACAAGTTAAAATTTAGTTTGAATTCACATAAAAAGTTATAAACAAAAAACGAAAATGGAAAAATTTGTCGTTATCTAGTGACCTATGCATTTTTTCCGAACAATCAAAACACCACTAAAATGACCCCTAATGGGGTAACTTTAGTCTAATTTAGCCGACATCGTAACTGTTATAGTTCTCGAGATTCCCATGTTGTACAAGTTATCCTGGACACTCTGTTTATGTACTCGTATACCGGTTGGCGCTCGAAATCCGTTACATAAAGGCAATCGGAAATTAGAATATTTTGAATATTTGTTTCCCATTAAAACTGATTGTTACAAAACTCTGCACATGTTCGTGAGCACCTATTAATAATCTTAATAAAAAATTGCTTAAAATTAATAAAGAATAATTTAAAGAATTTAAAAATATTATAACATATTTAATGTAACAATTATTAACATTTGTTAAAGAAAGTTTGAGAAGAGAGGTTCGTGAAGGGTTGGTCACTTAAGAAGAAAGCGTACAATTTAATTTTAATTTCACTAATAATTCTAATTCTTAACCAATTCCATTAATTCCCAGTAATTCAAATAATTTCCAGGTAATTCCACTAATTCCCAAGTCATTCATCCAATTCCTATAATTTTCCAAAGAATTTGTAATTAGAAAATTGTTATTTTGTAAACAAACAGTGTTGTTTTCCGAACGGATATATGCAGAAACTACTATAGGCAATATCGCGCATGCGCATTCAGATTTGAATTGTAAAATTTAATTGCTTGTCCCTACTTTATGATGTATGTACGCTGGTGTTAAGCGTTTGCAATAACTTAAACATCATCCTGTATTTGGAGTACCAGTATATCTCAATACTAACAAACATTGGTAAAGTGTAATACGAATAATTGAAAATGTAATATTTTATTACATAATTTTCAACCAAATAATAAAATAAATCAGCTTAGTGACTTTTTCTTGGCTCCCTATAAAATTTTCTTTACTTAGATATTTTTTTAAATAAATAAATATTTATTATGTTTATTGTATCTAGCGACGTTTTCACCTCTTAACATAGTTTTAGTTTTTCGACATAAACATAAAAGTTTGTTATACGGGAACACGGTTGAGCGTTTCCAGCTTCTGTTTTAGTCGTTGGACATAGTCATAGTCGTTGCGAATAAGCACAAAGTTTGCATGCTCCATACTTTCGACATAGTTTTTCGTCATTGTTTGGTTGGGAACGGAAAAGGCTATGTCTTTTCATGCGCAGTGGACTAAAATTTGTCAATGAATTTGAGATGTCATTTCTTGTTTTATGTATTTGTTGAGATACGGGCAAATAAATTAATTAATAAATTAAAAATTAAATAAATAAATAAATAAATAAATAAATAAATAAATAAATAAATAAATAAATAAATAAATAAATAAATAAATAAATAAATAAATAAATAAATAAATAAATAAATAAATAAATAAATAAATAAATAAATAAATAAATAAATAAATAAATAAATAAATAAATAAATAAATAAATAAATAAATAAATAAATAAATAAATAAATAAATAAATAAATAAATAAATAAATAAATAAATAAATAAATAAATAAATAAATAAATCATTACGGCATATTACCCATTGCTGGATGTGTCAATTCGCTTTATGAAACATCGGTATAGAAATGATGACATATTCGTACCATGCGGGGGTTTTTCAGACGGCACCTCGCAAGCACCATTACCAGCGTGGAGAGTGCACCACAAAAATAGTAACACATTCAAACACGTTCAAAATAGAAATACCGTAAATCGGTTAATCATATAACTTATGAGTGTTATATTTAAAAAAATAGTGTTCGTTCACCTTGACTTTTTACATGATTTTTATATTATTTTATATTTACTGGACTTTATTAAATTGTAAGTTAATTATTTAATTATCAGTATAATTAATTAATATATAATTTCTAAAATGCTTTAAACTATTTTATTACCTTTTATTGTGATTTAATTGTGAACAAACATTCACTGCGATTTTATGCTTATGTTAATAGCTGGAAATGGGCAAAATTTTCCGACAAAGACAAAAACAAAAGTTCAGTGACAAAGACTAAAACAGTGCTTATGTTAAGAGGTGGAAACCTAGCTTTTTATTATTATTATTTTAACTTCAAGGAAATTATCTGTTTTGATAACTTCATTTTACTTGTATTAAATTTAAAAATTAATTTCATATACATAATTATATACGATAAATATTATAAATTAGAAGCGGGGTGGATTAAAAAATGTGAAAAATATAATAGTTAATTATTGAAATTTTAGAGAATTCGGCTAAAATTCGTTATTTCCTTGTTAATTCCTGCACTTTCTTCAATTCCTAGGGAAATTTTAAATGCATATCAATTTTAGTACTAACAATTTTATTTCATAATATTAACTAAATATAAAGAAGAAAAATAAATAATAAGAATTTCACTAGATTCCAACCCACGTTCTTTCACATAAGAAGCAAAAGTGTCACTATCGTGCTACGAGCCTCTTTTGTCAAACTTTTTTTTACAAGTTTTATAAAAATCAGTTTCAATGGAAACAAATATTCAAAATATTTTAATTCCCCATGGTAAATGCCTACGGAACAGATTTCGAGCGCCACCCGGTATATATATATATATATATATATATATATATATATATATATATATATATATATATATATATACAGGGTGATTCATCGGTCTGTCCTCTCTTTATAACTCTTTTATTTTAAGTCAGATAGAAAAACTCTTCAAATATAATTTATATAATATATTATTGTCTATCTATGTACTATATGCATTTGTATACAGGGTGCTCCGTTGAAGCCCAACAATATATAACTTTATATTTCTTAATGGAACATCCTATATATATTTATTTATTTTGATAGTAAATTAAATTCCCTTTAAAAAACTATTAAGTAATAAGGGGTCTAAAATTATAAATTAAGAAGTTATTTACGTCATAAAAAATAGTAGTTCATAGTGGAAAAAACCATAATTTAATGCAAAATTTTGATTCTTTTTTATTAATACTTATTTTAAACATTACACTAATTACAAAGAGGCTATTAAAATTTAGTGACAGACTAAATAATGCTTGTTCAAATTCGAAACAATTGATCAAATTATCCATAGCTTACTTTGTTAATAATAACATGATACAAAAATATCATTCAACGAATAAAGGTAAATAACTTCTTAATTTATAATTTTAGACCCCTTATTACTTTATACTTTTTTAAAGGAAATCTAATTTACTATCAAAATAAATAAATATATATAGGGTGTTTCATTAAGAAATATAAAGTTACATATTGTTGCGCTTCAACGGAGCAGCCTGTATACAAGTGCATATAGTACGTAGATAGACAATAATATATCATATAAATTTTATCTGAAGAGTTTTTCTATCTGACTTAAAATAAAAGAGTTATAAAGAGAGGACAGACCGATGAATCACCCTGTATATATATATATATATATATATATATATATATATATATATATATATATATATATATATACAGTGTTAATTTTAAATGAGCCACCATTGCTATGTCGAGAGCTATAAGTGCTACAAAAACGGTTAAATGGGCAAACAATTTCCATTTTATGTCATGAAAGAAATATGTGAAAATATTCACTTCTTTCTGTTAGGGCACTGTAATAAAAAAAATAACTTGTATTCATTTTTTCCATTCATGGCACTCCTATTATAGTCATTTTAATCAAATTAGTATAAAACTTTATAAGCATTTATCTCAAAAAAAAAAATTGTTATATGTGTATAAAAATATTATATCACTGAATTTAGAATTAAATTTTCTAACGAATGAGCAAATAAAAGTATATGTTCTCATTTAAAATAATAAAGTTAGATCCCATATTTTGAGAACCACTGATCTAAAAAAATAATTTTGCATTTCTTTAAATTTGTCAACCGTGTTGCAAAATAAAACCCTAGCACCGGTCAAGAATATAAGAAATTTAATGCCTTTTAAACGAGATAGAGAATCTAATAATAGTAGCGGGGAGGAGGATTTAACAGCGTTTATAACTAGCAAAAAAGTTATAAGAAGCCCGGATCTACACATCAGAGGGAAAGAAAATATAGAAAATACAGATATGGAAGAACAGTTTAAAGGACTACAGCTAACTTTAAATGAGATGCTAAACGAATTAAAATCTAACACTAATGAAATCAAAGCATTACGGGAGGAAATGAAACGAAAAGAGGAAAAATGGGAAAAAGAAAAACTAGTTATATTAGACAGAGTGGATAACTTGGAAAGGCAATTAGAAAATCAAGAGAGACAAAAAAGGAAAAATAATATTGTAATAAGAGGAGATATAGAAGAAGGCAGAGAAGGAATCCAAAAACTCCTAAAAACAAATATGAATATTGAACCAGCTATTAAAAAAGTGAGCACGCTATATAAAAAAGCACAGGATAAAGTTATTCTAGTAGAACTAGAAAATTGGAACGAAAAACAAGAAATCATGAGAGGGAAAGGGGTACTGAAAAACAAGAATCCTGCAATATATATAGAAAGTGACCTGACGAAGAAAGAAAGAGAAATACAAGCCGAAATGAGGAAAATAGCCAGAGCAGAAAGAGGAAAAAACAAAAATGTAAAGGTAGGATACAGGAAAATTAATATAAACGGACAAGAATACATATGGGATGAAAGAGAAAAAGGAGTAGTACAAGTGGAAAAAAAGCCAAAAAACTCTTAAAAGAAAATGAAGGAAAGTCTCCCCTAGAAACAACCTCGGCAATGACAACGGACAAGAGCAGGAAAAGCAATACATTCAATAACATTAGAATTGGAACATGGAATGTGCGAAGCATAGCAGGGAAGGAATATGAATTAGTAGAGGAAATGAATAAAATGAACTTAGCCATAATGGGAATAACGGAAACAAAAAAGAAGGGAAAAGGATCGAAACAAGTAACTGACGAATACTGGATGTACTGGTCGGGGGTGAAAGAGACAGAGAGAGCAGAAGCAGGCGTAGGAATATTAATTAAAAATCAACATGCGAAACAAATAGATAATGAAACATACATAAATGAGAGAATTATGACAGTAGACTGGAAAATAACAGATAGCCAGGAATATACATTAATAATCACATATGGCCCAAATGACAATGAAAAGAAAGTTATAAAAGATACATACTTCGAACAACTCCAAAAAGTAATCGATGAAACCAATAAGGACATAATCATAATGGGAGACCTAAATGGAAGGGTGGGCAGAAACAACATAGGTAGAGAAAGAATAATGGGCAAAGAAGGAGAAATTACACTGAACAACAACGGGCAAAGAATAATCGACCTGTGCATTGAAAACGACTTAATAATAACAAATACCTTCTTCGCGCATAAAGATGTACACAAATATACACGAGAAGAACCATCAAGAAAGGAAAAATCTATTTTAGATTACTTCCTGATAAACAAAAATAAAAAATCTAATATTACAGATGTACGAGTATACCGAGGATCAGAAATCGGAAGCGACCATTATTTAGTAATCCTAAAAATGAACACAAAAACACAAAACAAACAAGACAAAAGAAAAACAATAACTAGTGAAAAAATAAAAAGTCACAGACTTTCAGAGGATAATATTAGAGTAAAATACATGAATTTAGTAGAACAGAAATTAACAGACTTCGATAAATCAGCAAATATGACAAAAAAATGGGAAAAATTCAAAACGGCAATATTAGCAGCAGCAAAACAAACATGCGGGACCGCAAAGCACTGTAATAAACAAATGAAAAAAAGTTCATGGTGGACAGAAGATATTAAAGCTACTGTAAAGAAAAAGAAATTAGCATGGAAAAAATACCTGGCGAACAAGGATACAAAAAGATACGAAGAATACAAAAAACTTAGAACAGAAGTAAAGAAAAGTATAAAGGAAGCAAAACAGAATGAGTGGATAAAAGTCGGGCATAGACTAAATGAGGCTCATAAAGAAAACCAAAAATTATTTTACGGTATTATGAAAAGAATGAGAACAGAAAAAGAACCAACACTCACAAATATAAAAGACAAGAACGGAAAAATACTTAACAGCGAAGAGGAAATAATGAGAAGGTGGGGAGAATATTTTAAAGAATTATTGGAGGAAGAAAATAATTCAGCAGATACAGAAATTGGAGAAAAAGAAGAGACAGACAAGAACACACAAAACAAAAGAGCAGAAGAAAATATTACAGAAGAAGAATTGCTACACGCCTTAAGTAAATTAAAGGCGGGGAAAGCTCCTGGACACGATAGCATTACAGCAGAAATGCTGAAACATATGGGTGAAAAAGGACAAGGATGTTTACTAAACATATTCAATGACATAGAAAAAGAAGGTACACCTAAGGACTGGCAGACGGGAATCATTACTCCAATTTACAAAAAAGGTGACAATAAAGACTGCAATAACTACAGAGGCATCACTCTATTGAGCGTGCCGGGAAAACTGTACGCAAGAATATTAGAAAAAAGAATACGGGACCAATTAGAAAATACCATTGAAGAATCGCAGAGTGGGTTTAGACCAGGAAGAGGCGTACAAGACCAAATATTCACACTAAGACAGATAATCGAGAAAGCAAAACAGAGAAACAAAGAAATCCATTTATGTTTTGTAGACTTAGAGAAGGCCTTCGATAGGGTAAATAGAGACAAAATATGGAAATGCTTAGAGACGAGAGGAATAAACACACAGACTATAAACAAAGTAAAAGCGCTATATAACGAGAACAAAAACTACGTAAGAGTTAGAAATAATACGTCAGCCACGTTCGCAAGCAAAACAGGTCTAAAGCAAGGATGTATCCTAAGTCCACTACTTTTTACCCTATATATGGACTCGGCAATAAAAAGAATAAAGAGCAAACTGAAGACCTACAAAGTAGGTTTCAGGAAAATGGGCATGATCAATGTTAGTGAGCTATGCTATGCTGACGACATGGCAATCATAACGGAAAATGAACGAGATCTACAATACAACCTAAACATTATCAATGCAGAATTTAAAGAAGGGAACATGACAATCAACACGGACAAGACAAAGACTATGATCATAAATGGAAATAACAGTAGACACAAAATAACCATAGAAGGAACCATTATACAACAAGTAGCATTATTTAAATATCTGGGAGTTAACATAGAAGAAAAAGGAGGTCTGGAACAAGAAATATTAGAGAGAGTGAATAAAGGAGGGAGACTGTTTAATGCTCTAAAAAGTAAATTCCTCGCGAAAAAAGAAGTACCAGCGACAA
Organism: Harpalus rufipes; assembly: GCA_951394225.1. Lineage (NCBI taxonomy): Eukaryota > Metazoa > Arthropoda > Insecta > Coleoptera > Carabidae > Harpalus > Harpalus rufipes. The sequence goes on from OX596276.1 coordinate 32,785,445, forward strand.
CAAAAGTAGAGGTGTTTAAAAAAGTTATAATCCCACTAATAACTTATGGGAGTGAATCCTGGACGATGACAGAAAGACTGCAGAGTAAAATACAAAACATCGAAATGAGATTTCTAAGAAAAATCGACGGAAAGACCAAACTCGACAGGATAAGAAATGAGAGGTATAGACAAAAATTGAATACAAAACCGGTGAAAGATATCATACAGGAGGGACAGCTGAGGTGGAGGGGACACATACAAAGAATGGACGAAAGTAGAACTGCAAAATGCGTGTATGAAGCGAAACCTAGAGGAAAAAGGAGAAGAGGCAGACCCAACAAAACATGGGACCAAGATGTCATCGCAGCACTAGAATCCAGAGGTGTCATGGGGAAAGAAGCCAGAACACTCATGCAAGACCGGAAAGCATGGAGGGAAATATGGAAATATGGAAACGAAACCCCGAAGACTACAAAGAAAAGGAATAACAACTTACAGCCTACACCGAAAGGTAGAAAGGCATAGGATTAAGTAAAGTAAGTAAGTAAATTTGTCATGTATAGTAGATATTGCTTGCCCAATTAAACGTCTTTGCAGCTCTTATAGTTGTCGAGATAGCAATGGTGGCCCATTTAAAATGAACATTTGTAATTCAATTTGAATAAAAACTTTTTTTGGACAGATCGAAATCAATATTTCTGATAAATTGTAAAGTAGATAGTTTAAGGATTTTATAATTTTTTTATTTTCAAAAATCGATCGACTGGTTTTCAAAATATCTTGTGTTAAAAATTTTAATCGGTCACCATTTTGTTATTTGATAAAATAGAAAATAATTGTAAATACAAATGTTTTAGAGAACCGAAAGCATCCACAAGGCAACATGGCACTCCAACGACGGAAGGACTATCAACCAAATAGACCACATTATCATATATAGGAAATATAGATCCAATTTCCTCGACATAAGAAGTCTCAGAGGAGCAGACTGTGACAGCGATCATTATCTAATCCGGGGCATCCTGAGACACAGAGTGGATAATGAAAAAAAAATGAAAACTCAGCGAAGTCCAAGATAGAAAGTAGAGAACCTAAATAATGCGCAAGCTAATAAAGAATACAAAGAAGAAATAGAAACGAAAAGTACAGCACTGAACGATCCCCCAAATATAGATGTAAACGACAGATGGGAAAAGATACAGAATATAATAACAGAGGCGGCATCCACGAAAATAGGATTTCAAAAATTCACGAAAAATGGATGGTTTGATGAAAAATGCCAAAGGGCAATAGAAAGACGGAAACAAGCACATCAACAAACATTACAGCAGGCCACAAGAAGCGCTGTCGATAACTATAACAACAAAAGAAGAGAAGTCAGATCATTACTGAAGAGAAAGAAACGAGAGTATATAAAAGCGAAAATAGAAAGTGTAGAAGAAAATATGCAGGTAAACGAAACGAGAAAAGCATACAAAGAAAAAAAGAGCATAAAAGGGGGATATAAATCAAATACAGGCATATGTCGCAACACAGATGGCACGCTGCTCGTAAACAAAGAAGATAAGCTCCGTAGATAGGAAAATTATTTCCAGTCACTACTTAACGTGACGCAGGGACCAGTACAGGAAACATACCCTAACCCGAATGACTTGCCCCAAACAAAAGAGCACAACAACGATGAGCAAGAAGAAATAGAAGGACCAACATATATAAAAAATAGTGCATAGCATAAAGAAGTTAAAAAATCACAAATCACCTGGCGAAGATAATATCCCGGCAGAGTTACTAAAAGAGGGTGGAGAACCGCTATGGAACGAAATCTATGAACTGATAAAAGAAATCTGGAAGACAGAGAAATTACCTGCTAAATGGAAAACAGGTATGTCTAATATATAAAAAATGTGACAACACCAAATGTGAAAATTACAGAGGAATCAGTTTATTAAATATAGCATACAAAGTACTAGCCAACGTAATCCTTGAAAATCTGAAACAATATGAAAAGTACATCGGGCCATACCAAGCTGGGTTTCTTAGTGGGAAAGCTACAACTAACCAAATATTCGCCCTAAGACTAATATTGGAAAAAGCAAGAGAATTCGGCACAGATCTTCACCTGATATTTATCGACTTTGAAAAAGCGTACGACAGTGTAATCCATGACAAAATCTGGAGCGCTATGGAAGAGCTAAATATACCCCGGAAACTAATAAACCTGACAAGAGCGACGATAGAAGATACAAGCTATAAGATACGAATAGGTCCCAATCTAACAAACGCAATATCGAGCAATATAGGCCTTAAGCAGGGAGACCCACTATCCCCTATAATATTTAATATAGTACTGGAAAGTATTATACGACATAACCCAATAAAATGAGATGACTATCTATACAGAAATCGACAACAGATGCTAGCGTACGCTGACGACTTATTAATCGTACGAACCATAGAACAAGGTGTAATAACGGCCTTCCAAACATTGCAGCAAGAGGCAGCAGAGTTTGGTTTAAAAACTAATATGTGCAAAACCAAATGTATGCATACACAGAATAGGGTAAACCCAAGATACTCTAGAATACAAGCGGAACTGACTATCGAAAAGGTAACAGATTTCAAATACCTTGGTTCAATAATAAACGAAAAGAACGATATCACATTGGAAATATTAATTATATTAACATCCTATATATATAGGTGTGCCATTTGAAATATGAAAGTTAATGTCACTTCCGATTAAACAGGAAGCACTATTATTATTCAAATACCATGATTTGTGAGCCCCTAGGCCTAGTTTACAAATATCAAGAAAATTAAAAAAAAAAACAATAAAAAGGTATTTTAAGAGGACCGTTTTTCAGAGTCAGCCTGTAGATATAAACATATTTTTTACGATTTAACTCAACACAAATTTAAAGCCGACAATTAAGAATTATTTGTCACAAAAGGTACAACGTCTAAAAGATATTTGAGCTCTCATATTTCTTATGATATAGCTTTCGGTAACTATATGTATAAATTTGTCATTACTAATATCTACAATATATAAAGGAGAACATCTACAATGTATACATGAAAAAATATAAATCTGTCATAACCTGATTGAAATTCTGTCAACATTGGTCTGTGATATGTGAGTTGTACTCGTATATTAGTACAATCTCAATAATTTTTTGTTTACTCAAAAAAATTATATTATTTAAATTCTTTTAACAATTATATGAAAAAGTCTCTGAAAAACTAATGCAGAACAGAAATGCATAGTTTAAATTTTTTAATTCCTCTCATAATAAATATTGATAAAGATGAGTAATGATTATTACTAATGATGATAAGTACAGCCGAATGACATTTCTTTTTAGATATTTCAGGAATTAATAACTTTTTATGTGGTACAATTGCACCATGAGTGTAACATACTTACATTTATCAACGAATGATACAAAAACTCGAGTGTCCATTCATCCGTGTACGAGTACATAGATATGTGTATTTTCATAGGTCATTAAATTGTGAAACTTGGCTGTTCGATCGTCTGTGTGTGCGTCTGTTCATCAATAATGCAAAAATTACTTGTAAAAATGTACTTTTCTATAAGTATTTTGAATTTAAAAAGTGCACAAACCTGACGAACGAGAGATTCGTATCTAATATTCTTCAATATATAACATAAAAACAGAAAAAGCATATGTCATTAAATATTGTAACATTCTGAACAATGTTGATCTATATACGATACTATTAACGTGACCGGTTAGTTTGAATGCATTTTTAAAAATTTAATATAATTTGTATTTATAAATAATTATCTAATTTTTTGAAGCAGAAGCAGTATGTCTTAATACATAATATTTGTTTTTCAAGCACATTAGATACTAATATTTTTAAACGGAGGGATAGCACAGTGGTAGAGTGCAAGCCACTGGGCTCAGAGATCATGGGTTCTAAACATGGTCAGGTTGAGAATTTTTCTCGACTAAAGACAAAGCTATTTAGTACCGGCTTATGATTGTAACAAGGGTTTGCACTGGGCGGGTAACATACATAGCATCTTAGTAAGGAACGTCGTGGCAAATGTATAAATAAAATTAATAGATGTTGTGCATGTAAGTCACCACAGGGGTATAACTTATAGAGATTAATAATCCAGAAATATCATACATACAATAAATACTAATACCTATTTTTATCATTTATATGGAGTATTCTTCCATTGCAAAGAAATAGTAAACATCAATAATTATAAGGTACCATACTTTAAGAATTTTAATTTAATAAAAAAAAGTATGAAAAAATAATACTTTGTTGTAATAAAAATGATTAAATGATGTAAACACGTCGATGGCCTAAATAGATATTATCAAAAAAATTCGAATGAATTCGAACGAACTAGATTTGGCATTCGTTGTTTTTATTTCAATTCAAATGTAGCACCCTATCAACAGTATCTCCATCCTAACAAGATTCTCAGTATGTATCATGAAATAGTTCGAAATAATATTTACATGAAATATTTTATTTATTTTAAACATTTTTCTGTACTTTTTAATAAGAATAAATAAAACTGCATTCCTAATGAGGGAAACGCAGATACCCGAAGAATTAACTGTTTGAGAAACATAAACATCTCAGACCCGCGATATCACAGATAATTCACATTCAAAAATGTATATCTCGTCTAATACTTCAAATTTTTACATTACGTTTCCACCAATACTCCTACATTATTATATGTACACAAATATTTAATATCAGAAAGAATAATATAAAAATACAGTAGAATACCCCATAGTATCTGACTATAAAACAAATAATTTTTTTAAATGTAACATTTAATCATTATTTATTAATTCAGTTTCGAATTTTCCTTTGTTTTTCATTACTGTAAGTGCTAAATATTCAGATCGATTTAATTCTATCTCACTTTGAGGTTTTAAAGGTCGTTGTTGTGATTTCTTCGTTTCAGGATTTTCATTGCGAGGAAGAAGAACTTGTCTCTGCTTCTTTTCATCTACTGTGTCCTGAGTCATCTGCGAAAGGATGCGTGTAGCCGCCACCGTGTTTTCGTTCTCCGCCATCGAAGTCTCTGGATCTGGCAGATTGAGAAGGTGTCGCCAGGACGCGCGAAACTAAAAAAAAATCAACAAACAAGTTCTACAGAATATATTAATAACCAAAATTTTTAATGTGTCACTATGTATTATGGTTTTATTTTTGATTAAACAAGGTCACAATATGAATTGTATATATTTTTCGATAAGCATTTTGATGGTATCTTTGCATTGTGTATCGAATTCAGGAAATGAATTATGTGGAAAATTATGATATTTATGAAAAACCTTGTCCTTTGTACTTGACTTTGTTCTTTTGTTTTAGTGGATATTAGTTTAAATTTAAACCAACACAGTATGAGGAAAGTAATTGCTTGCAATGTACTTAATGTTACATATTCCATTAATACAAAATAATTATATAATTTAATTACTATCAGTATAATACTTGGATGAATTACTCTTGCTAAATATCATAAAATAATCAAGTTCTTTGCAATCAACCTAGTTGAAAATATTCTTCTATAATTCCCCAAAAACTGGCTTTGAATTTCATATTTTGTGTGTTACAAATTGTTCCTTGACTAAATTTGAATCAACTAGTTTTTGTGAGCACCAAATTTACATTGGGCTGTAAATATGGGAAAAGAGGAATTTGTTAAAGTGTAATATTAATTAATTAAAAAATATGAAAATTAGTATAATCACGTAGAAATCTATATTCCATAATTGAAAGTGTGTTTCACAATTTTTGATTTTATTTTAAGTTTTGAGTTTTAAACTGAATTGACGATAATTATGAATCGGATTATAGGTATCATTTAACAAAGAACTTGTACATATTTCTATCGTACTACATGAAATTTATAGGTAGTATTTTTTTAAACTAAAGGACTTTTTTGACAACATATTTCATTATGTATGAAGTTATTACTCGTATTTGGAGTAATTCATGTCATAATATGTTGTTAGTATTTTTCGTCTGAATCATTGTTTATTCTACATTCTACAATAGAAACAACTTCAAATTATCATAATTATAAATTCAATTCAAATAATATAATTCGCCCACGAAATTTCAGGTTAAAAAATATATTAATAATTCATTAAATGTAAATTTAAGGAAAACTTTAAAATAATAAAGCACTTGTTAGAATAATTAAGATATTCTACTCAGTAAAAGATAATTTAAAAGCGAATACATACAGCCATTTACATTTACGTTTAATTCATATTTAATTTAATTTTAAAGATAAAATATATGTAAACAATGTAGACATGCATGCATCATTTTAATTTAAGTTCTCATTTCTCTTTCATTTTCATTTAATTTATAAGATAACCAACTTCCTTCTAATGAAAATGAAAATTTACAATCAAAATGTTTTGAATATTTTACAGAGCAAATCGAGAGAAATTAACTTTGATGATAGCAAATTAGTGAAATCAGTGTGACCATTGTCATTAATTTATGATAAAAGAAGGATCTTTCCAAAGAAAAGGTAGGGTTATGAATGCAATATAAATTGTATTTAATAAAAAAATACGTATTATAGGAATTGAATATGAGCTTAAGATGGAATGTACTTCGCTCGAGCTTTAATACTGAAAAAAGAAATTTGAAAAATTCATCTGGATCTGCGGGTGGTACAAAAATAAATAGTATTTATCTGATGCATTCGGATTTGTAGAGATACACATTGAGTGGCAAAAGAGTAAATACACTTAAGTATTCTTATCATGTAATAAATAATAATAAATGTACAAAGTACATTACGATTCTTGGTGAAACAGTTTTAATATAATATTTAAAAATAATATTTGACACGTTTCACCAGATTTCAGTCTCAACTCAACTAGCTCACTCAATCAGAACTACAAACTTGTTTCGCCCTTAGCTCTCTTTTACGTCCAATATACGATCATCTAATTTGACGCGACGTCATTGTGACGTTTATTTTTTGATTTGGTATAGGTCTATTTATATATTAGATTTAATGTGACGACTTCATGTGTTTACAACTAAGACTATTTCAACCACATTTAAACGACTAATTTAACGTTGACACAAACACAAATTGATAACATTTATCAGTTGTCAAATATTATCAATAAATGTAAAAATTACTAGTTTAGGGTTTTTGATTAATCAACAAACATGTTAGGGAGCAACTTACATTTTAAATGTGTACTAAAGTCAGCATAGATGTGGTTGTTGAAAAGTACATTTTGATTTTGCTACTAAAATTGTTTTCAACCTATAGTCCAGTCATTTGGTGCTCAGAAAGGGGTTTGCTTGGAAAGTTTTGCGGAAGTTTTGAAAATTGGTAGTCTTATCGATTTTGAGGTGCTCTAACCGAATTTCCACTTTGCGACCTCGTACCGGAATGGGAAATGGCGCCATTTTGGATAAAATGACACCAAAAACCGGTTTTTTGAGAATATCTCCTTACCGGTTGATTTATTGACAAAAATAGTTATGTACAAAATTGTTCTACAGAAAATTTCCAATAATTGATGTCATTAATTTTTTTTGTCAGACGAATAGTTTCGGCGTACGAGCGCCGCGAATTGAACCGCAACACGTGCATTGGTAGAAAACATTGCGCTACGCGTTATATACAGACCGCAGTGTCGCTCCGTGTGTAAAAGGCGCCTTCGTGCAAAATTATATTCCAGTGCCCTCCATAATGCATAATTTTCAAAGTAGCACACGCTTTAAAGTTTAAACTATACTTTTGATTCTTCGAAAAATGCTAGATTTAAATATTGATGAAATTGTCTTTGTTAGATTTCCAATAATTGATGTCTTATTAATTTTTTTGTCAGATGAATAGTTTCAGCGTACGAGCACCGCGAATTGAACCGCAACAAGTGCATATTTCTAAATACTCATTTCCATGCCACCATGACGTAGAGTAATGGCGCGTTTTTCTTCTGGTATCCCCAGTAGGCCTAATCTACCTGATGCATTTATTATGCAATTTAACGCATCTTTCTCCGCTTTGCTGTCCCTGATGGACCGGGTTCAGCAGGTTCCTCGACATTGGTAGTGGGCGAAGCTTCGCCTATTTCTTCGACGGAATCCGATTCCGCCTCAATTTCGTCATGAAATTTGTCAATAATATTTTCCGCTTCGTCCTCGTCGTCGCTGTCCTGTATTCTAATGTCTACATTCGAACACACCTCACCACAATTTATGCACATCGTTAAGCATTTAATCCAGCCTTTCTGCATGTGGATGCTCCTTAACATCTTTTTTTGAATTTGCAAGAAATGAGTTGTAATAAAGTTTCCGGAGCAGAAGGCTGGAGTGTGGTAACAGGAATCAGTCCATTGATGCTTTTTTCCATCCCCATTCCTCGGCGTTCTTTTCCACCCCATACCACTGCTGGACTTGGTGATACGTACGGAACGAATGTTGCCTTGCTGCCGCTTCTGTTGGAGGTAGTGACGCGATATTAAATTTGTTTTTATACGCTGATTGCATAAAACATTGATATCTATAGTTATTTAGCGATATAGTTTTCTTGACCCTGTAACCGTAGCTGTTAGGATAAATTGTTCTCCTACTTCAGCGATGGTATCCGGGTCGGCTTCTCAGCTTTTAAACACTTCGACATGCTTCGCCAATTGTGGATTATTTTTCAATGCAGTCATGTATTTAATTTTCCCTTGATTAAAGAAAGCTTTTAAAAGCCACTAAAGGCGTGCAAAAACAGTATGTTATGAGCGATTTAGTTGTCTGTGATGCTTTGCATTGAGTAGATTTGTTGTGAAGTTTTTCCTCTTCCGGGTTTTAGAAGATATGTGTTTGGGCGTATGGATAGTGCAATCAAAAGAACAAGAAAATATATGTCCTCGCCAACCAGAGCTGGGAACTACTTAAAGTAAAAGTACTGAAAGTATTACTTTAAATACATCCAGTATTTACAATACTTTACTTAAAATACTTTTGAAAATTAGTACTTAGTACTGGTACTTGAAATACTTTTTTTCATAAAAAGTACTTGAAATACTTTTTGGTACTTAAAGTATCTAAAAGTATATAAAGTAACTAAAATACTTTAAATACTAAGTACATTACGTATGCGCAAGAACATATTTCTATGTGTTTTGTTCACTACTGCCAACAGAGTTTGAGTTGAGTTGAGTATAGATCAGTACTAAAGTTTTCGCTATCTATAGTTTTAATTTAATAGTTGAAGACGTAAATAAAGCTAAATCAAGACGTAATGCAGTATATTATGATGAACATAATTCATAATTCGTAATACACAATCATTTCATAATTTACGGACCCTCAAATCTTTGTATTATTCATTTGTGCGTAGCAAGCTGGAGTATGGATTACAAATTTGGAATCCTGTATATATCAAACATGTGCAAGCTTTGGAGAGTATACAGAAAAAAATTATAAGGTATTGTTGTACTAAATTTCACCATAGCCGTATTGATACGATTTATAGTTACTCCAATTGTCTAACTGAGTTCAGTGTTATTTCTTTGGAATGCCGTAGAAAAATTCAATCATGTTTATATCTATATAAACTTGTAAATAATCTAATTGATGATGCTCATTCGCTAGCTGACTTAAATTTTAGCGTACCTCGCTTAAACTCTCGGCGCAAGTTAACCTTCACATACAGCATCCCTAGAACTAATTACGAACTTCGATCTCCAATTAGACAGTTGTGTGCTACATTCAATACTCTGTCCATCTACAATAACAATCGTGACATTTTCAATGATGCTCAGTCCGGGTTTGGAAAGAAAATTATGAACTATTTCTTGTCCGATCTTTCGCACTTGCATTAAGTTATTCTTAATATTGTCATTTTTCATTTTGTCTTGTAACTACATTAAGTTATTCTTAATATTGTCACTTTTCATTTTGTTTTACATTGTATTATTCTTGTTTTTGTAAATAATCCTCTGTAATTGGGAACTTTTGTTCCTGTTGAGTGATTAATGATAAATTAATAAATAAACAAATAAACATGTTGAACAACTTATTTATTAAAGAATATTTGTACTTGCTCATCAATATTATAGAACTAAATGAAGAATTTTTCTATTCCAATGCGTGAAGTAGTAGCTACAAACATTAATCGCAGTATGTGAAGTCTGAATTTTAATAGCGATGCGTAAAATGCAATGGAGTCTTATGGAGTTTATTTTAAAACATTTTATATGCGTGAAGCCTTTTTTACACGCATGTGGACATACTTCTTCACTTATTTCACAAATATAGGTACTACTTTTTTTAAAATAGGTATAGTACTTTAAAATCAGTGGGTTACTTTAACTATCTTCTTCGATGAGAGTGATATACCTAAATTCGATCATTTTTGGTAATATTTTACCTGATTTCATAAAAGAATACTTAGTACTGGTACTGTAAGTAGGTAAATAAAAGTATTTAAAGTATTACTTTACTTAGTATTTAAATACTTTTCTTATAAGTATTTAGTACTTAAATACTTTTTTCGAGTACTGGTCACAGCTCTGTCGCCAACAACTATTGCAGAATCAAACGCAGATGAAACGCTGTTTGCCGTTGTTATTAGCACATCACATCTGCATCTGCTGTGGCTTGCTTGACCGTGAAGTTCGCAGCTTCAAATTTTAATTTTAACATTTCAATCAGACAATTTTTGTTTGTGTCATTGGCAAGAAAGTACTCTTATGACACGATCATAATCATAGTTTCGTCGAAAAGTATATTTATCGAAGCCAATGTCCGTGATCTTCGCAATCGCTCCGCATATTTCGTACCACGGTCCTCAGCATTTTCGGGATATCCGTCAAATATGATGATGGCATTCGAAGAATACTTTGACTGAACGAATACGACGTAAATATTACAACAAAGAATATTTTGATAGTTCAAGAATATTGATTCCAAGAATGAATCCGACAATTAATCCAATATTTAAATATTATTATTGTGCGAAGAATCCAATTCTTACTGTTTACAATTCTGAAATCTTGATAAGATAATTTTCTTTTTCTTTTCTGCGGATAGTGAATTTCTCTGATTTACTATTAAAGTTTAGTAGAAAAAAAGTAAAACTCCTACCAAACGGATAATTTTCTAGCATTGTTATGATGTTGTGTTGGAATGCAAACATAACCGTAAAATTGTTGATTACAACAAACGATTTTGATAACCTAATAATATTGATTACAAAAATGAATCTAACAAAGACAATTTCATCAATATTTAAATCTAGCATTTTTCGGAGAATCAAAAGTATATTTTAAACTTTAAAGCGTGTGCTACTTTGAAAATTATGCATTATGGAGGGCACTGGAATATAATTTTGCACGAAGGCGCCTTTTACACACGGAGCGACACTGCGGTCTGTATATAACGCGTAGCGCAATGTTTTCTACCAATGCACGTGTTGCGGTTCAATTCGCGGCGCTCGTACGCCGAAACTATTCGTCTGACAAAAAAAAAAATAATAAGACATCAATTATTGGAAATTTTCTGGAGGACAATTTTGTACGTAACTATTTTTGTCAATACATCAACCGATTAGGAGATATTTAAAAAAACGGTTTTTGGTGTCATTTTATCCAAAATGGCGCCATATCCCATTCCGGTACGAGGTCGCAAAGTAGAAATTCGGTTAGAGCACCTCAAAATCTATCTTCTTCTTCTTCTATAGCCCTACTATCCAAGATGGATATACGCTTCCTTTACTATTTTCCTCCATTCTTCTCTTTTTTTTGCTACATTTCTCCAGTTTGGGATCTTTAGCCGTTTCACGTCCTTCTCCACCTCTTCTTTCCATCTGCTTTTTGGCCGTCCCCTTGGTCTTGTTAGCATGGGTTTTGCATTGTATATTCTACTGACGTTTCTTGTGTCTTTCATTCGTGTTACGTGTCCTAGCCATCTAAGACGTTTTGATTTGATGACTGTGATTATGTCTTTATCATCGAAAAGTTCTGCGATCTCGAAGTTCATTCTCGTTCTGCAGTAGCCGTTTTCGTTTATTGCTCCAAAAATTCTACGTAGGATTTTACGTTCAAATATTCTTAGGGCGTTTTCATCCAATTTAAATATAGTCCAGGTTTCAGCCCCGTATATTACTACGGGTCTAATGATTGTTTTATATATATTAATTTTGACTGTTCTACTGGTGTTTCTTGATTTTATAAGATTTAGAAAGCTATAATAGCATTTATTTCCCAGAATAATGCGCCTTTTAATTTCTTCACTGATGTTGTTTTTGTTGTTGATTGACGATCCCAGGTATGTAAATTCGTTAACTACTTCGTATGTAACTTTATTAAACATTATATTTTGGATATTAATATTATTTCTATTATTTCTCGCCATGCTCATTATTTTAGTTTTATTTTCTTTAACATTAAGGCCGAATGATTTTGCTGCAATGTCAATTCTCGCCCAGATTTCTTCCATTTCTTGTAGATTTTTACATACTATGACTATATCATCCGCGTAAGCTAGGACAATATGCGCTTTTTGGAATATGGTTCCTTTAATGTTAGCTTAGGATTGTCTTAGTGCCTCAAAATCTATGACTACCAATTTTCAAAACTTCCGGTAAACTTTCCAGCTAAAACCACCAAATGATTGGACTACTATATATATAATATTTTTGTCATATCCATATGTCAATCAATAAAGTATAGGAAGTGGGTAGATCCGGAAATAAATAGGAATAAAAAAACCTTTCGTCAATTTTATATAGTTTGTATAAATTATTCGCTGATAATGAAACCTAATATTCTTGCAATTTAAATTCGCTTATTTTTTTTCAGTTTTCCTTGAATAGCTGGTATAACTAAGTATTATTTCATTTTATACAATAAAATATTTTATTTTATTTTTATAGGGTGTCGTGGCCGTGTGCCTGAGTGTCTGGTCGCGAATCTGGGGACCCGGGTTCGATCCCGACCGACGTCAAAAATTACATCGCATTTTAATGGCACAAAATTGACCCCTGTGGCGCACTCTCCGCGCCAGCAATGAGTGCCCGTGAGGTGACGCCTGGTAAGCGCCCGCATGGTACAAATATTCCATCATTAACGATATCTGTGTATGAAGCAGATTGGCACACCCAGCAATGTGTAGTATGCCGTGATGAAATATTTATTTATTTATTTTATTTAAATATTTTATAAAACATATCTTGCTATGTGTAATTAGAACGACAAAATGTTCATAATATTAATAAAATTGGCGAAAATTTTTGTGTTATTATTTGCAACATTAATTAAGAAAATAAAATTAAATTAAAGCGGGTGGTCCAATTGATGTGGGACGGGGACCGTATGAAGAAATATGCAATTAAATCGTAAAGAGAATAACATACATACATACATACATATACGTACATACATACATACATACATACATACATACATAAAATCACGTGTGTCCCATTTAGTGAGTTCGCACAACCCCGAAAATAATAACAACATGAACATCATACAACAAATCCTCACTCTTAAACATATTAAAGTGACCGATTTTCGGTAGGGAAATACCACATCCGGATCACAATAATAGTTACGAAACAATCATCCTTCGCCACACATTTCTGTCTAAGCACACTTCTTTCGTCTCGGTCACACTCATAATCGCATTCATACATGCTCTTATGCTCTTCCCACTTGGAAACTTTCTCTCTTTAAGCACTCTACCAACCACATCAATCCACTTACATACTTGTCGGCCATGCACGTTTAACAAGCCGTTCACTCACCATTCTCTTCACGTGACCAAACCATCTCAACTGACTCACACCAACTCTCTTAATAACATTGTTTCTAACCATACATTCTTCATACACCAAATTATTCATCACGCAATCCCGTCTTACATACCCACATACACCACGTAAATACCTCATTTCCACGGCAGTCACTCTCTTTTTATGCTTTTTCGTCCATGCCCAATATTCGCTTCCATACATCAAAGCAGGCACTAGCACTCTATTATATATACTTACCCGAGTATCCCTTGATATGTTATCGTTTCGTGCAAACGTACCCAGAGCACCCATTACTTTACATTCCGCATCCACTCTCCTTTCTATATCTCAATTAATTCGACCATCCTACGACATCATGCTACCCAAATATACAAATTCATTTACCTGCTCCAGTTTTACTCCATTCACCAATATATTGCACTCAGTCACCAATTTACTCCTTTCAAATACTAACACTTTGGATTTATCAACATTTAACACCAGATTTATACTTAATAATAACATTTATTATTTCTAAGCAGTGCTTCATACAATGGATTGGTACAAAAGTCATACAAAATTATTTGTAGTCTATAGAGTACATGCATATATAATATAATTTTTTTAAATAATGTATACATATATAAAAAACAGCATATACCATTTATTACATATTAATAATGACAAATTTTAAATTTAAATGAATTTAAAGGAATTTTTGATTTTAAGCTATATAGCCCTATTTACATTTAAAAGTAGCTATCACATATACACATATTTTAATTATAATGGATTCAGTGACATTTTGAACTATATAATGACCCAAATAACATAACAAAAGCAGATATAAATACCATTTATTAGCAATTAATAATTAATAATAAAATTCTATTTTATATGAATTTAAAGATAAATGAATTTAATGGAACACTTTACACTATATGTTTACCCAACTTAAATTATCGAAGTTAACCTGATATGGTTAACTTAAATTAATGCGAGAAAGTAATGTATTTTTAATTGTAACTCTGGATGGATGTTTATTCATTTAAATAAAAGCTTCGGATTTTCAGGGCAGAAATTGTATAATAGAAGATATGGTCAATTTTGTCTTTTGTTAAATTGGTAAATAAACTATAAAAAATTCTTTCAGTAAAGATTGGTGTGTTGTATCTATTCAGAAAGTGATCTCTAAGGTGTGCATACATAGGACACTCAAGGTAGAAATGATAGGCATTTTCAAATTTTTGTAAGTTACAAATTGTACATAATAACTCTGAATTTAGCTCGTATTTAATATTTTTGTAAAATATTTTAAGAGTTCTTTTTGAAGAAATGCGGATTTGTGAAATAATTTGTTGTTTAATTATTGGAATATTCATATTCAAATGTACTTCCATACCAGGACTACACTTTATGATCTTATAAAATAAACTATAGGTCGAGAGTTGGTTTCTGTCCAAGTCTTTTTTCTCTAGCGTATTCGTAAATTCATCTATAATTACATTAATTGATAGTTCGTTGATTGATTGATTTTCCCAGATATCATAAAAATTATTCTCGTATAAAAAGGTTTTCAGTTGGCTAACCCAATTTAGTTCCAATTTATTGTTTTCAAAAGACTGGTCGAGCACCCATTACTTTACATTCCGCATCCACTCTCCTTTCTATATCTCAATTAATTCGACCATCCTACGACATCATGCTACCCAAATATACAAATTCATTTACCTGCTCCAGTTTTACTCCATTCACCAATATATTGCACTCAGTCACCAATTTACTCCTTTCAAATACTAACACTTTGGATTTATCAACATTTAACACCAGATTTATACTTATTCTAACTACATGTATTCTCTCTATCATTCTCCTGAGTTGCTCTTCATTTTCTCCTAAAACAACTACATCATCAGCATACGCTAACCAGGCACTATACTTTCACCAATATGTACACCATTCATTTCACTCAACGCTCTCCGTCACAACACATCCATATACAAATTAAACAACCACGGAGACATACCACAGCCCTGTTTCACACCAGCATTTATACGAAACCAATCACTCAACTTACCATCTATTCATACAGCAGCCTCACTACCCTCATAAAACGCTCGAATCACTCCCAACCAGTTTCCATTTACACCGTATTCTCCGAGTACCTACATCCCACAAAGTCTCTGGAAGAACACTATCATATGCCTTATTTAAATCAAGAAAGCCACAGAACACCTTGTTCTTGTCAAGTGACTTCTCAACAATCATACGAAGAGCAAACAATTGATCGACATATCCCCTCTGAGGCAAAAAAAACGCCCTGAACGTCACTAATTTTTGGAATTGTTAAGGTTCGCGCCTTGCGAATAAAAACCTTACCAAAATTTTCCCTAGTACACTCAACAAACTAATCGCGCAAAAATTCGTACATTCACTCGAACTGCCTTTCCCTTTGAATAATAGGCAAATAACAGCTTTTTCTAATCTTCAGGAACCACACAACCAAACAAAACCTAAATAAATAAACTAAACATTAAAAACCTTCTCTCCTCCATACTTTAACATCTCATTTGTAATCCCATCCTAACCCCCAGTCTTACCATTCCGTACACGCGCCACTGCATCACGTACATCACTGTATATCATAATCATCTTCATTATCATTTTCACAGCCAGTTTTGTTACCATCATTCCTCTCAATATCATCTTCATACAAACCTATAAAATACTCCCACCATCTATTTCTTACATCTGATTCTTTCTACAATAACTCTCCATTCGCACTTCTCACAGATTTCACAACTCGACCACTTCCACCCCGCAGTCTCTTCACACTCAACCAAAACAGTAGTTTATTCGTATTAAACTCATTTGTCAACCTTTCACTCAGCAAGTCATCAAATCGCTTTTTACTTTCTCTCACCACTTGCTTCACCTATTTATTCGTGCTTCTGTACTCTAACAAACATTATTCACGCAAACGCCCAGGCGAATCCCCAACATTTAATAACTTCAAATATGCCCTGTTTTCTTAGCAAACTCTTCGTTCACCTGATCATTCCACCATGCATTTTTCGGACAAGAGCGTAATCTGGTTTCACCACAAACTTCTTTTGCACATTTGAGGAGGGAATCTTTAAATTTCATCCAAACTTCATTTATATTACAATCAAAATTATTCTCACACTCGGGCAAGGATTCATTCAATCTTTCAACATATTGAATTCTTACATCTTCATTCAAAGGAGCAAAAGGATTTTACGCGAAATATTTTCCCAGAACTTTTCACCTTCATTCTCCAAAATTTATTCAACCGCATTCGCGATACAACCAAATAATGATCATTCGTACCCAATTCAGCTCCTCGTTTCACACGCTTATCTACAACTATACTCTTCACTCGCTCATCATATAACGAAGTCAATCACACTACGTTTATTCTGAACCACATTCTCCTAGGTGTATATGTGAGCTAGCTTATGTTTAAAAATGGAATTCGAATTGAAGAGATTTCTCTTCAAACAAAATGAAACAATACTCTCACCATTGCCATTCACTCGACAATCACCAAATCGTCCCAATACATCTCAGATTTACTTCGTTTAACATCCACCCATCCATTTAAATCACCACACACTATAATTCTCTCACCCGGATCACACAAATCAATTACGCTATTTACCGAATTCCAAAACTGATATTTTTCAAGGTCACTTTCAGACTCTGTTGGACCATAAGCGGACACAACGAAGATTCGTATATAGCCTACCTTGAATCTCATCCAAGAAACTCGCGAAGAAGTACAGACATAACTTCGTACAAACGACTTCATTCTTTCACTCAGAGTATACCTATACCAAAATATGCCATCTACTTCTTCCTCACTACGTCCTTTCCTCATTACACAAAACATCTGTACTGTACATTCGCATTGCATTCATCAACTCATTTTCTTTCCCATTTATACCTCTAACATTCATTTCCCCAACTTACACTCATCATACATTCTCCATTTATGCTTCATTTATATAAAATAGAAATGTTAGAAAAGAAAGAAAAACGGTTTTTACCTCTCGCTAAGAGAGGTATTGGATTCATGCTAAAAATCGCATATCCAGATTTTATTGAATAATCACGTTTTAAGGTCCCTACAATCCGATTTTAACATTTTTACGATGATGTCTGTGTGTGTCTGTGTGTGTGCGTGATTGTGTGTGTGTATGTGTGTGGGATATTGGGAGACGGTTACTCAAAAACTATAAGACATTATATTTGTTTAACTACGTATTTCCCAATCGGACATTCATGGGAAGATCTGAAAAGGTTTTGGTAACAATTGGACAACCGAAAGTAGAAGATTCTTGAAAAAAAAAATCTTCTAAACATTATTTTTTGAAAGTTTTTCTTGGTAATATTAAAGAAAATTAAATTCTCTATCTGATACATTTAAATATTTTATTATATATTCTATAGATTTAGAGATAAAAGAAATATAATATATAAAATAATCTGTGGTATGATATTGTAATCTTGGGATGGTGATTTCATTTATACAAACATGCAGATTTTCACAATGATGTAGTTGTACGAGACAGTGTGATTCATTTTGGTCGCAGCATATTGAAATATTTCTTATTAATAATTTTATAAAAAAAATACTCGTTATAAAATTTTGTGGATGTTTACAAACTACTAAAAATGCAAATGTGTATTTTTATAATATACAGACAAGTAGAATGTCAATGTTTCTATTTTCAGTAAAAGTAAAGTACATTTATTTTTTTAATTTGTTAAGATTGTTGGCGTGGAGTTGCTGGAGCGTCAAAGTTCCGGTAGCTAATTTTGGAGTTAGGATTTAAAAGTAAACACAAATGATTGATGTTAATAAAAGTTTAATGACTTGAAGTGCTATGTACTGATAGGCATAAATTTACGGAAAATGAGTGTTTCGGAAATAGAAGTACAGAAGAGGTTCATGAGGCTAGTTAGACAGTTTCGGTGTAATCGACGCTAGACGTCGTAACGGCAATGACAGCATGAAGACGACGGTAGACACGGTTTAGAGGAAATGAGCGGCAATGATGAGTGATTATTAATAACTGCGGTTGGTGCGCGGGACACAATTTTGGGGCGTTTGCAAAATCGACACCATCGTCGGAACGGCGATGTCGGATCGTTTGTTGTAGCTCTGGAGATTTATACAATTTTCGCGACCTTCGACATCTGGGTTTGCACTTCAGACTGCGCTACTCGTAAGTAGATTAATGTCGCAACGGATCACCAGAAGTAACGATGTTTGCGCAATTATATGTTCATGACAACGATAACTAACGGATGATTAATCGATCGCGATGATTCCGCATTTATTCAGATACGACTATGGAAGATGCTAGCGGTTTACATTCAACCAGTGTTGCAACGGAGAGCGTTCTCGTAATGGACCACGACAAAAGACTTGTACTACTCCCTCTCGCGGAGAGCTCACGGATGGAATGCGAAGTAACTTGTTCACTTGGAATATTTTGTCGGTAGAAGCTGATTTAGCACGCTAGCTGTAGATAAATTGCAGCACGGATCACTCACTATGCTATCAACTGATATCCAAAATCGTATCGTCCGCCCGCATTTAATACGGATCTAACGACCTTGGTTACTTGTTGCTATTGTTTTGTTATTATTTATTTATTTATGTTTTTCTCTGAAGAAGGCAATAGTGTATGCTGCCGTAACGGTGAGTTTAAATAATAATAAAAATATACAGAACGTAAAGTAAAAGGTTGATTATTATTATTATTATTATATTATTGTTGAACCAGCTCTGAAAGTTAAATCGCATTCAATATGAATTTGTTAGAGTTTTATTTATTTAATACATAGGCCAATTGTGTTCTAATGTATTTTAGGACTTGAAACACGAAAAAATAGTTCAAATTATTTAGATTATCTAATTATTCCAGCGAAAAGTAGGCGGGAAGTCTTTCATCGATTGCAGATCATGATGCATAAATATTCGGAATACGGCATAGACATAAATTGGAAAACGTGAATTTAAATATTATAAAATATGTATGAAAAAAAAGGTTAAAAAATTATATAATCCATGCAAACCGGGAATTTTAGTAAGTGTAATTTACATAGTAGGTATATTCCTGAAACCATTTTGTTGGAAATCTATAATGTTTTCTATAAATTCATAATATTTCTCACAATTCGAGACATTCATATTAAGTTTTCGTATGAAACTCTAATTAGGCTGTGCAATGTATTTAAAACACGCTAAATAGCTAAAAGCTAAGAAAAAATAATTCTAGCATAAAAAATGAAAATAAAGTTATAAAAGTATTATTTAACCGGCCTCCTTGAATAAAACAAAAAAAAATGGTCATAAATCAATACTTTTGAAATATCTTGGATAATTGGAAAAGAAGTGTTATATGGTTTAAAAGAGAAAAAATTCCGTATGAAAATGAAAGAGTTCGAGTATATTTCTCGAAAATAAGAGATAAAAAAATGTGTAAAAAATCATCGATAATAAATGCATATTATGATTTTCACAAAATTTATTCTTCAGTATTAAATAATTCACGATTCTGAATGTTATAAAATGACGACAGAAACAGTTTATAACATAGTTACTAAGGTGTAGTTCATTAATCACCACGAGTGTCACGCTGTTAGATGAGTATTCAATGCTCTGTATAGGAGGGCATACTCTCCTAAGACGTAGAAGAAGAAGTAGAAAATAAAAAAAATAATGTGTATACATAAACACAAAATTTGTTGTCATTGCCAAATTATAAAATCCCTCTTTTTATAAAACGTCTAGTCGTTTCCACTGTGACCATGCGAATTGTAAACGAGTACCAGTAAAAATGAGTTTTCTGGGATAGGTCAGATTATGGTATATTTAGGGAAAAATCCAAGCTAATTAAATCTAAAATTATATTGCAATTATTGTCATTTTGAGAACGACTAAGAATCATAAACAAAGGCGGATTTTATAAAGCAATAATTTATTTGTTGAGTATTTTATTTAAATGAACAGTATTTTAAGCACAGAATTTTTCATAAATGGTCAGTATCAACAATACTTGTTCAGTACAAAAAATAAATGTTCGGTTAAATAATTTGTACTTGTTTAGTATAAATATTGAATGATCAGAAAATTAATATACGTTCAGTTTTTAAATTAAATGTTCAGTATTTTTCATAAATGTTCAGTATTAATAACAAATGTTCAATAAAATAATACTTGTTCAGTATAAAAATTAATTTTCATACGTAATATAACAAGTGATATGATTATCATCGATGATATTCTCGAGTGAAACCGAGCTGCAGATTTCACGAGTCCGAAGGACGAGATGAAATGTGCTGCTCCTGTTTCACGAGCAATATCTTCGATTATTAATCATATCACGAGCTTATATTTAATGAGAGAATATAATGAATTTTTGCAATATAACCTAACCTAACTTTTGATATACATATTCATATTGTATTAAAACATGGTACTTACTAGTTTTATTTAATATTTCGGAGTTTGAATTATTGATATTATTTATTTTTATACTCAAAATTAACTGTCAATGTCATAAATAAAGAAAACAAATCCCTTAGTAACGACTATAAAGACGGTGTTTATTTCTTTGTTTTTTATCATCGCTGTGATAACTTGTAGCTAGGGAGATTCTGAATGTTGATTGGCGGAAAACATATCACGTGACTAAGGAATTATATTCTCAGTAAAATAATACTTGTTCAGTATAAATATTCATTGTTCACTAAATTAATATCGATGTCACGACGTCAGGCGTCGTTTTTGAGTTTTCATCAATTCTTAAAAACACTCATCCGGAATTTACTTCAACGGGTATCGACGGTAGGCGTCATTTTTGAGTTTTTATGAGTTCTTGAAACTACTCATCGGGAATTAATCCCGACAAGTGTCACAATTTTTTGAATTTTCATCAATTCTCAGAACCACTCATCGGGAATCAAATTCGATGGGTACTGAAAGATACCGATGCCCATTGCCCATTTCAGATAGTAACAAAATATTTACTAGGGTTACAGGGTCCAACAGAACTAATTTTTGTCCAATATTATATTCCAGCCCCTTCTTGAACCCAATTAAAACCACGGTAAATGTAGTTCCTGGCATCCTTGAAAAGATAGGGATGTTATATTAAGCGTCGATGGGAGCCAACACTGGGCGAAGCGGACTGATCGCCAGTGTAGCGGTTGGTATATGAAATTATTTCTTTGTTAAGTAAAGATAGGTTTGAGTGCCAGAACGGAAAAAATATGAAAAAAAACTGAACAAAAATGTTTTTTTACTGAACTAATAAAACTGAACAAAAATATTTTTTTATTAAACAAATGATACCGGATAAATATGAAAAAATACTGAAGAAAAATGTTTTTTTTACTGAAAAAATATTACTGTAGTGAACAATTATTATTTACACTGAACATAAAATACTGAACAAAAATATGTTAAATAAGGAGAAAAATTTAATTTAAAATTATGAACGTTTAAATACGTGCCATTTTATAATCTAGCACATTTTTTTTGTTTAATATATGTATACATAAGAGAATATTATAATAGGATTTTTTCTAAAAATATAAAGGAAAGACTACCTGTGTATTAAGGCCGACGTAGATGAGTGGATTATAGCAGATGCTGCTCTTAGCAAAGAGTGCAGGGATGATAGCTACAGCAGGACTAATAAATTCTGGGTCTCCGAACTGAGTGAGCAACGCCAGAACAGAGTATGGTGTCCAGGCCACCAGGAACGCCGCAATCATCACAGCCACCATGTTCGTCACGCGCCCCTCTACCTTATTTACTCGTCCCATACGCAGTGTGTTCTGGAACGGAATACACAAACAATTAAATATTGAACTCCTTACTACTTAATGAAATATGTTGGATGTATTTGTTACGATAAAAGTGAAAAAATTCGCCGAAAATGAGATTAAAATACCATAAAATAGTTTATATAAATATACGAAGATGAAAGGAATATACGAGTACATTAGATTTTGATCTTCCGACTAGCAAAATAACACGGAGTGTTCTAATTATATATATATATATATATATATATATATATATATATATATATATATATATATATATATATATATATATATATATAGTGTGTTAATTAAAAACCTGGCCGTAGGCATTTAACATGGGAAATCAGTTTTTCCTTGCGCAAAAGTTCCCAAATTATTTTAGACAAAAATACTTCAAATAAATGTTGTAGAGAACGAATTGAACGAAAATCACAAAACGCAAACATTTTTGACAGTTAAGATGGTATACAATTGTTCGTAATTTTGTTTGAGTTCCATGGCTACCGCTATAAATCAGCTATCCCCTGAAAAAATTAAAATTGATTTTCTCGATTATGAAATGTCAAAAATAAAATCTTATTACTAATTCGGGTGCAGAATTTAATTCTTTACATCATTTATTTGAAGAATTTTTGTCTAAAATAATTTGGGAACTTTTGCGCAAGGTAAAACTGATTTCCCATGTTAAACGCCTATGGCCAGGTTTTTAATTAACACACTATATACATATATATATATATATATATATATATATATATATATATATATATATATATATATATATATATATATATATATATATTCTACAGGGTAAGTTGTAACACCCGAAAAAAGCAGTTAGAACTCATTGAAACAAACAACTTTTATTAGTTAAAATTTTTGATTTGGAGCCGCAGTTCATAGTTATTGGCGTTTTTTCGTTTTTCGAAAAATGGTCATTACTCCCTTATTTCAAGGGGATCGTCTAGTTGAACAGCAATTGCTATTTGAAATCTTTGACAAAGAAGTGGTGTGCGGTGCGGGGTATTTAAGCCCACCACTTATTTGTAGTTGATCACTTATGTACTACAAATGATTGAACTATCCTACCCTCTACCGCGCTGGGCTACACCTTTAGAGATAAGGGATCTTAAATTTGTATACCGATGCTGAATTGTAACCAGCGTACATACAGCATGATGTACAGTCCATACGATTTAACTTGGCGACCCAAAAGAATGTAATTCAGTTCACTATTCCTAAGTTGCGTTTTGTCAAATATTTACTTTTACTACGATGCCGCACAGCTTCAGAAGTGAAATAGTGATTTTACAATGTTTTATTGCCTTACACAAAGCAAATTTCATCCTAATACACTCAAACTCGGGGTGTCAGGTACTTTTCAACCCAAGAAGTTATATTCATACATAAGCGTTGGTGCATTTTTTTCTCAATAGCAATAGAAGTTTTATTTTCTTAACTTTATTAATTTAAAAAATAATTAATTATAATATGATTTATATAATAAATAATTCATTCCAATATTTGTAATATTTTTTTTTGTATAATTTCTTTTTTTTTTGTAATATTCGTTATTTTATTGAACTTCATTTTTCTTCGTTACGCCTATGGATTTTATAACTTTCCCATTACCGCAGTGATAATGTGAATTGCCCCAACTCGCCAAGTTACATCGCATGGACTGTATGTACGCTGTTGTAACTTTCGGCGAGGTAGGTATTCTCTGCTTGTCATTTATATTTTTAATAGCACTTTTACTGATAATAATACAACTATTTGTAATTTTAATCGCAAATCAGAATATGAAAACAAGTAATTTAAATATTATTCATATATCAAAAGTAAACATTTGTAAACAAATTTTATAAATTAAATAAAAAAAATATAAAAACTATAATTACCTAAATACTTGCGCACATATAAAATGTCATGAATTATACTTGGATACACTATGAAACAACAATATAATAATTATGTTGCATAAAACAATGTACAGCTCTCCCAGTCACTCGTGGCAGTTAAGCAGTGGTTCTGCACAGAGTGAGAAAGTATTCGGGTTGGAAAGAGAAAGGTAGTACGCTCGGAAAGTACAATCCGTGTAGCAAGTTGTTTCATTAGTTAAATATTTGTGATGAAAAATAAAAAATAACCCTGTTTTAAAAATGAAAATATCTCATGAAATTTGATGAACATTTTGTTGTTTTTATTTTTATATAAAGAAATATACAAAAATTTAAATATATGCGTTTAGACATTGCCTGGAAATGGGAAAATTCCGTAGTAAAAAAGAAAGTATCTGGTAGTATAAATATATTTATATATATACAAATTACACATATA
The DNA here is from genome assembly GCA_951394225.1 of Harpalus rufipes. Classification (NCBI taxonomy): domain Eukaryota; kingdom Metazoa; phylum Arthropoda; class Insecta; order Coleoptera; family Carabidae; genus Harpalus; species Harpalus rufipes. The sequence goes on from OX596276.1 coordinate 32,810,420, forward strand.
GTCAAAAAATTTGACTCTGTCGGGTACAGTAATAAAACTATAAATGAACTATAAATATCGCAATTATGATAAAGCGGCATATTCTTTACTTTCTGCAGTATAATACTGTTTGGCATCGGCCCATATTTTTGAGCCGCTCTATTCATGCATTGAATCAAACGTCTACCAGGTATGTATAGGAAAATAGCCGTACAGTCCTTTAACATAAATGAATAGAGCGGCTCAAAAATATGAGTGCGTGTCGCGCAGTCGACAACCACGCCATCGAATAGCCGTAGCATCGAAAAACCGTGCCATCGAAAGTCGCCACGTCGACACCTACCCCCACCACAGGCCGTAGCTACGAAAACCGTCACGTCGAAAGTCGCCACGTCGACATCACCCCCCACCACTGACCGTAGCTACGATAGCCGTCACATCGAAAGTCGCCACGTCGACATCACCCCCCACCACCGACTCCCCCACCTAATCAACACTGAGTCTTTCAAAACGTTAATTCAGCTGACTCGCTATAACATAGTTTGTACTTCATATTATTTACGTTAGATGGCACCGCCATGTACGAGTTTGTAATGGCATTTACTCAAATTATTAAATGGAATAAAATATCTATTTTTGTAAACACTTTAATGTTACAAAATATAAAACAGTTAAACATTATATTATAGACAACAAATATATGTGTGTATTTTAAAATAGTGTAGGTATATAATATTGTATGTTTAAATATGTTTTAAAATAGGTGAAATATTTACCATTTTATTTTAGGTTTGTTCATAGAACGGTTTGAAACCGTCAGCAACCGTCAGAGGCATGCGCAGTTACATAAAAGCGTTCGCAGAGTCACAAATTTCCAACTCTAATTATTAGTTCAATGTTCATAGAAACTTTCTGACTGGTTGCTGATCGGTTGCCAACTATCAGAATAATTTCCAACTCGGAAGGAAATTTTAAATTTGAGGCTTGCGCACTTACACTGTCTTGACAAGACATTTGTATTTGTTTTGATTACAGGTTTTGATTTCATTTAATGTTTGGTTATATACTTACAAATAAAATAAATTAGTAAAATAAATATTTTACTGTACGTAAATCATTGTAAATTAATGTAATAAAATAATAAAAGACTGACTCACTGACAAGTGTCACTACAGTGATCGATAATATCGATATATTTACTACCAAAATTAAGCAGAGACATTTATTATTCATTTTAAAAAAGTTAAGTGACATAATGCTGTTCACAGAAGAATTCAAACAATTTGATTTGCAACCAGTTTGAAACCACGCATGCGCACTCAAATTCAAACTCCAACCGTTGGAAATATGTTCTATGAACAAACCTTTTATAATGCAGATTTATAAATTTGTTTTAAATATTAGAGAAAAAACAGTAACATGCTATTAGAATTGTTTTAAAATTTAACACCATACTAAAAACTAGATTGAAATAAGGAAAAAAATACATACTCGGTAAGTTTCACAAAATTTAAAAGATTCTTATTTGCAATTTAGGCGTTGCTGCCATCATCAGAAGAATTACAAGAACGAATTTTAAAATTCAGAATGCTCACACAGGGTGGTTAAACATAGTGCAAAGATTAAAGAATTCTAGGGAATACTGAGATTAAACACTCCAGAATCGGAGATGGACAAAGATCTAACTGTTCGTTCATAAGGTTATAGCCATTAAGAATAGCTTTCTTGATTTCGAAGGATTCCAGGAAAGTTAATCTTGGCCTTTTCCTTTCTCAATGCAGAATACTTAAATTGTCTTTATTACATGTATGTTGATTTTCTAATAAATTTTAGGCTACATTTGAATTGGTTTTATTGTTTTTAAAACTGTTCATGTGTTCATCGCATCTAATGCTGAAATTACGAGCTGTTTGCCCAATATAATATAGTCACAATCATTGCAGTTTATTTGATAGATACCGTACTTTTTATAATTATTTTGGGACAAAATTTTATTATTGACTAGTATTGTTTTCAAATTATTTTTATTATAGAAACCGCATTCTATATTAATTTTTCTTAGCTCAAAGGATCATTTTTCACTGAATTGTTTTATATATAAGTTCGTACCTCTCGCTAAGAGAGGTATTGAATTCATGCTAAAAATCTCATATTAATTTTATTGAATAAGCACGTTTTAAGGTTCCTAGAATCCAATTATAAAAAAATTACGATGATGTCTGTGTGTGTGGATGTGTGTGTGTGTGTGTGTGTGTGTGTGTGTGTGTGTGTGTGTGTGTATGTGTGCGAAGACGTTGTAGGTACGATTTCTGAAATTCTATAAGACCAAAGACCTGTGTAACTACGGATTCCTCAATCTAATGAGAAGAGTTGAATAGGTTCTGGTAACAATTGGACAACCGGAACTGGTAGTTTCTAAAAAAAATCTAAATATTATTTTTTGAAAATTTGTTACTGCAAATTATAAAGATAATTAAATTCTCAATCTGACACAATTAATTTTTTCATTATATGTCCTACCTATAGGTTTAGAGATATAGTATATAATAATATAGAATAATCTGTTGTAATAAATCTCGTTGCCCAAAAAAGTCCATGGATATCAATTGAAATATTTAAATGTTTGTAATTGACAGATAAATGCAAATTGTCAGTGTCAAAAATTTGCATTACTGGAAGATTTTTCTGGGAGGTACGAGTACATTTAATATATCTTATTGTATTATGAATTAAATATGTTTTTTTTAAATTATAGGTATATTAATATTACATATCAGTGGAAGAAAATTTGTAATCAAGCCATGGGCCTGCACGGCCTGTAGAGCTAAATTATTATTATTAATATTACATATATCCTTAAGAAATACTGCTAATACTGTCAATGAATTTGAAGAATTTTGAACATATTAGAAGAGTTGGACAAAATTCGTCATAGAACGAAAGAAGAGATAATTTCAATTATTTGTGTGTACAAGAAATGTTAAATTCGTTACTTACACGGCGCGAGCAGTCATGTGACTTTGTTGGTCTTGGCAAGCAGATATGAGGATCCGTGTCAGAATGACGGCTAGTAGTTATGTACATAGATGTCAAAATTGTCTTAAATCATAATTTTTCATTCAAAATATTCTGCTATTTATTTGTTATGTGTGTATGTGTATCTCAACAAGGTATCTGATATAAAAAACTTATTATTGAAACAGGTGATTTTTATGGATCATAATATTTTTAGTCATAATAAAATAATTTATTTAATTAAAATAACTAACATAACATGTAAATATTACAGATATACTTCCAAAAAAAGAAATTTCATGGAAAAAAAATGAAAAACCTTAGATTTTAAAAGTAAAACAAAACTAAAACATAATAATCCTTACACCATTGGAAAGAGAGAAAAATAAGTATTTTTTTAAAGTAAAAATCCAATATGGGCCCATTTAAAATAAGAAAGTTGCTATTAATATCTTGGAAACTGCCATCTTGAATTTTATTCTAACATCAGTTTAAGTTTTTCTCATCAAATCATGAAACTTTTATATGAAACATTTTTTTTTTTGTATCTTTTACAATTACGGAGTTATTTGATATTTTCTAAAATCGTGATTTTCAATTTTTTTTTAATATAACTTTCAAACATTTCGGAATTTTAATTAGTTCTCAGCGGAATCTGAATGAGCATTCAAAACTGTAATATTGCCTATTTATCCGACTTCGTAGCTCTTATAGTTTCGGAGCTCCCAATGGTAGCCTAATTAATTTGGGACATCTGTATACAGGTTGGTTGGTTTTTCATTGTCCAGCTTATATCTTCTGAAATATATAAGATACAAGAAAAAGTGAAATGTAGGAGTTGTCTAATACAACTTAATCCATAATTTAGCATACACATTTTTTCCATGGCCTACTAATTTTGTTTGATTTTTTAAATGGAATAGCCTGTATATTTTTAATGAAAGATTCAAAATCAATTTCCCTTTATAATGATTTATAAAAGTAAGGTTTTGCTTTTAAATTATGTCTGATAAAGAAAATAATAAAATGATAATAGTTGGCTGTGATATTCTATTATTTACCTTGTACACATGTCATAGATCTAATAGTAGTGTTTATTAGTGAAAAAGACGTTGATAATAATAATAATAAATTTATTTATATAGTAATATCAGTAATAAACATTTTAGTCTTATTTTACCTGCGGCTGATCTTAGAAATATACCTAATAAGTAATAGCTTCAACTGTATGCCTTTTTAATTTTAAATATTTCATTTTGTGAGCCAAAATTCATGCAGAGTACAACGGATTTTATATATAATTTATAAATCGTCAGTTAAAAAAAATTATACCATAAACGTTTTATAACACAATAACCCAACGGCAAGGGTATGTAAATTATTTTGTATTTAATTGTAATATTACTGCTTTTATATTGTATATTCATACAGTTTTTCGGAGCAAGCATGTAACCATTTTATACATTTTACTATTTGTAAAACAAAAATTATTTTGAGTTTTGAGTATAAAATCTACGATGTCATTATATTTATAGCACAGGTCTCCAAATTTTGACTATTAATCTCCAAATTATACCTCCATACAGATTTTTATCTTCTATTTAGCAATGTACGAAAAGGACATACTATATACCGGTACATTTTCTAAATATACCTAACAGCTAATAAAATATTTTGTATAAACAATTAATCTCTATAAGTATTTTATTCTAATTTTTAGTATTGAGAGTGTTTAAATTTTAATACAATTCTAATATAATAGCATGTTTCTGTTTTTCTCTGCATTACAAAATAAAATGGTAAATATTTCACCTATTTTAAAACATGTTTAAACATACAATATTATATACCTACACTATTTTTAAATACACACATATATTTGTTGTCTATAATATAATGTTTAACTGTTTTATATTTTGTAACATTAAAGTGTTTACAAAAAAAAATATTTTATTCCATTTAATAATTTGAGTAAATGCCATGACAAACTCGTACATGGCGGTGCCATCTAACGTAAATAATATGAAGTACAAACTATGTTATAGCGAGTCAGCTGAATTAACGTTTTGAAAGACTCAGTGGTGATTAGGTGGGGGAGTCGGTGGTGGGGGGTGATGTCGACGTGGCGACTTTCGATGTGACGGCTATCGTAGCTACGGTCAGTGGTGGGGGGTGATGTCGACGTGGCGACTTTCGATGTGACGGTTTTCGTAGCTACGGCCTGTGGTGGGGGGTAGGTGTCGACGTGGCGACTTTCGATGGCACGGTTTTTCGATGCTACGGCTATTCGATGGCGTGGTTGTCGACTGCGCGGCATGCTCCGAAAAATATGGGCCGAAGCCAAACAGTATTATACTACAGAAAGTAAAGGATATGCCGCTTTATCATAATTGCGATATTTATAGTTCATTTATAGTTTTATTACTGTACCCGACAGAGTCAAAAAATTTGACTATAGCACCCTAGCCCTAAGGACCTAAGGGGACATCCGGCTGACTATAAAATTTTATTACCTATTATATATTTTTTAACAAAGCACGATCCGCTATTCATTTTGTACATAATTAAAAACTACTCAGAACAATATTCAAATTCATCGCTACTCTTACCACTGTCATTATTCACATTAATTATTAATTGATCAATAACTTCATCAATATTGCCTTCCCTAGCTAAAAAATCCTGTTCACATTGTTTTACATGAACACACCGAGATCGCCATTCTTCCGAAGAAAAAGAATTAAAAAATCCTTCTAAAAGTATTTTTACATTTTCTAATTTAAATGTAACATTTCTTTTCGCCACATATTGTTTCATCGAAGCCCAAACTAACTCAATGGGATTTAAATCGGGATGATATGGTGGTAATCTCAAAACATCATGTCCATGTTCACGAATTTTTTTGTCTATTGCAAATGTTTTGAATCTCGGTTTGTTTTGTAAAACCAAATGGTATGAATCCGATTTGAGCATACTTATATCAGCATTAACATTTCTCGCTCGTGACCAGTCGACTATAGCTTTTTTATTCTCATTAAATCCAGGAGCATTGTCCACCTAGACATTAATTTACAAATTACTTTTTATTTACCTGCAATAATGCTCTTCTTTTTTTTGACAAATTCGGAAAATTGACCTCTCAGAGATGCCAGTTGCAGATGATACTCGTTTTGCAACATTGCATAATGAAATAATTGGAGCACCATTTTCACTTTCCCTCTTCAAAAAATCAAAAATATTACTAATTATTTCGCGACTTTGGCTACTGGGTGCAATTTACTTTTAAAATCCATTTTCGCACAGACTGTACTACAAGTGATATTCGCTCTACAAAATCAGATGTGGAATAGTTTTATTGGTAACTTTCACCCCCATTCTAGCGCGTTGTCACTGCGCATCTTGTGTCAACTGCCACGAGTGACTGGGAGAGCTTGCACTAGTCGTTTTTGAAATGACTAGTTAGGTAAATTGTAAAATTTGAAAGAAATAACAAGTAGAATCATGGACATCTCACACTAATCGAACAGTATCATCATGAAATTTAGAGAGAAATCCATAATTTATTTTTATTATAACTGAATTTTAAATCTTCAGTGACTACAATTTGTAATATAGAAAATAACAAGCCGTTCTACAAAACGATTGAATTCCTAGGATAGGATAAGCAATATTTTTTTTTGTAATTGTATAATAAAAAAATATAAAACAAAGAAGAAAGTTGACATAAATAAGATACAAATATTAAAAATACATTATTTTCTAACATCTAAAAAGGACGTTCAGGGTCTCTAATTGGCAGGTTTCGAACATACCTTGAGTCAAGTTCAGGTAGAGCACAATTTTTATAAAAAATGTAAATTTTTGTTCCATTTTCTCTAACCAAAAATTATTATCTTGCATGTAACAATTCCAGTTGTTATATATCAGGTGAATCATTATTATCTATGAACACAAGTAACCTTCTGAAGATGATTTCGAGTTTTATTTAATTAGTTTAGGGAAGAGAAATATAAGAGCAACGTAGACATCAAGTCTTATCTCTCTCGCTTTAGTCGAAATGGCCAGTCCGCAAAATTCACCAGTAGTTAAGTAACCTTCTAAAGAGGATTTCGCGTTTTAATTAAATAGTATATGAAGTGAAACATACGAGTAACGTAGATTTCAAGTGTGGTCTCTTTCGCATTAGTCGAAACGGCCAGTCCGCAAAATTCACCAAAAGCAACCTTCTGAAGAAGATTTCGAGTTTTAATTAAATAGTATAGTAAAGAGAAACATAAGAGCAAGATAGATTTCAAGTCTGGTCTCTTTCGCATTAGTCGAAATGGCCAATCCGCAAAGTTCACCAAGAGTACAGTAGCCTTCTAAAGATGATTTCGAGTTTTAATTAAATAGTTTATTACAGAGAATCATAAGAGCAACGTAGATATCAAGTCTGATCTCTTTCGGTTTAGACGAAATGGCCAGGCCGCAAAATTCACCAGAAGTTAAGTTACCTTCTGAAGATAATTTTGAGTTTGAATTAAATTGTATATTACAAGGAATCACAAAAGTCATGCAAATTCCAAATTTGATATCTCTCGTTTTATTAGAAATGGCTAGTCCGCAAAATACTCCAGGAGTAAAGCAACCTCTGCGGAGGTGATCTCGATCATCTTCCTGTTTTGTATACCACAGATATTCAAAAATAACTAATGTTGTGATTTAATACTATAGAACCAATAATTATGACCAGTTTGCTTTTTTGTGGTCCGCAAAATAGAACTTCCCTCTTTTTCATACTTACCTAATTTATAATCCTCCACACCTGTGTAGAATTTGCTAAAAGTTATCGGTAAAATTTTCCTGTAGGGCCAACGACTTTTGCATTGTTAATAAGGTTAATTTAATTATATTAAAAAAAAAAGAATTATAATACAAGAATGTTTGATTCTATTTTGTATGCAATCATATTTAAAGCATTAATTTTTAATAAAATAATATGATAGTTACCTTTAACTACAAATATATTAATTATATGCATTTTTCAATAATTTTTCTTCCTATAGAAATTTCATAACTCTAGCTGTCGACCGCCAGAATACAAGATAAATTCTATTGGCTGACAAAATACCCTCCCGTACGTGCTCACCCTCGGCTATACTAGGGCATGAGAATTCTGTAGCATTGAAAATACACAAAACACGTATCAGCTTTTTACTAATCATGGGAGTATTTGTCATTTATTTGTAATAAAATTTAAACCCTCGCTCTTAAAAACATGGAATTAGGTTCGTTACTTTTTATATTTTTTAAATATTTATTCCTTATTCGAAAAATGAACATCAAAATTAGCCAAAAATTAATAATTTTAGAGCTTTGCCACAGATATATGAAAAAATAAAATGTTACAGACTTAATATCAAGTTTTCTTTAATAAATATGATAACAATAAGTTACAAATTCGTAACAGATTTTACATAATTAGCAAACATTTAGAGCCTCTTTCTTCAGAGTTCTTTTTAGTACGACAGTGAGTGGAGACGTATAATTCGTATTTCGTACAGTTTCATCTTGGCTCATTCTTGTCTTTCATATTTTTTGACGATAAATCTTTTTTGGATCTTTCTCTACAATTTGTTGTACGAGTAGTATGTCTAGTTTCCTTGCAACGTGTATTTACGTGTTTACAATTCGTTTCAACATGTCAAATTTTGTTGCAAATAAAACAACAGGTTGCTGTTTTCTTTGGAAAATCATTTTTCTTGCTTGTTAAAACGGTTTCTGCTTCTGTTTGTGAAACACTTTTATATCTTATAATAATTTTACTTTGATCTCTTCGCCGCTTATTTCTATTACAGAACTCTCTGCACCCATTATCATCGGTTGGTATTCTTTGGGTAAACCCGCTAGAAGTATTGTTCGAACCCAATTCGTTTTCTATTTATAACTAATATTATTCAATTTATGTGCTGTTGTAATAATTTTGTTAATATAATCATCAACAGACTTGCAATTGTTTAATTTAGTGGATACCAATGTTCTTAAAAGACCTACTCTTCTAGTTAATCCGTTGTCTTCGAAAGCTGTTTCCAAATTAAAGCATGCATCTTTAGCAGTTTTAGAACAATTCGAATGTGAATAATTGATGGGATCTACGCATAGAATAATTTTAGATTTTGCTGTCCTATCCTTTTATTATCTACAGCTTCATTGGGATCGGAGCCTACACGTTCTTTGGGAACGGCATCCTCTATTACTTTCGATAAGTTATCCAATTTTATATAAGCTCTCATTGCAATTTTCCAAGTAGAATAGTTCTCTCCCTAGGAGCTTCTCGATATTTAGAAGATATGCCATTTTTCTTTTTATATTTAAACTACAACAAATATACCTGTATTTATGTCAAACACAATTCCCTGTGCTCATAATCTGTTAAGATTATAATTTATTTAATTCAGAAACACAGATTAACTTGTATCATATTTATTTTTATTTAAATTCAACATTGACAATCTATCAATCATAACAATATTTATTTATCTTTTGTTTCATATAAATACAACTATATATACAATTTACATTTCATGGCTAAGTATTATTATTAAAAATTATGTATGCTTTCCGTTCACTAAAACAATATATAACATTTCTAAGGTGTCTTTTGTGCAATTTGGATGCTTTGTTAATAACCTTGATATTGTAAAAATCAAACGTAACATTAATTACAAGACTGATATAGATAATTTAGTAATAGTATAATTTACCAAAATATTATTACCCATAACGTTAATAATCCATAAAATATTGTTCACAGTCTTAACTAGTTTTCCAACATCACTTGGATGTTTGTAATTTGACTACGTTAAAGGTTCATTTCAGTTAATTTAAGTATTCTTAAAACACTTTTATATTGGACAATATTAATAAATCCTTTTTACTTTAGTTTACTTGGTTGTCCTTGAATTATATTTTTCTCGCATCGTTGATAGCGCATGTTATTTACAGGAGCGTGAACGTAGCAGCAACATATTTAAAAAAAAATACAAGTGTACTTAATCGATTGTATTTCGTTTGTATTTCATTGTATTTTACTAAATATTATTTGTATTGCGCAATTAATGTTAATAAATTGCATATTATTAAAAAAAAAAATCAACGGGAAGTTATGAAAATATCATTTTTATGCTGCCAAGGTTACGCTAGCAGCAAAGTTTACGTATTTTTTCTTAAATTTCACATATCGTTTGTATTTCGTTTGTATTTGTATTTCTAGTAAAAATTATGAAAAAAAAATTATCGAAAGAAAGGCAATTTAAATTTTATACTGCCAAGTTCACGCTACGCTAGCAGCAAAGTATGCGTAATTTCTTTTACATATTTCACAGATCGTTTGTATTTCGTTTGTATTCCATTGTATTTCTAGTAAAATTTTTGAAAAAATAAATAAATTATACGAGTAGTTTTGACAATACCAGTTTTATGCTGCCAAATTTACACTAGCTAGTTTACGTATTTTTTGTTAATTTCACAATTTGTTTTTTGTTTGTATTCGATTGAATTTCTAGTGAAATTTATGCAAAAAAATTGCACAGACCCAGCAAACACATATACAGAATGCCCGGATTTCGAAGGCCAACAATGGGATCTCGGAAACTGTAAGAGATACGACTTTGGTTAAATGGGACATGTGGTGCGTCTTTGAGGGGTCATCTCAGATGTTTTGCCAAAAATTCCCATGGGAGTCAAATTAGCGACGCGTCGATCAGCGGCACAGCAGTGTATGTCTATCGTTCTGTAAAACCGTCCGGCAATATAAAAATATGTATAATCATCAATTTAAAAGATTATGTGCGCAAATTTGTGATGTATGCGGTCAAATTAGATAGCTGCATACATATGTTAGCTAATTTTTTAACTAAATTATTAAATAGTATCATACTATCTCCTGCATATACTTATACATATAATAGAGAAATACAACAACCCTACGAGTTGGACAGTGATTTTATTGTACTAGGGTAGTTAGCAGGATCCCTAACTTCCTTATTAAATATATTTTAAAGTGTTACAAATAAATAATTATAATAATAAATTATTTCATCCGCGAAGATTATAATTCTAACGATTACGGGTAAATGATAACACCACTACGGGTTAACCAGCAATTCTATTATGCTCGTATGGTTAACAGCACCCCTAGCTTCTTTATTCAATATATTTTGAATAGTTGCAAATAAACAAATTTTAATAATATATTATTTTATCTGCTAAGATTATAGGTACAATTCTCCTACGAGTTAGCCAGTAATTATATTGTGCTGCGGAGGTTAGCAGGATCCTAGCTTCCTTACAAAATATATTTTCAAGGGATACAAATAAACAATTTTAATAATAAATTATTTCATTCGCGAAGAATATAATTTTAACGATTAACTGACCAAACCTCTACGGATTAGCCAGCAATTATATTGTGCTGGTGAGGTTAACAGGACCCCTACCTTTTTTATTAAATATATTTTGAAGTGTTGCACATAAACCATTTTTAATAAAAAAATATTTGATCTGCTAAGATTATAGATACTTCTGACAATTAAGGGTAACAGACAACACCCCTACGGGTTAGTCAGTAATTATATTATGCTGGGAAGGTTAACAGGACTCCTAGATTTCTTATTTAATATATTTTGAATTGTTAGAAATAAACAATTTGTAATAATATATTATTTCATCTGCTAAAATTATAGGTACTTCTGACGATTAACAGTAACAGACAACACCCCTACGGGTTAGCCTGCAATTCTACTGTGCCGTGGAGGTTAACAGGACCCCTAGCTTCCTTATCAAATATATTTTAAAATATTACAAACAAACAATTTTTAATAATAAATTATTTCATCTACTTTTTGATACTTCTGTCGATTAAGTCTGCCAACACCCCTATGGGTTAGCCAGAAATTCTATTGTATTGAGGGTGGTTAACAGGATCCATATCTTTCTTATTAAATATATTTTGAAGTGTTACAAATAAATAATTTTTAACAATAAATTAATTCATTTGCTAAGACTATACTTCTGACGATTAAGGGTAACTGACAACACCCCTACGGGTTAGCCACCAATTCTATTGTGCTGGGGTAGTTAACAGGACTCCTAGCTTCCTTATTAAATATATTTTGAAGTGTTATAAATAAACAATTTTTAATAATAAATTATTAAACATTGTTTAATTGTAACACTTCAAAATATATTTAATGAGGAATATAGGGATTCTGTTAACCACCTCAACTCAATAGAATTGCTCACTAATCCGTAGGGGTGTTGTATTTTCTCGTTAATCGTCAGAAGTATAATCTTAGCAGATGAAAAAATTTATTATTAAAAATTGTTTATTTGTAACACTTCAAAATATATTTAATAAGGAAGCTAGGGGTGCTGTTAACCATCCGAGCATAATAGAATTTCTGGTTAACCCGTAGGGGTGTTGTCACTTACGCGTAATCATTAGACTTATAATCTTCGCGGATGAAATAATTTATTATTATAGTTATTTATTTGTAACACTTTAAAATATATGTAATAAGGAAGTTAGAGGTCCTGCTAACTACCCCAGTACAATAAAATCACTGTCCAACTCGTAGGGTTGTTGTATTTCTCTATTATATTTATAAGTATATGGAGGAGATATTATGAAACTATTTAATAATTTAGTTAAAAAAAAATAGCTAACATGTATGCAGCTATCTAATTTGACCGCATACATCACAAATTTGGGCACATAATCTTTTAAATTCATGATTATACGTATTTTTATATTGCCGGACGGTTTTACAGAACGATAGACATACATTGCTGTGTCGCTGATCGAAATTTTTACTAGAAATACAATCAAATACAAACGAAATACAAACGATCTGTGAAATTAAAAAAAAATACGCATACTTTGCTGCTAGCGTGAACTTGGCAGCATAAAAATAAAATACAATTTATTAACATTAATTGCGCAATACAAATAATATTTAGTAAAATACAATGAAATACAAACGAAATACAAACAATTAAGTGCATTTGTACATATTATTTTTTTAAATATGTTGCTGCCAAGTTCACGCACCTGTTGTTTTACCTTCCGTCACCTTTACGTAAGGAAGGTATTGCCTTTAGTTAAAAAAATCGCTGGCGGGTTTTTAGCGAATAAGCACGTTTTAGGGTCCCTAGAATATGATTTTATCATTTTTACGATGATGTCTGTATGTGTATGCATGTGTGTGTATGTGTGACGATTTTTTCATAGACGATAACTCCAACAATACAATTCCAAAAATTATAATTCTTTCTTATTCCTTTTCTTTACATCCATATTAAGAGCTGGTTAGATTATTGTTATACTCGGTCACCCGGAAGTAACCTCATTTGAAGATTTTAACAGTTTTTCTTGAAAAAACGATGTTCAATATATATTTTTTAACATTGAATGTTATTATAAATAAAGAATATTCTATTATCTATACTATCTGGTTGCATTTAATACTTCATATTCAATGGATATAGTTATAAAATTATAAAGAAATTAAATTTCATAAATCAGCCAGTTATGCTGTAACCATGGAAACAACTAATAATATTAATAATAATTTATTTGCAATCGGGAGAATCCCGTATACAAAAACATTGACAACAACAAACATCCGATAATTTATACCTACGAAATGCAACCTACATATATTAAAAAATTACAGTATTTCAATTTATTAACATACCATATTGACATGCTACAAAATTATGTATAAGTAAATACCTATATACTTGGTAATAATAATAGAACAATAATATAATATAACATAGTAATATTAAAATTATACACTGATATCATTCGTTTATTGCAAAACTACGCAACTTAAATACTGCTATGACATAAAAAATATATAATTTATTCTTTTGACTTCTAAGTATATAAAAATACTACCCAGATTTGACCTATTTGACTCAATTGTTAAAAATTCAATAGTTAACCACAAATTAGAGTTATCAATTAATTTTAATATATATTGATTGATCTTTCTTACTAGAATTAGTAGCTTTCCACTAGCTCTACCCATACATTTTTCTTGGGTTGCTTTGCTATGATATTTGTGTTTTTTTATAGTCGTACATAAGTTTTGGCAGATAGCCAATTCTTTCTTTAGCCATGTTTCACACATGCAAATAACATCCCCATCTAGCATTTTGGATTTGATATCCTTATCTAGGTTAAAAAAAATGTTAATTCCATTCACATTCCAAAATATTAGACAAATATGCGACAAAAGATTATCACTACAAATATTAAAATTATTTCCAACAGACCTGTTGTTATTATATACATTTATATTACAGTTTGTCATGGCTGTAGACGCATCACCTTTTCCGACGAAGTGAGAATGTCAGTAAAAGATAATGCAGGCGTTAGCCTAAAAAAGGACTAGAATTTTGCATTAAATTGATGGGATCTTGGCTTCTCGGATCTGCAATGGCTGTCTTGCTGATTTTTGTAGCCGAAATTGGCTTTGTGGGAGTATCCTCGGAAGATTCTCGTCCTCTTTTTGGATTATGCGTGACGTTTAAAGGGAGAATATGCAGCTTGTCTCGTATTATAAAAGGAAATGCATGTGGCAGAGGGATGGATGTTGGGGAAGGCACGGAAAGATAGGATAAGGAATGAGAGGATAAGGAAAATGGCTCGAGTGATAGAAGTTTCTAGAAAGATATAAGAAAAACAATTACATTGGTTTGGAGGTGTCATCAGAAGAGATGAATAATATATTGGAAGAAGAATAAACTGCTTAGTAGTAGAAGGTAGAAGACACAGAGGAAGACCAAAGAATAGCGACCCCTAACGTATCAAGTGTAATTTACATAGTTTGTTTATGAAATAATTTTACTGGAAATGCAAGAAAATTTATGTATGGAATTTATATATAATACACAGAATTGACGGAAGGTAATGTACTGGCCACATCAGCATGCAAAGGGCTATACTTCACTCGACTTGCAGTGAACTTAGTCGCGCGGAAATCCAGTGCCTGACTGCTCATAATCGCACCATAACATGCAGCTATATACCATGTAAGTCCACAGATCCTCTTACATTGATCCTTCAACTCCATTGTACTGTTAGTCTTTTAAAAGAAGATATTCATCAGTTACGCACTTCTCAAATTTCATCACCTTCCAATGTTATTGACACCGAAACTGTTATCTATGAAATTCAAGAGCGGCAAAGTCGTGACAATAATTTTATGGCATTTAATGTTCCCGAGGCCGATTCAACTAATTCTAACGAGGCAAAAGAGCATGATCGCAGAGAAATCAACAATTTTTAAGTTAAACTCTGATCGTACTCCTTTGCAAATGGAACTTTTAAATAAAATTAATACCGAACTACGCGACCGGAAAAATAAAGATAAAACGGACATTTTAATTAAATATATAAACGGTATTCCTAAAATAATTAAAACACTTATGTCTCAAAAAACTCACAATAAATAAACCATCTCATACTTTAAATGTTTACTACCAAAACGCAACAGGAATTAATTCTAAATTAGACAATCTTTTTTTATCCATGATTGTTTCGAACTATAATGTTATCGCTGTCTCAGAGACATGGTTTAGTGAACGTGTGATGCCGAATTTATAATAGCTCTGTTCGTTGACATGTACTGAGTTACACTAGTGTTAACTTTTTTACACTAGCGTGTTTTTTGAGAAATCGGGCAGATTCGTGCAACGTGTTCGTTGACAACCATTCCAGAATTAGTTCCAACTTACTGGCACTGACTCCAGAGGTAGTGTAAAGAGTGCAGAGCGCTGTAGTGGGGATGAAATCTCTGAAATGCTCATATTCACCGGGGAAATATAATAATTTAGTTACAAATTTCACAATAAATATTTTATTATTTATTTGAAGCACTCCGTTGTTTTGTAAACACGTTATGTGATGGATCTGTAACGTGAGAGTTACTTGTATAAATATAATATAAACAAATAACTAGTTATAATGCACAAAAGATCTTGACGTTTATTCCAAGAGCAAAATAACAATTTTTTAAAAATACAAAACAATAACAATAATAGTCACATTCATAGATAACCATATATATATCTTATATAATACAAAACATATGAAAAGTAATAAAACACTAGGTCACTACATAATTCCCCCTTTTAGAAAGAGAAAAATCAAAAATCACTGATAGGAAATGAATGAATGAAAATGAAATGAGTGATACAAAAATTTCCACATGAAAGCGCAGTTTCAATCTATTTTAAGAAAAGCTGGTTTCAATCTATCAATTGACACTGTGTGCAAACTGTTGTTAACCAAAATTTTAAAAAAAATTTCGTAACGTTTAATAACTTTAAACGGGCCGTCATAAGGTTGCTGTAAAGAGGAACCGATAGCATCATGTCTTATAAAAACATGAGAGGTACGATACAAATTTTTATCTACGAAAATTTTACCATTCTTATATTTTGAAATTATTGGTTTGAAATTATTAATAGTTTGTTTTAACTGTTGAAGATAAAATGGAATATTTGAATCTGATAATTACTTATTATGTTTATAAAATTCACCTGGTAGACGTAATTTGGTTCCGTAAACTAATTCTGCAGCACAACATTTCATTGGTTCTTTAATTGTTGAGCGGATTCCTAATAACACCATAGGTAAGTAAGTAACCCATTCAGAAGGATTGTTATATGCTTTAAGTGAATTTTTTAACTGTCTATGAAAACGTTCGATAATGCCATTCGATTGAGGATGGTATGCTGTTGTCTGAATGTGATGAGTTCCTAATAGTAGTAGCAAATTTTTGAATAAGCTAGATTCGAATTGTTTACCTCTATCTGTTGTTATAATCGAGGGAACTCCGAATCTTGCTATCCAATTATTGACTAATGCTTTTGCTACTGTTTCGGAAGTGCAATCTTTGATCGGAATCACCTCAGGCCAACGGGTAAATCTATCAATGCAAGTGAGAACGTGAGAATATCCTTTAGACAAGGGCGGGTAACTAAATCTATATGAATATTATCAAAGCGGAATTGTGGTTGAAGGAATGTACCAAATTCAGAATTCGTATGTTTAGTAACTTTCGACCGTTGACACTGTAAACAATTTCGTGTCCAATTTTGTAAATCTCTATTTATATCAAACCAGACAAATTTAGATGTAATTAATTTAATTGTTGCTTTAATTCCAGGATGAGAAAAAGAATGGAAATGTTTAAAAATTATACTACGGAACTGTTCTGGAATGTAAGGGCGAAATGTATTTTTTGAAATGTCACCTGTCAAAGTTAGGTTAGAGTTTTTAAGTTTAACGTCAATGAATTTAAGATTACTTGTTTTATCTCTTCGCAACGATTTTAATTTAATATCTTGTTTTTGCGCCTTGGCGATTTCTTCGAAATTAATGAATTCATTTGTTTGTAAGGAATTAACGTAAATTCTAGAAAGGGCATCTGCGACTACATTATCTTTGCCTGTGACATGTCTTATATCTCCGGTAAATTGCAAAATGAAATCTAGATGTCTGATTTCTCTAGGTGTGTAAATATCAGAATTTTTACTGGTTACAAAGGTTAAAGGTTTGTGGTCAGTTAATATGTGGAATTCCCTGCCTTCTATGAAATAACGGAATTTCTTAACAGCTAAATATATCGCCAAAAGCTCTCTGCCGAAGGTGCTATATCTTTTTTGTGTTATATTGAAAGCGGTAGAGAAGAAAGCTAAAGGTTGCCAACTTCCGGCTAAAAATTGCTATAAAACAGCTCCCACACCTAAATCTGAGGCATCAACCATAATATTTGTTGGTGCATCACTCTTGGGAAAAGAAAGGTATGTAATTTTTGCCAACCCTTTTTTGATTAAATGAAATGCTTTGATAGCTTCCTGAGTCCAAACGACTTCTATTGTGCTTTTTTGTTTGTTAGTTATAAGTTTGTTAATTGGTTGTAAAATTGTTGCGCAATTTTTAATAAAGCGATGATAAAAATTTATCATCCCTAAAAACTCTTGTAACTTTTTTTGATTTGAAGGTAACGGAAAATTAATTATAATATCTATTTTATGTTTTAATGGCTTAATACCTGTGGCAGAAATATGATGTCCTAAAAATTCTATCTCTTTAACACCAAATTGACATTTATCTTTATTAATTAATACACCATATTTTTGCAATCTGTCAAAAACCAACTTTAAATGTTCCATATGTTGCTCTTTAGATTTGCTAGCGATTAGTATATCGTCTATATAAGTAAAGCAAAAATCAAGTCCTCTAGTTACTTCGTCCATGAATCTTTGGAACGTCTGAGCACTGTTCCTTAATCCGAATGGCATGACTACGTATTCAAACAAACCGAATGGTGTAGTAATTGCAGTTTTACAAATGGATTCTTCATCCATCGGTATTTGATTGTATGCTTTAACTAAATCTAATTTTGAATAAATAACTGTTTCATGTAAATTAGCAGTAAAATCATGGATGTGAGGTATCGGATAACGATCCGGAACTGTTATAACATTAAGTGCTCGATAATCACCGCAAGGGCGCCATTCTCCATTTTTCTTAGCGACCATGTGTAATGGAGATGCCCAATTACTGGAAGATAGCCGAATAATACCCACTTCTAACATTTTATCGAATTCTTGCTTAGCTACAATCAATTTATCAGGAGCCAAACGACGTGGTTTTGCGAAAACAGGTGAATCTTTAGTAATTATGAAATGCTTAGTTTTATGAGTCGTCTGACATTTAGAATTAAATGATTTGGTAATGTTTGGAAATTTTGACAAATTTTTTTCAAATTTATTTAAATTAGAATTATCTTGATCATTGTTAATAGAATTCAAAGCATTTTTCGAAGAATTTGGTGTAATAAAATGATTAAATTTTGACGTTTGAAAGATGCGTTTTGATGGCAAGTCCACAAGTAATTTAAAATACACAAGGAAATCAGCTCCAATAATGGAATGTTTTACATTTGCTATTATAAATCTCCAACTGAATGTAGTTCCCAAACCAAAATCTAAATTTAATAACCTTGTACCGTAAGTGTCAATTGATGAATTGTTGACAGCTTGCAATTTGACATTTTGTGTTTGACGCCTTTCATGTAAGGAATTCTTTATAACACTCACCTCAGCTCCAGTATCGACGAGGAAACGTTGGCCGGAAATTCTATCCATCAAATAAAACAAGCGGGTAGAAGGGGAACTAATGTCGTGACAAGAAATTGAAGGTAAATTCAATTTTTGTACAAAATAAGTATTATGTTGTGTATTTAATATAACCTCTGTTTTGGTGAAAGTTGCCTCCATTTGGCAAGGTGGAACGCATTTGTGGGCCTTGTCTCCAAAAGTCAAATGATACCAACAGAGTGAGCCTGATGCAGGAACTTGCGAAAAGGTCCTCTTCCTATCTGACAATAATAATTTCTTAATTTCAGCTACCTCTTCTTTAAGATTTTTGAGTTCTTGTGTGTCTGAGTTAATTGAAGAAATCGACGGTTGAGTGACGTTCAAAATTCTATCAGCTATATCTGCCTTCTCATCTAAAGAAGCGTTGATATTTGAAGCAAGTAAAATTTGAATGTTAGTAGGAAGTTTTTGGATAAAAATTTCTTCCAAAAAGGCGTCGTCCAAAGATTTAGTGCCAACTAACTGACGAAGTTTACGTAAAAGTTGTGAAGGTTTGTAATCGCCTAATTCAGATACTGTGAACAGTTGTTGTAACTTTTCTTTTTCCGAAGACGAAGTCCGATGAATTAAGGCCTTTTTCAATTTGGTGTATGGTTCCTTTTCAGGTGGGTTAAAAATCAAATCCCGTACCTCAACTGCATATTGCGGATTTAAAACCGCCACAATCTTATTAAATTTTGAAGACTCGGAAGTAACCCGCTGCTGAGCAAAAACTGCTTCAACTTGAGCGAACCATAATTCAGTATCGTTTGGCCAAAACTCAGGCACTTTGAAGTCTCCCCGCACAGAAGAGATGTCTTGAACAGGCAACAAAGGAAAATCTGCAACTTCAGGCTCCATCACTGAATGTCGCGGTGGACGTTCGGGGTCACCAATGTAACGTGAGAGTTACTTGTATAAATATAATATAAACAAATAACTAGTTATAATGCACAAAAGATCTTGACGTTTATTCCAAGAGCAAAATAACAATTTTTTAAAAATACAAAACAATAACAATAATAGTCACATTCATAGATAACCATATATATATCTTATATAATACAAAACATATGAAAAGTAATAAAACACTAGGTCACTACAGATTTACGTGCGAGATTTTATTCATCATAGATAACAATAAGTAACAATAACAATGAAAACCACAAAAGAAAATCTGTTGTGGCCAGCACAATACCTCTCGCCATTTTCATTTCATGTTGCATAGGGCGCGAGCAGTTATGTGACTTTTTTGGCCTTAGCAAGCAGATATGGGGGCCTGTGTCAGAATGACAGCTGGTAATATACATAGGTGTCAAGTATCATAAGTTTTCATTCGAAACATTATGATTTTTTAAATCCATGTGGATTATTTTCCTCGACAAGTATATTCCATACTAATGGATGACAAATAAACAGAATATTATGAAATTTTTAATGAAAAATTATGACATATGACAATTGTGATATCTATGCAAATAACTACTAGCCGTCATTCTGACACGGATCCTCATATCTGCTTGCCAAGGCCAACAAAGTCACATGACTGCTCGCGGCCTATAAGTAACGAATTTAACACTTCTTGTACACACAAATAATTGAAATTGTTTCTCTTCTTTCGTTCTATGAGAAATTTTATCCTACTATTCTAATATGTTCAAAATACTTCTAATTCATTGACGGTATTAACGGTATTTCTTAAGGATATATGTAATATTGACATACCTGCAATTTAAATAAATATTTAAT
The DNA here is from genome assembly GCA_951394225.1 of Harpalus rufipes. Taxonomy (NCBI): domain Eukaryota; kingdom Metazoa; phylum Arthropoda; class Insecta; order Coleoptera; family Carabidae; genus Harpalus; species Harpalus rufipes. Next base: position 32,831,363 of record OX596276.1, read on the forward strand.
TAATAATACAATAATATATATTAAATGTACTCATACCTCCCAGAACTGACACTGACATTTTGCATTTATTTGTCAATTACAAAAATTTTAATATCGCAACTGTTTTTCTGGCAACGAGATTTATTACAATCACAATTACAACAGACTATTCTATATTATTATATACAATATCTCCAAACCTATACGAGATATAATAAAAAAATTAAATGTGTCAGATTGAGAATTTAATTATCTTTAATATTTGTAGTAACAAATTTTGAAAAAATAATATTTAGAAATATTTTTTTTAGAAACTACCACTTCCGGTTGTCCAATTGTTACCAGAACCTATTCAACTCTTCCCATTACTGTTAGATTGAGGAATCCGTAGTCAAACAGGTCTTTAGTCCTATAGAATTTGAGAAATCGTGTCTCCAACAACCTCACACACACACACACATCCACACACACACACACACAGACATCATTGTAAAAATGTTAAAATCGGATTCTATGGACCTTAAATCGTGCTTATTCAATAAAATCTGGATATGCGATTTTTAGCATGAATCCAATACCTCTCTTAGCGAGAGGTAAAAACAATAAAAATTAATAAATAATACAAAATCGTCAATTTAAACTTCGTATGAAAAACTTTTGCAGGATCAGCTGATTAGATAGCATTCATCACGTGACAGACCATGCACTTTCTTGTTTTTTGACACCGAAGTACCAGTGTACACTGGTGCTAACTATACTGCTATACACTGCACTACACTGACACTATTTTCAACGAACAGAGCTAATGACTCCTACAGTGTATTTCATTCCGACCGGAATTTTCAATCTTGCGGACTTACTCGAGTTGGCGGTGTTCTGTTGTCTATTCATAATGGCTGGTACAACAAGCCTGGTTTTAACTAAAACGCTGTTTTAAGAAATGTCAAATTCAAATTTCAATATTTAATTTCACCCTTGCGTTTGAAGAGCGATTGTTTTAAAATATTTGTTTGATTATAAACTATGTTCTGCTTTAAAATCATATTTTAATGAATTTTATATTATTTATTATTAATATTAAATAATGAAATTTGACATTTGTTAAAACATCGTTTTAGTTAAAACAAGGCTTGTGGTACCAGCCAATAACTTTCCAGCTACAAAAGTGCTTTTTGGTGATGCCCAAGCGATTCTACCAGCAAATGTTGACACTGTCGGCGTCAAACACATTTTATGCGACAAAGTTTTTTACATATTTAATGTTTATATCCCTCCTAATTGAAACAAAAAATATTACCTGAATGTTTCTGAATTCTTTGATTCCTTACCTTTTTTAAATGATAAAAACTTCATTATACTGGATGATGTCGATATACCTGAGCTGACTTTTAATTGTAAATCTTGGCAAGGTCGTTCTTTACAAGATTTTTTATCTTATATTGATGCCACTCAGTATAATGTTGATTCTGATTATCCTCCTCTTTATGTAATACTCAATTATTATGTTTCTTCTGCTAGTGAAAAGTTTCCTGTAAACAATTCCACTAAAAATTATAATTTCAACAAAGCTAATCTCAGTAAGTTGTATTCTTACATTGACGATTTTGATTGGAATCTGCTAGAATTTTTTGAAGATGTTAATGTAGCTTGCATTTTTTTTACACTATACTTTATTCCTTCTTAGACGAGTGTGTGCCACTTAGAAAATCACGGGTGAGTTCTTAACCCAGCTGGTATTCTCTTGATATTTTAAATGATATAAAAGGAAAGGCAAAGCTTCATAAAATGCAAAACAAAAAACCATTTAATAATTATTCTTTAGATCGCTACAAGCGTCTTCGTTCCCAATTAAAATAAAAAATGCTTATAATGCCTACGTCACACAAGTTAAAACTTCAGTATTATTTGATCCAAATAAATTTTGGGGTTTTATTAACAGTAAATCTAATAAATCGGGAATTTCACCTTATATGACTATAAATAATTTAATATTAAAAACTCCTTCTGAAATTGTGAGTGGCTTTGCAACTTATTTCAAAATTGTTTATTCCTCTTCTCCGCCTACCTCTTTTCATAAAATATACCCCCCTACCAACCAAACAATATCTGTCAATAATATTACCGATGAGCACATTGTCTATACTATAAAACACACTAAAAATAACAAATGCACTGGTCCAGATTTAGCTCCGAATTTTATCATCAAAGATTGCTCCATCCCTTTATCCAATACTTTTTATCATATTTTCAACCTATGTTTAAAAACTTATTGTGACAGATCCCTCCAGTGATTATTATTAGAATTAAAAATGTATGTCAGTGTGTGGGCAAAGTAGTGAACTGAAGAGAGATGGCGGAAACGGTGGGCCGCAATGGTTGATGGTTGGCAGAGTGCAGGCTGATAGTTGGTGTGAAAAACAACGTGAAAAAGCCCAAGGGCGTCCCAGACGTTTCGTTTGAAACAAAGCCAAAAACTAACCTAGTAAATATACCAGTAATCCGAGAAGTCCACTAGATTAAGGTTAGAAGACGCCAAATTCCGGGGAAGGAACCCAACCTTTATCATCGACCGAAGAAAGAACTATAAATGTTATATTTAAGTGTAAACAAATTTAATGTGTTGTCATTATTTGAATTATATTTTTGAAGTGATTGTGGTGTTTTTTACCAACTGCCACGGAATCCAGCACTGCTCAGTTAGCGGCAGGTTACAGTACTAGTTTTTAAAAGTGGAAATAATAATATAACGAATAACATACCAATAACCATACTCTCTAATATAAGTAAAAAAATTGAATTGATAATTTATCAATCTATATATCCAAATATTAGTAATTTAATAACTACTTCGCAGCATGGTTTTATGACGAAAAGGTCTACATCTACTAATCTGTTTTCTTTTACTCAGTTTATTTCTTCTGAATTGGACGCTAACAAAGAAATCGATGTTGCCTACACTGATTTTCCAAGGCGTTCGATTGTATAAATTATAGTATTGTAACATTTATTTATATAGGGTGAAGTGTAAAAATAAGAGAAATAATATTAATTAAAATAATACGCTTGTTTAACGAAAAATAATTAGAATAATATTAAAAAGATAATAAAAATAACTAATACTGTGATTAAATAATTATAAACACTAATTTAAGACTAGGAATATTATTAAATACTTAAAAACTAAGATTATTTATGTAAACAATATTTATATCACTATATTTATTTATATAACTACATTTATTTATGTTCACAACTTGTAGACCGTTTATTTATATCACCAACTTCATTGATTGTTGCTTCTATATATCAGACTATTTCTCCGCTGTCCTTAGGACGGTATTTATACAGCCCAGTGTCTTTCTGGAACTGTCTGACGCGACCATCATCAAACACAAAGCATCACACTACCGGATGTAATTAACCAGTCTAAACTCGTATGGGTTTTCCCCCGCCGGGGGGGATTACGTCATCGTTCGGGAATATTCTACCAATGACGGCGCTCATATACTTTTCAGTCAGGGGCGCACGTTACACTACCTCCTCCTTAAGACTTGTTTCGTCCCGGAACAGTTCTTGATGTCGAAATCTACATGTATTACCCTTGGTACATTTAGAAGTATTGGTCCGCTGGAGTTCTTCTTTCTGTCCGTTAAGGTTAAAGCTGCAGACGAGAATTTCCACGCCGGTATAGCGGAAGAGGATCTCTATCACATTTCTAACAATTCTCCAATCCAAACCTTCTAGTCCACAGCCTAACTTCGGTACTGCTAGTTTCAAAATGTCATTCTCTAGCAGATGATCCTTCAAATCACACAGTGAGTCCATACGACGGCTTCTGGTACGTGCGTGGTTTTGAGATCAGGTAGTAGATATACCGCTGCTGTTCTGTATTGCTATCCCTCAGCCGCAGCGTTTTCCCGACGGATGGACCTTAGTTGGCCAGTTCTTGTAGTCTAAATTTCGTCTTAAAGACTGACGCTATGCCGCGTGATATCTTTAAGTCTTCTGATACGCAGTGGCCGAGGGAATAATATGAAGACACGGTGAACAGGTCTCGATGTTCTTCTGTCGTCACACCATACCGTGCCTTGTGACCGAAGAAATATTTTTCCATAAAGTCTTCAAAAGACTGTTCCTGAGCTATGATCCGACGAACCCTTGCTCCATGATGGTCTTTATTGTTGTCATCGCCGAAAGGGACTAACCGATTAAAGTGTACTAATTTCGACTTCTTGGTAGATGCTTTCCTAATTCTATATATTATGTCATATATACTTTTAACGACCTTCCCAATTTCTATGCAGCTTTGGTGATGAACCGCGACGCCTTTGTGGATTGTAAAGCAACACTAGATCTCCCGGTTGGTATCCACTTTTTTCAGCCTTGATGTCATATTGGTCCTTCATTCGGCCGCTGGCAGCTTGAATGTTTGTGCGGACTTGTTCATAAATGTCGTCCATTCTTTTCTGTAAGTCCGTAACGTAATCTTCTCCGGCCAGATCTTCCCCAGGTTTACTACCGAATACCAAGTCACATGGCAAGCGCAACTCACGCCCGAATAAGATGTTCGCAGGAGTTTGCCCTGTTGTTTCAGGATCGGATGAACGATAAGCTATCAGGAACAGATGAAGATGTCGGTTCCAGTCTCTTTGGTGGTTGGAGACTACCTTCGATAAGTATCGGTTGATCGTTCTATTCATTCGTTTAACCATGCCGTCGGACTGCGGATGTAATGCAGTTGTCCTCGTTTTATTAACTCCTAATATCCAACAGATATTTTGGAAAACGGCGGACTCGAAATTTCGTCCCTGGTCGGAGTGAAGTTTACGTGGTACACCAAACCAGCATACACACTCTTTGACTAAGGTTTCAGCGACCGTGATAGCTTCCTGGTTGGGTAATGGATAGGCTTCAACCCATTTGGTGAAGTAGTCCATGACAACCACGATGTATTTGTTTCCATCGTCAATTTCTGAAAATGGTTCGACCACGTCAGTCGCAATGCGCTAAAATGGACTGCTAACGTTGTATTGACGCATTGGGGCTCTTCGTCGTCTATGCGGACCGTTGCTTCCAGCGCAAACCACATATTTTTTGCACCAGTATTTAACATTCTCCATGCAGTTAACCCAGTAAAATCTCTGGCGCAATCTTTTTAAAGTCTTGTTGACTCCAAAATGGCCTTATCCAGATCGGTCATGGATCTCTTTTAACATATCTGGTATTCTATTCTTAGGAATAACCAACTGTGTTCTCTTCTCAGTTCCAGTGGCATTTTCCACCACACGCTTTAACAGGCCATCCTTAATCATCATGGAGTCCCATTGCGCCCAGTACGATTGTGCACTCTGTGAGTGTGGTGCAACGTCTTCTTATATTAGTTTGCTCTCTTCTGCTTTCCATTCCAATAAAAATTTCAGAGTCGGGTCATTTTCTTGGTCCTTGCGTAGTCCCTCGGGCTGCCAACTATCGTCGACTACTATTATCCTGGCGACGGTATAATGTTTCTCTTCTAGTCGACTACAATGTTTGCAGTCCTTTTGGCAAGGACTTCTGGGTTCTTAAATTGTAGCAGCCATTTTAAAGAAGCATGGTCAGTCCTTATCAAAAATCTTCGTCCGTATAAGTATTTGTAGAAATGCTCGACGGATTTCACGACTGCCAAAAGTTCTTTTCTGGTGACACAATAATTCCTCTCTGGTTTTGACAAGGTCTTACTAAAGTAGGCAATAACCTTCTCAATCCGTGTTGTTTTTGGGAAAGGACGCCACCAATTTCAACGTTGCTGGCATCTGTGTCTAGTATGAACTCTCCTTCGAGTAAAGGATAACTTCGGATAGGTGCGCTTGTCAGGAATGTTTCAGTTCTTTAAATGCAACTTTACAGAAAAATCGCTTTTCTTCTTCAGTAAGCCTTGTCAGTAGTGGCTTAGCTATGTTGACGAATCCAGGTACATATCGTCCATAATAAGTACACAAACCAAGAAAACTTATGAGTTCATGTTTGTCTCTAGGTACTGGCCAGTCACTCACAGCCCTTATTTTCTCCGGGTCTACTGCAATACGAGTACCCTTACCAGAAACCACGTGTCCCAAATTATGAACTTCTTTTTGGAACAGATGGCACTTCTTTGGACTGAGCTTCAAGTTAGCCTGTCTCAATCTTTGGAAAACCTCTTCCAAATTCTTCATGTGGTCCTCGAACGTGTTTCCTATCACAATAATATCGTCGAGATAAACCAAACAGGTTTTCCAAGATAGCCCAGCCAATACGGTTTCCATAAGTCGTTCAAATGTTGCAGGGGCATTGCATAGCCCAAATGGTATTACGGTAAATTGCCAGAGTCAGTTATCGATGGTGAAGACTGTTTTCTCCTTGCCCTTTGCATCCAAATCTACTTGCCGGTATCCGCTCTTTAGATCTAGAGTGGAGAAAATCTTCGATCCAGCGAAAGTATCCAGTGTATCGCGTTTATTCGAGGTAGCGGGTAGCTATCCTTCTTCGTCACTTTGTTAAGTTGACGATAATCGATGTAAAATCGTGTAGAACCATCCTTCTTCTTCTCTAACACCACTGGTGAAGCCCAAGGACTGCTTGAATGTTCGATTACACCTTCCATCTTCATGTCCTCAATAATTCTTTCAGCTTTCTCACGCTTCGCCGATGGCAGTCTTCTTGCTGGTTGGCGGATGGGTCTTGCGTCTCCGGTGTCTATTTTATGGTGAACTATATTAGTTCTCCATTTGGCTTTCTTGTCGAATTGGAAAACATCTTGAAAATTTGCAATTAAATTATTTACCTTGATTCTTTGGTCGGCGGTCAATTCTTGAATAACTGGTTGATTAAGTGTTCGGAACTTCTTAAGATATGTTTCCATTGGCCTTTACAGTTCGAATAATTGAAGATACTACCAAGCATTCTCCTACAATTGTTCCTCTTTTAAGAACAACCGGATAATAATTTATGTTCATTATTCGAACTGGAAATACCTGTGTGGCTTTGACCAGTGATTTTCCGACAAGAATTCCAGTGCCAGTTTTGGCATCATCATTCCTGGGCTCAAGCATAACAATACTTCCATCACAGAAACTACTATCTAAATGTGCTTCCAGGATAGTTTCACTTCATTCAGGGAGAGTAACGTCTTCGCCCATTAGTACGCGCACAGCCTTTTCGTCTTCTTCATTGACTATCATCACTTACTTCTTCAGGTCAAGCTTAAAACCGTGCTTTGTGATTGCGTCCATACCGAGTATTAATTCATCTTCAACTTCAGCTACCAACGCACGATGTTTAAAGGAGGTGTTTTCAATAGTGATGATGACATCTACTTCTCCTAATGCGGTAGCTTGTTTTCCCGTTGCTGTGCGCAATTGTCACTTATTTGGTTGAAGATGCGTCTTGCCAGTTTTCCTTATAAAGTCGGGTCTAATTATAGTTTTTGTTGCACTCGTATCCAGTAGCATTTTCAGTGGCCTTCCGTTAATAGAGCCATCCACGTAGATGCTGTTGACTTGATGATGAAGACGTGCGACATAACTGATGGATTGTGGGGCTACTAGATTACGGATCGGCATTTTCCCCTTCGCATCAATTCGATTTAGTTTTTCGACTCCTTTTCTTCCTTTGACGATTCCGTCTTCTTTTGCATTTTTCTGCAAAATCTCTGCGGATGACCCAGTTCATCGCAGTTTTAACAGCGGAGTTTCTTTCTTCCAGCAAATATTTCACTTGCGAGTCGTCGCACCCTCTTATCCAAATCTTCCGTGCTTTCATTTCTCTCAGCATCAATATTTCGCACTCGCGAGTGGTTACGGGAAGCTTGTTTAGCAGCACATGACAGTGCATCGATTAAAATTTTTGGGCGGGCCAATCGTAGTGCTGGCTGAGTTTCGCTGTCTCGAACTCCGTAGATAAACGATTCAGTGGCCAGGTACTCCAAAATGCTGTCAGGAGCTGTAGGATGTGCTAGACGAACCAAACGGGCTACGTCGGCTTCAAATTCTTGCAGGCTTTCTTTTGGACTATGATACCGGTTCCTCAGTTGCGTGTGGTATACCTGCTCCAGATGCGCATTGCCATATCGCATATCCAACCGCTTGACTAGTTGATCGTAGTCTTACTGTTTTTCTTCCTTCAGCGTTTGTAGGTTGCCTATGGCTTTTCCGCGCAACGAGACAATCAACGTTGTAGCCTTCTCGGTGGACGTCCAGTTATGTGCTTTTGTAGCCTCTTCAAATTGTTTTAGATAATTCGGCCATGAAAATTTTTCATCAAATTCCGGTGTTTTTATATTCATTGTTGAGGTAGTATCTGGTTTTACTACTTTCCTTCAGGTCTCCTTCTTAATTTTTTTTAGAATTCTCCTCTATTTTTTCTTCTAAACTTCTAGAATTTTCTTCTGATTTTCTAGAACTCTCCTCCAATTTTTGTTCTAATGCTCTAGAATGTTCCATTAATTCATCTTTTAGTGTTCTGGAATTTTTTTCTACCTTTCTAGAACTTTCTATTAATTTTTGTTTTAGTGTTTCGGTCAGTTCTCCTTTTAATATTTGAGAATTTTCTGTTATTTCCTGTTTTAATTCTTCTTTTAATGCTCTAGAATTTTCTGCCATGAGTTTATCTACGTCGGATATGCATAGGCCATATGAAATTTCGAATAAGTAATCTTCAGCATTTTCACCAGCATCGAGTACTGCTTGTCGCAGACGAGATTGTAGAACGGTTTTCAGTCCTGTGGTATCTAATTCTCGTTCTTCCAGTTCTTTCTTGAGATCACTTACTTTTAATTCACTTAGTTTTACTTGTTTAGTCGTCATTTTATTTATTTTATTTACACTTCGCAGATTATTAACAATCCCATTTCTGACACCAATAGTAACGATTATTTATATAGTTGAAGTGTAAAAATAAAAAAAATAATATTAATTAAAATAATACGTTTATTTACCGATAAATAATTAGGATTAATATTAAAAAGAAAATAAAAATAACTAATACTATGATTAAATAATTATAAACACTAATTTAAGACTTAGAATATTATTAAATACTTAAACACTAAGATTATTTATTTAAACAATATTTATATCACTATATTTATTTAATTTCACAACTGGTAGACTGTTTATTTATATCACCAACTTAATTAATCGTTGCTTCTATATATCAGACTATTGCTCAGTTGTCCGTCGGACGGTATTTATATAGCCCAGTGTCCTTCTGGAACTTTCTTACGCGACCATCATCAAACACAAAGGATTACACCGCCGGATGTAATTAACCTGTCTGATCGCGTATGGGTTTTCCCCCGCCGGGGGGATTACGTCATCGCTCGGGAATATTCTACCAGTAGCGACGCTCGTATACACTTAAGTCAGCCGTGCGCACACTGCCCCCTCCTTAAGACTGTTTCGTCCCGGAACGGTTCTTGATGACGAAATCTACATGTATTACCCTTGGTACATTTAGAAATTTTGAAGAAGTGACAGTCGATGGGGGGCTTGCGTAATCGCTCGGGAATATTCTACCAGTGACGGCGCTCGCATACTCCAGGTGCTCACGTTACAGTATTATTATTCATAAACTCGACGCCTTTGGAATTTCATCTTCCTTAAAACGCCTCATGTCATCGTACTTAGATAATATGTTGTTGTATGTTAACTATATGGGACATAACTCTAACCCTATTTTTGCCACTTCAGGTGTACACCAAGGATCCAGTCTTGGTCCCATGCTTTTCTTCATTTTCATTAACGACATTACCGCAGTGATCAAAAATAGAAAACTCCTGTTTGCCGATGTTTTTAAAATATTCTGTTCTGTATCCAATCTCTCAGATTGTTTGTCTTTGCAGGACGATTTTAATAACATAAATAATTGGTATATTACAAATAAGCTATTTCTTAATGTGACTAAATGTAAAACGATCTCTTATGCTAGGAAAACATCTTTTATTTATACGCCAATGTGCCTATTTAATATACTTATACAAAATTATTCATAATTTGATTGATGACCCTGAATCCCTTTCTTTTCTTCCCTTCCACACACCTTCAAACACAACTAGACACAATGAATGCTTTTTTACCTGCCTAGAGCTTCTACAAATATGCTTTTAATATCTCCATAATTTCTATGTGTTAGAAGACTAAGATTATTTAGGAGAGCGTGTTTATAATATTAATTTCGATTCAAAAACACATTAAACATTTATTGACAAAACATATATTTACATAACATGATCAATAATTGCATTCGAAACAAAAACATAAATATGCAAAATATATCAAGTCGGCATCACCGACCGGATTGTCTTGACTTCCATATTCATCACTTCCCCTCGAGACACATCAAGGCCGGTGGTCTACTGGAGTCTGGAGTCCTAGTAGATCGACGCATTTTGTATGCTTCGGTTTCGGGAGTCCTTTGGTGAAGACATCCGCTACATTTTCTTCAGATGGAACGTGCAGGGTTTTAATCTGATGATCTTTTAGGGCGTCTCGTACGAAATGGTGACGTAGATCAATGTGCTTGGTCCTGCTGTGAAAAATATAATTTTTGGTTAGTTTTAACGCACCTAAATTGTCATTAAAGACAGTAATTTGAGTGACATCGTCGAATCCCAGCTCTCGTATGAAGTTAGATAGATGGATGACTTCTTTTGTCACTTCTGCCATAGCCATGTATTCAGCTTCCGTGGAGGATAATGCAAAAGTCCTCAGTTTCTTCGATTCCCATGATATAGGTCCATTACATAACTTAGTTGTGTAACCGGTATAAGAGCGCCTATCCTCTATGCAGCCACCCCAATCTGCATCTGTAAATGCTTTAACATTCTCCATACCTTTCTTGAAAGTCAATTCCAATTTTTTTGTTCCTTTCAAGTATCGGAGAACTCTTTTCGCTGCTATCCAGTGAGTTTTATTGTAGCAGTCATTATACTGACTTAAATAGCTTACCGTAAAACTGATATCTGGACGAGTGGCTACAGCTAAATACATTAGCCCACCCATTAGTTGTCTGTATGGAAGAGCTTCATCTTCTTTAGTTTGTGGTTCTCTAGGCTTTGTCAACTTTGATCCAAGCTCAATGGGTGTGCCAACAGGTTTACAATCTAAGATTTTAAATTTTTCTAAAAGATCGTTTATATAACCTTTTTGGCTGAGAATAATTTTGTCTTCTTGTTTAAATTCAATTCCTAAACAATATCCTACTTTACCCATGTACTTAATTTTGAAAGCTTCGGAAAGTTTCTTTCCGAAAGATTTCACACTATTATCATTTTGTGATGCAACCAGCAAATCATCTACGTATGCGGTAATGAAAGTTGCATGCTCACCTTTATCAATGTGGTATACACATGGATCAGAAATGGTAGGAACAGCTCCGAGTTTTCTAAGTGTTTCGTCTAATTTGTGGTACCAGCTTCTTCCTGCTTGACGTAATCCATATAATAATTTTCGTAATAAGCATATCTTATCAGATTTTCTAAGCTCCTTTCACATCTTGCTGCATTTCCTTTTCATTTCATCGTCAGTCTTATCACAGTCGATAATTTTCTGCAAAACTGTACCTAAAAGTTTTGGAGGATTCATAAATGCCTGTTCTTCCAGTTCACCGTTTAAATAAGCGGTTGCGACGTCAAATTGATGAATCTTCAGATTGTAACGAGCAGATAAAGCAGTCAGCAAACGAATGGAACTTAATCTGGCAACCGGTGCGAACGTTTCATTAAAATGAATTCCCGGTTTTTGAGAAAATCCCTGTGCTACCAGGCGAGCTTTTCTTCTTTCAAGAGTACCATCGGAATTATTCTTGTTCCGAAGAATAATACGACTGCCAATAACTTCGTAATTTTTCGGGCGATCAACCAATTCCCACGTACCATTCGCAACGATAGATTTGATTTCATCCATTATTGCAGCATACCACTGATCCAGATAAAGCTTGATTCATGAAGACTTCTGATGTGAAAGCTTCTTCATCTTCATTAGATGCTTCTATTTCATGAGCTTCATGATGGTAATGTAGACGAGGTCTTCCCTTCAAACCAGAAAGAACTCTTCTCGGTCGACCACGATTTCTTTTCGGACTGCATTCTTGCGTAATTTTGTTCTCGCTGGAATTTTCAAGAGGTTTCATTTCTATATCTACAAAACGTTTATTGGATTCATAGTTTTCTATTTTGTCATCTGTCAGAGGAAATAGTTCAGCATATTCTTCTGAATTATGATTGGTATTATCTATAAATTTGACATCTCTAGAGATTTCTATTTTTCTTTCGCTGGGTATCCAGATTCTGAAACTTTTGGATTGATTAGAATATCCCACAAATATACCTTCTTTGCTTCGATCGTCGAATTTTCCCTTTTGTGGATTTCGATTTAAACAAAATACACGGCATCCACATTCCCGGAAGTAACTTACTACCGGTTTTACTTGGACAACGATATCGGATGTAGTTGGCTGTATTTATTGCTTCAGCCCAGAAAGAAGCCGGCAATCCAGACTGCAACAAAAGACATCTAGCTGTATTCAGAAGAGTACGATTTTTCCTCTCTGCTACGCCGTTTTGCTGAGGACAATAATGAACTGTAAATCTTCTTTTTATTCCCCTTTCCATTAGAAAATTATCAAATTCTTTGTTTACATATTCTCTTCCGTTATCGGACTGTAAATATTTTACACGTTTACCCAGCTGATTTTCTGCCATGTTTACAAATTCTTCTCAAAGTTTGTAATACTTCGTTTTTATGCCGAATAAAACGAACTTCGCACCACTTTGTATTGTCATCAATGAATGTGACCAAATATTTATTCCGGCCATTGGATTCGACCCTCATTGGTCCACATACATCCGAATATATTATTTATAGTGGTTCTGTAATTTTTTCAGATTGACGTTTAAAAGGTAATTGGCACATCTTACCTTTGCTGCAGATATTACATGAAATGTTTTCTTCAGATTTCTTGATATTTATACCAAGTACGATACCTTCGGTTGAAGCTTTCTTAAGTCACTCATATTTAAATGACCCATTCTTCGGTGCCAAAGCTGTAAATCATGTGAACGGGATGATGCAGTACACGCATTCTGATTGGAGGTATTTTTCTTTCCAGGTAGGTAGTATAGATCCCCGTTACGCGGAGCATCTAAAACGATGTCGCCACTCTTGTCCACAATCATAGCATTTCCTTTCTCGAAGATTACCTTGTAGCCGATGTCTGCGATTTTGACAACTGACAGTAGATTTATTCGTAAATCTGGCACATGTAGTACACTGTGCAATGAAACATTTTTTGTTTTTCCATTTACATTCGTACTAAATTTCACAGTTCCTTGTGCCTCTATTTCAGCACAGGAATTATTTGCCAAATTTAGTTTTCCTACAACTGAATGATTAACCTTAAAGAAATCATTTAAATTATTACACATGTGTGATGTTGCCCCGCAATCCAGACACCATTTTATTTCCGAATCGCGTAATTCCGATTGTAAAGCATTTTGCGCACAGAAGCTTACGTTTTCCGCATATTTGACATTTTGAACCGATTGTTTGATTTTATTGAGACAATCAATCGCTTTATGCCCAAGTTCTCGACATTTTTTTGTGACATCGAAATTTAAAGTTTTTCTCGTGGTTGTCCGATTTTACATTAGAAAATTGTCTTTGATTTGAGTCTTTCTTCGGAAACCGATATTTATTGAAATGTTTGTTAGATAACATTGCATTTTGCATGACAATTCGTATATCACTTTTACGTGCTTCGCTTTCTTCTAAAATTTTCACACGTAGAGTCTCTGGTTTCGGTAATTCGTCACGTGATTCTATCGCGCATCGGAAATTTTCATAGCTTTTTAGGAAGACTATAAAGTAACATTATGGCTAATAAATCATTGTTAATTTCAATGTTCAATTCACATAACTTGTCCACGGTATCAAAAAATTGATCGAGATATTCACGCACGTTGCCACCTTCTTCCATGCGTTGTAATGTCAATTTCTTTAACAATGTCGCTTTACGTGCAGGTCCACTAGACTGATACCTATATGCTTTTCCAGTTTAGTCCAGACATCGCGGGAAGTTTCGCATCCTTTAATTTGTTTCAGTTCGGACGGACTGATAGACAAAATAATGTCAGATTTAGCCTTTTTGTCATTTTTTATCCAAATCGTAATAGCATCTCTAGAAATTTGAGTTTCATCAACCTCTGGTTTCTTAAACTCACCATTCACATATGACCACGCGTCGTTTTTTAACAGAAGAGTCTCCATCTGAATTTTCCACGTGTCATAATTTTCTTTATTTAATGTTTCAATTCTCATTATGCCTGATGAATTCATCTTAGTAATAATACTAATGCTATACTTTCGAAATTACAATACTATAAGCCCTGTATACTCTGGGCCCATAACCTGTTAGACGAGCGTTAGCATCCTTTAATTTGTTTCAGTTCGGACGGACTGATAGACAAAATAATGTCAGATTTAGCCTTTTTGTCATTTTTTATCCAAATCGTAATAGCATCTCTAGAAATTTGAGTTTCATCAACCTCTGGTTTCTTAAACTCACCATTCACATATGACCACGCGTCGTTTTTTAACAGAAGAGTCTCCATCTGAATTTTCCACGTGTCATAATTTTCTTTATTTAATGTTTCTATTCTCATTATGCCTGATGAATTCATCTTAGTAATAATACTAATGCTATACTTTCGAAATTACAATACTATAAGCCCTGTATACTCTGGGCCCATAACCTGTTAGACGAGCGTTAGCAGAGCGTGTTTATAATATTAATTTCGATTCAAAAACACATTAAACATTTATTGACAAAACATATATTTACATAACATGATCAATAATTGCATTCGAAACAAAAACATAAATATGCAAAATTTATCAAGTCGGCATCACCGACCGGATTGTCTTGACTTCCATATTCATCATTATGTGCACGCTCTATAATTCAGTTCAAAATCAGGTTGATATTTTTAATATTTCAATTTCTGCTTTCAGGAATCAATGTTCAAAAATTTTAGCTGACATTTTTGTTTAATTTGTACTTCTTAACTATTTTCATTCTTTTGCGGTATTATATATTGTTTATTATGTATATTATATTTGTATTTTTGTTATATTTTTGTTTGTGTTGTGATCTGTTATTGGGTCTTTGATCTGTTGATCTTTATATTAAATAAATAAATCAGATTTTTTTTTAAATTTCGAAAGTTAATGGTAATTACATTTGTTGAGTATACTGCGTTCCAGCTAAAAATAATTAAAAAATTGACATAACACTATATTAAATTAAATTACAACTGTTTATCTCCTGTGTGATGGGCTTTCCCAAAGTTAAATCTTTTTATGTTTGTCCATTTATGTAAGTACAAAATAAATTTATTAATTTTTATTCATGTAAATACTTAAAATTAAATTAATAGTATTTTATGTATCTAGGACGAAAAGTGAATCTTTAAGATATGAGCAAGTAATTACGGCCTCGGCTACCCGCCTCGGCCGTAAACAACTTGCTCATACCTTAAAGACACTTTTCGTATGAGGTACATACATAATTTTATTTCATACTGGTTTCTAAAGTTGTTAAATTATTAAAAGAAATCTCCAGCAATTTTTAGCAATATTAGTTTTAAGTAAGGAGGCTAAGACGCAACTGTTCGGATCTCCTCACGATCTCCTAGCAACTAGCAACGCGAGCATCAAAACAACAGAAGTTTGTTTATAAATAAATAAATAAAAATTCATTGACGGTTCTGTGCACCGGTTTCTTTCTCAATCGTTGTTGTTATAATGACCGAAAAAAATATTCCTCAAGATATTTTAGACCAAGCGGAAGAAGTAAAGATGAATTTATTGCCGCGGAAATCGAAGATTCAATATGAAAGGGAATACGGATCGTTTAATACGTGGAAAACAACTAAGCATGTGAAAATTGTAAATGAAGATGTCCTTTTAGCCTATTTTTCAGAGAAGATAATTTGTAAAAATGTAGGTATTCGTTTAGTATTAATTTAATACATTATTTTGTCTTTAGTCCAAAAGAATGAAATCTTCATCGTTATGGTCTAAGTTTTCCATGCTGAAATCAACACTCCGAGCAAAAGAAGATGTCGATATTGAAAAATATTATAAATTGAAGGCGTTTTTAAAACAACAGTCAGTTGGATATGAACCGAAAAAATCATTAATATTGACACGGGGAGAGATAAATAAATTCATGGCGGAGGCTCCAGATGGAACATATCTTCTTATGAAGGTATTTTTTATTACACTTTTAATATCATACAAACCTAATTTTCTAACTCTTCTTTAGAATGTTATTTTATTTGGGATTTGTGGAGCCTGCAGGCGGGAGGAATTGTACAATATATCCGTACAGGATATTCAAGATAAAGATGATGTTCTTATCATAACAATTCCTGACACAAAAACAAATCGAAAGAGAGTATTCACAGTAACTGATGAAATGGATGGTACAAATCCTCTTGAATTGTATAGAAAATACAGAGCATTGCGCCCAGGACACATTAATCACGACAAATTATTCATATATTATAAATCGAATAAATGTAGTATCCAGCGTGTCGGACTGCATACCTTAGCGAAAGTACCTTCCGAGATAGCCAAATGTTTAAAGTTGCCGTACGCAGAAAAGTACACAGGGCACTGCTTTCGACGCAGTTCGGCTAATTTGTTAGCGAACGCCGGCGCGGATTTAACCAGTATCAAAAGACATGGGGATTGGAAGAGTTCCACTGTGGCCGAAGGTTATTTGGATGACTCACTCGAAAATAAGAAAAAATGTGCAAAATTGATACTAAATTCCGAACAGAAAGTAGTTGTTGAAACATACGAGGCAACAACATCAACCGAAATTTCGACCAGTGCTGGGAATTCGATGTCCGTTCCCAATGAATTTTCTTCTGGAAATCAGCTCGACCTGCACCCCTCTATTTCGGATGCAGGAGTAGTTTTTAAAAAACTGACAGCTTGCACATTCAATATATATGTAAATAAACCTACATTGTAATAAACTAATGCCTCGATTATGGTCTTCTCTTTAAGAATTATAGAATTTAAGCTTAAAGAGTTGTCTTATAGAGTTACTTAAATAATTTAATGAATTCTGATTATGGTCACTTAAATTTAATTTCTTAAATTCGAAATGTCATTTTATAGAGTAGCTAACTTCATTAATGTTATGTTGCTGTTATAATGGCATATAGGTTAGAAAATAAAAAATATGTAATTTATCATATACAAAATATGGAGTTTTAGTTCAAATATATCACGTTATCACATCAATATACTTAATATGTGTATATATAGATAATATAAAATAAAATTCAATTATTTTGAATGTTTTAGCGGGAATAATAAAAAAAGTGTAAGGCCAATAATCTACTGAACAATATGATTATATAAGAGCTATGGAAATTGATATTGGATGGTAGCATGAATAGTGATAAGGAAATGACTAAGGAGAAGATGACTAGCAGTGTTTTAACTCTGTCAATCGTTTATGGTGTATTTTAGAGAAAAATACTTCAGTTGCGTACAATTAATTTTTCTATAAATGTTATTTGAAGTTTTTTTTTTCTAAAATAAATCATATACGATTGACAGAGTTAAAACACTGTTAATCATCACCTCCGTAATCATCTCCTAATCACCATTCATGCTATCACCCAATGTGTTTAGAACTTTGTTAAAATGAAAGTCTTTAATAAATTTATTTTCGGGAAATTCAAAAGGATTCATAGTATCCCTTAATAATCTTCGTTCATTTTCCTTTTCATTCTTACATAAGAAAAATGATTAATCTAACTTGCACAATTATAAAAATATGTACTTTTTACCTTCCAACATCTTCATTTAATAATAAAACCACAAAAATATTATTATTGTTCATATTTTGCTTAGATTTTTGATTACAAAAAAGAATAATATATCACATTAAATTTTATAGCGAGGTTTCTGTCACTGTAAAATTTATAGAAATATTTAGTAAATAAATATTTAAAGCCACGACCATAATTGTTTTCAAACTTTAACTCTTAAATTCTAAAGACTTAAAGCGCAAATATTTAAAGTTATGTCCATAATTGTTTTCAACTTTAACTCTTAAATTTTAAAGTGTTAAAGAGTTATAGAGCTATAATACGCGACCATAATCGAGGCATAAGTGTAAATAAACCAATAGCTATTAATAAACCATTTTGATTTTGAAGATAAAATTTTAAAGTCCTAGGGCTTTAAAATAATATTTTAAAGTTCTAGGACTTTAAAGTTTCACTTTATGTTTTATAAATCGTTCGAAAAACGTTGCGTTAGAAACCAGTATGGCATAAATTAAATTAAAATAACGGGTTCGATCCCGACCGACGCCAAATATTTCGAATTTTAAATGGCACAAAAATGACCACTCTCCACGCCAGCAATAAGTGCTCGCGAGGTGACATCTGTTAAACGCCCGCATGGTACAAATATGTTATCATCGTTACCGAAATCTGTATAAAAAGCACATTGGCACACCCAGCAATGGGTAATATGCCGTGATAATATATTTATTTTATTTATTTATATACTTATATTCATTGCTGACGTGGAGAGTGAACCACTGGGGTCAATTTTGTGCCATTTAAAATTCCGGTCCCCCACACTCGCGTGAAGTGACGCCTGGGCCCTGTTTCATAAAACTTCTACACTTGTAAATTACCACTGTAGAACTTGTCAAACTAATAATTTGACAAGTTTCTGTTTCAAAAACCTACAAGTGTAAATTACAAGTGACAAGTAAACTAGTCCGTTTCTACAAGTATATTTTTGCAGTTTACAAGTGTAGCGTTTCAAAAAATATTTTCTGGTTTTTACTACTAGTATTTTACAAGTGAACAGTAACCACGAATGAAAGATTGGTCATTTGAAAATTACAAGTTGACAATTGAATTTTTTAATGACAATTAATTATAGCAATTTTCTTTTGCAATTTTAAAAATGTGGTCTAGTGATTCAGAAGAGGAAGAGGTTTATGTTAATTTTCGACGGGCTAGGATTTTCAGAAGAAGATTGTCCTATGAACATATGGAACAACGTATGAATTTAACGAACGATTTAGATTATCTTCCCAAAAAATGGAGCTTTTAATTACACGTGTTGGACACCGATTGGAACACAAAACTAAAAGAAACAAAGCGCTGTCTCCAAAAGAACAACTACTGATTGCATTGCACTGGTTGGAGAATGGAGGGCAATATCATGCAATAGGGGATATGCACGGAGTGTCAAAAGCAAGTGTATCAAGAGTAATTAAGGCAGTAGTTGATGTTAATGAGGAAATACTGCCTGAGTATGTTAAATGGCCTGTGAATGTACAAGAAATTGTTCAGAATTTTTATAGAATTGGAGGAATGCCCATGGTATGTGGTTGTATAGATGGTACACTTATTAAAATTGATGCTCCTACCGAAAATGAAGCCATGTACGTTGATCGGCACGGGAATCATTCTATTAACACTATGGTAGTCTGTGGACCTGATTTAACATTTTTTTTAAGTCAATGCTAACTGGCCAGGTAGTGTTCACGATGCCAGAGTTTTGCGAAACAGCGGGTTAAATAATAGAATGAATACAGGATGGAGACCAATTGAAAATGGCATCATATTAGGAGATAGTGGGTATCCATTAAAAGACTGGTTAATTCCTCCAATTATACGGAATTTGAATGATGTAGCAGAAGTTCGTTTTCTTAGAGCACACAAACAAACCAGAAGATTAATCGCAAACGCTATTGGTATATTGAAGGAAAAATTCCCTTGTTTAAATTATTTACGTGTTAACCCGGTTTTTGCGTGTAATATTGTGAAATGTTGTGTCGCATTGTGTAATTTTTCTCGCGATAGAGATGATCCTATAGGAGAAAACATAAATAATGACAATGATGTTGATGACAATGGAGATGAAGAAGTTGTTGACGTTGAAGGAGGTGAACAGCGTTTGCAGATTCTTATAAACCATTTTCGTAGATGAACAAATAGTATAAGGATTATTATTTAATAAATTTATATGTGGTGAATATTTATTAATAATGTAATAACTCGTATTGTTAGGTAGAAGAGCAGTCTATTGATTTGAGTCAATAAAGCAATATTACTTATTAACGTTTTTATTAATTAATATCATTAAATTGAAAAACTACATCATCATTACTTAACATAAAATTATTCTGGTTTGCAGCCGGGCTTGATGCTTGATGACAAACATTTTCAATTAGACTTTCTGTGTGTTTGGAATGTTTTAAACCCAGAAATTTTTCCTGTTGAAATATTTCTAATTTCATTTTATAATTTTTTAGTTCCAAATATTCCAGTTGAAGTTCTAATTTCCGTTTTTTTAATTTTTCTTCTTCTTCTATTTGACTATATTGCGCAGAATGCTTTGTTACCCATTGTTTTCCTCTTCTATTTTCAGTGTCTTTTTGTTTTTTATTGTTGATTTGTGGTAAATCAATATTTACAGCTTCAGTTTCTGTGGTACATTCACTCATTTCTGCTTGAACATTTTCTACAGTATTGAAACTATCTGTAACACCTATTCCACAAACGGCCGGGGAATCTTTCTCCAAAATGTCGAGCACTGCATTATCAATTTCGTTAATTTTACAATCTGTTCCTCCTGCGGAGCCAGTTTTCTTTGCATTATCCACTTTAGCCTGAACATTAAATATAAAAAAGTATGTTTAGCAACTACTTCGTAATTCAATACTTTCCAATAGTAATATTTAAAAGGGAGCAATTATTCCAATATTAAAAAATTATGAAACTGAGTTTGTTGAAATAAATTAAGAAAATGGTTTATTATACTGCAAAGTGAGACTGTAACAAAAGCATTTACCAGTGTCCTTTTTCTTAAATTTGGCCATAATGTATCCCGGCAATATTGCCAGTCCTTCTCATTTGAAATTAATGCGTGCGAAACAGCAAATTCATGGATTAATTTCCATTTTTCACATTTCATATTTTTTGTTAAATTTGTGGAAAAAGCGCCAAATAGGATGTTTATGTTCCTTATTTTCTCGAAGAAACGCCAATTTAATAGAATTTTTTGCCATATTAAATATAATTACAATTAATTATAATTTTGCCTGCTTAACTTTCTTTGATTGCAAGGGTTGAATGTCAAAATGTGAACAAAATTAAATTCAATTATTTTAAAACGCATACTTTTTAATGTGATTAAAAATATATATTTAATGCAAAGGTGGCTGCATATTACATTCACTATGAAACTATGGTTTCAAACTTGTCAACTTGTAAAAATTCACTAGTAATATTGGAAAACTGACAAGTAGTCAAAAATTATTCTTGAAACAAATTACTAGAACTTGACACTTGTACACTTGTCACTTATAACTTGTCGACTAGTAATTTTTATGAAACAGGGTCCTGGTAAACGCCCGCACGGTACAAATATGTCATCATTATTACCGACATCTGTGTACAAAGCAGATTGGCTCACTCAGCAATGGGTAATATGCCGTGATTATATATTCTATATTTTTATTATCCTATACTCCTACATATTTACTTATGCTGGAAACTGTATTAAGTTCCTTTTCATATAATTATTGTTCCATTTACTATTTTCTTTTTAAAACGTTACTATTATTATTTGAACTGATTAGTTTGTTGACAGTGACATATATCTGTCAGTTACATGCATTTGAGATCTAAACTGTGTAACCGTGGAGTTGTGTAAAAAGCGTAAGCTTCGGAATTAAAATTATAGATAATTTTATAAATTTACCCATACATATATACAAAAAGTATTAACGCAGACCTGCAGAAAGTTTAAAAAACTAATTTTTATAAAACAAATCAGGAAAAAAAACATTTAAAGGTATTTTTCGAAGAAAAACTATTTTTAACTTCCAGTGAAGTGCCATTTCCGGTTATCTGATTTACTCCAAAATCTAATGACATCTTTCCATATAAGAGCAAGGAAGAAATACAAGGTTTTAAAATTTTCTGAACGATAGTATTTGAGTTAGAGCGTAAAGAGGATACACACACACACACACACACATCTCGATATGCAATTTTTATCACGATCCCTAAACCTCCCTTACCAAGGGAAGCGGGAGGTAAAGAGTGAACGACAGAATATTACTATTATCATTTTCACTTATGACAATAAACGTTCAGTCTGATAAGAACCTACCTACTTCAAATTGCCATTACAATACTCGCGTTCAGCCGGATTAGCGCTAACCAGCGCTAACGTAGCAAAATAATTGAACGGTTTGCTAGAATCTAGAGCTAATATAGCGCTAGAAGAAATAGCTAGCGAGAAATATTTCGCTAAACATCTAGCGAACTAGGGGCAGCTACATGCGTCATGTTTGAATGCAATGAACGTCACTTTTTTGGTTAATAATATTTACTTCTGGTGCATCTTCTAACAGTTCAAGTAATAATATCCATTTTAAAATGAAGTCTTCGCGCTTTTAATACTATACATATAGAACTGACAGTTATTTTCTTACTTTAAACAGCGCTTGCGTGCGAAGTTTAATAAATGAATACCTTTCAGTACGCATCTAGCACTAACAAATAGCGCTAATTTTTGATAGGGTAACGCTATCCCGGCTGAACGCGAACAATGTCAGACGCTTTCGAACTTAGCTTCAAAACTGGTCACTTAGCCTCAGATTCCTTAAATATATGTATTTTATATTTTAATTACCTGTTTCATGGTTCGTATTATATTGACGTAGCTGAACGTAATGATGCAAACGGGAACAACGAGGCCGAAGAAGAACAGGAACAAAATATACGTTGTCGCATTGAAGGATTTTTCCTGCCAGTTCACTGAGCAGCTGTAATCAAACAAAGGAAAATTGATGTAGCGTTCTTCAGCTTCTTGATATAGTACATACTTGCATATACAGAGGCTATCCGTCTAACAAATTAATTAATAAAACATGTTCTAATAATATTATTTGACACTCAGTAACAGGTGTAAGAATTATATTACATTAAAGTAGATGAACATCAATATGAATACCTTTTTAATTAATTAATTTTCTTTAAGTTTGAAAATAATCTTATATACATATATATATATATATATATATATATATATATATATATATATATATATATATATATATATATATATATAAAAGTGAAAGTTTTACGTCTGTGCGAATCTACACCGATTTACATATCGACGCCAAATTTTGTAGAGATGTTCTTTCAGCTTTATATGATACTAAAAATATGCAATAACTATTTTATTCTGAAGACCCGGAGGACAAATTGGATGAATTAATTACAGTTCACAGCCATGAGGTATTTTTTTATTGTTAATAAAATAATCTTTGTTTCTAATTTTGCTAATATTTTACCTATACCAGTCTAGACGCGTATGTATTGCACCAAAGAATTAATTAAATAAAAAATATTTTTAGAAAATAAATTAATTACTACAATTAGAAACAAAGATTGTCTTGAATAACAATATAATATATTATTTGACCCCTGTAGTGCACTCTCCACGACAACATTGAGTGCCCCTGAGGTATAATAATAATAATAATAATAATAATAATAATGTTTATTGCACATGAAGTGTACAAAAGGAATTTGTTTCAGCTACAACAGCTGATTTTCAAACAAATCCTGAAATTAGCAGTACAATAAATGAGATAATAAGTTATTTTGAGAAATGTGTACAATAATAATTAGGCAATATAAAATACAAAGAACAAATAAAACTAAGCACCTATCACCGAAGTGATATTATTGATAGAGTATATGCCAATAGGGTCTATAATTAATGCAGAGGTATATGATAAAACTGTACAGAACTTAATACTTGCCCTGGAAGAAAAGCGTCAGAATTCATGCAAACAAATGAAATTGTTGTTGCATGATAATTACAAGGTTCACAAAGCGTGTAAAATTGAAGATATTATCAGGGACTGCGGTTTTACAGAACTACGCCATCCTCCTTACAGCCTCGATTTAGCACCTAGTGTCATCTTTTTATTTAGAAATCTGAAAAAAAATCTTAGGGGAAGAAGATTCAAATCAGAAGAGGAGTTAGTATACGCTGTTGACAGTTATTTTGCAGATCTTTCAAAAATTTATTACCTCTCGCCACTTCCGTTTTTAGTTACATAAGTATAGGCGATGGGAGGTTTGTTCCAACATACAGTTTGCGGATTGTTCATGGTACGGTTATTTACTATTTACTACGCATGCACTAGTAAAGTACTGGTTTTGGACTGATCCAGAAGTGCGTTGAGTTAGAAAGCAGAATAATAAGTTGTGTCCATGGTTTTAAACTGTCAAACTTTCTGATATCTCACAATGAAAACTCGAGAACATTTTAACAACATGGAAAACGGTAAGTTACATAAAAGTTTGATAAAAATAGGTTGTGAAATTTGAGATATTTTTAACAAATATTATAAAATCGCATAACCTTAAAAAACATCAAATGGTAAATGTTCTGTGGGCACATATTTGAACATTATTGTATATTTGATTTATAATACTTATTTTATTTTTTCGAACTAAGAGAATATATGTATAATCCTACCAGCCTCAAATGCAGAAGCCACCAGCATACTTCTTTCCGATCCTCAGAAACCAACAGAATTCAAGTGGAATGTAAATGAAACGACATATTTAATCGATTTTTACGAAGAATGTAGAAAAAAAGTTGGAACTCATGAAATTAAAAATATAAAACAAATGTGGCAGAAAATTGCTGAAGAATTGAGCAAAATATTTCATACAAGTATTTCTACATATAATTGCGCAAATAGATGGAGAGTTCTCGATAGAAATTATAAGAAATATATTGATAACAATAATTCTACGGGAAGGAGGAGGAAATATTTCGAATTTGCGAATGACATGGACAGATTGTTTAACCGTAAAAAATCGGTACATCCAGAACTGATTTTGAGCAGTAATACTGTGAACGTTCCAAATGATATTGAGGAAAAAGAAAAGGAAAATATAAATGAGGACGAAAATGAAAATGATAATGTAAAGAAAAATACTTTTGAAAACAAGAACAATATTGTTAAAAAATGATTTCCTCTAGCTATAAATATAAAAGTAATAATCGAAAACGGAAGAGTAGTTTGATAGAAACTATTAGACAAGACAAATTACAGTATCAAAAATATCGGTTGGAAATAGAAAGAGAAAAATTGTAGGAGATGAAAAGGAGAAACGATTTAATTAAAGAACAAAACAATATATTAAGACAAAAATGTTGTAAATGTACTTGTAGTGATTTAAACATTTAAAATTTGAATTTTTATGTTATTACTATTTTACGAATTGTTCCTTGCATTTTGCGCTCTGGAAAAAATGTCTTTTTAACTATATGAAGGACATAGAAAGATTCGCTTCTTTTTCTATTAGAAATAAGATTTATTTATTTTTATAGAATACAATTTAATGATTGGTCACAGTCAAGTTTTTCATTGATATATCTTTTGTTGTAAAAAAAACTGATGTATACAGAATATTTATCGTTGTTCTTTAGTTTAGGAAATAAAAATTAATGAAATATTTACACTAATACTATATATTGCCACAAAAATAAATCATCTATATTCTTAAACTATTAGCTACATCATCTCTAAATCGTTTTGCATCTCTATCATTATTATCTTCAATATGTACCTCTGGCTGAGGTACGGCTTGGTTTCCATTTTCTTCGGCTATATCTTCATTTTCATTTACAATAAACTCGTCCGTTATTGAAATATTGTGTAAAACACAAGCTGCTCGTATTAAATGAACAATATAATCTATGCGTCTAATTTTAATATGATACAATTGACGGAACATCTGTTTTAAAATTCCGAAACAGTGTTCAATTACATATCTGTTCTTACATAATTTCAAATTGTAATTAATTTTTTGAGGAGTTAACTGGCCTCTATCTTTATAACGAGTTAAAATGTGTTTTTTAAGTGGGTAATCACTATCACCAAGTAAGTAATAGTTATCACGTTTTTTCTTCTATAGTATTGCAGAGAGACGAATTCCTAAAAACCCTACTATCATGAACAGAACCAGGATAGCCCACAAATATGTCACGTATTTTTCTTGTATGATCACAAACTACTTGCATCTGAAGCAAAATGAAAATATAAATTTCAAAAATAATTTATAATCAAAATTTAATACCTGTATGGAGTAACAACCTTTCCTATTTATGTACAAGTCTGGATCGACTTCAGATTTATCAATTTTGATATGACATCCGTCGATAGCACCGACTACACCTGGAAA
This sequence comes from Harpalus rufipes, assembly GCA_951394225.1. Taxonomy (NCBI): domain Eukaryota; kingdom Metazoa; phylum Arthropoda; class Insecta; order Coleoptera; family Carabidae; genus Harpalus; species Harpalus rufipes. Next base: position 32,857,692 of record OX596276.1, read on the forward strand.
TCCATTTTCTCTAAAAGATTGTTCAATAGCAATTTTCTCATTATCGGTAGGCCACGTAATAATTTCAGCAGATAGATTACTAAAAAAAATTGCTAATCTTTTTATAATTCGGTGTAACGAGCTGATACTGATGTCGAAACGGTCAGCAACATCAACATCTCTAAAGCTGGCTGTTTGATGTCTAATATACCATAAAAAATTTGAACCTACGAGAAGAAAATATATAAAATATATTTCAGGAACTACCTGGTTTACAGTGGAAAATTTTCCGTATTGTCCAATATGTCTTTTGTGCTGATCACTTGTTGCAAATTTTTCTGCGACACTATTAACAATTTCACGACTAATGCGGAAATGTTGGAAAAACAGATGATTATCATAATTTGCTACAGTGTTATCTAAAAATATAATAATTTTAGTTCTGTGTATAACAAATAACATTTCAACATTACCTAAATAGTTTTCATTTTTCTTCTTGGCATTACTAACTGTTCTAGATATAAATCTTCATCATCTGAGGAATCTGAATTTAAAAAATCTGAAAATCCCTCTACATCACCCTTTGTACCAAAATAAATGACTTATAGCAACAGCTGACAATCAAAATAGTCCGAATAAATTAGGTTAGTATTTGTTTTTAAGCAATGTGCATGTCCTTGACTAACAGTACAACTAAAAATTCACTGACGAATTTGACCGTTCACGAACCGTACCCTTTTTATACTCTCAGCGCATGCAGTTGTTGTTTTAATGCTTTTAGTTCAGTTTATTTGCAGCAATTAATTAAAAATACTTCGTATCAATAAGGGCAAAGGGTATACCATGTAGTACAACTCTTTTTATTTGGTTGAGCTAGAGCAATTAATTCAAACATCCCTTTTTATAGTCTCAGCGCATGCAGTTGTTGTTTTAATGTTTTTAGTTTAGTTTATTTGCAGCAATTAATTAAAAATACCTCGTATCAATAAGGGCAAAGGGTATACCATGTAGTACAACCCTTTTTATTTGGTTGAGCTAGAGCAATTAATTCAAACATCCCTTTTTATAGTCTCAGCGCATGCAGTTGTTGTTTTAATGCTTTTAGTTCAGTTTATTTGCAGCAATTAATTAAAAATACCTCGTATCAATAAGGGCAAAGGGTATACCATGTAGAACAACCCTTTTTATTTGGTTGAGCTAGAGCAATTAATTCTAACAATCCTTTTTATACTCTCAGCGCATTCAGCTGTTGTCTTAATGCTTTTAGTTCAGTTTATTTGCAGCAATTAATTAAAAATACCTCGTATCAATAAGGGCAAAGGGTATACCATGTAGTACAACCCTTTTTATTTGGTTGAGCTGGAGCAATTAATTCAAACATCCCTTTTTATACTCTCAGCGCATGCAGTTGTTGTTTTAATGCTTTTAGTTCAGTTTATTTGCAGCAATTAATGAAAAATACCTTGTATCAATAAGGGCAAAGGGTATACCATGTAGAACAACCCTTTTTATTTGGTTGAGCTAGAGCAATTAATTCTAACAATCCTTTTTATACTCTCAGCGCATTCAGCTGTTGTCTTAATGCTTTTAGTTCAGTTTATTTGCAGCAATTAATTAAAAATACTTCGTATCAATAAGGGCAAAGGGTATACCATGTAGTACAACCCTTTTTATTTGGTTGAGCTAGAGCAATTAATTCAAACATCCCTTTTTATACTCTCAGCGCATGTAGTTGTTGTTTTAATGCTTTTAGTTCAGTTTATTTGCAGCAATTAATTAAAAATACTTCGTATCAATAAGGGCAAAGGGTATACCATGTAGTACAACTCTTTTTATTTGGTTGAGCTGGAGCAATTAATTCAAACAATCCTTTTTATACTCTCAGCGCATTCAGCTGTTGTCTTAATGCTTTTAGTTCAGTTTATTTGCAGCAATTAATTAAAAATACCTCATATCAATAAGGGCAAAAGGTATACCATGTAGTACAACCCTTTTTATTTGGTTGAGCTAGAGCAATTAATTCAAACATCCCTTTTTATAGTCTCAGCGCATGCAGTTGTTGTTTTAATGCTTTTAGTTCAGTTTATTTGCAGCAATTAATTAAAAATACCCCGTATCAATAAGGGCAAAGGGTATACCATGTAGTACAACCCTTTTTATTAGGCTGAGCTAGACCAATTAATTCAAACATCCCTTTTTATACTCTCAGCGCATGCAGTTGTTGTTTTAATGCTTTTAGTTCAGTTTATTTGCAGCAATTAATTAAAATTACTTCGTATCAATAAGGGCAAAGGGTATACCATGTAGTACAACTCTTTTTATTTGGTTGAGCTAGAGCAATTATTTCAAACAATCCTTTTTATACTCTCAGCGCATTCAGCTGTTGTCTTAATGCTTTTAGTTCAGTTTATTTGCAGCAATTAATTAAAAATACCTCGTATCAATAAGGGCAAAGGGTATACCATGTAGTACAACCCTTTTTATTTGGTTGAGCTAGAGCAATTAATTCAAACATCCCTTTTTATAGTCTCAGCGCATGCAGTTGTTGTTTTAATGCTTTTAGTTCAGTTTATTTGCAGCAATTAATTAAAAATACCTCGTATCAATAAGGGCAAAGGGTATACCATGTAGAACAACCCTTTTTATTTGGTTGACCTAGAGCAATTAATTCTAACAATCCTTTTTATACTCTCAGCGCATTCAGCTGTTGTCTTAATGCTTTTAGTTCAGTTTATTTGCAGCAATTAATTAAAAATACTTCGTATCAATAAGGGCAAAGGGTATACCATGTAGTACAACCCTTTCTATTTGGTTGAGCTAGAGCAATTAATTCAAACATCCCTTTTTATAGTCTCAGCGCATGCAGTTGTTGTTTTAATGCTTTTAGTTCAGTTTATTTGCAGCAATTAATGAAAAATACCTTGTATCAATAAGGGCAAAGGGTATACCATGTAGAACAACCCTTTTTATTTGGTTGAGCTAGAGCAATTAATTCTAACAATCCGTTTTATACTCTCAGCGCATTCAGCTGTTGTCTTAATGCTTTTAGTTCAGTTTATTTGCAGCAATTAATTAAAAATACCTCATATCAATAAGGGCAAAGGGTATACCATGTAGTACAACCCTTTTTATTTGGTTGAGCTAGAGCAATTAATTCAAACATCCCTTTTTATAGTCTCAGCGCATGCAGTTGTTGTTTTAATGCTTTTCGTTCAGTTTATTTGCAGCAATTAATTAAAAATACCTCGTTTCAATAAGGGCAAAGGGTATACCATGTAGTACAACCCTTTTTATTTGGTTGAGCTAGAGCAATTAATTCAAACATCCCTTTTTATACTCTCAGCGCATGCAGTTGTTGTTTTAATGCTTTTAGTTCAGTTTATTTGCAGCAATTAATGAAAAATACCTTGTATCAATAAGGGCAAAGGGTATACCATGTAGAACAACCCTTTTTATTTGGTTGAGCTAGAGCAATTAATTCTAACAATCCTTTTTATACTCTCAGCGCATTCAGCTGTTGTCTTAATGCTTTTAGTTCAGTTTATTTGCAGCAATTAATTAAAAATACTTCGTAACAATAAGGGCAAAGGGTATACCATGTAGTACAACCCTTTTTATTTGGTTGAGTTAGAGCAATTAATTCAAACATCCCTTTTTATAGTCTCAGCGCATGCAGTTGTTGTTTTAATGCTTTTAGTTCAGTTTATTTGCAGCAATTAATTAAAAATACCTCGTATCAATAAGGGCAAATGGTATACCATGTAGTACAACCCTTTTTATTTGGTTGACCTAGAGCAATTAATTCAAACATCCCTTTTTATAGTCTCAGCGCATGCAGTTGTTGTTATAATGCTTTTAGTTCAATTTATTTGCAGCAATTAATTAAAAATACCTCGTATCAATAAGGGCAAAGGATATACCATGTAGTACAACCCTTTTTATTTGGTTGAGCTAGAGCAATTAATTCTAACACCCCATTTTCAGCTCTCAGCGGTCTCCGCTCTTGTCTAAAATTGATATTATTGCTTCTGTTTCAGTTTATATGCAGCAATTTATTTAAAATTCCTCGTATCAATAGGGACAAAGGTTATACCAATTAAAGAAACCCTTTTCATTACGTTGAGCTAGAGCAATTAATTGTAACAACCCATTTTTACCTCTCGCTAAGAGAGGTATTGCATTCATGCTAAAAATCGCATATCCAGATTTTATTGAATAAGCACGTTTTAAGGTCTCTACAATCCGATTTTAACATTTTTACGATGATGTCTGTGTGTGTGTGTGTGTGTGTGGATGTGTGTGTGTGTGTGTGTGTGTGTATGTGTGTGTGTGTGTGGGATGTTGGAAGGACGGTTACTCAAAAACTATAAGACTTAAAATTTGTTTAACAACGTATTTCCCAATCGGACATTCATGGGAAGATCTGAAAAGGTTTTGGTAATAATTGGACAACCGGAAGTAGAAGATTCTTGAAAAAAAATCTTCTAAATATTATTTTTTGAAAATTTTTCGTGGTAATATTAAAGAAAATTAAATTCTCTATCTGATACATTTAAATATTTTATTATATATTCCATAGATTTAGAGATAAAAGAAGTATAATATATAAAATAATCTGTTGTAATAAATTTGACAGCCGAAAGAATGCCATGAAAAATAGTTGATAATTTAAATTATTTGTAACTGACAGATAAATGTCAGTGTCAGAAATAATGAGTAATGAATTAAAAATGTACTTGGAGAATCCCTTAGTTCTTGATCTGTGACTATTATGGAGATGACAAGTCTAGGTTGAAGGACTTAAATTTGTTTCAAACATTATGGGACAATGTACACCAGTACTGTAGACTAGAGTAACTTTGAATTGCGAAAAAGCTATCAAATTCTTCTCAAGTAAGTTGTAAATATTGACAAAATCGGAGTGCAATCTATCCGTCACTTTATTAAAGGGAATTAAGGTTATTTAGATATAACAAGTATGAAAAAATAAAATGTAAAAGAAGATATATAAGAATAGATGCACAATCCAGATATATACATTTTAGACCGCCCAAAATTAATGTTTTTACTAGAAGAATATGAAGAGAAAGTAAACAAAGTTGTTCGAATTAAAAATTGCTGTTACCAGCCTAATATTTATATAATGGTAAACTCTACTTTGTAATTTATTGTAACATAATTTATGGTAAAATATCTTTATGTTGAGACATGCTATTATTGAATAATAAAGAAGTTTATACGTCATAGATTTATATGAATATATTATTTGTATTTATAAAAATAATCTTTGCTTTATGCATACAGCCAGGTAAAATATACGGCGAGAGGTTATGTGCTGGCCACATCAGATTTTTTATCTAGACGCACTCTGTTGTTACCTAATAATGATCTTATTGCTGTTAGTTCAGCGTATGTTATCATTTTTGTAATAAAAACATGATTTACAAAGGGCAATTAAATAGCAATTAATTTGGCTATGTTCATTAATACTGTATATGCCCCTATTTTTTTTTGGCTGAGCCAGCATATGATTTTTGCCAGCTCAGCCATAGATTTTTTTAAAAAAAATATAGCAATAAATTTTTAATTAGCGCAATTAATTAGCAATTAATTAGCTCTAAATTATTATGTATATCTTTTCTTGTTGAGCTGTAATGGCTATGCCACCTTAAGAGAGCTACCACCGTTTTACATAGTCTGACTTTTAAGGCCGTTGATATGACTTTTGATCGTAATACTTTAAATAGACAGCCCGCACTCTTCATACCTTTAGTTATTCTTGCTGCGATTTCCTCATTTTCACTGTCATTATTTGTAAGTATTGCACCTAAGTATGTAAAAGTGTTGATTTTTGGAAGTTATACTGTTTCCCATTTTCGTCTATGACATCCAACCCTTCATCTGTCTGTTCTTTTTTATTAGCATGTATTTTGTTTTTTCGATATTCAGTTTTAGATCTGTCTCTCCTGCTATTTTTATCAGCCTGCTTATTGTGCTTTCCACTTCCTTTTTGGATCTTGTGAGAAAAACTATGTAATATTTCATACAGTTGATTTTTCTTACTGAGTCATAAGCTTGCTTGAAATCTACAAACAAAGCATATAACTCTAGGTTCTGTTCATAACTGTTAGATATAATTTGTTTTAAGGCCAATATTTGCTCTGTTGTTGATCTGTATTTCCTGAATTCTGCAAATTGCTAATATTTTGTAGGTAACATCCAAAGTTTTGCAGTCAGTCCGTTCTCTCCCGGACTTTTGTAGTTCTTGAGATCTAATAAGATTTTTCTCACTTCTTCTTCTGATGGTATATCTAATAATTCTGCTACGCCCATTTCTATTTCCAGCCTTCCAGAGTTTGACGGTTGTAGTTCATATTCGGGATTCAGAACAGCATTGAAATATCTTACCCAACCACGAATTTTCTCGTCACCTGTAACAAGCTGCCCATCTTTGTTTTTCATATAAATTATTCTAGGCTGGAACCCTTGTTTTTGTTTTTTAACTTCTTGATATAAATTTTTTATTTCTCTGTTTTTATAACACTCCTCCATATTTTTTATTGCTTCTTCAATGTTTTTACGCTTTTTGTTTCTGCATTTTTTTTCACTTGTTTCTTTGCCGTACAGTATTTGTCCATATTTTCTTTATTTTGAATTTGGTATAGTTTAACTTAGCTTTGTTTCCTTTTTCCAAGGCTGCTTTGCAATCATCATCGAACCAGTCTTTTTTCTTCGTCATCGGGCTTTCTTTCACCAATTTTTGTGAAACAGTGCATATCATTCCTTCTAGGATTCGCCACTGTTCCTCGATTTTATCTATATTATTAGTTTTTAAGAGTTCTTTTTCTATACTTCTTGGTACTTTCTTATTACTTGTTCATTTTGAAATTTTTGTGTATTGAATCGTTCCGGTTTTGATGTATTTACTTTATTGCTTAAAGGTATCTCCTGTTTCATTTTTATCTGCACCATAAAGTGATCGGAATCTGCTATCGCCCCTCTTCTACTCGACATTTTTTACTGCTTTCTGATGTTTATGTTCTATTAAAATATGGTCTATCTGGTTGCAAATATTACCATTGGGATGTAACCAAGTGCCTTTATAGATGTATTTCCTCTGAAAGTAAGTGCTCATAATTTTCATTTGGACTTGAAAAGCAAAATTTATTAATTTTAGTCCATTTTCATTGGATTTTTCGTGTTTACTTCCTGTGATTGTTTTAAACTGTTCTTCTCTACCTACTTTCGCATTCAGATCTTCAATAATGATTTTAATGTCGTAATTTGGAATTTTGTTTAATATTTCTGTAACTTCTTCATAAAATTCATCCTTCTTTTCTTTTTCTTTGTCATTTGTTGGTGCATGAATATTTATGATACTTATTTTCCTGTATGTGCCTCTGATTCTAATTTTGCATATTCTATCGGATGTAGCTTCGAAATCGATGACAGCGTGTTCTAATCTTTTATGTACCATAAAGCCTGTTCCAAAAATGTCTTTTTTACATCCACTATTGAAAAAAATGTAGTCATCCACCTGAGATATAGAGTTTTCTACTTGTTTTGTTTCTTGTATTGCCCCAATGTCTATTTTATAATTATTAAACTCCATTGCTAAATTTTTAATTAATCCTTCAGCCCTTGTTCCTTGCATATTCCATGTTGCTTTCATTAGTATGTTTTTATGTTTTTATATAGAATATATAATATAGAACATATAATAAAATTTTAAAATGTATCGAATAGAGAATTTTACGTTCTTTAATACTAATAATAAAAATTTCAAAAAGATTATATTTAGATTTTTTTAAAGATACTACTACTACACTTTAACGTATAAGATTTACTTTCATTTAAATTATGATTTTCAGCACATCTTGGTGCACTTAGTTGCATGGTGATGGAAGCCACAGCATTATTATATTTATTATATTATTTTATTTATTAAATGGAACTCGTAGCAAAACATAGTTTGTATTGAAATAAATATATTGAAAAAATCGTTTTTAAAGGTGATATTAAATATTAAAAATTCAAAACAGTGTTTTCAAAACAAGGCTTGTGGTACTACAAAGGATTATCATTTTTCTATAACCGTCGCTTTAATCAAGGTGTGCGTGGTGTCTAGACATTTAGAGCGTTGCCAATTAAGTCTAAGTTACGGATCCCGTGCTTACATCTTATTCTTTTTACCTCTCGCTAAGAGAGGTATTGGATTCATGCTAAAAATCGCATATCCAGATTTTATTGAATAAGCACGTTTTAAGGTCCCTACAATCCGATTTTAACATTTTTACGATGATGTCTGTGTGTGTGTGTGTGTGTGTGTGTGTGGATGTATGTGTGTATGTATGTAGGATGTTGGAAGGACGATTACTCAAAAACTATAAGACTTAAAAATTGTTTAATTACGTATTTTCCAATCGGACATTCATGGGAAGATCTGAAAAGGTTTTGGTAACAATTGGACAACCGGAAGTAGAAGATTCTTGAAAAAAAATCTTCTAAATAATATTTTTTGAAAATTTTTCTTGGTAATATTAAAGAAAATTAAATTCTCTATCTGATACATTTAAATATTTTATTATATATTCTATGGATTTAGAGATAAAAGAAATATAATAAATAAAATAACGTTATAATAAATTTTACAGCCGAAAGGATGCCATGGAAAATAGTTGACCAGTTGAACTGTTTGTAACTGACAGATAAATGTCAGTGTCAGAAATTCATAGATATTACTAAAGAGTTTTTCTGGGAAGTACATATACATTATATTATTTCTTAATGTATTAGTAGTTAAATATTTAAGATTATAGGTCTATTACATATATCCTTCAAAAATACAGTCAATCTTGACAATGAATTGGAAACATTTCGAAAAATTAGAAGAGGACAAAATTTCTTCATATAATGAATTTAAAATTAAACAATCTAAATATAAGGAATAGATATATGTAAGTACAATTTTTGGTGTAGAATGTAGATATACAAGAAATGTTAAATACAATAGGGCGCCTTGACAGGCAGATATGGGGACTCATGTCAGAATGATAGCTAGTAATTATGTATATAGATGTATCATAATTTCTCATTCTAAATTTAGTGATTTTCCAATTCCATATGGTTTATTTTCCTCGACAAGTAAATTCCACACTCCTGGTGACAAATTAACTACGTGTATTTAGAAAATCTTGAAATTCTGAATGAAACATACTGACTAATTATCATTCTGAAACGGGCCCCCACATCTGCTTGTCAAGGCCAACAATGTAACATGACTGTTCGCGCCCTATACTTATGTAACCAAAAAAGGAAGTGGCGAGAGGTATTGTGCTGGCCACAACAGATTTTTCTATTTGGATTAGCGAAACTATCAAACTAACATTAAAAAGTTAGGTTTTCTTTCTAATTAATTGAAGTTTGGTTTTTTTACCTTCCGTCACCTATAGGTAAGGAAGGTATTGTCTTTGGTCAAAAAAATCGGTGGTGAGTTTTCATTGAATAAGCACGTTTTAGGGTCTTTACAATACGATTTTACTATTTTTACGATGATGTCTGTATGTGTGTGTGTGTGTGTTCGTATGTGCGTGTGTGTGTATGTATGTGTGTGTGTGTGTGTGTGTGTGTATGTGACCGCGGTTTCGTCAACGATATCTCCAATACTAGAATTCCAAAAATTACAATTCTTACGTATTCCTCTTCCTTACAACTATATGCAGACATGTTTAGATTTTGGTTATAATTGGTCAACCGGAAGAACCCTCATTTGAAGATTTTAACAGTTTTTCTTGAAAAACTCAGTTAAATGTTATTATAACTTAAAGAATATATTATTCTCTATACGATTTGATTGCATTTTATATTTCATATTCAACAGATATAGAGTTAAAGAATAATAAATATAAAAAAAATCATATAAATATCATAATTCAGCCAGCTATGCTAACTTAACCATGGAAACTGCTAATATATTCAGGTAATTCAAATTGACAGATGTCAGTATCAATAAAAAGCAAGTAATTGAATGAAAGAATAAGGGAAGTAACTCTAGTGTTAGAAGTTTTTAGATATAATAGAGACGATTACATTGGTTTGAACATGTCATGAGGAGAGATGAATATATTAATAGACGGTGGGAGAAACATAGGAAGACAAAATATAAGATTAAAAGACTGTATTGCAGAAGACTTAAGAGAAAAGGAACTGAATGAGGACGACACGCAAAACAAAAATGAGTGGAAGAAGAAAATAAAAAATAGCGACCCCCTAACAAATGGGAAAAACTAAAGAAGAAGAAGATGTCAGTGTCAAGTGCAATTTGCATAGTTTGTATATGAAATAACTTTACTGGAAATATAGGATCTTTTGCAAAAAAATTATGTATAGGACTCGTGCAGTGACATGACTTTGCTGCCTTTGGCAAGCAGATATGGGGACCCGTATCAAAATGACAGGAATTAATTATGTTTATAACTGACAAGTGTCATAATTTTTCATTCAAAATTTCATGATTTTCTTATTTCATGTGGTTTGTTTGTTATCAGGAGTATGGAATTCAGTTGCCGAGAAAGGGAATCACATAATACCAAAAATTTAGAATCTTTTGCAAGAAAATTTATGTATGGAATTTGTACATAATACACAGGATTGACGGAAGGTATTGTGCTGGCCACATCAGATTTTTTGTTGCAGTTTTTGACTCTTTTAGTGTGTTTTGTTTATTATTTTTTTAATATCTACTGATGCTTTGCACTTCTTTAATATTCATTATGTTCGTTTTGTATTACACATTGACGTAAAAAAATGGGACACCTTCAATATTTTAAACGTAATGCGTTGAATTTGTTCCAAAGAGCAAAATCTTTTGCACAGTCCATTTTTTTGAGACAACATTGATAGTAACCATTGAAATTTTCAATTTTCTTTTGTTTTTGAGTTACAGGCAAAAACTTGTTTTTTTGTTAATTTTGAAAATACCTCGCATCTCGCTTATTATGGAAGATACGAAAAAAAAAATGTTTAAACAATTTTTTATTCGGTATATTATGTAGAAGAACATAGTGGTATAGTTTGGGTTGCGTCATTATGTATATGAAACATTCATTTTTTACCTTGCGTCACCTTTAGGTAAAAAAAGGTATTATCTTTACTCAAAAAAATCGGTGAGTTTTTATTAAATAAGCACGTTTTAGGGTCCCTAGAATACGATTTTACTAGTCTGTATGTTTATGTGTGTGTGTGACAAAAATTTCTCCGACGATAATTCTATCACTACAATTCTAAATATTATATTTTTTTCTCTTCTTGACATACATATGAAGAGCTGATTAGATTTTGGTTATAAGTACCCTTATTTGAAGTTCTTAACATTTTTTCTTGAAAAAACGCAGTTAAATATAATTTTTACCACCCGTTACCTTTAAGTTAGAAAGGTCAAACAATTCGATAGTGATTTTCTACTGAATAAGCACATTTTGGGGTCCCTAGAATACGAATTTACTGTGTGTGTGTGCGCGAGTCTGTATGTGTGAGTTTGTGTGTGTGTGTGACGATCGTTTCAGTACGTTAATAACTCTAATACCACAATTCTAATAATTATATTTTTTTTTCATATTCCTCAAGTACACCGTATGCAGACATGATTAGATTTTGGTTATAATTGGTTCACCAGAAGAATCCTAATTTGTAACAGTTTTTCTTGAAAAAAAAAATTATTTATTGACACTTACTGTTATTATAAATTTTAAAGAATATGTTATTCTCTTTACGATGTGATTGTATTTTATAATTCATATTTAATAGATATAGACTTAAAGAATTATAAAGACATTAAATTTCATAAATCAACCAGCTATGCTAACCATGGAAACTGCTAATATATTCAGATAATTAAAATTGACAAATGTTAATATCAATGAAAAGTAAATGAATGTAGCAGAGATCAGGATGTTGAGATAGATGGGGAAGACACGGAAAAATAGTATAAATAATGAAAGAAAAAGGGTAATAACTCGACTGATAAAAGTTACAGATGAGATACAAAGATAAAGTTTCTAATTCTGGATCTGAAACTTGCAATTTATTTTCAGACTACTTTAAATCAGTTTATGTTGATGCAACTACGAGTAATTACAACAATTCTAATAATACTAGTTCTACGTTTCCTCTCAATTGTTTATCGACAGTAGACTTTAATGAAAATGTTGTTTTCAATGTGCTGTCTAATCTTGACACTAATAAGGGTGCGGGTCCTGATGATATACCCAGTATATTTGTTAAAAATTGTGCTTCATCTCACAGTTTACCACTCAGCTTAATATTTGCAGAATCTTTGCAAAATGGTCACTGTCCAGATAGATGGAAAAAAGCCTACGTTGTACCAATATTTAAAGGAGGTAATAAAAATGTAGTTGAAAATTATAGGCCTATTTCCAAACTATGCATCTTCGAAAAAGTTTTTGAATGGCTCATTTTTGCTTCTCTTCTTGCAACTGTTAGCCTCTTATTATACCCGAACAACATGATTTTCTTCCTGGTCGTTCTGTAGATTCCAATTTGGTTGAGTATACTGAATATATTTTAAAATCAATGGATAAGAGAATTCAGGTAGACGCTGTTTACACCGACTTCTCTAAAGCTTTTGACAAAATTAATCACTCTATATTGATAAGAAAATTAGCTGAGGTCCGTGTACACGGACCTTTGATGAAATGGTTCACATCTTATTTAACTGATAGAAAACAAAGTGTCGTAACGCATGGATTTAAGTCTTACGAAGTTCTTGTTCCCTCGCCTCTGGTGTACCTCAGGGCTCTCATCTTGGTCCCCTTTTGTTCAACATTTTCATTAATGACGTGTCAAAATGTTTTTCTTATGCTAATTTTGTGTTGTATGCTGACGATTTGAAAATCTACCATGCAACTGAGTCCATTATTGATTGCGAACAATTACAATCGGATTTAAATAGTTTTTATAATTATTGCCATCAGAACAAATTATCAATTAATATCTCTAAATGTTTTACTATTACTTTTACTAGTAATAGGAATAGTTTTTATTATTCCTACAACATTAATGGCGCGTTACATGAGCGTGTTAACCATAAAAATGATCTTTGGTTTGCATGTAGATTATTTTACGAAAAAGGCCTATAGAATGCTTGGATTCTCAATACGTACATCAAAAAATTTTAAAAAACCATTCACAATGCTATCCTTATACTTCTCTCTAGTGAGAAGTCAACTTGAGTTTTCTTCGGTGTCTTGGTCTCCTACTTATGATATTTATATCAAAAGAATTGAGAGAATTCAAGACAAATTTGTAAAATATTTTGAATCAAAATTTCCGAATTACAGATACTAGATTTGTTGTCGTTGGAGAAAAGGAGGAAATTAGCAGATTGTACATTTCTTTTCAAATTGATTAACAACCTAATTGATACTCCTTCTACTTTAAACCAATTCTCTTTTAGAATTCCAAATTACTCTTCGAGATCTCAAAATTTGTTCCTTGTTTCTAATGTCAATACTAGTTATGCTGCTAATTCGCCTATTCTTTCTTTTTAATAAGCTTGTTAGTGATAACTCAATGCCTGATGTTTTTTCTGACTCCTTATCACAATTTAAAAAGAATATTGCCAGAATTTTATAAATGTTAAATTTGTAAAAAGTTCCATTTTTTTCTATTGTGTGTTTAATGATTTATTTGGATATAGTTCTTCTTAGTTGTTGTTAATTGTCTTTACTTTTGTATTTTATATTTAAATTTTTGTTAGTGCCACTCCATTATTGGGGCAAATGTCCTGTCGAAAGGCCTGATTCTCTAAAATAAAAATAAAAAATAAAAATAAAGATACAAGAGAGACGATTCCATTGGTTTCAACATGTCGTGAAGAGAGATGAAGAATATATTGGAAGAAGAATGAATAGCTTAGTAATAGAAGAAACTGAGGAAGTCCAAAGATAAGATGGATAGACTGTATTGCAGAAGACTTGAGAGAAAAGAAACTGAATTAAGACGACACGCAAAATAGAAATGAGTGGAAGAAGAAAATACAAAATAGCAACCCCTAACGAATGGGAAAAGCTAAAGAAGAAAATGTCAGTGTCAAGTGCAATTTGCATAGTTTGTTAAATTTTTTTTTTAGTTCTGAGAATTTCTGTAGTTATATGAAAATTATGTAAATCGAAGAAGGCCTTTATGTTCACATCTTGTAATGTATTCAAATTGTTACAATATTGGACGTTTCGGGTGAACACCCACCCATCATCAGCTGAATAAAAACATTTGTACAATAGGTTAGGTTAGGTTCTCTCATTTAACAATTAAGTTTACATTGACATTACATGATTTTATTAAGTTAAATATGAAAAAAATATACAAAAATCGTCATCTTCATTTGGTAGACTTAGAAATGATTGAACATTTGGACAAACTACATATTGTGAGTTAACCGTCAAAACACAACGGCTAACTAAAATGTAATTGGAAGTAGGTACAACCTGTATAAACAAACACAGGCTGTCCGAACGAAAAGTAATTAAATTAAAAACTAGCGGTAAAATCGAAAACTATTGAAAATATTTTTAGATGAATTAATTTTTTTTTGTAGTCTGATTGTTAATACTGTTAACTTTATTTATATTAATATGACATAATATAAGTCTTTAATTTTTTTCAATTTTTTTAACTCTTTGAAATTAAATTTATGAGCAGTTTGACAATGGTGTCTGCATAAGGCACTATGGTCTTAATTTAAGGTATTACAATAAACGTTTTATTCATATGGGTGAAATGTAAAAATCAGAGAAATATTATTAATTAAAATAATACATTTATTAAACGATAAATAATTAGGAAAAATATTAAAAAGATGATAAAAGTAACTAACACTATGATTACATAATTATAAACACCAATTTAAGACTAAGAATATTATTAAATGCTTAAACACTAAGATTATTTATTTAAACAATATTTATATCACTATATTTATTTATATAACTACATTTATGTATGTTCACCACTCGTAGACTACTTATTTATATCACCAACTTCATTGCTCGTTGCTTATATATATATATATATATATATATATATATATATATATATATATATATATATATATATATATATCATACTAAATCTTCGCTGTCCTTCGGACGATATTTATACAGCCCATTATCCTTCTGGAACCCATCTAAACTCGTATGAGTTTTCCCCGAGGGGATTACGTCATCTGGGTAATTCCGGCGAGGGGATTACGTCATCTCTCGACATATTGTACCAGTAGCAACGCTCGTATACTCTTAAGTTAGGAGCGCACGTCACACTACCCGTTCCTTTGAACTGTTTCGTCCCGGAACAGTTCTTAATGACGAAATCTACATGTATTACCCTAGGTACATTTGGAAGTCTTGAAGAAGTGACAATCGACGGTCCGCTGGAGTTCTTTCTGTTCGTTAGGGTTAAAGCGGCAGAAGAGAATTTCAATACCGGTATGGCGAAAGAGGATCTTTAACATGTTCCTAACGATCCTCCAATCCAAATCATCTAATCCACAGCCTAACTTCGGTACTAATAGCTTCTATCAGATGATCCTTCAAATCGCACAATGAATTCCTTAGACTGCGATACGACGGCTTTTGGTACGAGCGTGGCTTTGTAATCTGGTAGTAGGTATACCGGTGATGTTCTGTATTGTTATCCCTCAGTCGCAGCGTATTCCCGACGGATGGACCTTGGTTGGCCAGTCCTTGTAGTCGTCCAAATTTCGTCTTAAAGACTTACGCTATGCCGCGTGACATCTTTAAGTCTTCTGATACGCAGTAGCGGAGGGAATATTCTGAGAACACGGTGAACAGGTCTGTATGTTCTTCTGTCATCACGCCATACCGTGCCTTGTGACCGAAGGAATACTTTTCCATGAAGTCTTCAAAAGTCGGTTCATGAGCTATGATCCGACGAACCGTTGCTCCATGATGGTCTTCATGGTTATCACCAGCGATAGGGGCTAGCCGATTGACGTGTACTACTCTCGGCTTCCCTGTTGGTGTTTTTCTAATCCTGTATATTACGTCGTTTTTCTCTAAACGACCTCATAAGGATCTTTCCAATTTTTTTCCGCTTTGATGATAAACTTCGACGCCTTTGTGAATTGTAAAGCCACACTAAATCCCCTGGTTGGTATCCACCTTTTTCTACCTTGATGTCATACTGGTCCTTCATTCGGTCGCTGACAGCTTAAGTGTTTGTGCATACTTGTGCATGAATGTCGTCCATTCTTCTCCGTAAGTTCGTTACGTAATCTTCCCCGGGTAGATCTTCTCCAGGTTTACTGCCAAACACCAAGTCACATGGTAGGCGCAACTCACGAATAAGATGTTCTTAGGAGTTTACCTGTAGTTTCAAGCACGGACGAACGATAAACCATCAGGAATAGATGAAGATGTCGGTCCCAGTCTCTTTGGTGGTTGGAGACTACCTTCGACAAGTATCGGTTGATCGTTCTGTTCATTCGTTCAACCATGCCATCGGACTGCGGATGTAATGCGGTTGTCCTCGTTTTATTAATTCCTAATATCTTACAGATATTTTGGAAAACGGCACGCTCGAAATTTCTTCCCTGGTCGGAGTGAAGTTCACGTGGTACGCCAAACCGGCATACATACTCTTTAACTAATGTTTCACCGACCGTGGTGATTTCCGGTTTGAGTAATGGATAGGCGTCAACCCACTTGGTGAAGTAGTCCATGACAACAACGATGTATTTATTTCCGTCGTCATTTTCCGGAAATGGTTCGACCATATCAATCGCAATGCGCTCAAATGGACTGCCAACGTTGTATTGACGCAATGGAGCTCCTCGTCGTCTATGCGGACCGTTGCTTCCAGCGCAAACTACACATTTCTTGTACCAGTCTTTAACGTCTTCCTTGCAGTTAACCCAGTATAATCGCTGGCGCAAAACATTCTCAAGTCTTGTTGCCTCTAAAATGGCCTCCTCTACATCCGTCATGGATCTCTTTTAACACGTCTGATATTATATTCTTAAGAATAACCAAGTGAGTTCTCTTTTCAGTTCCATTGGCATTTTCCGCCGCACGCTTTAACAGGCCATCCTCAATCACCATGGAGTCCCATTGCGCCCAGTACGATTTTACACTCTGTGGGTGTTGTGCAACGTCTTCCCATATTGGTTTGCTCCCTTCTGCTTTCCATTCCAATAAAATTTTCAAAGTCGGGTCATTATCTTGGTCCTTGCGTAATCCATCGGGCTGCGAACTATCGTCGACTACTGTTATTCTGGTGACGGTGGAATGCTTGGCTTCCACTCGACTACAATGCTTGCATTCATCTTGGCATGGCCTTCTGGACAATGTGTCGGCATTACAATGGCTGGTACCTGTCCTGTGCTCGATTTTGAAATCATATCTAGCCATCTGACCTTCTGGATTCTTAAATTGTAGCAGCCATTTTAAAACAGCATGGTCAGTCCTTATCAAAAATCTTCTTCCGCATAATAGGCCAGTCGTCAGGGTGTTCAGCAGACGTAAAAACCGTTTTAAATTGAGAAAAAGGTTTATCTATTGGAATCGGTTTGTTTTAGGCCTCTTTCATACATAGTCATCCTCCTCGCACACCCCCCGGAACACCACCGATTTCGGGGAAATATCACTCAAAAATAGTTTTTTTGCCAATATCTCTGAGTGGTCTCGACCAATAATGTCAATATCAAAATTAAAGATAACTAAATTCTCTATCGAAAAGGTTGAAACACATTTTTACGTAGTATCACTATTCTCGGAGCTATACGCGGAAAAAGTCACACGTTGTACCGCATTCAAGCAATATATTATACTTTTTCCTATATTACCACGCTTTCTTCTTGCTACTACGCCTAGATCTGAGTTGGAGTCTGGGTGAATACATTAATTATCGATTTTAAAATTATAAATATGTTTAAAACATTTAGTATTTACAACCATTATAATCGTATCATTGACCACTTTGCAGTATAGCGTTTGTCACTTAAATATCGACTGAGGACTTCTATGCAATAAGGGGATACGCGTGACTTCAAACGTAAAAATATCGTCCACCCTTTTAAATATGCCAGCATTAACGCATTGGACAATAATTTTCTTGATAAATTCAAGCGTATCCCCTTATTGCACCGAACCCTTCAATATTTATCCGTTGGTCCCTTTTATACTTGTCTTTTACGGTAGGGTTTATGATTGGCGTGCTTTTATTCCGTGTGGAACAGTGGAGGTGGACGATATTTTATATTTATTATAACCAGTATAGCAAAGATCTCGGTCGATGTTACACGCATTTTGTATAGTACTGAAAGTTTACGTGTGGTTTAAAAGGCGACATGGCGAACTTAAAAATTTGTTTTTTATGTAAAAATCTTTATCGGAAGGTGGTACACATAAAGTGAAAGAGAAAGGACTCAAACCATTATCAGAGTGTAGTTTAAAAAGAAAAGACGGTAAGATCGCGCAGATCAAAGGACTGCGATCTGTGACTATACATGTGAAGTGCCATAAGTCCTATAATAAAGAAAAGAGTATTGCTGCGGCCCTAAAATCAAATAAAAACATAGCCTCAACCAGCAAACGAACGTCGGGTATTGATAATTCTTTTGATTTTATAACAAAATGTTTGTTTTGCGCCGAGAATGCGGCACAGGATTTTTTAAGTAAACAATCAAGGAAACCTCCTAGTAAACGAGATTCAGTTCCTGAGGTACGAACTTTGCCAAGCAAAGATAATATTTTAAGAGCAGCAAAAGCGAGAAATGATTAAAGGGGTGCAGATGTCTCATTTCGCATAGGGACTGAAATAGATTTAGTTGCAGCTGAGGCTAGGTACCATCAATCATGCCACAAAAAAATTCTTTCGTCCATCTGCTACAGATAGGAAAAGGGGTAGACCTGAAGGTAACGAGGTTCAAGCCGGGATTGACCACATTTCTGAATACCTTGAATCAAATCGGGATGAATGTCAGTTTTCGTTGAACGACATACTTTGCGAATATGACGGTTACATTCCACCTTTCGGAACTATCAGCAATAAAATAGAGAGCAAATATGGTGATGATATAATAATTTCCAAAAAGCATTAAGAGTATTATTACTTTTCGTGATTTAAGATTTTAACAACGAATTGGTACGAGAATCGCAGAAAAAACGAGAAAGAAGAACGATTGCGAATTGTTAAGGCTGCTGGAGCAATAATATTAGAAGATATTAGATCGCGTTTATATGAAGTGAAAAGTTACCCCGCATCAGATGCTTTTTTAGAAAACGTTGAGAGCGATGTACCGGAAACTCTTAATGTACTTCTTCAGACAATTATGTATAAAAACAAGCGCGGAGAAAAAAAGTGGACTACGAAGTGCACTGTTATAGCACATGTAATCATAGCTGAAGCCAGACCAAGATCTTTTTTGTCTCCATTACAAATCGGCCTTGCAGCGTTTTTATCCTGAAAATATGGATCCAAAGATCTTCTACACGTACTATCAGCTTTAGGATTCTGTGCCACTTATGACGAAGCAACACTCTTCGAGATATCTGCACTGATGCATCCTCAAAATACTACCATGACAAACTCCTTCTCTCAGTTTGTATTTGATAATGCGGATGTAAACATTGATACTATACTTCATGGTTATCACCAGCGATAGGGGCTAGCCGATTGACGTGTACTACTCTCGGCTTCCCTGTTGGTGTTTTTCTAATCCTGTATATTACGTCGTTTTTCTCTAAACGACCTCATAAGGATCTTTCCAATTTTTTTCCGCTTTGGTGATAAACTTCGACGCCTTTGTGAATTGTAAAGCCACACTAAATCCCCTGGTTGGTATCCACCTTTTTCTGCCTTGATGTCATACTGGTCCTTCATTCGGTCGCTGGCAGCTTAAGTGTTTGTGCATACTTGTGCATGAATGTCGTCCATTCTTCTCCGTAAGTCCGTTACGTAATACTTCACATTATTGCAGAAGCTTGAAGAAGAACTTTTTCGTGGTATGATAGGAAAATTCACTGACAAGCTTAATGTGAACTCGAGCAAAATGGACCAACAGCAAAATTATGGATCCAGTGTTTTCATATGGTGACATTGATCAAGCTATTTATCCAAGCGGAAAGGAAAGGAGACTGGCAATTGCATCTGACATGCATACAAAAAATGTTACCATACTTTCACTCGAGTGGGCATTGTTTGTATGCTAAATCCGCGCACCTCTATTTACAGAACATGCTCGAGCTGAAATCTAAACTCATTCCAGCGGAGTATAAAGAATTTGTGACCCAGGGTTACTTTACGATTAGGCGCTCTGAAAAGTTCTGGTCTGGGATTTGGTCCGATATGATCATAGAACAAACCCTTATGAGATCAATGAAAAGTACTGGTGGTCTGACACACGGAAGAGGAATAACTGACAGCGTGCTTGCCAAATGGATTCTAGCCATGCCTGTGCTTCTAGATGTTTCTAAAGGAATTGAAGATTATTGTAATGTATCATTTGTGACTACAGAGCAGCACGTAGATTCTAGAACCTCTCGCATAACCAGAAATAAAGCAGATATTGAAAAATTAGTTAATTGGCTTACATCACATCCCCCGTTTCCAATTGATGAGAATATCAAGTCAATAAGTACAGGTGTACAAGGAGATAATAAAATTGATTGCCATAATTCATATGAGATTGGCATGTCTGCAATGTCGAATATTAACGGACAAAACTTTAACGACGTTAAGTTTCAGCGCAAAAAACTCCCCTTAGAGCAGCAAATTCTGTGATTAAACTACAAGATGATGTTATTCCAGTTAATTCAACTCTACTGTTCCGATGAATTTTACTGTTCAAGAAATCGGAAAAAGAATTTCAGAAATACTTTCAGTTTGAACTTGCCCCTTATCCGCTTTCGCTTTTCGACGAAGCTGGGATGCGAAAAACTCAAAAACCGAGTTTTTATTATTACCTCCCGCTACCCTTGGTAAGGGAGGTATGAGGATCGTGCTAAAAATCGCATATCGAATTTTGGTAAATGACCACGTTTTAAGGTCTCTAGAATCCATTTTTAACATTTTCACGATGATGTCTGTGTGTATGTATTTATGTATATACGAGTATGTGTGTGTGTAGATCCTCTTTGCGCTGTAAGTCAAATACTATCATTCAGAAAGTTTTGAAACCATGTATTTCTACCTTGTTCTAATATGGAAAGAACTGATTAAATTTTGGTGGCAATCGGATAACCGGAAATGGCAATTTACTTGAAGCTCAACATAGTTTTTCTTCAAAAAATACCTTTAAAGGTAATTTTTTCTCAATTTGTTATTATAAAAATTAAAGATTATTCCATTTTCTACAAGTTTGCTTTAATAATTTTTCTATATTTTGTATGGATAAATTTATAAAGTAATATAAAAATTATATACATAGGTAAATAGCGGGAGGTACTATGTCCATGACAGCGACAATGCTAAAAGAGAAGTTTCTTTCAAATGATCAAAATTAAAATCGGCTCATCTCTCTATTACGTGCGAAGCTTACGATTGCAGGTTTCCTTGTTAAACAAGCTGCTGAAGACGCTGACGCTGTTATCATTAATTTGGCGATAGATATATCACCTCACTACGATTCCGTAATAATTGTTGCCGAAGTCGTTGACCTTTTAATCCTTATGACAGGATTATCCGCACTTTACGCAAAACATCTATTTTATCTATCCAGGCAAGGGGAAATTGGAAGACCGGATTTACGCTTCCACCAGTTTTAACTATCCAAAAGAAGTTACGGATAATATTTTATTCCTTAATGCATTCAGTGGATGTGATACAACTTCTGCATTTTTTAGACAAGGCAAAGTGAAATTTGTCAATTTACTACAAAAGTCCACAGAATTACAAAATATTGTGGAATGTTTTAAAAACTCAAATTCTCATCCTGATTTTATAGATATAGCGGGCCAAAAAGTTATCTTAGCCCTTTACGGAGAAGGACCCGATGAGCATTCTTTAAATGAATTCAGGTATAAATGCTTCGTCAAGTCAGTAGCACAAAATAAATGCAACCTTGCATCGTTACCTCCTATTGAGTCTGCTGCCCGGCAACACTCTTTCAGAACCTATTACCAAATGCAACAATGGTACGGAAATACCAAGAATACTCAAGATTGGGGTTGAATGAAACAGAAATTTGAGTTGTATCCTATTCCTACCAAAAAAGAAGCTGCTCCACAAGAACTGTTAAAAACAATAAGCTGCAAGTGTACAAAAGCTGCAAAGCCGCATGCAGTTGAAGAAAAGCCGGACTAAGATGTTCCGTAATTTGTTCCGGTTGTCAAGGTCAATCGAATACAAACGTGAGATCTATGTACACGACTTAGACCAATCCGAAGACACCGATGATCAATTATTTAATTTTTTTGTCAAACGACGACACGGCTAACAAAGACGATGCAGGTGGTAGCGATACCGACACACAGTTTAATTGAAGCCAGGGACCCTTTTGGATCATCAACTTCAAAAATAACTAAATAAATATGATAACATTGGTAGCAGAATAATTAAATAAAATAGTGAATTAGGCCTATTGGGGACACCACTTAAAAAAAAAACGCGCCAAACGCTCTACCGCAAGGTGGCGTGGAAACGAGCGCATAATTGTTGTAAACGCCGATAGTTTATATATTTGTAGTTTTAAAATCTACAATAAATATATACACCCAGCCTTTAATAGTGAAAATTAAGCGTAGTAGCAAGTTGCGAGCGTGGTAATGTAGAAAAGTGTAGATATAGTGCGTCAATCCGATACGACAGGTGACTTCCCCCACCTGTAGCTCGTAGGATATTACGTAAAAATGTGTCTATACCTTTTCGATAGAGTATTTTGTTATCTTTAATTTTGATACTCGTATTAACATTATTTGTTGTAGGACCATCCAGAACCGAATTATTGGCATAACTGGGATAAATGAGTCTAAACGAGGCCTACAATAAATCGTTTCCAATAGTTAAATTTTTTCGCGATTTAAAACGATGTTAATCTCCCTGACGACTGGCCTATAAATATTTGTAGAAATGCTCCACGGATTTCACGATCACCAAAAGTTCTTTTCTGGTTACACAATAATTCCTCTCCGGTTTTGGCAAGGTCTTACTAAAGTAGGCAATAACCTTCTCAAGTCTGTCTTCTTTGTGGAAAAGGACGCCACCAATTCTAACGTTGCTGGCATCTGTGTCAAGTATGAACTCTCCTACGGGTATAGGATAACTTAGGACAGGTGCGCTTGTCAAGGAATGTTTCAGTTCTTTTTTTTTCATTTATTTTAACCAGATCAATACACACACAGTATTATACATGGTAGTGTTGTAAGAATGTTTATCAAATACATAACATTATGTAGAATTGTAACATAACACATTTATTTACTGTTATTTTATTGTGTTCATTTGTTTCTATTCATCTCTTTTTCAGTCGCGTGGTTTCGCTACGCTGCCCTAGCTTGTAATGTGATGCCCCTGGACATAAATGGATTGTATTTATATACTTTTTAGTAATTTTTTTTACAAATTCCTTTATGGGAGATATTCCTAGTTCTTTGTGAATTTGGTTATTCCGTACGTACCACGGGGCATTGATTATTATGCGTAATATTTTGTTTTGCATAATTTGGACTTTATTTAATAATTTTTTGCTAGCACCATACCATAAACTGCATCCATATGTTATAATTGATCTTAAAATTGATTTATATATTAGTAATGAGCATTTTAGCTTTAGCGCAGATTTTCTGCCAAGTGCCAAGTCTTTGGTAGCATTTTTTTTAGTTTGACGATTGTGTGGTGTTTCCAAGTTAATCTTTTATCTAGATATATTCCCAAGTATTTTATTGCACTATCGTCAGGATTCCATGGGATCGTTTTTCTTTAATTGTAAGTTGTGTTGTGGGCTTTTGTCTTCTAAGTGTGAATATTTTTGCTTCACATTTATTTGCATTTAAAGTAAGAGACTACTTTTTAAACCAGTTCATTGCAATGTTTAGAAAAGTTTGTAGATTGTCGACAGCTATATCTACATTTTTGTTTTGGCTTATTATTGCTGTGTCGTCAGCATACATTGCAGTTTCACAAGATTCATTCATGAAAATGTTAAATAATATTGGTCCAAGCACGGATCCTTGCGGTACTCCAGCGGATATTGGTTTAGTATCAGATATTGTTGAGTTAATTTTAGTAGCAAATGTTCGATTTTCGAGAAATGGAAAAATTATATTTACTAGATATTGTGGGATGTTTAGTTTTAATATTTTATATTTGAATCCATTAATCCATACCTTATCGAAAGCTTGCTTGATATCTAAAAATGCTACTGCTGTGTACAATAGTTTTTCATATCCTTTTGTTATTAATTCTGATACTCGTGTAAGTTGGTGAACCGTTGAGTGATTTTTTCTGAATCCAAACTGTATTGTTGGTATTATATCATTTTCATCAATTATTTTGATTAGTCTGGATTGTATCACTTTTTCGAGCAGTTTGGCCTTTATTGGTAACAGGCTTATCGGTCTGTAGCTTGAAGGTGAGGAGTTTTCTTTTCCAGCTTTCGAAAATAGTATTATATGTGCATGTTTCCAGGTTTTAGGGAAGTATCCAATGCGAAGGCAAGAATTGAGTATTTTTGTTAGGATGATAATGCTTTTTCAGTAAAAAATTTAAGGACTATATTTGGGAAAAGATCGTGTCCAGGAGTTCTTTTGTTAGGTAGGTTATGTATGAGTGTGTATTTCATCTGTTGTTGTTTTGTCGAAGTCATAAATATTATGTTTTCTCTTTTCATTTTCATGTTTTTCTAACGTAGGTATCATTTATAAGTGGTATATTTTCTTTATTTATGTCTGTTTTAAATGTGTTTTCTAAGTGTTCTGATAGTACTTCAGATTTTTCTTCGTCGGTTGCATAATATTTTTCTTCAATTTTTATTGTTGCCATTGGTTGTGTTTTCTTATGGATTCGTTTTGTTGCTTGCCACATATGAGGGCTACCTGTTTCTAATTCTTCCACATATGTCTTATATAAATTTAAACGAAAATTAACTATTTCCCATTTAACTTGTCTGGTTACTTGATTTAGCTTATGTTTACATTGTGCGTCCCGTGTATTTTGCCATAATCGTCTTAGTTTTGATTTTTCTTTAATTAAGTGTATGATATTGTAACGTGCGCCCCCGAGAGAATAGTATACAACGCCGCCATTGAACGAATGTACGAGAACAATGACGCAATCCCTGGCGCCGCAGCGGCTGGACTCTAATTGCGCCGTGACCTCGTTCCATTGTGTGCCGGTCATTGTCGCTTCGAAGGCTTCTAGACTATTATGCGGTGTATAAATATCGGCCGAGAGAAGGCGGAGAGTCAGTCTCATATATACAAGCAACCAGATATGAACTCGGTGATATAAATAAACAGTTTAACAGTTGTTAGCATAAATAAATGTAGTTATATAAATAAGTGTTGTGATATAAATGTTAGTTAAATAAATAATCGTAGTGTTTAAGCATTTAATAATATTCTTAGTGTTTATAATTATTTAATCATAGTGTTAGTTGTTTTTATTATCTTTTAATATTTAATCCTTATTTAATTATCGTTTAATAAACGTATTCTTTGTTAATAATAATTGTCTATGATTTACACTTCACCCATATAAATAAAAACGTTACAATTGGTGTCAGGTGTGGGGTTGTTAAACTGTGAAGTGTAAATAAAATAAATAAAATGGCGACTAAACAAATAAAATTAAGTGAATTAAAAGTAAGTGATCTCAAGAGAGAACTGGAAGAACGCGAATTAGATACGACAGGACTGAAAAGCGTTCTACAATCGCGTCTGCGGCAAGCGTTAATCGTTGCTGGTGAAAATGCTGACGAGTACTTATTCGACCTATCCGAATTTGGTAAATTAGAACAAAAAGTAGAGCATAATTCTAGAACATTAGAAGAAAAATTAATAGAAAGTTCTAGAAAGGCAGAAGAAAATTGTAGAACATTAAAAGAAGAATTAAAACATGAGATGGCAGAAAGTTCTAGAAAAGCCGAAGAAATTTCTAGAACGTTAAAAGAAGAATTGACAGGAACATTAGAACAAAAATTAGAAGAAAATTCTAGAGCATTAGAACAAAAATTAGAAGAAAATTCTAGAAGTTTAGAAGAAAAATTAGAAGAAAATTGGAAGAAAATTCTAGAAATTTAGAACAAAAAATTGATGGAAAATACTGAAGAAGGTCTGAAGAATTTAAAAGATGAGTATGACAAGAAGATCGAAGAAATACAACAAAAGTTCACTAAACTGACATCGTCGTCAATGTCGAATTCCGAAGTTGCTAAGCCAAGTCTAATAGAAGGAAGAAAGGTAGTAAAACCTGATACTACTTCAAAAATGCACATAAAAACACCGGAATTTGATGGGAAGTCTTCATGGTCGAATTATTTAAAACAATTTGAAGCGGCTGCAAAAGCGAATAATTGGACGTCCGAGGAGAAGGCTACGGCGTTGACTGTCTCATTGCGCGGAGAAGCTATCGACATCCTGCAAACGCTGAAAGAAGAAGAACAAGAAGACTACGACTAGCTAGTCAAACGATTGGATATGCGGTATGGAAATGCGCATCTGGAGCAGGTGTACCAGACGCAACTGAGGAACCGGTATCAGAGTTCAAAAGAAAGCCTGCAAGAATTTGAAGCCGACGTAGCCCGTTTGGTTCGTCTCGCACATCCTACAGCTCCTGACAGCGTTTTGGAGTGCCTGGCCACTCAATCATTTATCTACGGAGTTCGAGACAGCGAAATTCAGCAAGCACTGTTATTGGCTCGCCCAAAAACTGTAGTGAACGCACTCTCATACGCATTAGAAAATGAAGCTGCCAAACAAGCTTCACGCAACTTATTCCGAGTGCGAGATAATGAGGCTGAGAGAAAGGAAAACTCTGAAGATCTAGAAGAGACAGTGCGACGAATCGCAAGTAAGTGTTTGCCGAAAGACAGAAACTCCGCGGTTGGAAAAATGGTATTAGATCATCCACAGAGACTTCACAGAAAACCGCAAAAGAAAGTGGTTGCCTTACAGGACGAAAGACAAAGAAAAGTAAAGGAAATGGAAGCAGTGTCGATGTCTTCAAGAAGATTTAAGACGCCTGGAAGACACACAGAGGGATAGAGACAGGAAGTAGAAGGAAAGGAGAGTAACGTCGACACATTGTCCAGAGGGCCATGCCAAGATGAGTGCAAGCATTGTAGTCGACTGGAAGAAAAACATTCCACCATTGCCAGAATAACAGTAGTCGACGAGAGTTGGCAGCCCGATGGATTACGCAAGGACCAAGAGAAAATGACCCGACGTTGAAAATACTGCTGGCGTGGAAAGCAGAAGAGAGAAAACCAAGATGGGAAGAAGTTTCACCACACTCACAGAGTGTAAAATCATACTGGGCGCAATGGGACTAAATGATGATTGAAGATGGCCTGTTAAAGCGTTTGGTGGAAAATACCGATGGAACTGAGAAGAGAACTCAGTTGGTTATTCCTAAGAATAGAATTCCAGACGTGCTGAAAGAGATCCATGACGGATCTGGAGGTGGCCATTTTGGAGTCAACAAAACATTAGAAAGATTGCGCCAGCGATTTTACTGGGTTAACTGCAAAGAAGACGTTAAAGACTGGTGCAAGAAATGTGTGGTTTGCGCTGGAAGCAACGGTCCTCATAGACGACGAAAAGCTCCAATGCGTCAGTACAACGTTGGCAGTCCATTTGAACGCATTGCGATTGACGTGGCCGGACCATTTCCAGAAAGCGAAGACGGAAATATATACATCGTGGTTGTCATGGACTACTTCACCAAATGGGTTGAAGCGTATCCATTACCCAACCAGGAAGCTACTACGGTCGCCGAAACCTTAGTCAAGGAGTGTATATGCCGATTCGGAGTTCTACGTGAACTTCACTCCGACCAGGGGAGAAATTTTGAGTCTGCCGTTTTCCAAAATATCTGTAAGGTATTAGAGATTAATAAAACGACAACTGCATTACATCCGCAGTCCGATGGCATGGTTGAACGCATGAACAGAACGATCAACCGACATTTGTCGAAGATAGTCTCCAACCACCAAAGAGACTGGGACCGTCATCTTCATCTGTTCTTAATGGCTTATCGTTCATCCGTGCATGAAACCACAGGACAAAGTCCTGCGAACATCTTATTTGGGCGTGAGTTGCGCTTGCCATGTGACTTGGTGTTCGGCAGTAAACCTGGGGAAGATCTAGCCGGGGAAGATTACGTAACGGACTTACGGAGAAGAATGGACGACATTCATGAACAAGTCCGCACAAACACTCAAGCTGCCAGCGACCGAATGAAGGACCAGTATGACATCAAGGCAGAAAAAGGTGGATACCAACCAGGGGATTTAGTGTGGCTTTACAATCCTCAAAGGCGCCGAGGTTTATCACCAAAGCTACAAATAAATTGGAAAGGTCCATGAGGTCGTTAAGAGAATAAACGACGTGATATACAGGATTAGAAAAACACCAACAGGGAAGCCGAGAGTAGTACACTTCAATCGGCTAGCCCCATTCGCTGGTGACAACAATGAAGACCATCATGGAACAACGGTTCGTCGCATCATAGCTCAAGAACCGACTTTTGAAGACTTCATGGAACAGTATTCCTTTGGTCACAAGGCGAGGTATGGCGTGACGACAGAAGAATATAGAGATCTGTTCACCGTGTCCTCAGATTATTCCCTCGGCCACTGCGTATCGGAAGACTTAAAGATGTCACGCGGCATAGCGTCAGTCTTTCAGACAAAATTTGGACGACTACAAGAACTGGCCAACCAAGGTCCATCCGTCGGGAAGACGCTACGACTGAGGGATAACAATACAGAACAACAGCGGTATATCTACTACCTGGTCACAAAACCACGCTCGTACCAGAAGCCGTCATATCGCAATCTGTGGAGCTCGCTGTGTGACTTGAAGGATCATCTGCTAGAGAATGACATGTTGAAGTTGGCAGTACCGAAGTTAGGCTGCGGACTAGATGGTTTGGATTGGAGGGTTGTTAAGAACATGTTAGAGATCCTCTTCCGCTATACCGGTATTGAAATTCTCGTCTGCAGCTTTAACCCTAACGAACAGAAAGAAGAACTCCAGCGGACCATCGACTGTCATTTCTTCAAGACTTCCAAGTGTACCAAGGGTAATTCATGTAGATTTCGTCATCAAGAAATGTTCCGGGACGAAACAGTCTTAAGGAGGGGGCAGTGTAACGTGCGCCCCCGAGAGAATAGTATACAACGCCGCCACTGAACGAATGTACGAAAACAATGACGCAATCCCTTGTTTTTATTATCTTTTAATATTTAATCCTTATTTAATTATCGTTTAATAAACGTATTCTTTGTTAATAATAATTGTCTATGATTTACACTTCACCCATATAAATAAAAACGTTACAATATAGTTTGGTACATGTTCCTGAGTATTTATTTTTGCTCTTTGTTTTATTGTTGAATTATGTACGGCTTGAGCAATTGATTTGGTGAGATGTTCAATTTCTATGTTTATTTTATCAGGTGTAAGTATTTCTTCTACATATCTAAGTTTATTGTCTAATTCCGTCTTGAATTTTTCAAAGTTTATTTTTCCTGTGGTTAGTTTTGGTGGGAGAATGGAAGGATTAATAGTTTCAGTGAATGATATGATGACAGGAACGTGATAAGTGTCTAGTTCATGTAAAACATTTTGTGCTATGGGTTTTGTGAACATTCGTGATGATGTGATGTCTAATATATCTGGTTCGTGGTCGTCTCGGTAAGGAAAATATGTATATTCTGTTGGTGCTTGTGCGAGTATACCTAGTAATGTGGGGGTATTATCAATGAATATATTTCTCAAATCTGATTCTTGTAGTGTTTTTTTTTTTTTTTGGTTGTTTATAGGCTACGATTATTTTTATTTTGTTATTATTCCCTGTTATAATTATATTAATGGAAGTGGCTTCAAATGTTTTTAAAGGGGTAGTATGTTAGGGTAATGTTTAATCTTATTTTTGATAATGATAGCAGCTCCTCCTGAAGCTTCTTCTGATATTCTGTCATTTCTGTATATTTTGTACCCAGTAACACGGAAGGGTTCAACTAATTGGAGATGAGTTTCTGTTAGTCATGTTGTATCTATTTTGTGTCTGGATAAGATTTCTATAAACATATTTTTTGTCTTTTTATTCCATTTCCATTGAAGTTCATTATTGTTAACTGAATTATTATTTGTTGATTATTTGCTGACATTTAGGAAGATTGTTGTGAAGAGGATGTAAATAAGGATTTAATTTGTTTAATATAATGTGTGTTAAGATTAATGATTGATTGGAATATTATAGGTAGTGTGTTTTGTTCATGATTGTTTTCTGGGATGGGGCTGTTGTAGGAAAGGTTGTTTTCTCTGTTATTTTGTGCTCTGTTTGCGTAGGAATTCATATTGTTGGTATTCTGAGTGTATGTATTAAGGATCGGGGATATTTGTTGTTCTTCTTCATGTTGGGTTTGCGGATTTGTTTGTCGATTATTATTTTTAATGCTTTTCTTTTTTAGGTTTTGATAAGTATCGCAGCCTTTATAATTTGCAGGATGATTTTTTCCACAGTTGACACATTCCGGATTTACATTTTTTTGCTTTGGGCATTTGGTGTAGGAATTTCACACATCGTGGGTCTAATTTGCAATAATTTTTTGTGTGACCAGCGCTGGCAATTAGTGCATTGGGGAATGTCTTTTGATTTTCTTCCCGGTTCAACTGTTATTATGGTATAGAAAAGTTTTGTGATGTTATATATTTCACTGGAGGACGGCGGGATAGCACAGTGGTAGAGTGCTAGCCTCTGGACTCAGAGGTCGTAGATTCGAATCCGGGACAGGTCGAATTTTTCTCGACTAATCTTTATCGGTATCTACTCCCGTTACCTTTCCAAGTTGGGATACAATTAACTTGGCAATCACTAAGCTATCTAGCACCGGCTGGTGGTTGTAACAAGGGCTTGCTCGGGTGGGCAACACACATGACATCTACGTAAGAAACTTCGTGGCAATTGTAAAAAATTAATAAAAATAGATGTTGTGTGTGAGACCATCCTAGGGATATAACCTGTAAGGGTTGAAAATCCCGAAACAAATACATACATATATATTTCACTGGCCGTGAGTTCCACAACGCATAATGGCATTGGGTATTTATCTTTGTTTAGGAGTCTGGTTACTTTTAGTACTAAGTACGTTTTCTCTATTAATTCATTTTTGATTGTATCAGTATTTATTGAGATTGGTATATTTCTTATAACGACAAATATTACATCATTATCTGGATTACGATGGGTATAATATTTTACTTTTTGTTCATCGTAATATTTGGTTATTGACCGATAATCTTCTATTGTTATTAAATTTATTCGTAGAGTGTTGTCGTTTTTAGTTTGTGTTGTAAAGTCATTTTTAGCTATTTTTTATGTCAGTTGTTATCACTTCATAGTTGTTTACTTCATATAAGTAAATGGGGGGTATTTTTATTTTTTGTTGTTTATTTGTGTCTTGTTCATTTTGTTCTTGATTGGTAGTTTGTAATGGATAGTATTTGTTGTTAGTTAGCAATGTATTTGTATCTAATACGTATTTTTTGTGTGTTTCGCTACAGGTGTCAGTGTCAATAATTTTACGTTTTTTTTTGATGATGTAATTTATAAGAATAAGGTGTCTTACCTCCAGTGTCGCCGCTGCTTGTTTGAATGTTGTTCTGCGACTGGTTGACTGAGTGACATTTTACGGATCCTCTCCGGAGAGAGACCCGCAGATTAGTTTTCACCACTTCTTTTTATTTGATGTTTATTATGTGTAAAAGATAAAAAAAATTAAGCACTCTGTGCGCTTCACTGATACGCCTATCTCGGTACGACTGATTGTTTAACACGTCTCCACTGTTCTAATGTTCACCGAGACATCTCAGTTCTTTAAATGCAACTTTACAGTCCATTTCCCAGATAAATCGTCTTCCTTCTTCAGTAAGCCTTGTCAGTGGCTTAGCTATGTTGGCAAATCCAGGTACATATCGTCGATAGTAAGTACACAAACCAAGGAAGCTTCTAAGTTCGTGTTTGTCTCTAGGTACTGGCCAGTCACTCAAAGCTCTTATTTTCTCCGAATCAACTGCAATACCCTTACCAGAAACCACGTGTCCCAAGTAATGAACTTCTTTTTGCAACAGATGGCATTTTTTTGGACTGAGCTTCAAGTTAGCCCGTCTCAATCTTTGGAAAACCTCTTCCAAATTCTTCATGTGGTCCTCGAACGTGTTTCCTACCACAATAATATCGTCGTGATAAACCAAACAGGTTTTCCAAGATAGCCCAGCCAACAATGTTTCCATGAGCCGTTCAAACGTTGCAGAAGCATTGCAGAGTCCAAACGGCATTACGGTAAATTTCTGTCTTCTCCTTGTCTTTTGGATCCAAATCTACTTGCCAGTAACCGCTCTTTAGATCCAAAGTGGAGAAAATCTTTGAGCCAGCCAAGGTATCTAATGTGTCGTCTATTCGAGGTAGCGGGTAGCTATCCTTCTTCGTCACGTTGTTAAGTTGACGATAATCGACGCAAAATCGAGTAGAACCGTCTTACTTCTTCACTAACACCACTGATGAAGCCCAAGGAGTGCTTGAAGATTCGATTACACCTTCCATCTTCATGTCCTCAATAATTCTTTCAGTTTCCTCACGCTTCGCCAATGGCAGTCTTCTTGCTGGTTGACGAATGGGTCTTCGGTCTCCGGTAACTATTTTATGGTGAACTATATTAGTTCTCCCTTTGGTTTTCATATCTAATTGGAGCACATCTTGAAAATTTCCAATTAAATCCTTTGCCTTGGTTCTCTGGTCGGCGGTCAATTCTTGAAACGATGTTGATATCTGGTTGATTAAAGTGTCCGGAACTTCTTGAGATGTGCTTCCCTAGTTCACAGTTCGAATAATCGAGAATACCGCCAAGCATTCTCCTACAATTGTTCCTCTTTTAAGAATAACCGAATAGTAATTTATGTTCATTATTCGAACTGGAATTAATTGGCTGGTTTTGACCAGTGATTTTCTGACAACTCCAGTACCAGTTTTAGCATCATCATTCCTGGTCTCAAGCATAACAATACTTCCCTCGCAGAAACTACCATCTAAATGTGCTTCCAGGAGAGTTTCACATCGTTCTGGGAGAGAAACGTCTTCGGCTATCAGTACGCGCACAGCCTTTTCGTCTCGTGGATTTAATACGAGTTCTTCTTCATTCACCATCATCACTCCCTTCTTCAGGTCAAGCTTAAAACCGTGCTTTGTCATTGTGTCCATACCGAGTATTAATTCATCTTCAACATCAGCTACCAGCGCACGATGTTTAAAGGAGGTGTTTCCAATAGTAATGGTACATCTACTTCTCCTAATGCGGTAGCTTGTTCTTCCGTCGCTGTGCGCAATCGCCACTTAGTTGGTTGAAGATGCGTCTTGCCAGTTTTCTTTGCCCGTATCCAGTAGCATTTTCAGTGGTCTTCCGTTAATAGAGCCATCCATGTAGATGCTACTGGCTTTATGTTGAAGAGATGCGACATAACTGATAGATTGTGGGGCTACTAGGTTACGGGCCGACGATTGCCCCTTCGCATCAACCCGACTTAGTTTTCGGACTCTTTTTCTTCTTTTGTCGATTCCGTCTTCTTTTGAATTTTTCTGCAAAGTCTTTGCGGATGACCCAGTTCACCGCAATTCCAACACCGGAGTTTCTTTCTACCAGTAAACACCACTTAAAATTCGTCCCATCATCTCTTCTAGAACTTCAGTGTTTTCCTTTCTTTCGGCATCCATATTTCGCACTCGCGATTGATTTCGTAAAGCTTGTTTGGCAGATTCATGTTCTAATGCATATGAGAGTGCATCAATCAAAGTTATTGGACGAGCTAATCGCAGTGCTTGCTGAGTTTCACTGTCTTGAACTCCGTAAATGAATGATTGACTGGCAAGGCGCTCCAAAACGCTGGAGCTGTACGATGTGCGAGACGAACCAAAAGAGCTACATCAGCTTCAAATTCTTAAAGGCTTTCTTTTGAACTCTGATACAGGTTTCTTAGTAGCGTCTGGTACATCTGTTCCAGATGCGCATTTTCATACCGCATATCCAATCGCCTGACTAGTTGGTCGTAGTCCTCTTGTTCTCCTTCCTTTAGTGTTTGTAGGATGTCGATAGCTTCTCCACGCAACGAGACGGTTAACGCTGTGGTCTTCTCCGTGGACGTCCAGTTATGTGCTTCAGTCGCTTCAAATTGTTTTAGATAATTCGGCCACGAAGATTTTCCATCATATTCCGGTATTTTTATGTGCATTGTTGAAGTAGTATCAGGTTTTACTACTTTTCTTCCTTCCCATAAATTTGCCTTAGCTACTTCGGAATTTGACATTGACGACAATGTAATTTTTGTAAATTTTTCTTGTAGTTCTTCGATCTTCTTGTCGTACTTATCTTCTAAATTCTTCAGGTCATCTTCAGTTTTTCTAGAATTCTCTTCTAAACTTCTAGAATTTTCTTCTAATTTTTCTTCTAAACTTCTAGAATTATCCTCTACTTTTTGTTCTAGTGCTCTAGAATATTCTTCTAATTTTTGTTTTAATGTTCTAGAATTTTCTTCTGCTTTTCTAGAGCTCTCCTCCAATTTTTGTTCTAACGTTCCTGTCAATTTTTCTTTTAATATTCGAAAATTTTCTTCTAATTTATTTTCTAATGTTCTACAATTTTCTTTTGCTTGTTTGGAACTCTCCTCCAATTTTTGTTCTAATGTTCTAGACATCACAGTTTATTAACAACCCGTAAACCTGACACCAATTGTAAAGTTTTATTTATATGGGTGAAGTGTAAAAATCAGAGAAATATTATTAATTAAAATAATACGTTTATTAAAAGATAAATAATTAGGATAAATATTAAAAAGATGATAAAAGTAACTAACACTATGATTAAATAAATATAAACACTAATTTAAGACTAATAATATTATTAAATGCATAAACACTAAGATTATTTATTTAAACAATATTTGTTTCACTATATTTATTTATATAACTACATTTATTTATGTTCACCACTCATGGACTACGTATTTATATCACCAACTTCATTGCTCGTTGCTTATACATGTAGGTTTTAGTAATTAAAAAAGCATTAACTTCACAATTTATTTATTGGAAAAATATGATAATGTTTAAATCACAAATTAACAAAACGAATTATACATCACGACGTTGTTCACTCTTGCCAGTCTTACGTTCACGTTCATATATATATTAGTAATTTTGTGGGGAGTCAGTGAAAGGGCAATAAGTTTAGTTCGTTCTGGTTGACCCATCACACCAAAATGTAGGCAAAATTATACAAGTAATTCAGCTTAAACCATAATTAAAATTCACCATATATTCATCAAGGATGATGAAATCAAATTCCCATAAAACTGGTTAATTTTGTAAGTAACTAAAACTAAACAATTTTGTACGACTTCATACTATTGTAAATTTTGTATTCCAGTTTTCCAAATCTGTACGGTATTAATGTTCTCATGTTCATAAACGAAGCTATTGTAAAATACAACTTCACATTATTGTAAGTTATCACACCAAATGTGTACTACATTGTTGTAATATTGACTCAATTTACAGCATCCTGAAGAAGAATTAAAATAAATCCGAAAGCTTGATGAAATAAACCAGAACGAACTAAACTTATTGCCCTTTCGCTGACTCCCCACAAAATTACTACTACAGTTTATATCAGTGACGAACTTCACCAAGTATATATATATATATATATGACTAATAGGGCTATTCTGTAAGATCGTTATGACATAACGAATCGGTAGAACGTTATATCGTCATGGTAATAACGAAAATCGTTTAATAAGCTTATTCTGTAAACGATCGTTATGACATTTTTCATTGTTAAATCGTTATCATAACGATAATCGTTAAAGTGGTATTCTGTAAACAATAATATAACGAAAAAAAGATAACGATATCGGTATTTCTTAACGATTGGAAAAATCATTCGTTATCTAAACGTTTTGTCAATATTTCAGTATTCTTATTCATGTCAAAATAAAATTGCTATTATGTTGAATAGTAATCTCAAAAACCAGTCATATTACAGTTTTCTGCAAGGTAATATTAAAATAATTTAATAAGTTTTTATTCGTAGCGCCTAGCGCAAGCTTCCCAATTTGTCTACAGATGGTAGTAGTTGCTCTAGCATAACCTACAAAAAGAAAAAGAATGGTCCGACAGCTGACAGGTTGACAGCCAGAATCAGTCTAACCTAGAAGTTTTGTGAGTTATATTGAATTATTTTAGATATTTCATTTAAATTATAATTTTATTTTAGGAAATAAAGTTCTTAACTGGATCCCAAGGTTATTATTTTTCAAAATGTGTTACATAATACGGATACGAAGATAACGATTATCGTTATGTAGAAATAACGATTTTCATAATAACGATTTCGTTATGGTAACGATACGATTTTACAGAATAGGCCTGTTAATCTTCGCTGTCCTTCGGACGGTATTTATACAGCCCATTACGTCATCGCTAGGAATTTTCTACCACTAGCGGCGCTCGTATACTCTCAAGTCAGGGGCGCACGTCACAATGTACAAAGTACAATTATTGTGATAATTTTTTAAAAATTATATTAGAACAGTTTCACCAAGTATCGCAATAATTGTACTTTGTACATTCATATTATTTATTGCTGGCATAGTTCGTGGTTTGCTCGATAGATGGCTCTGCATGTGGTTATTTACCCCTGCAGGCTTCATATCATTTTGGGATGTTTATCATCCGTGCGCTCAATCTACTCAGTGCCTCCTAGTGGGTTCAGTCTCCCATACTTATCAGTTCAAATTCGAGCGAAACGCGTCTGTGGTTCTGGTTGAATGTGTCAGTCTGTAATAAATGACCGAGAAGTTAATCAGAGACTGAAATCTTATGAAACGTGCCAAGTGTATTTTTTTTCAAATTATATTAGGGCAGTTTCACCAGGAATCGCAATAATTGTACATTTATATTATGAGTAGATTTGTTTGAGTTGAATTAGAAATTTTTTTTTGGTATTTGTTGCATTTGGGATTTGTTTATAACAATATATGTTTCTTTACGAGTAGAAGTTGGTCATTCTTCAGTGAGCAGAACTTAGGAATAAATATACTGCCATAAAAATTCTACACTTTGAAAGAATTGAGATACGCAATTCTCCCTATAATTATGCATAGGAACTACTATTTTCTTTAAATGATTAGATGTCGTATATTCGTGTTTGTAATTGATGATCCGCTATGACAGGTACATATTTAAGTTGACTACATTAGCTTATTTTTGAATGAAATTTTATTAGTTGTTGATAAACGTTTGCACTGTGCTGCTAATATGCAACGTAGACGTATTCAAAAATATTTTAAACGTTAATTGTCTAAGTTTGAGCGAGGAAGAATTATTGTAGGGTAGCGCGAGGCCGGTATCAGCTTCCGCCAAATTATCGTTTGAATCGAAATCCAAGTACAATTTTAAGAATATGGAGGCAATGACAAAGAAAACACCAAACTGCAAGAATAAGACGATCGGGACGCTTACTGTGTACTAGAGGTCACGAAAATCTCGCTTTATTGCGTATGGCCTTGCACATTCCCAAGCAACATCAAACGCTCTAATTTTGAAACACGAGTTCCAAAGTCGGCCCGTATTGCTTCGCACCGGATATTTAATGCCGTCCACTTTTACGCCTACCGCTGATTTCAATTCACTGTCGAAATCGACTAGAGTGAAGCCGCGAACGAAGACAGTGGTTAGTGGAATGGCATTCAGCTCTCTTTTCTGATAAATCCAGATATAATTTATTCCCACATGGCTGTACTTTTGTTAGACGGCGTCCTAACGAACGTTATCAGGAGCACAATATTTGTATTCGTCATACCACTTCTACTAGAGTGATAATGGTTAGGGGCGCTATGCATTAAAATAATAGGTTTCGTCTACTTCTTACTGGTGGGACTATGAATCGATTTCGATACATCAATGAAGTGCTGGGTGCAGAAGCGCGCCATTTTTAAATAAATTACCCGGCGCCGTATTTCAACAAAATAATGCCCGCCCTCACATTGCTGGTGAAATATAGGCTTATTTTAATCACCACAATATTGTATTACTCCCATGCCCCCCAGATTTGTCGCCTATTGATGTATGGGATATGGTAAGTAAACAGGTGCAACGAAGTCCCTAAAATATTGTGACTGAAGATGAGATGTGGAATGCTTTAGAAAGGGCCTGGATGAATGTATCACATGTGATCCAAACATTATTTGAATCAATGTCCCACAGAATAGTGGCTGTTATAAATTTTGATTTTTTGTATTTTGGCAACCAAAAGAATCTAGTTTAAATTAAAATGATGTCAAAAATAAACTATTAAATTTTGTTTTGTCTTTAAACTTTCTATATATGAGGAGGGATGGTAATTTGCGTTCTACAGTATTATTCCCCAACGATATCTCTCATACCAGTAATATAATTATACTACATATGTACGTATTATCTTAATTGCATTATTATGAGAAATTTAATTATAAATTTATTTTTAACAAGTGCGCATTAGTTTCATTCACAACTTTAATATTTCTAGATTATGCCAAATGCAAATAATATTAATAATAAAGCACATCATACTTTG
Source organism: Harpalus rufipes (assembly GCA_951394225.1). Classification (NCBI taxonomy): domain Eukaryota; kingdom Metazoa; phylum Arthropoda; class Insecta; order Coleoptera; family Carabidae; genus Harpalus; species Harpalus rufipes. The sequence goes on from OX596276.1 coordinate 32,896,534, forward strand.
GAAAATATTTCTTTTTGCTACACTGTTATTTTATCCGTATGAAATAAAAAATAAAAAAACTTACCGAAAAATTTATTAAAGAATATATATTTTACTGATTACCGGAGAAAGATTTTTGTGAGAAATTTATAGCCTTAACCGGAATTTATAACGCAGAACGCAGGACCTTTCTATGTACACGATTTTGAATGTTACAAAAATAACTGTATATATATGCAGTTTATAATAAAGTATATATATTCTGTTTCAATTATCTTTGTTTATCTACAGATTCAAATTTGAATCAAATTGTAGGAAATGTACGAAAATTAATCACGTTAAATTTTCAGCTAATATAAAACAAGATATAGATTGTAATTTCTGTATTATATTACATAACGTCTCAAATAATTTGTTCAACATGGGGATGTCGAATATCCTATGAGTGCAAATGGTTAAAAATTACCACATCAACAAATTGTTACAGATATTGGGTAAAATTTGATTATATAAATTTCAAAATAAATTTCAGACACGAAGCTAGTTTGAACTCATGTAATGCGCTTTTTGTGTTTTGTCATAATTTTTATATGTGCATCAAGATGCTCGGAAATACACTGGCTTGCAAAAAAATCGCGTACACCTACATTTTGCTGTATTGAGTCAATGTCAATTAAGATGCCAAAGTTAACAGAAACCGAGAAATACATACTAGGTTCTTCATCCATTTTTATGGAATACATGGACATGTAATTTAATAGTAACTTAAACACAAAGAAGAACTTGCTCTACCATAGATATAGCGACATTTTATTGATAACAGTGACAACTTCATTGATAGTTGATTAAAATAATCGGATTTACATAGTTAAAACAATGCAAAAACTCGGTTACTTGATTTTTAAAGTGTACGTAATTTTTTTGCAAGCCAGTGTACATACTATTAAAAAGCCACAGTCTACTAAGATAATATAGGGCAAGAAAACATTAAACAACTATCTTAATGTTTACGTAAAGATACTAAATAAAGTGGAAACGACAAGAATAATGCAAGTAAACATAAAACAAGTATGTACAAATATCGGAAGAGAAATATAAGACGGACTAAGGCAACATGCCCATACAAACTGCCCTCGCAGTATACCCACCCAAATTACCCACACAACATACCCATCTAATCTGCCCACTCAAACTGCCCCCGCAACCTACCCACCCAACCTACCTATCCATACTGCCCACGCAATCTGCCCTTATCCTCTTTGTCTTTCCTGCTCCCCTTGACCTTGTCAGTCTTCCTTTGTCTTAATGTTCTTTCTGTCTTTAAATTATGTATACATATTTAGCATTTAAAAGGACGACAACCGATATTTTAATAATCACAGACATTTTGAAAAATCTACTTACAAAATAAAATATATAAATTAACAATAAACATGGCTTAAATTCATTACATATACCTACCTACCTCGTTTAATTCATATTGTTTTCCTCAATTTTACACATTATTTATACATATGTAGCATTTAAACTAACGGCAACCGATACGACGTTCATAATTTGTGAATAAACATTGACAATATCAAATATGATAGATGACACCGTTTACCATCTTACTTCTGTACGTGTATTCTTCTATCGATTGTTCCAATGTCCCAATTTTCAACATTTAATATTTTTTACAAAAAAAAAACATGCATCGCACAGAAATTTGACCCATTAAAAGGGCCCTGAAGAAAATAATTTTATACAAATTGATAAAAAATCATGAACAGTAATGGGAAGAGTTGAATAGGTTCTGGTAACAATTGGACAACAGGAAGTGGTAGTTTCTAAAGAAAAAAATTCTAAATATTATTTTTCGAAAGTTTGTTACTACAAATATTAAAGATAATTAAATTCTCAATCTGACACACTTAATTTTTTTATTATATCTCGTATAGGTTTGGAGATATAGTATATAATATTATAGAATAATCTGTTGTAATAAATCTCGTTGCCCGAAAAACATTTGCGATATTTAAATTTTTGTAATTGACATGTAAATGTAAAATGTCAGTGTCAGATTTTTCTGGGAGGTAAGAGTACATTTAATATATAATATTGTATTATTAATTAATTATATATTTAAATTACAGATATGTTAATATTACATATATCCTTAAGAAATTCCGCTAATACCGTCAATGAATTTGAAGAATTTTGAACATAATAGAATAGTAGGATAAAATTTCTTATAGAACGAAAGAAGAGAAACAATTTCAATTATTTGTGTGTACTTATAGGGCGCGAGCAGACCTGTGACTTTGTTGGCCTTGGCAAGCAGATGAGGATCCGCGTCAGAATGACGGCAAGTAGTTTTACATAGATGTCACAATTGTCATATGTCATAATTTTTCATTCAAAATTTCAAAATGTTCTGATGTTTATTTGTCATTCATTAGTATGGAATACACTTGTCGAGGAAAATAATCCACATGGATTTGGAAAATCATAATGTTTCGAATTCAAACTTATGATACTTGACACCTATGTATATTACTAGCTCTCATTCTGACACGGGCCCCCACATCTGCTTGCCAAGACCAACAAAGTCACATAACTGCTCGCGCCCTATGCTACATAAAATGAAAATGGCGAGAGGTATTGTGCTGGCCACAACAGATTTTCTTTACTAAAAATAAATACAAAATTATAATATAATTTTACTTATATACTATAAAGTCTTTTAATCAGGACGGTAATTTTCTTTCTCGTCGTGGCCTGGTCTCTTCTTCTTTCTCTTTGGTGTTGTGGGTTGACTCGAAATTTATTTTTCTTTAATCACTTCCGGCTTCTCTTCTCCCTGCATGATATGTTTCATATAGGTCGAATTTCTAATTAGTTCTTTTCCATCTTTAGATTGTACCGTTACTTGGGATTCATATTTTTCCTTTATTGTCCATGGTTCTGGGTGATATGTAGCAGATAGTTTATTTTCTTTTGGTTGTTTTATTAAGACTAGGTCTCCCTGTTTTAATAGATTGTTTTCTGCCTGCCTCGAATTATCTGCATGAATTTTACCTTTAATTTTCTGCATCCAATCTTGATCTCTTAATTCTTCATCATGTCTCACTTCATCCCTCTCTTCCGAATACTTTGACAGTTTACATTTAATTTTTCTATTGAACATTAATTCTGCAGGTGATCTATTTGTTATACAGTGAGGTGTTCTATACATTAACAAATAATCGTATACCTAGTTCGTTTTTCCAGTATTTATTTAATTCATGTGCTATCTTAATTCTCTTTAATAATGAACGATTTTGTCTCTGCACTTCTCCATTAACTTGAGGCCATAATGGAGTTGTTTTCCAATGACGTATGTTCAACTCTTTGCAATAGTCTTCAAATTCATTACTTATAAATTGTCGCTCATTATCTGTAGTTATGTATTTTGGAATTCCAAATCTTGAAAACATACATCTTCATTTCTCAATTAATTTTTCTGTTCTAATAGTTTTCATTATTTCCACTTCAAAGAATCTTGTGTAATAATCCACAACTAATAGGTAGTCACCGTTTGGTAAAGGTCCCATAAAGTCTGCAGCTAGATTCTCCCAAGGGTTTTCAGGAAGCCAGTTCGAATTATTGGTTCTGTTCTGCTAGCTTCGAACATACCTTTCACCTTCGTTATCAATTCCGGGCCAATATACTCGTACTATTGTTTTCAAGCAGCTTTTTATTTGTACTATGCCGGGATGTCCTTCGTGTGCGAGTTGTTGCGTTCTTTTCCTTAAGTTTGTTGGAATTATAATTCTTGTGCCTCTCAAAACCATATCATCTACTGTACATAGTTCGTCCTTAATTATTTCGTAACTCTTCAGTTCTTTAGACCATATGTTCGTTTTTAAAGCTTCTTTAAGTCTGTTAATTATTTCATCATTCCTTGAATTCTCTTGTAACTCTTCCTTAGTTAAGGCTCTTGGTTTATAAAATGTTACTGTCTGATATACGTACTTTTCTACATCTACATCATTTTTTTTTTCTTTTATTCCTTTAGTTACTAATCTAGAAAGGCAATCGGCTATATTCTTCTTCTCTTCGCAATATACAACTTCATAGTCATACATTTGTAGTCTTAAAACCCATCTTTCGATTCTTAAATATGGTCTTGATTTAGGTGAAAAGATTAATTTTAGACTTTTGTGATCTGTGACAAATTGAATTTTTTTTTCCATAAAGATACATATGGAATCTCTCGCAAGCCCAGACTAACGCCAGAGCTTCTTTCTCGGTTTATGAATATCTTTTCTCCGTTTGTGTCAAACTTTTGCTTGCAAATTCAACTATTTTATTTTCACCAACTTGTTCTTGCACAAGTACTGCGCCTAAACCCGCTGGACTAGCAACCGCTATGGTTTTTGTGTTCGCTTTCGGATCATAGTAGGCTAATATCTGTTCATTTCCTAGTTGTCTTTTTATTTATTCAAAATGTTTGTCATGTATTTTACCCATTTAAATATTTTTGTTGTTATTAAATCTCTTAATGGTTCGGTGAGCGTTGATAATCCCGGAATGTAACGTCCAACATACGTAATCATCCCCAGTAAACTTCTAACCTCTTCTTTTGTTTCTGGTCTTCTGAAATTCTTTGTTGCTTCCACCTTACATTGATCTGGTTTATTTCCTCTGTCTGTTAAATTGTGTCCTAGAAATTTTAACTCCTTTACACAATATATACATTTTTCTTCATTTAAGAGAATGTTTCTGTGTTTTAGGGTTTCTAGAACTTTTCGTAATCGAGTATCTTGTTCTTATTTAGTACTTCCATATATAAGAATATCATCTATATACACGAAAGGACCTGTACAGTTCTGTAGTATTTGTTGCATTAGTTTTTGAAATAATTCTGGTGCATTAGATATTCCGAAAAATAATCTTTTATACCTGTACATTCCCATGTGTCTGGAATGTAGTTATTTCTCTTGAGTCAGGGTGTGGTTCTACTTAGTGAAATGGCCATTTTATATCTAATTTAGAGAAAAAAATGAGTTTCTTAAATCAGCAGTTAAATCGTTTACTGTTGGTATGGGATGTCTTTCCCTTATTACACATTCGTCCACTTTTCTCATGTCAACACACATTCTAATATCGCCTCCCTCTTTTGGAACGATAACAAGTTGTGAGCAATATTTCGTACCACTGTCACCGTTCCTTGCTTTATTTCTCTTTTTTTATAAGTTTTTTTACATCCTCGTCGCCATTAATTGTTATGTATTTGTATATTATTGGAAAAGGTGCTCCCATTTTGACAACATACTTTATTGAACTCTCACAACTACAATCGTAGTGCCATCTCTTGGCATATCTTATATACTACAGTCAACATAAATAAATCCTACTCGAAATGAAAAAGTTATTTTTTTACGTCCGTTAAAAAACTACAGTAATTAAAAATGAGTTTATAAGGTATTATGGAGTATCGTGGCCGTGTGCCTGAGTGTCTGGTCGTCAATCTGGGAAACCGGGTTCGATCCTAACGAAATATTTCGAATGGCACAAACAGACAGACAGACAGACAGACCAGACAGACAGACCAGACAGACAGACAGACCAGACAGACAGACCAGACAGACAGACCAGACAGACAGACCAGACAGACAGACCAGACAGACAGACCAGACAGACAGACCAGACAGCAGACCAGACAGACAGACCAGACAGACAGACCAGACAGACAGACCAGACAGACAGACCAGACAGACAGACCAGACAGACAGACCAGACAGACAGACCAGACAGACAGACCAGACAGACAGACCAGACAGACAGACCAGACAGACAGACCAGACAGACAGACCAGACAGACAGACCAGACAGACAGACCAGACAGACAGACCAGACAGACAGACCAGACAGACAGACCAGACAGACAGACCAGACAGACAGACCAGACAGACCAGACCAGACAGACCAGACCAGACAGACCAGACAGACAGACAGACCAGACAGACAGACAGACCAGACAGACAGACAGACCAGACAGACAGACCAGACAGACAGACCAGACAGACAGACCAGACAGACAGACCAGACAGACAGACCAGACAGACAGACCAGACAGACAGACCAGACAGACAGACCAGACAGACCAGACAGACAGACCAGACAGACAGACCAGACAGACAGACCAGACAGACAGACCAGACAGACAGACCAGACAGACAGACCAGACAGACAGACCAGACAGACAGACCAGACAGACAGACCAGACAGACAGACCAGACAGACAGACCAGACAGACAGACCAGACAGACAGACCAGACAGACAGACCAGACAGACAGACCAGACAGACAGACCAGACAGACAGACCAGACAGACAGACCAGACAGACAGACCAGACAGACAGACCAGACAGACAGACCAGACAGACAGACCAGACAGACAGACCAGACAGACAGACCAGACAGACCAGACAGACAGACCAGACAGACCAGACAGACCAGACAGACAGACCAGACAGACAGACCAGACAGACAGACCAGACAGACAGACCAGACAGACAGACCAGACAGACAGACCAGACAGACAGACCAGACAGACAGACCAGACAGACAGACCAGACAGACCAGACCAGACAGACCAGACCAGACAGACCAGACAGACAGACAGACCAGACAGACAGACAGACCAGACAGACAGACCAGACAGACAGACCAGACAGACCAGACAGACCAGACCAGACAGACCAGACAGACAGACAGACCAGACAGACAGACAGACCAGACAGACAGACAGACCAGACAGACAGACAGACCAGACAGACAGACCAGACAGACAGACCAGACAGACAGACCAGACAGACAGACCAGACAGACAGACCAGACAGACAGACCAGACAGACAGACCAGACAGACAGACCAGACAGACAGACCAGACAGACAGACCAGACAGACAGACCAGACAGACAGACCAGACAGACAGACCAGACAGACAGACCAGACAGACAGACCAGACAGACAGACCAGACAGACAGACCAGACAGACAGACCAGACAGACAGACCAGACAGACAGACCAGACAGACAGACCAGACAGACAGACCAGACAGACAGACCAGACAGACAGACCAGACAGACAGTGTAACTGTATTGCGGAGGACTTGAGAGAAAAGGAACCGAACGAGGACGACACGCAAAACAAAAATGAATGGAAAAAGAAAATAAAAAATAGCGACCCCTTAACGAATGGGAAAAGCTAAAGAAGAAGAAGATGTGAGTGTCAAGTGCAATTTGCATAGTTTGTTTATGAAATACATAATTTCTTAATTTTTCATTCAAAATTTCATGATTTTCTTATTTCATGTGGTTTATTTGTTATCAGTGTGGAATGCAGTTGTTGAGAAAAGGAATCATAAAATACCAAAAAATGAAATTTTGAATGAAAAATTATGACATTTGTCAGTTATGGACATAATTAATAGCTGTAATTCTGATACGGGCCCGCATATCCGCTTACCAAGGTCAGAAAGTTATATGACTGTGGTAAAGATAAGGATGGAGAGATAGATGCTGGGGAAAACGCGGAAAGATACGTTAAGGAATGAATGAATAAGGGAAATAACTCGAGTATTAGAAGTTTCTAGAAACATATAAGGCACAATATCTCCTATTATTATTACCTGATATTTGCAGATTCGTTGACGTAGTCACCCCAACCGAAGAGCGGCGGCGTCGTCAAGGCAGCTGAGTAGAGCCAGATCCCAATGACGATGAAGCCTGCGTTGCAACGGGTGAGATGGTAAGAGTTAAACGGTTTAGAAACCATCACATAACGCTCGTATGCCAAAACCGTCAGAGTGGTTATTGACGTAATGCCTGGAAATTATACAATTATCGCAGTTTATAATAATGTCGACAAGATAAATTATTATTTAAATTACAGTAGGACCGCGTTAATCTGGCACCCTTGGGAAATCGTACAAGCTGTATTCAAAAGTACATAATTACTCGTACATAGTTTATTAATAAAAATACAAAATTTTAAAGTTATTATGGTATGTATGTAATGTACATACATTACACAATTTAGTCGAAGTAACAGCATCTGCCGACGATGGAGGAGATTTTATCTTGAGCGAAGATCTCCTCAACATTGTAGGGATGTAGATCTGCTTCTCAGACAGAGCCCTTTTTTAAAATATCATTCTGAAGTACGTGCAGATTCATTAATTTTGCAATACTGTAATGCTGCTACTTTCCGCAAATTTTACGAAAGTTTTTATAGCATCTGCAGCTTCACTCCAATTGATGTGGCTTGTTGTACCATCTTCCTCATCGCTCTCAACTTCTTCTATCTCATGTGGATTTAAAACATTTTTGTAATGACCTCATCAGTCAATTCTTCCTCAGTAGGACCATAATTGTCAATGTCTATCTATTCGATAATTTCATCTTCTGAAAGTTCTTTCAGAGGATTGTTGGAAGAAGAAACACTTTTAATTGTATCACAAACTTGTGAGTGGTTGACTGTTGGCTCAACAATGCCTCCAACATGTCGTTGAAAGTTCTTCGCACTGCAGAGTCTAGTAATCTTTAAACAAACAGGCTCTTCTAATTACACTTAAAATTTTGGATGCCCCCTTGGTCCATTGCCTGAATTAATGGTGTAAAATTCGGTGGCAGATAATGTTGTAAAAATATTGCCTGACACGAGTTTAGATGCTTCAGGATGAGCTCTACAATTCTCAAGGACGAGAAGTGCTTTATTATCCAAAGGAAGCTTAAGTTTTTCGAAATTGGCTTTTACAGCTGGAATAAAATGCTGGAAAAACCAATCTTTGATTGATAAACAACAGGCAAATTGGTCACATTATTTAAAGGCTTAGGCTTTTTTATATTTACCAATAACAAAAGGAGTTACTGCATGGTCTCTTGAAACATTTCCACAAACTAAACAGTCAAGCTATCTTTATTTTATTTTCTAACCTTTTGCACTTGATTCTTCAGCTCCTGCCAATGTAGAATTTGGTAAACAGAGTCATAGAAGGCCAGTCTCGTCTGCATTGTACATTTTAAACGGAGATAACTTATGTAGATTGACAAGAGCTTGGAATTTTACTCTGAATTCGTTAGCAGCAGCCTCATCGGCAGATTTTATTTCGCCAGATATGTTCAACTTATGTATGCCATGGCGATCCTTGACATTATGAAGCCATCCCTTGGAAAAAGATAACATTTCGTCTTCTGGTACTTGTAGCTTTTTGCGACAACATTAAATATTTCTCCTTTTCAATGATCATCGGCCCTGTAGTAGGCTTGCTTTCTGATCTTTTCACACTGAACGATTTCGTATCCAGTGTCACTAGTTTACGCTTTTTTAAAGTTTGCCGAATGTCAATACATTTGCTAGTAGCAGTTTCAGAAAGAAATTGTTCTAATTGTCCTTTTTGTTTTTTAATATCGTATGTAGTAGATGATTCAATATTAAATTCTTTCATAATATTATTTCTATTTTCACCATTTTATAGTAGACGTATTATGTTCAGTTTTTAGTGTATTGTCAGTATCCATGCTTTCGCTTTCCTGATATAGATGCAATTTTTCTAAGTTTTCAAGACATATTATATTCTAGTTCTAGGACAATGATACAATATTTTGTAATTTGGCTGAAGTCAGACAATTTGACTAGTGATGGAAGCACGCGCAGCCAACGTCGACCGAATCCGATCACGGCCGAGCGCTTCCGAATAGTGTTAACATTCGCGCAAGCCGATTCGAGCGAATGTCGGGCAACCAAGTTGCCGAACCATCAAGTGCCGGATTAATTCGGTCCTACTGCATAAGGAAACTAATAATATTTTCTTATTCGGCTAGCGGCCAATTCGATGAGTGAAATACTTTGGACAGCCCTGGCGCCATAAACTCATAATTGCTATATAGCTGTATTTCCTTATAAATTACAAGTTTTACCATCATTATAGCTGTTAATATTAACTGTAATAAAACCATATTTCCAGGGTTTGCTAATGTGAATCAAAAATAAAATTTGAAAATTTCAGGAGATGACGGTATCTTAGAGCAAATTACATTATTTTTATTACGTGCAAGAGCAGCATTGTCTAAGTTTAACCAACCTTATAGCTTGTAATATTAATTGTAATAAAACCATATTTACAGGGTTTGTTCAGCATATATCCCTTAATGTGAATCAATAAAATTTGAAAATTTCATGGGATGAGGGTATCTTAGAGCAAATTATATTATTTTTAATACACGCAAGGGCAGCATTGTCAAAAGTTTAACCACCCTTATAGCTGGTAATATTAACTGTAATGAAACCATATTGTAACGTTTTTATTTATATGTGTGAAGTGTAAAAAAAGTGAGATATTATTAATTAAAAGAATACGTTTATTAAACGATAGATAATTAAGATTAAATATTTAAAAGATGATAAAAGTAACTAACACTATGATTAACACTAATTTAAAAACTAAGAATATTATAAGACACTTAAACACTGAGATTATTTATTTAAACAATTAACACTACGATTTATGTCACTAATTATATTTGTTTATGTTCACTTCTTGTCGACTGTTTGTTTATATCACCAACAATTCACGACACGACGCTTATTTATATCAGACTTCTTTACTCGTTGCTTCTATATCACAGACTGTGTTCGCTGGCTTTGGCAACGGGTTATATACCCGGCGACGTTTGTTCTCGAACCTACTAGAACGTCCGCGAGACAAAAACATAATGCACAATAGATCACGTCATCGCAAAACTTAACAAGTTCTAACAGGTCTGTTACGCGCGGACATTCGGGCGAGACACCGCGGCGGCGGCGAGGGCTTCGGAGCGGTGGTGGCGAGGGCTGCGGAGCGGCGGTGGCGGCGACGTTACACTGCCCCCTCCGTAAGACTGTTTCGTCCCGGAACACTTCGTGATGACGAAATCTGCATGTACTACCCTTGGTGCATTTCGAATTCTTAAAGATGTGACAGTCGATGATCCGCTTGACTTCATCTTTCTGTCCATTAGGGTTAAAGCTGCAGACGAGAATTTCAACGCCGGTGAAACGGAAGAGGATCTCTACCATGTTCCTTACAATCCTCCAATCCAAACCGTCTACACCACAACCTAACTTCGGTACAGCTAGCTTCAAAACGTCATTCTCCAGTCGATGATCCCTCAAATCGCACAGAGAGTTCCATAGGCTGTGATACGACGGTTTCTGGTACGAGCGTGGTTTTGTAACAAGGTAACGCCGATAGTCTGCATTGCTATCTCTCAGTCGTAACGTTTTCCCAACAGATGGACGTTGGTTGGCCAGTTTTTGTAGTCGTCCATATTTCGCCTTAAAGACTGAAGCTATGCCGCGGGACATCTCTAAGTCTTCTGATACGCAGTGTGGCGGTGCCATCGGTGGTGGTGGATGAGCCATCGCTATTCCGTTCTTTCAGCCGGCGGTAGGATTCCTCGGGCGCTGTCGGCGGTGGTAGCTGAAAGAAAGGAGAGGGTGCCAGGATAGCTTGTGGAGGGAGGCCCAGGTTTTCTGAAGAAGCACGCTTTTATTATCCTTAATAAAAATATCTTTATTTGCCTGGTTAACTTTACAACCCAAAAAAAACGTAAGAAAATGTAAATAGTGTAACATGGAACAACCCTATGTGACAAACTGGTACGGTAAGGACCAAATGAACGGCGAGTGTGCCCCCGCGATATGGCAATGGCACTGTCTCTGACAAAAAGTAAGTAAATAATGAAATACGAACAAAATCAAAGTTAATATTGAAATATAAATTTCACCAGCAGCGAAAAAACGTTACGGTAAAGTTCCTGGCGTCCACAAAGACGGACAGCGGTTAAACTCTGCGAGTGGTGAATTCCAATTACCCAAACTCGACTTAGAAAAATTTACGGCGGAGTCTCTGGCGTCCACAGAGACACGGACGGCGGTTTCGCACTCACCAACAGCGATAACAGCGTCGGCGGTGAATATCTCCAACGTTCTTGCAGGCTGGACAGCCTGTAACTCAGCTCTAGTCCTGGACTCAAGGCAGAGTCTCTCGGACGAACCCAATAACTGATGTTTCCGGGCGATTCGGCGTCTTTTATACCCGAATTTTGGGAATCCGGCATAATCTCGCAGAATTTTTGGAGGGGCACAGTTTCAAACTTAGTTTGTAAAAAGTGGCGCTGCTGACGCTTGTATTACAAAAATAAAATGAATAAAAATTGTTATAAATCTCGATTGTACCAGTTTGTTACAACAATATAAATACAACAATCGACATGATAAAATAATATTTAATAACAATCCAACCTGACAATGAAATGTTACTAACTTCAAGTCAGTTTCTAACCAAGAAAATCAGCTGTCACAACTTTACGGTTAAACAAGGTAAAATAAATCCTGTACAAAGCCAAATAAATAAATGATACAGCAATACAATACACATTGTATATTTTTACACAGTTTATAACATACATCATGGGTTAGGAAGCAGGTATTTATTTGGACAGACTAGAGGGTTATGTTTACAACGTGCGGCGATCAAAACATGAACCTACATCTATCGTGACTTGCTATAGGCCTAGGTAAATGTCAGCAAACGTTTAAAATAGTGCTCAACATTAACTATTTTAGGTTTAACGTAATTTTACTAGCGGTAAAGTGTTCTGGAATCATACACATGTCTAAGCAGTAATCACAGGTCAATGAACCCAGCCAGCTGATTGTATTGATTGATATTGATAAATGGAATAAAACCTTGACATGGGGTACGTATCGTCAAAGCAGTGGCCGAGGGAATTATCTGAAGACACGGTGAACAGATCTCGGTGTTCTTCTTTTGTCTTGCGCCCAAGAAATAGTTCTCTATGAAATCTTCAAAAGTCGGTTCTTGAGCTATGATCCGACGAACTGTTGCTCCATTATGGTCTTCGTGGTTGTCTCCGGCAAAAGGGGCTAGCCGATTAAAGTGTACCACTCTCGGCTTCCCGGTAGGTCGTTTCTAAATTCTATATACCACGTCGTTTAGTCTTTTGACTACCTCATAGGGGCCCGCCCAATTCTTTAGCAGCTTTGGTGATAAACCGCGGCGCCTGTGTGGGTTGAAAAGCCACACTAAATCCCCAGATTGATATCCACCTTTTTCGGCTTTGATGACATACCGGTCTTTCATTCGGTCGCAGGCAGTTTGAATGTTCGTACGGACTTGTTCATGAATGCCATCCATTCTTCTCCGTAGGCCCGTAACGTAGTCTCCTCCGACCAGGTCTTCCCCAGGTTTGCTGTCGAACACCAAGTCGCATGGTAAACGCAACTCACGTCCGAATAAGATGTTCGCAGGAGTTATCACTGTTGTTTCATACACGGATGAACGATAAGCCATCAGGAACAAATGAAGATGTCGGTCCCAGTCTCTTTGGTGGTTGGAGACAACCTTCGACAAATATCGGTTGATCGTTCTGTTGAACGAATGTTCAAACATTCCATCGGACTGCGGATGTAATGCAGTTGTTCTGGTTTTATTAATTCCTAATATCTTGCAGATATTTTGGAAAATTTCTTCCTTGGTCGGAGTGAAGTTCACGTGGAAGCCCGAATCGGCATATACATCCTTTAACTAAAGTTTCAGCTACCGTGGTGGCTTCTTGATTGGGTAATGGATAGGCTTCAATCCACTTGGTGAAGTAGTCTATGACAACCACGATATATTTATTTCCGTCGTCACTTTCTGGGAATGGTCCGGCCACATCAATCGCAATGTGCTCAAATGGACTGCCAACGTTGCATTGACGCATTGGAGCTTTTCGTCGTCTATGAGGGCCGTTGCTTCCAGCGCAAACCACACATTTCTTGCACCAGTCTTTAGCATCTTCACAGAAGTTAACCCAGTAAAACCGTTGGCACAAACTTTCTAGAGTTTTAGTGATTCCAAAATGACCTCCAGATCCGTCATGGATCTCTTTCAACACGTCTGGTATTCTACTCTTAGGAATGACCAACTGAGTTTTCTTCTCAGTTCCACCAACATTCTCTACCACAAGCTTCAACAGGCCATCCTCCATCACCATGGAGTCCCATTGCGCGCAGTACGCTTTTACACTCTGTGAGTGTGGTGCAACGTCTTTCCATATTGGTTTGCATTCTTCTGCTTTCCATTCCAATAAAAAAATTAGTTGGATCATTTTCTTGGTTCTTGCGTAGTCCATCGGGCTGCCAACTATCGTCGACTACTGTTATTCTGGCGACGTTGGAATGTTTCTCTTCAAGTCGACTACAATGTTTGCAGTCATCTTGGCAAGGCCTTCTAGACAATGCATCGGCATTACGATGGCTGGTACCTTTCCTGTGTTCGATTTTGAACTCGTATTCCTGTAGTCTTTCAATCCATCTAGCCACCTGACCTTCAGGATTCTTGAATTGTAGCAGCCATTTTAATGCAGCATGGTCAGTTCTAATCAAAAAATTTCTTCCGACAAATATTTGAAGAATTGTTCCACGGATTTCACGACTGCCAAGCGTTCTTTTCTGGTCACACAGTAATTCCTTTCTGGTTTTGACAAGGTCTTACTAAAGTAGGCAATAACCTTCTCATGCCCGTCTTGTATCTGGGAAAGAACGCCACCAATTCTGACGTTGCTGGCATCTGTGTCGAGTATGAACTCTCCTTCAGGTAAAGGGTAACTCAAGACGAGTGTGCTTGTCAAAGCATGTTTTACTTCTTTAAATGCAACTTTACAGTCCATTTCCCAGATAAATCTTCTTCCTTCTTCAGTAAGCCTTCTCAGTGGCTTGGCTATGTTGGCAAATCCAGGTACATATCGTCGATAATAGGTACACAAACCAAGAAAACTTCTAAGTTCGTGTTTGTCCCTAGGTGCTGGCCAGTCTCTTACAGCCTTTATCTTTTCCTGGTCAAATGCAATACCCTTACCGGAAACCTCTTTGAAACAGGTGACACTTCTTCCGGCTAAGTTTCAGGTTAGCCTTCCAGAATCTCTGGAAAACCTCTTCCAAATTCTTCATGTGGTCCTCGAATGCTTACCTACTACAATAATATCGTCTAGGTAGACTAAACAGGTTTCCCAAGATAGCCCAGCCAATACTGTTTCCATGAGTCGTTCAAACGTTGCAGAAGCATTGCAGAGCCCAAGCGGCATTACGGTAAACTGCCAGAGTCCTATACCAATGGTGGAGGCTGTCTTCTCCTTGTCTTTTGGATCCAAATCTACTTGCCAGTAGCCGCTCTTTAGATCCAAAGTGGAGAAAATCTTTGAGCCAGCCAAAGTGTCTAATGTGTCGTCTATTCGAGGTAGCGGGTAGCTATTTTTTTTCGTCGCGTTATTAAGTTGACGATAATCGACGCAAAATTGTGTAGAGCCATCCTTCTTCTTAACTAACACCACTGGTGAAGCCCATGGACTGCTTGAAAGTTCAATTACACCTTCCATCTTCATGTCCTCGATTATCCCTTCCGCTTCCTCACGCTTCGCCAGTGGCAGTCTTCTTGCTGGTTGACGGATGGGTCTTGCTTCTTCGGTGTCTATTTTATGATGAACTATATTAGTTCTCTCTTTGGTTTTCTTGTCAAATTTGAACACATCTTGAAAATTTTCAATTAGATTCTTTGGCTTGGTTCTCTGGTCGGCGGTCAATTCTTGAAAGGGTGTTGATATTTGGTTGAGTAAAGTGCCCGGAACTTCTTTACATGTGTCCCCTTTGGCCTTTACAGTTCGAATAATCGACGATACTGCTAAGCATTCTCCTATAATTATTCCTCTTTTAAGAACAACCGGATAATAATTTGTTCATTATCCGAACTGGAAATACCTGGCTGGCTTTGACCAGTGATTTTCCGACAACAACTGCAGTGCCAGTTTTGGCATCATCATTCTTGGGTTCCAGCATAACGATACTTCCCTCACAGAAACTACCATCTAAATGTGCCTCCAGGATAGTTTCACTTCGTTCCGGGAGAGTAACGTCTTCGGCCATTAATACGCGCACAGCCTTGTCATCTCGTGGATTTAATACGAGTTCTTCTTCATTGGCCATCATCACTCCCTCCTTCAGGTCAAGATTAAAACCATGCATTGTCATTGCGTCCATTCCGAGTATTAATTCATCTTCAAGTTCAGCTACCAGCGCACGATGTTTAAATGAGGTTTTTCCAATAGTAATGGTAATATCTACTTCTCCTAATGCGGTAGCTTGTTCTCCCGTTGCTGTGCGTAATCGCCACTTAGTTGGTTGAAGATGCGTCTTGCCAGTTTTCCTTATAAAGTCGGATCTAATTATAGTTTTTGTCGCACCCGTATCCAGTAGCATTTTCAGTGGCCTTCCGTTAATAGAGCCATCTACATAGATGCTATTGGCTTTATGATGAAGAGGTGCGATATAACTAATGGATTGTGGAGCTACTAGATTACGGGTCGACAGTTGCCCCTTTGCGTCAACCCGATTTAGTTTTCCGACTCCTTGTCTTCCTTTGTCGATTCCGTCTTCTTTTGCATTTTTCTGCAAAGTCTTTGCGGATGACCCAGTTCACCGCAGTTTCAACAGCGGAGTTTCTTTCTTCCAGAAAACATTTCATTTCCAATTCACCATAACCTCTCATCTAAATCTTCTGTGTTTACATTTCTCTCAGCATCAATATTTTGCACTCGCGATTGGTTACGTGACGCTTGTTTGGCAGCTTCATGTTCTAATGCATATGAGAGTGCGTCAATTAAAGTTTTTGAACGGGACAATCGCAATGCTTGATGAGTTTCGCTGTCTCGAACTCCATAGATGAATGATTGAGTGACTAAACACTCCAAAACGCTGTCAGGAGCTGTAGGATGTGCGAGACGAACTAAACGAGCTACTTCGGCTTCAAATTCTTGCAGGCTTTCTTTTGAACTCTGATATCGGTTCCTCAGCTGCGTCTGGTATACCTGCTCCAGATGAGCATTGTCATATCGCATATCTGTAACGTCGAGGTCCCAATTTGTAACGAAAGGATTATCTTTATTCGATAATCTAATCGCTACAATTGTAAAATAAACACTTGGACAATTATGATGTAAATATATTGTAAATATTTAATTAAATTTTATTAATAAATTTTGACGTTATATCAAACGAGGAATACAAAATAATAATTGTTTTGTTGTTGTCAGCTGTTCCCAGGTAACCTCGGAACAGCTTATCAACAATGGTCGAGGCTAACGTGGCGGATAACTTGATAAATATTAAAGTTTACTTGATCCGCCACATATCCAACCACTTGACTAGTTGGTCGTAGTCTTTCTGTTCTTCCTTCAGCGTTTGTAGGATGTCGATAGCTTCTCCACGTAACGAGACAGTCAATGCTGTAACCTTCTCCTTGGTCGTCCAGTTATTTGCTTTGGCAGCTGCTACATTTTTTTTTAAATAATTCGGCAACGAAAATTTTCCATCAAATTCCGGTGTCTTTATGTGCATTTTTGAAGTAGTTTCAGGTTTTACTACTTCCCTTTCTTCTAGTGCACCCACCTTTCCTACATCGGAATTCGACATTGACGTCGAAGTACTTTTAGTGAATTTTTATCGTATTTCTTCAATCTTCTTGTCATACTCATATTTTAATTTGTTTAGGTCTTCTTCGGTTTTTCTGAAATTTTCTTCTAGTTTTTCTTCTAAACTTCTAGAATTATCCTCTAATTTTTGTTCTAATGCTCTAGAATTTTCTTCTAATTTTTGTTCCAATGTTCCTGTCAATTTTTCTTTTAATGATCTAGAATTTTCTTCTGCCTTTCTAGAACTTTCTGCCATTTCCAGTTTTAATTATTCGTTTAATGTTCGAGAATTTTCTTCGGCTTTTCTAGAACTGTCTATTAATTTCGCTAAGAGAGGTATTGCATTCATGGTAAAAATCACATATCCAGATTTTATTGAATAAGCACGTTTTAAGGTCCCTACAATCCGATTTTAACTTTTTTACGATGATGTCTGTGTGTGTGTGTGTGTGTATGTGTGTCCGTGTGTGTGTATGTGAAATGTTGGATGGACGATTACTCAATAACTATAAGACTTTATTTGTTTAACTACGTATTTCCCAATCGGACATTCATGGGAAGATCTGAAAAGGTTTTGGTAACAATTAGACAACCGGAAGTAGAAGAATTTTGAAAAAAAAAATTCTAAATAATATTTTTTTAATTTTTTTTTTTTGTAATATTAAAGAAAATTAAATTCTCTATCTGATACATTTCAATATTTTATTGTACATTCTATAAATTTAGAGATAAAAGAAATATAATATCAAACAATCTGTTGTAATAAATTTTACAGCCGAAAGAATGCCATGGAAAATAGTTGAAAAGTTAAATTATTTTAACTGACAGATAAATGTCAGTGTCAGAAATCCGGAGACATTACTGAATATTTTTTCTGGGAAGTACATACATTTTAATTCTTATTGTATTAATAGTTTAAATATTCAAAATTATAGGTATATTAAATATATCCTTCAAAAATACTGTCAATTGAAAACATTTCGAAAAATTAAAAGAAAACAAAATTTCTTGATAAAATGAATTTAAAATTAAACAATCTATGTGTAAATAAATTGATCTAGTAGTATTTGTTTTCATGGTGTGCGGACGTACCTTGCATTGTGGCCGATAGGAAACTCGTGTTTTCGGGACTTATCGCTTTGGTGGAGGATACAGAGTTATTTTGCAGAGTGTGAGAGCGGCGTGATCAAGGGTGGAGTGTAGTGCGGGCTTTCCATCAAGGTACAAAAGTTTTTGAAACGATCCATAGTGCTGTGAAATAGTGCTAAATTTTGACAACTTAGTGGCAGCTGATCGCTGCAGGTTTCAAAGTGTAAATACAAAAGTGGAGGGAGTGCCGCGCGTAGAGTAGAAGCGCACGCATATAAGTAATAGTCAGGGTTGCCAACCGTGTTGCAAAATAAAACCCTAGCACCGGTCAAGAATATAAGAAATTTAATGCCTTTTAAACGAGATAGAGAATCTAATAATAGTAGCGGGGAGGAGGATTTAACAGCGTTTATAACTAGCAAAAAAGTTATAAGAAGCCCGGATCTACACATCAGAGGGAAAGAAAATATAGAAAATACAGATATGGAAGAACAGTTTAAAGGACTACAGCTAACTTTAAATGAGATGCTAAACGAATTAAAATCTAACACTAATGAAATCAAAGCATTACGGGAGGAAATGAAACGAAAAGAGGAAAAATGGGAAAAAGAAAAACTAGTTATATTAGACAGAGTGGATAACTTGGAAAGGCAATTAGAAAATCAAGAGAGACAAAAAAGGAAAAATAATATTGTAATAAGAGGAGATATAGAAGAAGGCAGAGAAGGAATCCAAAAACTCCTAAAAACAAATATGAATATTGAACCAGCTATTAAAAAAGTGAGCACGCTATATAAAAAAGCACAGGATAAAGTTATTCTAGTAGAACTAGAAAATTGGAACGAAAAACAAGAAATCATGAGAGGGAAAGGGGTACTGAAAAACAAGAATCCTGCAATATATATAGAAAGTGACCTGACGAAGAAAGAAAGAGAAATACAAGCCGAAATGAGGAAAATAGCCAGAGCAGAAAGAGGAAAAAACAAAAATGTAAAGGTAGGATACAGGAAAATTAATATAAACGGACAAGAATACATATGGGATGAAAGAGAAAAAGGAGTAGTACAAGTGGAAAAAAAGCCAAAAAACTCTTAAAAGAAAATGAAGGAAAGTCTCCCCTAGAAACAACCTCGGCAATGACAACGGACAAGAGCAGGAAAAGCAATACATTCAATAACATTAGAATTGGAACATGGAATGTGCGAAGCATAGCAGGGAAGGAATATGAATTAGTAGAGGAAATGAATAAAATGAACTTAGCCATAATGGGAATAACGGAAACAAAAAAGAAGGGAAAAGGATCGAAACAAGTAACTGACGAATACTGGATGTACTGGTCGGGGGTGAAAGAGACAGAGAGAGCAGAAGCAGGCGTAGGAATATTAATTAAAAATCAACATGCGAAACAAATAGATAATGAAACATACATAAATGAGAGAATTATGACAGTAGACTGGAAAATAACAGATAGCCAGGAATATACATTAATAATCACATATGGCCCAAATGACAATGAAAAGAAAGTTATAAAAGATACATACTTCGAACAACTCCAAAAAGTAATCGATGAAACCAATAAGGACATAATCATAATGGGAGACCTAAATGGAAGGGTGGGCAGAAACAACATAGGTAGAGAAAGAATAATGGGCAAAGAAGGAGAAATTACACTGAACAACAACGGGCAAAGAATAATCGACCTGTGCATTGAAAACGACTTAATAATAACAAATACCTTCTTCGCGCATAAAGATGTACACAAATATACACGAGAAGAACCATCAAGAAAGGAAAAATCTATTTTAGATTACTTCCTGATAAACAAAAATAAAAAATCTAATATTACAGATGTACGAGTATACCGAGGATCAGAAATCGGAAGCGACCATTATTTAGTAATCCTAAAAATGAACACAAAAACACAAAACAAACAAGACAAAAGAAAAACAATAACTAGTGAAAAAATAAAAAGTCACAGACTTTCAGAGGATAATATTAGAGTAAAATACATGAATTTAGTAGAACAGAAATTAACAGACTTCGATAAATCAGCAAATATGACAAAAAAATGGGAAAAATTCAAAACGGCAATATTAGCAGCAGCAAAACAAACATGCGGGACCGCAAAGCACTGTAATAAACAAATGAAAAAAAGTTCATGGTGGACAGAAGATATTAAAGCTACTGTAAAGAAAAAGAAATTAGCATGGAAAAAATACCTGGCGAACAAGGATACAAAAAGATACGAAGAATACAAAAAACTTAGAACAGAAGTAAAGAAAAGTATAAAGGAAGCAAAACAGAATGAGTGGATAAAAGTCGGGCATAGACTAAATGAGGCTCATAAAGAAAACCAAAAATTATTTTACGGTATTATGAAAAGAATGAGAACAGAAAAAGAACCAACACTCACAAATATAAAAGACAAGAACGGAAAAATACTTAACAGCGAAGAGGAAATAATGAGAAGGTGGGGAGAATATTTTAAAGAATTATTGGAGGAAGAAAATAATTCAGCAGATACAGAAATTGGAGAAAAAGAAGAGACAGACAAGAACACACAAAACAAAAGAGCAGAAGAAAATATTACAGAAGAAGAATTGCTACACGCCTTAAGTAAATTAAAGGCGGGGAAAGCTCCTGGACACGATAGCATTACAGCAGAAATGCTGAAACATATGGGTGAAAAAGGACAAGGATGTTTACTAAACATATTCAATGACATAGAAAAAGAAGGTACACCTAAGGACTGGCAGACGGGAATCATTACTCCAATTTACAAAAAAGGTGACAATAAAGACTGCAATAACTACAGAGGCATCACTCTATTGAGCGTGCCGGGAAAACTGTACGCAAGAATATTAGAAAAAAGAATACGGGACCAATTAGAAAATACCATTGAAGAATCGCAGAGTGGGTTTAGACCAGGAAGAGGCGTACAAGACCAAATATTCACACTAAGACAGATAATCGAGAAAGCAAAACAGAGAAACAAAGAAATCCATTTATGTTTTGTAGACTTAGAGAAGGCCTTCGATAGGGTAAATAGAGACAAAATATGGAAATGCTTAGAGACGAGAGGAATAAACACACAGACTATAAACAAAGTAAAAGCGCTATATAACGAGAACAAAAACTACGTAAGAGTTAGAAATAATACGTCAGCCACGTTCGCAAGCAAAACAGGTCTAAAGCAAGGATGTATCCTAAGTCCACTACTTTTTACCCTATATATGGACTCGGCAATAAAAAGAATAAAGAGCAAACTGAAGACCTACAAAGTAGGTTTCAGGAAAATGGGCATGATCAATGTTAGTGAGCTATGCTATGCTGACGACATGGCAATCATAACGGAAAATGAACGAGATCTACAATACAACCTAAACATTATCAATGCAGAATTTAAAGAAGGGAACATGACAATCAACACGGACAAGACAAAGACTATGATCATAAATGGAAATAACAGTAGACACAAAATAACCATAGAAGGAACCATTATACAACAAGTAGCATTATTTAAATATCTGGGAGTTAACATAGAAGAAAAAGGAGGTCTGGAACAAGAAATATTAGAGAGAGTGAATAAAGGAGGGAGACTGTTTAATGCTCTAAAAAGTAAATTCCTCGCGAAAAAAGAAGTACCAGCGACAACAAAAGTAGAGGTGTTTAAAAAAGTTATAATCCCACTAATAACTTATGGGAGTGAATCCTGGACGATGACAGAAAGACTGCAGAGTAAAATACAAAACATCGAAATGAGATTTCTAAGAAAAATCGACGGAAAGACCAAACTCGACAGGATAAGAAATGAGAGGTATAGACAAAAATTGAATACAAAACCGGTGAAAGATATCATACAGGAGGGACAGCTGAGGTGGAGGGGACACATACAAAGAATGGACGAAAGTAGAACTGCAAAATGCGTGTATGAAGCGAAACCTAGAGGAAAAAGGAGAAGAGGCAGACCCAACAAAACATGGGACCAAGATGTCATCGCAGCACTAGAATCCAGAGGTGTCATGGGGAAAGAAGCCAGAACACTCATGCAAGACCGGAAAGCATGGAGGGAAATATGGAAACGAAACCCCGAAGACTACAAAGAAAAGGAATAACAACTTACAGCCTACACCGAAAGGTAGAAAGGCATAGGATTAAGACTAAGAAGACTAAGACAAGTAGAATTTTTGGTGTAGAGTAGATATACAAGAAATGTTAAATACAATAGGGCACGAGCAGTCATGTGAATTTGTTGGCCTTGACAAGCAGATATGGGGGCCCATGTCAGAATGATAGCTAGTAATTATGTATATGGATGTCAAATATCATAATTTCTCATTATAAATTTAGTGATTTTCCAATTCCATGTGGTTTATTTTCCTCGACAAGTAAATTCCACACTCCTGATGACAAATTAACTACGTTAATTTAGAAAATCTTGAAATTTTTAATGAAAAATTCTGACATTTGACATCTATGTACATAATTACTAATTATCATTCTGAAACGGGCCCCCACATCTGCTTGTCAAGGCCAACAATATAACATGACTGTTCACGCCCTATACTTATGTAACCAAAAAAGGAAGTGGCGAGAGGTATTGTGCTGGCCACAACAAATTTTTGTTCCAATGTTCCTGTCAATTCTTCTTTTATTGTTCGAGGATTTTCTTCCAATTTATTTTCTAATATTCTAGAATTTTCTTCTGATTTTCTAGAATTATCTGCCATTTCCTGTTTTAATTCTTCTTTTAATTTACCAAATTCGGATAGGTCAAATAAGTAATATTCAGCATTTTCACCAGCAGCGATTAATGCTTGCCGCAGACGAGATTGTAGAACACTTTTCAGTTCTGTCGTATCTAATTCTCATTCTTCCAGTTCTCTCTTGAGATCACTCACTTTTAATTCACTTAATTTTATTTGTTTAGTCGCCATTTTATTTATTTTTATTTACACTTCACAGTTATTAACAACCCCATACCTGACGCCAATTGTAACGTTTTTATTTATATGGGTGAAGTGTAAAAATAAGTGAGATATTATTAATTAAAAAAAATACGTTTATTAAACGATAGATAATTAAGATTAAATACTTAAAAGATGATAAAAGTAACTAACACTATGATTAACATTAATTTAAAGACTAAGAATATTATAAGACACTTAAACACTAAGATTATTTATTTAAACAATTAACACTACGATTTGACACTAACTACATTTATTTATGTTCACTTCTTGTCGACTGTTTGTTTACATCAACAACAATTCACGACACGACGCTTATTTATATCAGACTCCTTTACTCGTTGCTTCTATATCACAGACTGTGTTCGCTGGCTTTGGCGACGGATTATATACCCGGCGACTTTTGTTCTAGAACCTACTAAAACGTCCGCGAGACAAAAACATAATGCACAATAGATCACGTCATCGCAATACTTAACAAGTTCGAACAGGCCTGTTACGTGCGGACATTCGGGCGCGACACAGCGGCGCCTGCTATGGCGGGGCGGCGGAGAAGGCTACGGAGCGGCGGTGGCTAGGGCTGCGGAGCGGCAGTGTCGGCGACGTTACAATATTTACAGAGTTTATTCAGGATACATCCCTTAATGTAAATCAATAACAAAATTTAAAAATTTCAGGGGATGAGGGCATTTTCGAGCAAATTATATTATTTTAGGTTGCAGCAGCCTTTCTTGAAGCTCTATCTTCTTTCCTGTTGCTTCCAAATGTAGTTGTTCCAGTTCCGTTTTGAGATCACGTACTTTCAATTCACTTACTTTTAATAGTTTTATTTATTTTTATTTACACTTCACAGTTATTAACAACCCCACACCTGACACCAATTGTAACGTTTTATTTATATGGGTGAAGTGTATAAAGGAGAGAAATATTATCAATTAAAATTTAACGTTTATTAAACGATAAATAATTAAAGTTAAATATTAGAAAGATAATAAAAATAACTAACACTAAGAGTAAATAATTATAAACACTAATTTATGACTAAGAATATTATTAAATGATAAAACACTAAGGTTATTTATTTAAACAATATTTATATCACTACACTTATTTATATAACTGCATTTATTTATGTTAACAACTCGTAGAGTATTTATTTATATCACCCCGTGTTCATTACTCGTTGCTTCTATATATCAGACTATATATTCGCTGTTGTTCCGACGGAATTTATACAGCCCAGTGTCCTGGAACCTTCCGATGCCACAATGATACCGAATACAATAGATTTAGGTCAACGGTGTAATTAACATGCCTAGCCGCCGTCGCCGGGGATTGGGTCATCTGGGTAATTTCGGCTAGGGGATTACGTCATCGCTCGGGAACATTATTTCAGCAGCGGCGCTCCTATACTCTTAACTCAGGAGCGCATGTCACAATATTGTTAATTCGGTCACGATAAAATGACTTACGTAGGTACTTTATATAATTATACTGGGTGTCCCTAGAAATTATATATACAACGTGTGCAACGAAACGTTGAACATAGGAGTTTAACATAGGATTTTAAAAAAAAATTACTTATAAAAAGTCCTCATTTAATGCAATAGAATATCTCTAGCACTAGATATTTAGAAAAGAAGATATAACATTTTCGTCAAAAATCAGATAGCCATGAAAAAAAAAAATCTCGTTCTGACAGTTCAGTTCAGTGTTATTGATGTTAATTGTTGCAATCATTTTGTCTATTATTATAATTCAGCATTAAATATTAAAGTATTATGATCTTAATTCATATTTTTTTATTTGTTTTTTATTTCCATGGCTATCTGAATTTTGATGAAAATGTCATTTTATTTTCTAAATATCTAGTGCTACAGATATTCTATTGCATTAAATGAAGACTTTACAAGTAAAAAATAATTCTAAACAACTTTTAATTCTTGTACTTTTACTCTAAAATGTACAGGAGAGCCAATTTCCGCACATTTTTAAAATACCATGTTAAAGTCTTATGTTCCATGTTTCGTTGCACACACTGTATATATATATATATATATATATATATATATATATATATATATATATATATATATACAGCGTGTTGCATTACGGCTCGACGAGAATAGTTTATTTATTTTGAATTGTATTTTATTCACCTATACGAACATATGAATTGTGTTTTAGTTTTCCACGGCGTTGCCAAGTTATTCCGTTTTTTCTCTAAAAAAGACCGAATACACGCATTGCTTTATAAAGGCTTACTGAAGTTATTTTAATAGTAAGAATTAAGAATTCTCTTTTCTGTATAACTGTAATTATACTCTATGTTCTGACATATTTTTTTTTAAATGTAATTATACAGGCTGTTCAATAAAGCGAATCAAATGTGCTCAATTTCAAATGACTGTAACTCGTCATTTTCAAATGGAACACCCTATATTTTATTATTCAGTTGTGTGTATTTTTGTATTATCGTCATATGTTATTAAGGGTATCCCATGCCTAAAACCAATAATTTCGGAGATTTTCACCATTTTTCTCTAAATTTATATATTTAACTAAAAATTAAATCTAGTATACCATGGATACTGTTTTTTGAATAAGAAACAATTGCAGTAATGATAGTATTTTCATTAGCCAGGTTATTATTAACAGAAGGATTAAGTAATAATAATAATAATAATAATATTTATTTGTTTTAAGAAAAATCTCATACAAAGTGGCTGGTATGTACATAAAATGGAATTTCATTTCGTTAATCTACGAGTACTACGAATTTAATATAAATGCACGTATTTTTAAAGCACAATCTATATATTTGAAAATACTAAACATTTTTTCTACTGTTATATCGGCTAGAATGGTTTGGTGTTGATCAGTAGTCGGGCAGGAGTCTTGGTGCACTGTATAATGGGCACTGGAACAAGAGGTGTTTTAGATCGTCTTCTTCATGGCGATTGCAGAGAGTACACAGGTCTTCTTGGTGGAATTTGTGGAGGGTTCCATTGTGGTACAGGTGAAGATTCTTCTCACTTGATGTTCGGAGTTGACCTATTAAACGTAATATTTTAAAGGGGATGTTAAAGGTCAGGAAGTTGTAATGATAGAAAAATGTTTTAAAGGCTGAATTATATGAGGATTGTGCGATTCTTTGAGTGTCAGTGTTATAGAGGATATTCTGGTATGATATTAGGATATTGGGAAGTTCTTTTTTAAGGATTATGAAATTTTGTTGCTCCCATATCTGGGAGAAGTTTGCTTTTTGTAAGATACTTTCTATATTTCTGATCCAGTTAAACTTTATCTGTTTCTCTGCTGGAATTTTGCGATTTGAGTTGAGTCTCAAAAGTTTGTCGTGGCAAATTTTCACATATCTCTCATCGGACATAAGGAGTACTTTGTACCACCAAGACAGTGTTCTCTTCACAATATTTAGCTCTAATTTGTCTCGACCCGTCTCTCGTCTAATTATGTAGTTGGGAGTGGTTTTTATCCATCCTAATGTCGACTTAAAATAATGACATTGGCCTTTTTCTATTATGTCTGGGTAATTAAAGGCCCATATTTCGGAGGCGTATAAAATTGTTGGGGCAACTGTTGAGTCAAATAGAGTAGATATTGTGTCCCAGTTGAATATTTTCGTTTTTGTTAAGGTGGTCCTGATCCCTCCTGCTACTTTGACTGAGTTACTTACTGTGCTTTGTGCATGTTGTGTGAATAGTCCTGATGTTTTGTATGTTATTCCCAGATATGTGTATGTTTTTGTAAAATTTATTTCATTTCCTTGACAGTAGAATTTCCTATTATTTTTTGAAGGGCGGCCCCGGTGAAAGTGCATTATTTTTGTTTTTGAGGCATTTATTTTCAAATCTAGCTTGTTACAGTATACTTCTAGTGCGTTAAGTTTATCCTGAATATCTTTTGGGGAAGTTGCGAAGATGACAAGGTCATCAGCGTATTGTAATGATAAAATGTCTATTTTATGATTGATAAATATTCCTTCGAGAGTATTATTTCTAAATTCCGTCTCAAGATCCGCAATATATAGCGCAAAGAATAGTGGGCTAGTGCACTCACCTTGTAACACGCCCTTTGTTATGTCAATTTCTTCTGAGAGGGAGCCCCTTTCGCATACTTGCAATGTTGCGTTGTTATACATGTTGCGTAACAGCCTGGTTATTTTGCCACTAATTCCTAGATTAAATATCTTTTTCCATAGTTTGTCGTGCGTAACGGAGTCAAACGCTTTCTGCAAGTCGACGAATATTGCATATGTATTATTTTTACCGGTCAGGAAGCGTGAGTGCACAAGGGCCCCGAATAAATTCTGTTAATAAACTTATGCTGTATTTCTAACGACAAGGGAGATATCGAAGACGGCGATTTCGGTGACTCACCCTGTATATTATAGTTTCTAGGGACACCCAGTATAATTATATAAAATACCTACTGATGTAATGAAATATCTTAAGAAATGAATGTACAGTTTAATTTTTTTTTTTAAAGATACCCGATAAAAGTCATTTGTATCATGACTGAATTCACAATATTGTGACGTGCGCCCCTGAGTTAAGAGTATACGAGCACCGCTACTGAAAGAGCGATGACGTAATCCCCTAGCCGGAATTACCCAGATGACCCAATCCGCGGCGGCGCAACGACTAGACGTGTTAATTATACCGTTCACCTAAATCTATTGTATTCGGTATCATTGTAGCATCGGAAGGTTCCAGAAGGACACTGGGCTGTATAAATACCGTCGGAACGATAGCGAATATATAGTCTGATATAAAGAAGCAACGAACAATGAACACGGGGTGATATAAATAAATAGTCTATTAGTTGTTAACATAAATAAATGCAGTTATACAAATAAGTGTAGTGATATAAATATTGTTTAAATAAATAACCTTAGTGTTTTATCATTTAATAATATTCTTAGTCATAAATTAGTGTTTATAATTATTTACTCTTAGTGTTAGTTATTTTTATTATCTTTCTAATATTTAACTTTAATTATTTACCGTTTAATAAACGTATTATTTTAATTAATAATATTTCTCTGCTTTATACACTTCACCCATATAAATAAAACGTTACAGTTGGTGTCAGGTGTGGGGTTGTTAATAACTGTGAAGTGTAAATAAAAATACATAAAATGCCTAAACTATTAAAATTAAGTGAATTGAAAGTACGTGATCTCAAAACGGAACTGAAAGAACTAGATTTGGAAGCAACAGGAAAGAAGATAGAGCTTCAAAAGGACTGCTGCAACCTTTAATCGAACCTGGTGAAAATCCTGACGATTACTTATTCGAAGTTCCGTGTTACTTATCCGAGTTTTATAAAGTATTCGCACAAAGATTACAAGAAAGTTCTAGAAGTTCCGGAGCATTGGAAGAAGAAATAAAGGAACATTCTAGAATATTGGAAAGAGAATTGCATGAAAGTTCTGGGAAACTGGAGGTAAGTTCCGGAGCACTGGAAGAAGAAATAAAGGAACATTCTAGAACATTGGAAAGAGAATTTCATGAAAGTTCTAGAAAAGTGGAGGAAAATTCCGGAGTATTGGAGGAAGAATTAATGGAACATTCTAGAAAAATGGAGCGTGAATTGAATGAGAGTTCTAGAAAAGCCGAAGAAGATTCTGGAATTTTTGAGCAGAAATTGGAAGAGGAATTGGAGACGAATTCTGGAACAGTAGAGGAGAATTATGAACTTCTGGAGCAAACATTGAAACAAGGATGGGAGAAAACTTATAGAAAAACTGAAGAAAGCCTTGAAGACTTTGGAGCCAACGTAGTTCGTTTGGATCGTCTCGTACATCCTATGGCTCCTGACAGCGATTTGGAGTACCTGGCCACTCAAGCACTCATCTCTGGAGTTCGAGATAGCAATACTCAGCAAGCACTGTAATTAGGCTGCCCAAAAACTATGGTTGATGCACTCTCATATGTATCAAATCGTGCAGCTGCCAAACAAGTTTCACGTAACCAATCGCGAGTTCGAAATAATTATGCTGAGGGACATGAAAACACCGAAGCCATAGATGAAAAAGTGCGACGAATTATAAACGATGTGTTTGCTAGAAGAAAGAAACTCCGCTGTTACAAAAGAAGACGGAAGCGAAAAAGAAAGAGATCGCGAGAGAGAAAGAGAGCGTGCTCGGGCCCTGATTCTGTAATTTGCGTGAGCATTTACGACACCAATACTAACACAAATTAGTCACATGTATACAGTATGCCATATATTAGAGATCTGAAGAACTACTAGTTATGACGTCATACATTGCGAGACACGCAAATATAGTTGCGTGACCTACAGAGGTCCTGTTTCTTACTTGCGTGACTATCTATCTCACTTTAATTCTGTAGTTGTCTCGTATTGCTGTCATTTTGCGCGTTTTATTTTTATTACGTCTTTTGTTGTTTCTTGTTATTTTTAATTTGTTTTTATTTTTATCTTTTCTTTTTAGTGATTAAATAATTCACAAATGTAAGTGTATCATAATTTGAGGTTATCAATTTACCTTATTATTTGGTTTATATTGTTAAAATTGTTTCAGATTATACCTAGTTCTACTTATAATGGCTTTAGCTGGCATTTTTATAGCTTTAGCTGAGGAGGAGATATTAGAAGAAAGGTATGATACCCGAATAATACGTAGAAAGTTGAGGGATGCATAAAATCCTTTCGAAATGAGGAATACAGAATTTTTTTTTAGATTAAGCAAAGAAGCCTGTATGACATTGACGTTATGATGATTTCAAACCTAATACCAATATTAAACTTCGCGACATAAAAACCTAATGCACAAAATTCCCCATAAATTCACTAGGAACAAACAGTGACGTCATTTAATGTAGTCACGCAAATGTAGTCACGCAAATGCTCACGCAAGTTACAGAATCAGGGCCCAGCAGTGAGGAGCAGATGGAAAACATGTAGAAAGACAGAGAATGGAAATGGAAAGAAAGGGAAGAAACGACGACGCATTGTCCAGAAGATCATGCCAAGATGGGAGGCAAATATGGTAGTCGACTGGAAGAAAAACATTCCACCATTGCCAGAATAGCATTAACATTAGTCGACGATAGTTGGCAGCCCGATCGAATATGCAAGGACCGAGAAAATAACCCGACTTTGAAAATTTTATTGGAATAGAAAGCAGAAAAATGAAAACCAACATGGGAAGACGTTGCACCACATTCACAGAGTGTAAAATCGTACTGGGCGCAATGGGACTCCATGGTGATTGAAGATGGCTTGATGAATCGTGTGGTAGAGAATGCTGATGGTACTGAGAAGAAAACTCATTTGGTCATTCCTAAGAGTAGAATACCAGACGTGTTGAAAGAGATCCATGACGAATCTGGAGGAGGCCATTTTGGAGTCAAAAAAATTACAAACGTTATTTATATCATAATAGAGATTCCTGCAATAAATTTTATGAAGGCACTAAAGAGCACTAACGAAGCACTAACCAATGACACCAAGTTAATTGATTTATTTTATAAATTGTTTGTTGGTGTGAACTTGGCAGAAAAAATATCGAATGTTATTTACGACGTAATAGTGTGAGGCGCAATAAATTTTCCAAGGACACTAAAGAGTACGAACGAAGTACTAACCGCCTGTATAGTTCATTTCGTTAGTGCTTAAATTTGCTTGATAAGTTCACGCACCTCCAAAGTGAGCACAAAAAGCTTAATCAACATAAGTGTGATCTTTAACTGTTTTCGAGAACAATGAAACATCGAAGCAAAACTGACATAGATATATCAAACATTTTTCTCAATTTCTAATAGTTCGCAGTTAAATAATTAAATATTGCCCAAGGTAGCCATATTTAACTTATTACAATTATATGATTAAAAAAACAAAGGCACATCTAAGATGACTGAAAGGTATACAAAAAGTCTCTTTTAATCCAAGTCGTAATTCTTACAGTTTTCGAGATAGCGGAGGTAAACTCCGTAAAAACACATTTTCCACTGCCTTATATCTCGGGAACTATTGCAGATCAGACCTATGTTGATTAAGCATTTTGTACTCATCTTAGTCAGTACTATATGCCTTTAAAAAAAATTACCCTTTTTCAACACCCTGTAAAACAAGCGATATCGAAGAGGTCATACAAATGCAATATTACATTTTTATATTGGCTGTTGCGTTTACAAATTAAAATAAGAAAATTCACTTCCGGCCCACTTTTTATATAGTTTAACATGCTCTTTAATCCAAATTAATGTTTTTGATTTAAAAATACATTTTTTACGGAGTAAGCCAATTTCTAGGGACGTCTAGTATAAGTATGTAAAGTACCTACTTATGTAACGAAATATCTTGAAAATGAATATACAGTTTAATTTTTTTAAAGATGTCCAATAAAAGTCATCTGTGTCATGAATGAATTCACAATATAATGCAACACTCCCCACGAATCAATTACTAATTGCTAATATGTTGTTCTATTCTGAGACTGCCCATTGTTTGCGACGTTATATTAATTTTGAATATAATTATTTTAGGAGCACTAAAGAGCACTAACGAAGCAGTAAGCAATGACCCCAAGTTTATTAATTTATATTAAAAACTGTTTGCTGTCGTGAACTTGACAGAAAAATGAACGAATGTTGTTCGTGACGTCATTACTATTTCTGGCATAATATTTTTAGGACCACTAAAGAGCAATAACGAAGAACTAAACGATGACATCATTGTTTTGTTTTGAAAATTGTTTGCTGGCGTGAACTTTGCAGAAAAAATATTGAACGTTATTTATGCGGTAATAGAGATTCCTGCAATAAATTTCACAAAGGCACTAAAGAGCGCTAAACATTGATACTAAGTTCATTTATTTATTTTAAAAATTGCTTGTTGGCGTGAACTCAGCATAAAAATATCTAATGTTGTTTATGATATAATAGTGAGTCCTGCAATAAATTTTGCAAGGGCATTAAAGAGCACTAACGAAGCAAAATCTGATCATATAGTTCATTTCGTCAATGCTTAAATTTGCTTGCCAAGTACACGCAGCTCATAAACTACTACTTCCGGATGTGCAATTACTACCAAAACCTTATCAGCTCTTCCCATTAAGGGTCTCGACTCCGCGTGGCTCTACATGGAATCTGTTTATCTGAATGAGAAGTGTGGCGCGGTGCGGAGATGTTTAGTCCGGCCCACTTATAGTTGAACATTTGTATTGAGTTGATAGATCCAGAAGAAACGCGTTGGTCAATACAACATTACGTTGAGGTGTAGTGGGGTGGATATTGAAGAATGAATAGCAATAGATGGGGAGAAATGGATTGCTATCATATTCGGAATTTGAAATTCGGATGGGTGGACTTTGGTATATAATAATATATATATAAGAAACAAAAAAACTATCATTTTATTGAAATTAAATTAAAGAAATATACTTAATTATTAATTATTTCAATAACCAATTACATACTAGGTAATTATATAAAATATATAAATCATATTCAGAAAGAAAAAAAATCGTTGACAATGAAGATTTCTAGATATAGAAAAAAAGTTTTAAGAGAAGGAAAAATAAAAATTTCCTTATATAAAGAGCAAAATGGCAAAATAATATTCAGCAAGTACATTAAATCGGCAAACGAGCCGCAAAAAAATTCAAACTTACGCCTCAATTTGTTTTTGGCGAAATGGAAGCCCTCTTGTATACCGGGGATCAATGAGCTCAGGAAGAACGTAATCCATATAGAACTTTATTAAATGTTGCTCCATGTTTATTTTTCCAAAAGTATTCATCGTAATCAATTTTTTCCATTGATATACCTTTTGGAGTCCATATTACAAACATGCAATATTTTTTACCAGTAATTCGTAACTAACCCTGGACTTGATAGTAGTATGAATGATTTCGTTTTAAATATAATTTATTATCACGTATTACGCAAAAATTATTTTTTTTCGAAATAACGCCCTTAATAGGTGAAAAAAATTGTGCTGATGAAGGATATTTAATTTCAATTAATCCCGATTCCCCAATCAAACCATCAGGACTTGCTCCTAAGAAAGTATATTCCTTATCAATGAACAATCCTGTGGGTTTTACTTGCAAATTGCTCATTTCTTCAAATTTTTGTCTTGCAATGGGTTCATTTTCTATTCCAAATTTTGTTGCTGCATTTCCAGAAAATGACATATACAGCATTGATTCCAAAATCGTTTTGCAAGAGGTAGGGCGGCGCATTTTACATATTTTGCCGAAATTAGACACAATCAATCTCTTCACTCCCTCAGTTTGCCATACTTAGTTTTGATTTTGCAATACAGTATCTTGTAATAATTTTTCCCTTTCTCCTTCAGTTTTTTCCAACGATTGTAGGAATTTTGTCTTTTTTTCTATAAATTCTCCGTCCAACATATCGAGGTCTGCCTCACCAAGAAGACCATGCTCTTTATCAGGTCCAACCTTAGGTCCAGTTTTTCTCCTTTTATTTGGAGGAGCAAATAATCTTCGTCTTGCATTAGATTTTTCTTTTTCTTGTTTCTTCTTCTTCATATACAATTTCCTATATATAGCTGGGCTTCTGTTTGAATTTTTTTTGTAAGAAAATACAAATTGTAGTCACTGGCATCGTCCAGGGTTGGAAAACCATCCCCTCTTCTATTACTCTCTACCCGTACTTCACCTCGCCAGGACTATGGTAACTCATTTCAGCTTCCGTAAAATTCCGTCAAATTAGTTTAGAAATTTGTAAATTACATACGTAATTTTAAAGATAGAACAAAATTTCAAAAACGAGCGTATAGAAGGAAAGTAATACTATGCTTCTGCGTTCTTATATTTTCCAATAAATATCTATTTCATTAGATATATTATGTTGAATATTGTGTAAAATATGTTATTTCGTAGTTTTGTAATATTAATTATAAACATTTTTTCAAATTTTTAACAACGGGTAAGCATTTTTTAAGAAATTATGTTGCACAATTGCATTTTTTCAAAATTAATATGTAAGTCATAAAATAAAAACTACGACACCTCTAAACATGCAACATTTTCCTCAGGAGACGGAAATAGCAATAGACGGAGAGAAATGGATTGCTTTCATATTCGGAATTCGGGTTGGTGCTGTTGGTAGACTTCGGTATATGATAGAAAAATAAATATGAAAACTAATACAAAAAAATCATATTCAAATTAAATTAAAGGAATATACTTAATTATTTCAATAACCATTTACATACTAGGTAATAAAAAAAAGAATCATATTCAGAAAGAAAAAAAATCTTTGACAATGAAGATTTCTATATATATAGAAAAAAAATACAGAAGGGAAAATAAGAAATACATATACTAGTATTTCTCAAAAAAATTAAAGGAATGTCAATTGCCTTACACAAAGAAAAAAATCGGATGTGGCCAGCACAATACCTTCCGTCAATCCCGTGTATTACGTATAAATTCTGTACATAAATTTTCTTGTGAAAGATTCTAAATTTCCAGTAAACGGCAAAATAATATTCAGTAAGTATACACAGTGTAAAAAAATATATGAGAATATTTCGAGGAGATTTTACAGCTAAAACAAAAATAATAAAGCAATCTCGAAAAAAAAGACATTTAAAAATAGGAAACGATGAAATTGAAAAAGTAGACAACTTTATCTACTTAGGCGGCGAAAAGAAGTAAATTAAATGGATAAACGAGTCGCAAAAAATATCAAACGTATGCCTCAATTTGTTTTTCTCGAAATGGAGGCCCTCTCGTATAACGGGGATCAATGAGCACAAGAAAGAACGCAATCCATACAGACCTATTAAATGTTGGTCCATGTTTCTTTTCCAAAAACCTTCATTGTAATCGATTTTTATCTCCCGTCACCTTTAGATAAGGAAGGTATTGTCTTTGGTCAAAAAAATCGATGATGAATTTTTAGTGAATATGTACGTTTAAAGTTCCCTAGAATACGATTTTACCATTTTTACGATGACGTGTGTCTGTGTGTGTGTGTGTGTGTGTGTGTGTGTGTTTGTGTGTGTGCTTGTGTGTGTGTGTGTGTGTGTGTGTCTGTGTGTGTGATGATTATTGCATAGACGATAACTCCAACACTACAATTCTAAAAATTATAATTCTTTCGTTTTCCGTTTATTTACATCCATATGAAGATCTGATTAGATTTTGGTTATAATTGGTCAACCGGAACTACGCTCATTTGAAGATTTTAAAAGTTCCTCTTGAAAAAACGCTCTTGACATTTAATGTTATTATAAACATTACAGAATATTATATTATCTATACGATTTGATTGCATTTTTTATTTTATATTCAATGGATATAGAGTTAAACAATTTAAATTTCATAATTCAGTCAGCTATGCTACTAAATTTAAGAAAATTCTAATTGACAGATGTCAGTGATTTTGCAGTACAGTATTGTGTAATAACTTTTCCTTTCGTCATCAGTTTTTAGCATCGATTAACTAAAAAAAGAACTAAATATATTTAAAAAAAACGAACTACCTTTTTCTTTGATAATATATTCAATTTTGTCCTTTGTTTTTTTTTTCTGGGAGCAGATAATCGTAGTCTAGTTTTTTTTGCCACGGCGTCAATTTCGAACATCGGGTTATAGAAATATACAGTCAATAGTAACAATTTACTACGAATACAAAATATACCCCGCACCCCGCACTGGCATCGTCGAGGGTTGGAAAACCATCCCCTCTTCTATTCCTCTCTACCCGTACTCCACCGCGCCATGACTAGGGCAACTCATTTCAGCTTCCGTAAAATTCCGTAAAATTGGTTTAGAAATTAGTAAATTACATACGTAATTTTAAAGATAGAATAAAATTTCAAAAACAAGCATATAGAAGGAAAGTGAAACTATGCTTCTACGTTCTTATATTTCCTAATAAATATCTATTTAATTAGATATATTATGTTGAATATTGTGTAAAATGTGTTTTTTCATTGTTTTATAATATTGGTTGTAAACATTTTTTCAAATTTTTAACAACAGGTAAGCGTAGATCCATTCTTTAAGAAATCATGTCGCACAATTTCATTTTTTCAAAATTAATATGTAAGTCATAAACTAAAAACTGCGACACCTCTAATCACGCAACATTTTGCTTAATGTTAGATTAAAGAATCCTTAAATAAACATGTCTTAAGTTTTACAGTTTTTGATAAACCGTCCCTCAAACATACATATGTACACACACAAACACACACACACATACATACATACATACATACATACATACATACATACATACATACATACATACATATATACATACATACATACATACATACATACATACATATATACCCATACATATATATATATATAACATCATCGTAAAAATGTTACAACGTACTTATTCACTAAAATTTGGTTATGCGATTTTTAGCATGACTCTAATACCTCTCCCAGCAAGAGGTAAAAATTGTTTACATGAGGAAAAATTTATATTGAGAGTACTGTGATTAAAAAAATTATAAGGTATGTACGGAATGTAAAGTGGAATAACTTTTATTAATAACCTCATATCCGGAAATGTAGTTTCCGACCCTACATATCCTATAAATTTGTAACACGTATTCATTAACATCCTACGTATGCAATATTTATTTGATTTTCTTTATTAAAGGTGTCATTCCGAAGTTATTGTACCAGCCACGTGCGTGATTCAAATTTTCTGTAATCCAGTATTCCCTTTGAATGAACGTCGAGACTATTGCAAAATGCTGACATGCGGCTGGGGATCTTCCGCTCAGTATTTTGTAGAACAGTAGAGAAAATATTAACAGCAAATGTATTTACGTAGTCAATTGAACTACCCTAGGAAGTTTTTGTATCCAGGATCGAGACAGACTCTCAGTCCGATCGCGGATTCAAACAGTCGTGTAGTTTTGTTCAATTATTTCGTTTTGTAGTTTGATTTCATTTTATTCTAAATCTTGTTCAAATTTTACTTTATTTTTACCTGTCGCTAAGAGAGGTATTGAATTCATGCTAAAAATCGCATATCCAGATTTTAATGATTAAGTACGTTTTAAGGTCCCTACAATCCGATTTTAATATTTTTACGATGTTTTAAATATTTTGTTATATGTTTTATAGATTTAGAGAAAAAGAAATATAAGGTATATAATAATCTGTTGTAATAAATTTCACAGC
Source organism: Harpalus rufipes (assembly GCA_951394225.1). NCBI lineage: Eukaryota > Metazoa > Arthropoda > Insecta > Coleoptera > Carabidae > Harpalus > Harpalus rufipes. Next base: position 32,934,291 of record OX596276.1, read on the forward strand.
ACAAATAATGTCATGGAAACCAATTGAAAAATGAGAAATGTTTGTAACTAACAGATAAATGTCAGTGTCAAAAATCCAGAGACATTACTTAAGATTTTTTGTTGGAAGTACATACATTCTATTATTTCTTATTGTAGTAGTAGTTAAATATTTAAAATTATAGGTATAGTACATATATCCGTCAAAAATACTATCAAATTTCTTCATAGAATGAATTTAAAAAAAATTGTTGTGGCCAGCACAATACCTTCCGTCAATCCTGTTTCTTCTTCTTCTTTCTCGGTTCCCATTTATGCCTTACAGCGTTGGGTATTATGTATAAATTTCATACATAAATTTTCTTGCAAAAGATTCTAAATTTCCAGTAAAATTATTTCATAAACAAACCATGCAAATTACACTTGACACTGACATCTTCTTCTTCTTCTTTAGCTTTTCCCATTCGTTAGGGGTCGCTATTTTTTATTTTCTTCTTCCACTCATTTCTTTTTTTGCGTGTCGTTCTCATTCAGTTCCTTTTATCTCAAGTCGTCCGCAATACAGTAATTCCATCTTATCTTTGGTCTTCCGCTGTTCCTTCAACTCTCTATTACTAAGCTATTCATTCTTCTTCCAATATATTCTACATTTCTCCTAATGACATTTTCAAACCAATGTAATCATATTTCTTGTATCTTTCTAGTAACTTGTAACACTAGAGTTATTTCCTTACCGTATCTTTTCGTGTCTTCCCCAATATGTACTTCAAAATCCTCATCTCTGCCACATTAATTTACTTTTTATTGATACTGACATCTGTCAATTTGAATTATCTGAATATATTAACAATTTTCATGGTTAGCATAGCTGGCTGATTTATAAAATTTAATTTCTTTATAAATCTTTAACTCTATATCTATTGCATATAAAGTATAAAATTCAATCAAATCGTATAGAGAATAATGTATTCTTTAAGTTATAATAACGTTAAATGTCAATAAATCATATTTAAGAAATGAGGATATTTCCGGTTCACCAATTATAACCAAAATCTAATCAGATGTTCTTCTGGATGTAAACTTGAGGAATATGAAAAAATTATAATTTTTGGAATCGTGGTATTGAAGTTATGCGATCCGAAACTTTCGTCACACACACACACGCACACACACACACACACACACACACACACACACACATACATGCACACAGACATTATCGTAAAAATAGTAAAATCGTATTATAGGGACCCTAAAACATGCTTATTCACTAAAAACTCATAATTGAATTTTTTGACCAAAGACAATACCTTCCTTACCTAAAGGTGACGGAAGGTAAATATATATATATATATATATATATATATATATATATATATATATATATATATATATATATATATATATATGTATATAAAGAATAGATGTAAGTAAAATTCTGGTATAGAGTGTAGATATACAAGAAATATATATATATATATATATATATTGACGTGCGCCCCTGGGAGAAGAGTATACAACGCCGCCACTGAGAGAACGTTCCAGAGCGATGACGCAATCCCCGGCGCCGCAGCGGCTAGAGGCTAATTACGCCGTGACCTCATTCCTTTGTATACAGGTCATTGTAGCTTCCGAGTCTTCTAGAATGTTATAAGGGATATAAATACCGGCCGAAAGAAAGCGGAGGGACAGTCTCATATATACAACCAACGAGAAATGAACTCAGTGATATAAATAAACAGTTTACCATTTGTTAACATAAATAAATGTGGTTATATAAATAAGTGTAGTGATATAAATATTGGTATAGATAAATAATCGTAGTGTTTAAGCATTTAATAATATTCTTAGTGTTTATAATTATTTAATCATAGTGTTAGTTGTTTTTATTATCTTTTAATATTTAATCCTTAATTATATATCGTTTAATAAACGTATTCTTCTATTAATAATATTTGTCTTATTATTTACACTTCACTCATATAAATAAAAACGTTACAATTGGTGTCAGGTATGGGGTTGTTAAACTTTGAAGTGTAAATAAATAAAAATAAATAAAATGACGACTAAACAAGTAAAATTAGGTGAATTAAAAGTAAGTGATCTCAAGAGAGAACTGGAAGAACGAGAATTAGATACGACAGGACTGAAAAGCGTTCTACAATCTCGTCTGCGGCAAGCATTAATCGCTGCTGGTGAAAATGCTGACGATTATTTATTTGACGTATCCGACATTGATAAGCAGATAGAAAAATTACCAGAAGGTTCTAGAACCCTAGAACAAAAATTAGAGGAAAGTTCTAGAAAATCAGAAGAAAGTTCTAGAACGCTAAATGAAAAATTAATAGAAAGTTCTAGAAAAGCCGAAGAAAGTTCTAGAACACTGGAAAATAAATTAGAAGATAATTCTAGAACATTGAAAGAAGAATTAAAACATGAGAAGGCAGAAAGTTCTAGAAAAGCATTGCGATTGGCCCGTCCAAAAACTTTAATTGACGCACTTTCATATGCATTAGAACATGAAGCTGCTAAACAAGCTTCACGTAACCAATCGCGAGTGCGAAATATCGATGCTGAGAGGAATGAGAACATTGAAGATCTAGATGAGAGAGTGCGACAAATTGCAAGTGAAGTGTTTACCGGAAGAAAGAAACTCCGCTGTTGGAATTGCGATGAACTGGACCATCCGCAGAGACTTTGCAGAAAAATGCAAAGGAAAACGGAATCGACAAAGGAAGAAATGGAGTCGGAAAACTAAGTCGGGTTGATGCGAAGGGGCAACCGTCGACCCGTAATCTAGTAGCTCCACAATCCATTAGTTATGTCGCATCCCTTTATCATCAAGCCAAAAGTATCTACGTGGATGGCACTATTGACGGAAGACCACTGAAATTGTTACTGGATACGGGTGCGACAAAAACTATAATTAGACCCGACTTGGTAAAGAAAACTGGCAAGACGCATCTTCAACCAACTAAGTGGCGATTACGCACAGCGACAGGAGAACAAGCTACCGCATTAGGAGAAGTAGATGTCACCATCTCTATTGGGAACACCTCCTATAAACATCGTGCGCTGGTAGCTGATGTTGAAGATAAATTAATACTTGGGATGGACGCAATGACAAAGCACGGTTTTAAATTTGACCTGAAGAAGGGAGTGATGATGGTCAATGAAGAAGAACTCATATTAAATCCACGAGACGACAAGGCTGTGCGTGTACTAATGGCCGAAGACATCACCCTCCCAGAACGAAGTGAAACTATCCTGGGAGCACATTTAGATGGTAGTTTCTGTGAGGGAAACATTGTTATGCTTGAGCACAGGAATGACGATGCCAAAATTGGCACTGAAGTTTTTGTCGGAAAATCACTGGTCAAAGCCAGTCAGGTAATTCCAGTTCGGATAATGAACGTAAATAACTATCCGGTTATTCTTAAAAGAGGAACAATTGTAGGAGAATGCTTGGCAGTATCGTCGATTATTCGAACTGTAAAGGCCATAGGGAACACATCTCAGAAAGTTCCGGACACGTTAATCAATCAATTGACAACATCGTTTGAAGAATTGACCGCCGACCAGAGAACCAAGGCGAAGGATTTTATTGGGAGGTTTCAAGATGTGTTCCAATATGACAAGAAAGCCAACGGAAGAACTAATGTAGTTAACCATAAAATAGACACCGGAGACGCAAGACCCATCCGCCAACCAGCAAGAAGACTGCCATTGGCGAAGCGTGAGGAAGCCGAAAGAATTACTGCGGACATGAAGATGGAAGGTGTAATCGATCCTTCAAGCAGTCCTTGGGCTTCACCAGTGGTGTTAGTGAAGAAGAAGGATGGCTCTACACGATTTTGCGTCGATTATCGTCAACTCAACAACGTGACGAAGAAGGATAGCTACCCGCTACCTCGAATAGACGACACATTAGACACCTTAGCTGGCTCAAAGATTTTCTCCACTTTGGACCTAAAGAGCGGCTACTGGCAAGTGGATTTGGATCCAAAAGACAAGGAGAAGGCAGCCTCCACCATTGGTACAAGACTCTGGCAATTTACCGTAATGCCGTTTGGGCTCTGCAATGCTCCTGCAACGTTTGAACGACTCATGGAAACAGTATTGGCTAAGCTGTCTTGGAAAACCTGTTTAGTGTACCTCGGCGATATTATTGTGGTACGTAAGACATTCGAGGACCACATGAAGAATTTGGAAGAGGTTTTCCGGAGATTGAGGAAGGCTAACCTGAAACTTAGCCCGAAGAAGTGTCACCTGTTCCAAAGAGAAGTTCATTACCTTGGACACGTGGTTTCCGGTAAGGGTATTGCAGTTGACCAGGAGAAGATAAAGGCTGTGAGAGACTGGCCAGCACCTAAGGACAAACACGAACTTAGAAGTTTTCTTGGTTTGTGTACCTATTATCGACGATATGTACCTGGATTTGCCAACATAGCCAAGCCACTGACAAGGCTTACTGAAGAAGGAAGAAGATTTATCTGGGAAATGGACTGTAAAGCTGCATTTAAAGAACTAAAACATGCTTTGACAAGCGCACCCGTCTTGAGTTATCCTTTACCTGAAGGAGAATTCATACTAGACACAGATGCCAGCAACGTCGGAATTGGCGGCGTTCTTTCCCAGATACAAGATAGGCACGAGAAGGTTATTGCCTACTTTAGTAAGACCTTGTCAAAACCAGAAAGGAATTACTGTGTGACCAGAAAAGAACACTTGGCGGTCGTGAAATCCGTGGAATATTTCTACAAATGTTTGTACGGAAGAAGATTTTTGAGTAGAACTGACCATGCTGCATTAAAATGGCTGCTAGAATTCAAGAATCCTGAAGGTCAGGTGGCTAGATGGATTGAAAGACTACAGGAATACGATTTCAAAATCGATCATAGAACAGGTACCAGCCATCGTAATGCCGACGCATTGTCCAGAAGGCCATGCCAAGATGAGTGCAAGCATTGTACTCGACTGGAAGAAAAACATTCCACCATTGCCAGAATAACAGTAGTCGATGATAATTGGCAGCCCGATGGACTACGCGAAGACCAAGAAAATGACCCGAATTTGAAAATTATACTGGAATGGAAAACAGAAGAGAGAAAACCAAGATGGGAAGAAGTTGCACCACACTCACAGAGTGTAAAATCGTATTGGGCGCAATTGGACTCAATGATGATTGAAGATGGCCTGTTAAAGCGTTTGGTGGAAAATACCGATGGAACTGAGAACAGAACTCAGTTGGTTATTCCTAAGAATAGAATTCCATACGTGCTGAAAGAGATCCATGATGGATCTGGAGGTGGCCATTTTGGAGTCAACAACACATTAGAAAGATTGCGCCAGCGATTTTACTGGGTTATATCAGACGTGTTAAAAGAGATACATGACGGATGTAGAGGAGGCCATTTTAGAGTCAACAAGACTTGAGAATGTTTTGCGCCAGCGATTATACTGGGTTAACTGCAAGGAAGACGTTAAAGACTGGTGCAAGAAATGTGTGGTTTGCGCTGGAAGCAACGGTCCTCATAGACGACGAAAAGCTCCAATGCGTCAATACAACGTTGGCAGTCCATTTGAGCGCATTGCGATTGACGTGGCCGGATCATTTCCAGAAAGCGAAGACGGAAATAAATACATCGTGGTTGTCATGGACTACTTCACCAAATAGATTGAAGCCTATCCATTACCCAACCAGGAAGCTACTACGGTCGCCGAAACCTTAGTCAAGGAGTGTATATGCCGATTCGGAGTTCTACGTGAACTTCACTCCGACCAGGGGAGAAATTTTGAATCTGCCGTTTTCCAAAATATCTGTAAGATATTAGAGATTAATAAAACGACAACTGCATTACATCCGCAGTCCGATGGCATGGTTGAACGCATGAACAGAACGATCAACCGACATTTGTCGAAGATAGTCTCCAACCACCAAAGAGACTGGGACCGTCATCTTCATCTGTTCTTAATGGCTTATCGTTCATCCGTGCATGAAACCACAGGACAAAGTCCTGCGAACATCTTATTTGGGCGTGAGTTGCGCTTGCCATGTGACTTGGTGTTCGGCAGTAAACCTGGGGAAGATCTAGCCGGGGAAGATTACGTAACGGACTTACGGAGAAGAATGGACGACATTCATGAACAAGATTATACTGGGTTAACTGCAAGGAAGACGTTAAAGACTGGTGCAAGAAATGTGTGGTTTGCGCTGGAAGCAACGGTCCTCATAGACGACGAAAAGCTCCAATGCGTCAATACAACGTTGGCAGTCCATTTGAGCGCATTGCGATTGACGTGGCCAGATCATTTCCAGAAAGCGAAGACGGAAATAAATACATCGTGGTTGTCATGGACTACTTCACCAAATGGATTGAAACCTATCCATTACCCAACCAGGAAGCTACTACGGTCGCCGAAACCTTAGTCAAGGAGTGTATATGCCGATTCGGAGTTCCACGTGTACTTCACTCAGACCAGGGGAGAAATTTTGAGTGTGCCGTTTTCCAAAATATCTGTAAGATATTAGGGATTAATAAAACGAGGACAACTGCATTACATCTGCAGTCCGATGGCATGGTTAAACGCATGAACAGAACGATCAACCGATATTTGTCGAAGGTAGTCTCAACCACCAAAGAGACTGGGACCGACATCTTCATCTATTCTTAATGGCTTATCGTTCATCCGTGCATGAAACCACAGGGCAAAATCCTGCGAACATCTTATTTGGGCGTGAGTTGCGCCTGCCATGTGACTTGGTGTTCGGCAGTAAACCTGGGGAAGATCTGGCCGGGGAAGATTACGTAACGGACTTACGGAGAAGAATGGACGACATTCATGCACAAGTCCGCACAAACACTTAAGCTGCCAGCGACTGAATGAAGGACCAGTATGACATCAAGGCAGAAAAAGGTGGATACCAACCAGGGGATTTAATGTGGCTTTATAATCCTCAAAGGCGCCGAGGTTTATCACCAAAGCTACAAATAAATTGGGAAGGTCCATATGAGGTCGTTAAAAGAATAAACGACGTGATATACAGGATTAGAAAAACACCAACAGGGAAGCCGAGAGTAGTACACTTCAATTGGCTGGCCCCATTCGCTGGTGACAACAATGAAGACTTCATGGAACAGTATTCCTTTGGTCACAAGGCGCGGTATGGCGTGACGACAGAAGAACATAGAGATCTGTTCACCGTGTCCTCAGATTATTTCCTCGGCCACTGCGCATCGGAAGACTTAAAGGTGTCACGCGGCATAGCGCCAGTCTTTAAGACAAAATTTGGACGACTACAAGAACTGGCCAACCAAGGTCCATCCGTCGGGAAGACGCTACGACTGAGGGATAACAATACAGAACAGCAGCGGTATATCTACTACCTGGTCACAAAACCACGCTCGTACCAGAAGCCGTCATATCGCAATCTATGGAGCTCGCTGTGTGACTTGAAGGATCATCTGCTAGAGAATGATATTTTGAAGCTAGGAGTACCAAAGTTAGGCTGTGGATTAGATGGTTTGGATTGGAGAATTGTTAGGAACATGTTAGAGATCCTCTTCCGCTATACCGGTATTGAAATTCTCATCTGCAGCTTTAACCCTAACGAACAGAAAAAAGAACTCCAGCGGACCATCGACTGTCACTTCTTCAAGACTTCCAAATGTACCAAGGGTAATACATGTAGATTTCGTCATCAAGAACTGTTCCGGGACGAAACAGTCTTAAGGAGGGGGCAGTGTGACGTGCGCCCCTGGGAGAAGAGTATACAACGCCGCCACTGACAGAACGTTCCAGAGCGATGACGCAATCCCCGGCGCCGCAGCGGCTAGAGGCTAATTACGTCGTGACCTCATTCCTTTGTATACAGGTCATTGTCGCTTCCGAGTCTTCTAGAATGTTATAAGCGATATAAATACCGGCCGAAAGAAAGCGGAGGGACAGTCTCATATATACAAGCAACGAGAAATGAACTCAGTGATATAAATAAACAGTTTACCAGTTGTTAACATAAATAAATGTGGTTATATAAATAAGTGTAGTGATATAAATATTGGTATAGATAAATAATCGTAGTGTTTAAGCATTTAATAATATTCTTAGTGTTTATAATTATTTAATCATAGTGTTAGTTGTTTTTATTATCTTTTAATATTTAATCCTTAATTATATATCGTTTAATAAACGTATTCTTTTATTAATAATATTTGTCTGATTATTTACACTTCACCCATATAAATAAAAACGTTACAATATAATATGGCGCGAGCAGCATGTGACATTGTTGGCCTTGACCAGCAGATATAGAAACCGTGACAGATTGATGTCTAGTAATTATGTACGTAGATGTCAAATACAAGTTATCATTCTAAATTTCGTAATTTTCCATTCCATGTGGTTCATTTTCCTCGACAAGTAAATTCCACACTCCTGGTGACAAAATTACGTGAATTTCGTAAATCTTGAAATTATTAATGAAAAATTCTGAGATTTGCCATCTATGGACATAATTACTAATTATCATTCTGACACGGGCGCCCATATCTGTTTGTCAAGGCCAACAATATCACATGACTGCTCGCGCCTTATAGTTATGTATACAAAAACGGAAGTGGCGAGAGGTATTGAACTGGCCACAACAGATTTTTTTATATCACTTAGGGTTTATATTTTCCTGAACTCAGTTATAAATTAGTTTATATTTTTCCAATACTATTCAATTAATTGTGCATCGACCCCGTCAACTTCCTTCCAGTGTCAGCACAGGCTAGTGTAGTGACACATGTAAGTATAACTTTTATTTATATTTTTACTATAGCTGTCTGAGCTTTAATTCAGTACGTCAACGAGGGTGCTTTTCACTACACCTACGCACCCTCCGTTACATTTTGAAAGAAAAAAATTGAGCATTAAAAATTATCGTGCAAATTTAATTGTGTGCATTATATTATGTATAATGCAGTTTGTATATTTACCTAATAGTGACATGAAAAATCCATACGTAACGCACATGGTATGTCCAAATATCCATTCATGAGCTATTGAAGATGCCAGGGTGAAAGGATTTCCGAGTATCGAAACTGAAAAGTCGCTGCATACTAAATTGAAGAGTATCACGTTGAGTGGTGTCCATAACTGTAAATAAAAACATTTTATTAGTATAATCGTCAACTGATAAAAAAAATTAACTTCATTTCAAGTATATACTAACTTTTCGATTTAGATGTAAACACATAGAAAATAAATATCTGCCAAACTTATCATAGCTGTATGATGATTACTTAAAAATTTAACAACATAATCATAATATTATTAGTAAAACAATCACAGCTTCATCAACGTATATGCCAACCACTGAACTCTGTTTTGCGTTACAACTTCTCCACGGCGCTAACTTGACACATGACAACATAACTGAAATATTCCAAATTATATTACAAAGACAAACTATTTTCAATTAAAATCCCAATAATTCAATTTTTTTGCTAATTTTATCATTTCTGAATCGCTCTCATTTTTAAAATGTGGATGTCAATATTTTATCATATCTTTTATTTCTAACTCCCAATTTAGGTATACTGATAACATAATTGCAGCGTGCCTCAGGCCACTGACCTAAGCGTAAATAGGTGGGTGAAATAGGCTTACTGTGGTTTGCGAATCCTTTTGATCTATTGTTCTGAAACGTTACTGGAATGTTCTAGTATAATATAGATAAAAAGCGACTCAGCACTTTGCGAGCGGGCAGTTCAGCTGAGCTCTCTAGAGAGAAAAATATAGAAGTGTTACCAACATGAATGTTATTTACAAAAAATATATTGTAAAAATTATAAATAAATTCCTAATTTTATTAAAAATCCTTATTTTAGTGGTATACATACTTTAAATTATCTTACAATTATGTCTTAAATTTTTCTTTTTCTAGATTAAATCACAATTTGACAACTTTAATTTGGATTTAAGATTGGTTCATTGGCAACACTGTTACACCGCCTTGCGTCTGATAACCTAACTTTTGACGTGTCATTTGTGTGTTGTGTTGTCAAAGTGTAAATATAAATTATAAATAATATATATTGATTCAAATAAATAAAATATTACCCTTATTCTATGAGTACTAGTCATGTCAATATAAACTATTTTGATTCAAATAAACAAAATATTACCCTTATTCTACTAATCTTTTCTTAAAGTGTGTTTAAGGTCCGAGCGAATCGTATTTAGAATCATGTCGTGAAAAAAATGTTGTGCCTAACACGAGAAGAAAGCGCTTGTTCCACTCTCGCTTGAATTGCCTTCGAGCTCGAGTAGGAAAAAGAAGCGCTTTCCTCTCTAATTTGACAAATAACTATTAATTAATAATATTTCTTTGATTTTTACACGTCACCCAAATAAATAAACGGTACAATTGGTGTCAGGTGTGGGATTAATAAACTGCGAAATGTAAATAAAAAGTAATTAAAATGGCGACCAAATAATTAAAATTAAGCGAATTAAAAGTAAGTGATCTCAAAAGAAAACTGGAAGAACGGGATTTGGAACAAACAGGAATAGTGCTTCAAGAAAGACTGCGATAGGCATTATTCGATGCTGGTGAAAATCCTAAAGACGACCTATTCAAAATTCCATGCGATGTATCCGACATTGCTAAACATTTAGAACAAAGTTTGAAACAGGAACTGGCAGAAAGTCATAGAACAGCAGAAGAAAATTCAAGAACGCTAAAAGAAGAAATGACAGAAACTTCTAGAACATTAAAACGGAAAATGATAGAATATTCTAGAATTCTGGAGAAAATATAACAAAAATTAGATCAAAGTTCTAGAATAGCAGAAGAATATTCCAGAACAATAAAAGAAGAATTAATGGAACCTTCTAGGACCCTAAAACAAAAATTAGAAGAAACTTCTAGAAGTTTATAAGAAAAATTAGGTGGGAATTCTATAAAAAATAAAGAACTGAAAATTTTAGAAGATACGTGGGAGAAGATCGAAGAATTACAAGAAAAATTTACAAAAATTAAATCGTCGCCAATGTTAAAGTCCTATGTAGCGAAGGTAGGTTTAATAGAAGGAATGTAGTAAACCTGATACTAGTTCAACAATGCACATAAAAATACTGGAATGTGATGTGAAAGCACATAATTGGACGTCCATAGAGAATGCTACAGCGTTGACCGTCTCGAAGCTATCGACAAACGCTGAAGGTAGAAGAACAAGAGGACTACGACCAAATATTCAAGCTGTCGGATTTGCTATATGGCAATGCACACCTGGAGCATGTGTACGAGACCCAACTGAGGAACCGATATCAGAGTTTAAAAGAAATCCTTTAAGAGTTTGAAGCCGACGTAGCGCGTTTGGTTCGTCTCGCACATCCTACAGCTCCTGACAGCGTGTTGGAATGCCTCACCACTCAAAAATTCATCTGCGGAGTTCAAGACAGCGAAATACAGCAAATCTTTATTTGACGCATTGTCATATGTATAAGAGCATGAAGCTACCAAACAAGTTTCACGTAACCAATCACGAGTGCGAAATATTGATGCTAAGAGAAATAAAAACATTGAAGATCTATTTGATTTAAAACGAATTTATTTTGAACTTGCATTATCTTTATTTTATAACACACACTTATATAAAAACTTATAAAAATTCACAACGTTTCGACAGCGAAAAATCTGCTGTCGTCATCAGGTGATCTGATACTACTGACAATTCCTTAACATACGAGCTTTATATCTGGTGTTGTGGGGGTGAACATTAGTGATGGATGGTTGATCAGGTCCAATGGGTGAGTCAGGCGTCCTGGGTGGCTGGTCAGGTCCAATGGGTGGGTCGGGCGTCCTGGGTGCCTGGGTCTCGATGGCTAGGCTGGAGTCTGCTGTGATGTGTTTCCTCCAGATTGGTCGGATTTCTACACTCGGCTGGCTGAACACTGTTTTTCTGTTCTTCTGTATTATGGCGGCTTCTTTGAATTTCCTCTTGTACCAGTGCTCTTCTTTCTTGAGGATCCTTGCTCCGTCCCATTGGATACGGTGATGGTGTTCCTACGTCTGCAATACCGGATTTTTATGTCTCTCCTCTCTCAGTGTGTCGTCTGTGTTCTTTAATTCTGATATCCAACGGTCGTTTTGTTTCTCCTATATATGTTTTTCCGCATTCACAATCCACCTGGTAGATGCCTGTTTGTAGTTTTGGTGACCGTTCTGGTTTTGTTGTTGATAGGATGTTCTTGATTGTGGTTGTTGTTTGAAACCTGGTTAATATGTTGAACTTGCTGGCAATCCTTTTAATTTTGTCGGAGACTCCTTTCATGTAAGGAATGTATAACTCATTTCTCTTTACTTCGTCTTTGTTTACCTGCTTCGCCTTTGTTGTTTGGTTCTTCTGTACTATTTTCTTGATAGTCCCCTCCGCGTATCCGTTTCTTTGTAGTGTGTTAATGATCTCCTTGACTTCTGATTTATAACTTTGTTCTGTGTTGCAGTGTGATTTTGCTCTGTCAAGTAGCGTGTTAGCTACCCCAATTTTGGTGGTTTCGGCATGGTTTGATTCATAGTTCAAATAGCGTCCTGTGTGCGTTGGCTTGCGATAAACAGATGTTTGTATAGTGTTGTTAACTCTCTCCACAAGAACATCTAAAAATGGTATTCTGTTGTTGTCTTCTTTCTCCATGGTGAATTTGATGCTCGGTTTTAGAGAGTTTATATGGGAGAGAAATGCTTCCAACTCTGCGTCACTGTGGTTCCAGATAATGAAGGTGTCATCCACGTACCTTATCCATTTCTTCGGCTTGATTAGAGCTGTGTTTATAGCGGTGTTCTTGAAGTATTCCATGTAGATGTTGGCGATGACTGGTGACAGTGGAGATCCCATTGGCAGTCCATCGGTTTGTTGAAAGAAGTCGGTTTGAGCATGGAAATACGTAGTTTTTAGACAGCACTCCAACAGTTCCAGTATTGCGTTGATTGTTAATTTTGTTCTGCTGTGCAATTCTGTATCCTCTTCCAGTTTCTTTTCCACCACTTGTAATGCTTCATCGACGGGTACATTTGTAAAAAGGCTCTCCACATCAAAACTGACGAAACGGTCTTCTGGTTCCAATTGTGTTGCAGTCGCAATGTCTATGAAATGTTTGGAGTCTTTAACAAATGTGTTGCTCTTCCCTGCCAGCGGGGCTATGATTGGTAGCAGAAATTTAGCCAGGTTGTAGCAGGGCGATCCTCTTGAACTGATGATGGGTCTGAGTGGCACGTCCTTTTTGTGTATCTTTGGTAATCCATAAAGATGTGGTGGTTTGCTGTGATGTGGTGTCAGTCTGGATCTAGTAGAATCGTCAAGGTGCTGCTTGTGTTTCTTCAATACCTGATACACCTTTCTTTCAATGCTTGATGTTGGGTCCTTATTCAGCTTGGCGTAGGAGCCTTTTTTCAGTACTTCTTCTATCTTCTTGTTGTAGTCATCTGTGTTCAGGATAACTGTGGCGTTCCCCTTGTCTGCTGGTAAGATTTTTAATGTACTGTCTTTCTTCAGAGCTTTGATGGCCATCGATTCTTCTTTTGGCAAGTTGTGTGCTGGTTTCTTTATTTTGTCCAGAACTGTCCTCACATTCCATCTGAATTCTTCGGCTTCTTCTTGGTTTAATTTGAGTGCGGTTGTTTCCACTGCTGCTATTATGTCGATGCTTGGAACTGCTTTGGGTGTGATGGCAAAATTGAGACCCTTTTCCAGTACTGATTTCTCTTGTGTCGTGAGAACCTTACCGGATAAATTTATCACCGTCTCCTTTCTCTGCTTCTTTAGATTGTTGTCTTCTAATCCTTGTCTTCCTGCGAGCGCTTCTATCTTTTTCTGGTGCTGTTGAGTCTGTTTTTCTACTGTATTTTTGTATTTGTAGAAATTTTTTTGAAATATAGGTTTATAATCCTCGGCTGCTACCGTTGTTGTTAGATCCATGTAGATAGACTTCGCTTGTTGGATCAATTGTGTTTTCCTCCATCTGTGGTGATTGATTCGTTCCCTTACGATTTTCTTGTTGGCTTCCTCAATTATTTTTGATGCTCTTCTTCCAGTTATTGAGGTTTTCAATTTTAAACCTTTGGGCGTGACGTTCTTGTCCCTGGCTGTGCGTAGAAAACTTACGTGGCTCTCCTCCTTGGCTATTTTGATCTGGATTTTCTCGTACTTTCGGAATTTCAGGTTGATTCCGGGTCCATACCGGTCGTTCAACTTATTTTTAAATTTATAAGATAATGTTTCACTTTGATTTAAAACGAATTTATTTTGAACTTGCATTATCTTTATTTTATAACACACACTTATATAAAAACTTATAAAAATTCACAACGTTTCGACAGCGAAAAATCTGCTGTCGTCATCAGGTGATCTGATACTACTGACAATTCCTTAACATACGAGCTTTATATCTGGTGTTGTGGGGGTGAACATTAGTGATGGATGGTTGATCAGGTCCAATGGGTGAGTCAGGCGTCCTGGGTGGCTGGTCAGGTCCAATGGGTGGGTCGGGCGTCCTGGGTGCCTGGGTCTCGATGGCTAGGCTGGAGTCTGCTGTGATGTGTTTCCTCCAGATTGGTCGGATTTCTACACTCGGCTGGCTGAACACTGTTTTTCTGTTCTTCTGTATTATGGCGGCTTCTTTGAATTTCCTCTTGTACCAGTGCTCTTCTTTCTTGAGGATCCTTGCTCCGTCCCATTGGATACGGTGATGGTGTTCCCACGCGTGGTCTGCAATACCGGATTTTGATGTCTCTCCTCTCTCAGTGTATCGTCTGTGTTCTTTAATTCTGATATCCAACGGTCGTTTTGTTTCTCCTATATATGTTTTTCCGCATTCACAATCCACCTGGTAGATGCCTGTTTGTAGTTTTGGTGACCGTTCTGGTTTTGTTGTTGATAGGATGTTCTTGATTGTGGTTGTTGTTTGAAACCTGGTTAATATGTTTGCTTTTATTTAAAAATAAGTTGATTGAAGATCTAGTTGAGAGGTTGCGACGAATTGAAAGTGATGTGTTTGCTGAAAGAAAGAAACTCCGTTGTTGGAATTGCGGTAAACTGGGTCATCCGCAGAGACTTTACAGAAAACTGGAAAAGAAGACGGATGCGAAAAAGGAAGATATGGAGTCGATAAACGAAGTCGGGTTGATGCGAAGGGGCAATCGTCGACCCGTAATCTAGCAGCCCCACAATCCATCAGTTTTGTCGTGTCCCTTTATCATGAAGCCAACAGCATCTTTGTAGATGGCTCTATTAACGGAATGCCACTGAAAATGTAACTGAATTCGGGTGCGACAAAGACTATAATTAGACCCGATATGGCAAATAACACCGGAAAGATGCATCGTCAACCAACGAAATGGCGATTACGCACAGCGACGCGAGAACAAACTTCCGCATGAAGACGAACTATTACTCCGTATGAACGTAATGACAAGGCACGGTTTAAACTTGACTTGAAGAAAGGAGTGATTATGCTCAATGAAGAAGAACCAGAAATAAACCTACAAAGCCGCGCGCGTACTTATGATCGAAGACGTTACCCTCTCAGAACGAAGCGAATCTATCGTGGAGGCACATTTTGTGAGGGAAATATTGTTATAACAATAATAATAATAATAATAAAAACGAAAACAAAAATAAAAATATAAATAAAAATATAAAAAAAAGATCTTTCTCTTTGCTCTGCATCTTCGCAGCAGCAAAAGAAAAAGAAGGGTTGGCCTCTAGGCAAACCAAGAAAGCCTGTGTAGTTCTTCTACATTATATTATAAGTCATGAATAATATTATTCAGTGGAATATTAGGGGATGCGTCTTTCATTATTGTGACTTGAAGATGCTACTATCGGAATTTAATCCGATATGTACGTGTCTTCAAGAAACACACTTTACACCAGGCCAGGCTTACTCATTGAAGAATTATAGTATAGTTAGGTTCGATTCTGCACCCAATATCCGGTTCAACGGAGGTGTGGCGATTATCATAAGACAAGATGCGAATTTCAAACAGGTTAATCTCAACACTAATATTCAAGCGATTGCTATACGAATGTCAGCCCCATTTAACGTTACTATCTGTAACATATATTTACCTGACGCCAACTGGGATTTGACTGACATTCAAGGTATTATTCGGCAACTTCCCACTCCCTTTATTCTTCTGGGAGATTTCAATGCCCACCATTTCATATGGGGATCTGGGCATATTGATCCAAGGGGTAGAATTGTTGAGAACCTGCTTGATGATCCAAATCTTGTGGTAGTAAATGATGGTTCGCCCACATACTTTAATGCCCGTTCAGGGACCTTTTCTTGTATCGACCTAACTATACTCACATCAACATTATCAACTCGTTACTTTTGGCGGGCACTTGATGATCTA
This sequence comes from Harpalus rufipes, assembly GCA_951394225.1. Taxonomy (NCBI): domain Eukaryota; kingdom Metazoa; phylum Arthropoda; class Insecta; order Coleoptera; family Carabidae; genus Harpalus; species Harpalus rufipes. The sequence goes on from OX596276.1 coordinate 32,950,674, forward strand.
CATGGGAGTGATCACTTTCCTATAGTAATCACTACAGACACTCCCATGTGTGAACAAGTGTTTGCGCCAAGTTGGTTAATGCGTAAAGCCGACTGGTCATGTTTCAAGGCATCCATTAAAATTCCACCCATGATTAATAACACCTATGTAAATTTAGAAGAACTAACAGAAAATATTTTCATAGCAGCAGAAACTTCAATCCCTCAGAGCAAGTACAAAGCTCAAAGAAGGTCGGTTCCCTGGTGGAACCGCGAAATTCAACAGTTGGTCCGGGATAAAAAAATGGCTTTCAACCGCTTCAAACGGATTTCCACTCAGGAGAACCTTATTCTTTTTAAAAAAGCCAGAGCACTAGCACGACGTTGTATATTGGAAAGCAAGCGAAAATCTTGGGACGAATATGTTTCTGGTATTTCGTCCAGTACCACAACACAAGAGTGTTGGTCAAGGGTTAAACGTATCGCTGGGCATGGTAATTCTACAGGCATAACGTGCCTAAAAATGGATGATGGAACTTATACGGATGATCAATCCGCTATCGCGGAAATAATGGCAGACCAGTTCCAAAGTACTAGCAGCTCTTCAATTTATGTACCTGAGTTTCAAAACTCAAAAGCGAACAAGGAAGTACCGCTAGATTTCAGAACTACTGAAATTCTTAATTATATCGCTGCATTCGTACTTATGGAACTGAAATATGCTCTCAGCCAATCGAATTCGTCATCTCCAAGCTTAGATAGAATTACCAACGATATGCTCAAAAAATTAACCCTTGATTGTAAACTACACTTGCTCTCCGTATACAATATGCTCTGGCAAGAAGGTTCATATCCTGAGAAGTGGAAGGAAGCCATTGTCATCCCTATCCCTAAGGTCGGAAAAGACCTATCGATACCGTGAAATCATAGGCTGATTAGTTTAACGTCTTGCATCGGAAAGATATTCGAGATAATGATCAACAACCGTCTTATGTGGATTCTAGAAACCAATCATTTTCTGTCAGATCACCAGGCCGGGTTTCGCAAATTCAGATCCACCGTTGATCATCTCGTATATCTGGAAGATGCAATTCTCACTGCTTTCAACAATAAAGAACACTTGGTTGCAGTGTTCTTTGATCTAGAGAAGGCCTATGATATGACGTGGCGGTATTACATTCTTAAGAAGCTACATCGTTGGGGTTTCCGTGGTAATTTGCCGCAACTTATTTCTTCTTTTTTGGCAGAACGCAAATTTAGAATTCGGGTTGGTACTTCTCTATCATCCTCAAGGATATTAGAGAATGGAGTACCCCAAGGCTCTGTTTTGAGCGTCACACTTTTTGCCATTGCGGTAAATGAGCTTGTGTCCTTTGTCAGCTCTGTAGGTATGTGTCTCTATGTTGATGATCTCACCATTTTATGTTCTGGCAAGAAGATGGGAGACATCAACAGAACTTTGCAATCTGCAATTAACAGCATTACACGGAGGGCTGACAAAATCGGATTCAAGTTCTCTCGCGAAAAAACCCAGTGCATGCACTTCTGTCGCCTAAACCGACCACACTATGGACCACTCCTTTTTATGACGGATAATACTATAAAAATCGTCAATAGCGTCAGATTCCTGGGACTCTATTTCGATCCAAGGCTAACTTGGAAATTACATGTTGAAGAGCTAAGGACTGTTTGTCTTAAAGCTCTAAACATTATAAAAATGTTGCCGGATACTAAATTGGGAGCAGAGCCCAAAACTATTATACGGGTGTACCAATCTCTGGTTTTATCAAAGATTGATTACGGGTGTGTCGTCTATGCCTCGGCAAAACGTACAACCCTCAATAGATTAGACTCAATCCACAACTAGGCTCTACGGTACGCTCTTGGTGCATTTCCCAGTACCCCTACATTAAATTTGTATTCAGAGTCAGGACTGACGCCACTTGATGTCAGACGTAAAAAGTTTCTGCTGCTTTGTTTCTAAAATCAAGTCATTACCGCAACACAAGAACTTCAATGCTTTCTTTCGGACTGATAATTGGTGCAATCCACGACAAATTCTAGAAAAAATAAGTTTTGATATACCATTATCGATTCCTGTAGGGGAATCTGAAGTACCGCCGTGGTTGGTTCCATTAGCTAGGACTAACTACATACTAACTATGTACGACAAGTCCAACAGTCCCCCGATAATGATACAGTCAAGGTTTCTTGAGGTTCTGCACGGATACAAAAACACGATGGTAATTTATACGGATAGTTCTAAAACCCACCATGGTACTGGTTGCGCAATTGCTGTCGATAACACACAGCACTCATGGTCAATGCCTCTTCTAATTTCTATCTACACAGCAGAGTCCTATGCTATCTGGCAAGCATTACGCTACTGCGAGTTCATCAGAACTTCTAGGAAGTTCCTCGTAGTAAGCGATTCTTTGAGCGTCCTACAAGCCATTTCAAACCCTTTTACTGTTGACCCAATTATTCAGCAAATCTTGTCCCTCATGAAACATCTTCATGAGACAGGGAGAGATATTTATTTTCTTTGGGTGCCAAGTTACGTCGGCATTACAGGTAACGAGTTGGCTGACGAGGCAGCACGATCTGCCGCTGATAGTAACTCTGTTGATGTGGTAATGTATAAATCTTCAGATATAAGTCTTCATCTGAAGAAAGAGGTATTGGCTTTGTGGCAGCGCACATGGGATGGGGTTCAGAACCATCTAAAAACCATTAAGCCGTTGGTTGCGCCAGTTTTATTGTGTTATCGAATGATCTTACCAGAAGGGATCAAGTCAAGATCCATCGTCTGAGAATGGATCATACAATTCTGACACATGGATATCATTTAAATCGGGATAATGCCCCTATGTGCAACAGATGTGATACTGATCTAACAGTTGAATATATTCTTGTTGCATGTCCACAGTATGATCTACTCAGGCGACTATATCATTTAGATCAAGACCTTTCCTTTATTCTAAGAGACTATATGGGCTAATAACCTTAGCAGTTAATGCCCTTTTTCTAGTAATTATAAATTATAAATTATAAATTATAAATTATAAATTATAAATTATAAATTATAAATTATAAATTATAAATTATAAATTATAAATTATAAATTATAAATTATAAATTATAAATTATAAATTATAAATTATAAATTATAAATTATAAATTATAAATTATAAATTATAAATTATAAATTATAAATTATAAATTATAAATTATAAATTATAAATTATAAATTATAAATTATAAATTATAAATTATAAATTATAAATTATAAATTATAAATTATAAATTATAAATTATAAATTATAAATTATAAATTATAAATTATAAATTATAAATTATAAATTATAAATTATAAATTATAAATTATAAATTATAAATTATAAATTATAAATTATAAATTATAAATTATAAATTATAAATTATAAATTATAAATTATAAATTATAAATTATAAATTATAAATTATAAATTATAAATTATAAATTATAAATTATAAATTATAAATTATAAATTATAAATTATAAATTATAAATTATAAATTATAAATTATAAATTATAAATTATAAATTATAAATTATAAATTATAAATTATAAATTATAAATTATAAATTATAAATTATAAATTATAAATTATAAATTATAAATTATAAATTATAAATTATAAATTATAAATTATAAATTATAAATTATAAATTATAAATTATAAATTATAAATTATAAATTATAAATTATAAATTATAAATTATAAATTATAAATTATAAATTATAAATTATAAATTATAAATTATAAATTATAAATTATAAATTATAAATTATAAATTATAAATTATAAATTATAAATTATAAATTATAAATTATAAATTATAAATTATAAATTATAAATTATAAATTATAAATTATAAATTATAAATTATAAATTATAAATTATAAATTATAAATTATAAATTATAAATTATAAATTATAAATTATAAATTATAAATTATAAATTATAAATTATAAATTATAAATTATAAATTATAAATTATAAATTATAAATTATAAATTATAAATTATAAATTATAAATTATAAATTATAAATTATAAATTATAAATTATAAATTATAAATTATAAATTATAAATTATAAATTATAAATTATAAATTATAAATTATAAATTATAAATTATAAATTATAAATTATAAATTATAAATTATAAATTATAAATTATAAATTATAAATTATAAATTATAAATTATAAATTATAAATTATAAATTATAAATTATAAATTATAAATTATAAATTATAAATTATAAATTATAAATTATAAATTATAAATTATAAATTATAAATTATAAATTATAAATTATAAATTATAAATTATAAATTATAAATTATAAATTATAAATTATAAATTATAAATTATAAATTATAAATTATAAATTATAAATTATAAATTATAAATTATAAATTATAAATTATAAATTATAAATTATAAATTATAAATTATAAATTATAAATTATAAATTATAAATTATAAATTATAAATTATAAATTATAAATTATAAATTATAAATTATAAATTATAAATTATAAATTATAAATTATAAATTATAAATTATAAATTATGAGAGTAGTTTGCAACACTGTCTGCTCACATGTTAATTTACGCGCTAGTTAACAAAAAGTTGATTTATATAGTAATTAATTATCTTTTATTTGCTAAAAACTGTCTCAAGTGTTAAAGAAACGTTACAGTGAAGTTTCAATCACTAAAACTTTTTTAGCAAGCTAATGTTTACCGAGTTTAACTTAACCTCCAAACCTTAAACACGTGGAGAATGGAAGAACAGTTAAAAATAATTGTGGAAAAGCTTGATAAGTTGGACAATATTGAAGAAAATGTTCAAAATATCAATGCTCAATTGACCAAACTTCGTGATGCCCTGGATGTAACTCAAAAAGAGTGCAAAAAAGCTCAAGAATTCACCGAGCAACAACAAAAAATCAACGCCAATTTTCAAAGATTTACGAAGAAGAAAAATCTAATTATCTACGGAGTACGGGAAACCGAAAGCTCTAAACAAGCTTTAGAACAAATTGTCACAGATCTATTGAATAAGTACTTAGCAATAAATTTAGAGTCATCCCATATAGAAGATAGTTACCGTCTAGGTAATAAACATGATGACTTACAAAGGCCAAGACCAATTTTAGTAGAATTTGGATCGTTGAAAACTAAAAATAAGATTCTGGAAAACAGGGTAAAGCTCAAAGGTTCTAGTATCTTTATTGATAACGATTTAACCAAAGAAGATAAACTGAAGAAAAAACAGCTGCTAGATACAAAAAGACAACTTATCAAGGAGGGAAAAAAAGTTATAATTCGAAATAATAAACTAATTATCAGCGATAATTATGATAAAAACGCTGATTCGGAGAAACGTTTACGCGGAAGCCAATCATCAGAGGACTCTGCCATCAATACGCCCAAGTATAGAAGAACAACAGACGACGGGGAGTTTTTTCGCCACCCATCAAAACCCAACAACCGAGATGGACCGGCCGCAACAGTTGTTGCTGCAGGAAAATAATTTAGATCGCAATATTATTGCAAACAATATTAATGATAAGTATAATGAAAAAAACTGTTTTAACATCCATTTTTGGAATATATCAGGGATTAATAATTTGTACTTTTTAGATTCAGAGTCAATCAAAGAACTTCTCAAAGCGGACATAATATGCTTTTGCGAGACATGGTGCCAGTTTCCTGTAACAACTCTTCCCCCGTTCCTGAAACCTTACAGCAATGAAATTGTATACAGCTTTGCCACAAAGGACAAACAAATGGGACGTGCAAGCGGGGGAATAATGATACTTTTTAGAGAAAAGTCATATGACAATATAAGAATTCTGGACAATACAGACTTATGGATAATATTGGAGGTAACTGTAGATTATAAAATTCTTATTTTGGGTGCCTGTTATTTTAAACCGTCACTAGATTCTCGCACTTGTGTTGGTCTGCTCTCCGAGGCGTTGGAATCATTGGTAATAAACTATACGGAATGTAAAATAATTTTTGTTGGCGATTACAACGCCAAGATAGGCAGATTAAACCAAGTGGAAGATGAATATTTATGGTGTAATCCTAACGTTTATGGAAAAAGAGTAACTTCACTAGAAACTGTTGATGAGAGGGGTAAGAAATTACTAGATGCTATGGAAAAATGGGGATTTTACAATCTTAATGGACGTGTTAAAGGCGATTATCCGGGTAACCCTACTTTCAAATGGGGATTTTACAATCTTAATGGACGTGTTAAAGGCGATTATCCGGGTAACCCTACTTTCATTAACAGTAGAGGCAAAAGCCTTATCGATTTATTTTGGTCAAATCTTGAAGCTCTCGAGTGTGTCTTAGAACTACACATACGTCCCAGCATATCTAATACAGGTCATTGCAGTGCCAATTTAAAATTAATTGATTTTGGTAAAAAAAAATATAATTATATTATGCAAAAAAGTAAGATTAGAGATCAGTTCGCAATAAAATTTCAATTTGATCCTAAAAATGCTGCAAATTTTTGTGAAAATATAGCTAAACAAAATCGTTTATATTTCAATTCAGACAGCTCAGATCAGCTGTATAACAATTTATTAGACGCAATCAAACTATCGGCCAATAATACAGGTATGTTGAAAGTAATAAAACTTCACGATAATGTAAATCGAAACATAGAGAATAAAAAATGGTTTAATGCAGCATGTAGGGAAAGTAAGAGACAAGTTAATAGTAATTTAAGAAAATACAAAAATAATCCCACCCAACTAAACATTGAAAACTTTTTAGAAAGCAAAAAACAATATAAAAATACTATTAATTTCCATAAAAAAAATTATGAAAATGAAATCATTTCTGCATTGGATAACACTAAAAACACCACTGATTTTTGGAAAACAATTCGCAGTTTAACTTACAAATCACATATAACTAACGATATACCTATGGTAGAATGGGAAAACTTCTACCTTTTGTTACACATCCACCTTATAATATTACTGCATCTTACTTTGATTGCCTTCACCCCCTCTTAGACCGCCAAATTGATTCAGATGAACTTCAAGAAAGTATTTCAAATTTTAAAAATGTAAAAGCTGCGGGAACAGATGAAATCAACTATGACTTTTTTAAGAATCTGCCGGACAACTGGCTACACTATATACTTAATTTATTCAATACAATTCTAACAAGCGAAAAAATACCTGAGGAGTGGTCTAAAATTCATATGTTCCACATTTTCAAAAAAGGGGATAGAAAAATGCCAGAAAATTACCGTGGCATTGCTCTGTTAAATAATATAAGCAAAATATTTACACAAATACTCTATTCAAGGGTGGAAAAATGGATACTGTACAATGACATTCTCTGCGAAAATCAGGCTGGTTTTAGGAAGGGGAGAAGTGCAACAGACAATATTTTTACCTTATCCTCTATCATTTATTTACAACTACGACTTAATAAAGGAAGGCTTTATACTGCATTTATCGACTTCAAAAGAGCCTTTGACACTATAAACCATTCTAGACTATGGCATAAACTATATGAAAACGGTTTCAGTTCAAAATACATAAGAATATTACAAAATTTATATAGTAAGGCTCAAATATTTGTCAAATGCCCAGGTTCTGAAACCTCAAATACCCCAATTTATCTTAAAGATGGCGTATTACAGGGCGAAATTCTCAGCCCAATACTTTTTGCTTTATATATTAATGATTTAGAAACCTTGTTAAGGAGTAATGGACAAAGAGGCATAAATATTGACGGCCGCACTGACGTGATCTTATTATGTTATGCTGACGATTTAGTGGTTCTTAGTGACTCACCAATTTCACTCCAACTAAAATTAAACCTTATTGAAAAATACTGTGAACAAAATTTTCTCACAGTAAACACAAATAAGACAAAAATCCTACCATTTCACAGAGGGCGTTTACCTAGCACTCCTCTTACTTTTAATTATAATAGTACACCTTTAGAAGTAGTCAAAAAAATTTCTTATCTGGGCGTAATATTCACGTCCTCGGGGAAATTTTTAGAAATGGCTACTACAGCTGAAAAAAAAGCAACGGTAGCCATTGCAAAAGTAAACAACATATTGTATAAAGGGAAATCAAAGAGCTGGAATGAAAAATATCTCCTCTTAGAATCAATAGTTAAAGCTACTACTCTTTACGGATCCGAAATTTGGGGGTTAAGATACTGGGAGAACTTAGAAAAATGTCAATTAAAATTCATCAAAATCATCCTTAAGTGCCCTAGAACTACACCCGGTTACATGGCAAGGTTGGAAACAGGCACCCAACATATAGCCTGTAAAATCTTAAATAGAGCTCTAAATTGGTTTTATAAAATAAACACCATGGATAATAATAGGTATCCCTGTATTGTCCTGAATAGACTAAAAGAACTAGATACGAACACTAGACGTTGCAATGAACTTAACTGGTTTTCTCAATTGAAAGAATTTTTAAGTAAATATAATTTAACGGATTTATGGAATATGAATACTCCATTAACAAAAAAAGTAATTAAAGATTTAGTTGATAGCACTACCAAAAAATTCATTAATCTTGATCTTATTAGCTTAGAAAACAGTAACTATAATAGTTATTACAAATTAATCAAAACCAGTCCCAATACAGAGAACTATTTAGTAGATAAAAACAATTGGGCAAAAACTCGAATAATCGCAGGTCTAAGATTAAATGGTAATAAATTTGTCTCACTTTTCTATAATAATATTAGATATATATGGGATGCTGATGCTATATGTCTCGCATGCAATTTAAATGCTAAAGAAAATATGGAACATTTTCTTATCCATTGCCCAACCTACAAACCTTACCGAGATGTATACATCTCTCAATACATTGTCCTACCAAATAACTCCAACCCACTGGCATTACTATTAAATAATTTGGATAAAGAAAAATGTAACAATTTGTTCTATTTTGTAACCAGAAGTCTAGCTTTAAGAAGTTTCTGCTATAATGAATAGCATTATTGAAGTGAAAACAAAATGCAACTAATATTTAGACTTTATATTTATTATTTAGCAATGTAAAAAGTACCTATGCAATTTTTTGATATCATAGTTTTTCTGTCACTCTTTAACACTTTACAAGTACTAATTATAGAAAATAATCTGTAATAGATATGGGTAGTTAAGCACTTTCATATTTTGTATATCTATTTTTCATAATGGTTTGTTTAATGTTATTTAATTATTTATGTATATCTCTCTTTGTATGAGGTCTAGAACCTTGGAACAAATAAATTATTATTATTATTATTATTATAAATTATAAATTATAAATTATAAATTATAAATTATAAATTATAAATTATAAATTATAAATTATAAATTATAAATTATAAATTATAAATTATAAATTATAAATTATAAATTATAAATTATAAATTATAAATTATAAATTATAAATTATAAATTATAAATTATAAATTATAAATTATAAATTATAAATTATAAATTATAAATTATAAATTATAAATTATAAATTATAAATTATAAATTATAAATTATAAATTATAAATTATAAATTATAAATTATAAATTATAAATTATAAATTATAAATTATAAATTATAAATTATAAATTATAAATTATAAATTATAAATTATAAATTATAAATTATAAATTATAAATTATAAATTATAAATTATAAATTATAAATTATAAATTATAAATTATAAATTATAAATTATAAATTATAAATTATAAATTATAAATTATAAATTATAAATTATAAATTATAAATTATAAATTATAAATTATAAATTATAAATTATAAATTATAAATTATAAATTATAAATTATAAATTATAAATTATAAATTATAAATTATAAATTATAAATTATAAATTATAAATTATAAATTATAAATTATAAATTATAAATTATAAATTATAAATTATAAATTATAAATTATAAATTATAAATTATAAATTATAAATTATAAATTATAAATTATAAATTATAAATTATAAATTATAAATTATAAATTATAAATTATAAATTATAAATTATAAATTATAAATTATAAATTATAAATTATAAATTATAAATTATAAATTATAAATTATAAATTATAAATTATAAATTATAAATTATAAATTATAAATTATAAATTATAAATTATAAATTATAAATTATAAATTATAAATTATAAATTATAAATTATAAATTATAAATTATAAATTATAAATTATAAATTATAAATTATAAATTATAAATTATAAATTATAAATTATAAATTATAAATTATAAATTATAAATTATAAATTATAAATTATAAATTATAAATTATAAATTATAAATTATAAATTATAAATTATAAATTATAAATTATAAATTATAAATTATAAATTATAAATTATAAATTATAAATTATAAATTATAAATTATAAATTATAAATTATAAATTATAAATTATAAATTATAAATTATAAATTATAAATTATAAATTATAAATTATAAATTATAAATTATAAATTATAAATTATAAATTATAAATTATAAATTATAAATTATAAATTATAAATTATAAATTATAAATTATAAATTATAAATTATAAATTATAAATTATAAATTATAAATTATAAATTATAAATTATAAATTATAAATTATAAATTATAAATTATAAATTATAAATTATAAATTATAAATTATAAATTATAAATTATAAATTATAAATTATAAATTATAAATTATAAATTATAAATTATAAATTATAAATTATAAATTATAAATTATAAATTATAAATTATAAATTATAAATTATAAATTATAAATTATAAATTATAAATTATAAATTATAAATTATAAATTATAAATTATAAATTATAAATTATAAATTATAAATTATAAATTATAAATTATAAATTATAAATTATAAATTATAAATTATAAATTATAAATTATAAATTATAAATTATAAATTATAAATTATAAATTATAAATTATAAATTATAAATTATAAATTATAAATTATAAATTATAAATTATAAATTATAAATTATAAATTATAAATTATAAATTATAAATTATAAATTATAAATTATAAATTATAAATTATAAATTATAAATTATAAATTATAAATTATAAATTATAAATTATAAATTATAAATTATAAATTATAAATTATAAATTATAAATGTAAATTATAAATGTAAATTATAAATGTAAATTATAAATGTAAATTATAAATGTAAATTATAAATGTAAATTATAAATGTAAATTATAAATGTAAATTATAAATGTAAATTATAAATGTAAATTATAAATGTAAATTTAAATGTAAATTATAAATGTAAATTATAAATGTAAATGTAAATGTAAATGTAAATGTAAATGTAAATGTAAATGTAAATGTAAATGTAAATGTAAATGTAAATGTAAATGTAAATGTAAATGTAAATGTAAATGTAAATGTAAATGTATATATATATAAGTAAATAAATATAAATGTAGAGCATTTCATGAACAACACAATTAAATACAAAACTGTATAAAATATTCATAATGGATACATTCATTCATCAGTGTTGCATTCGTATGTCTTTATAGAGTAGTTTAGTATTACGGCACATGATATGGTATTAGTGAACGCTGAAGAATATTTTGGCCAGATAGAATGTCTTCGAAAATCTGGAAGCAAATCTAGGAATATGGAACGGGATGCAGGAAAGTAAATATAGTGCATCAGTTCTATTGTATATTAGCATCCACAAAAATCTAGAACAGGATGCTGCTCTTCTGACCAACAAAGATTGTAATAGAATGACACTAATTTGGACGTTTGTGTTTCTAAGGTGGTTGCTGAGCGTGAAGTTGGCATCCACTTTTAAATTATTAATAATTAATGAACGCTTGGGGTTGCTGACTTTATTTATGCATATCCTTGAAGCACTAACGAAACACAAACGTTTGACACTAATTTGGTCGTTTGTGCTTTTAAGGTGGTTGCTGAGCGTGAAGTTGGCAACCACTTTTAAAATTGTTAATAATAAATGAACGCTTGGGGTTGTTGACTCTATTTATGCATATCCTTGAAACACTAACGAAGCACAAACGTTTGACACTAATTTGGTCGCTTGTTCTTCTAAGGTGGTTGCTGAGCGTGAAGTTCGCAACCACTTTTAATTTGTCAATAACTTATGAACACTTGGGTTTGATGTATATTTTGTAAAGGCACAATTAAGCACTAACAAAGCACAAACGTTTGACATCAATTTGGTCGTTTGTGATTTATGGTGGTGGCTAACTTCACGGACCTAATAGTAACTTATGAATAGAATATAGTTGTTATGTACAAGTTGATATGTTTTTTGAAAAAGTCTAAAATAAATATTGTGTTAAGTTCCACCTTTAGTGGCTCCTTATTTGTATGATTCAAGTCTTTACAATTCGAATAATCGAGAATACTGCCGAGCATTCTCCTAAAATTATTCCTCTTTTAAGAATAACTGGACAAAAAAATATGTTCATTATTCGAACTGGTATTACCTGGCTGGCTTTGTTTAGTGATTTTCCAGCAACTGCAGTATCAGTTTCGACATCATCACTCCTGGCTCATTAATTTAGTTTATAATGCAGAGTTATTTCCTTCTAATTATAATATATTAAGGTATGATAGAGAGTATATTATTGTATGTCGATCTAAAGGAGGTGGTGTGAACATGGAATTGGCCAATTATATATCTTATAATCCTTACGAGGTATCAGCTCTAAGAAAATTAAATCAATACCGTATACTCGTACAAAAGTAAAAAATACGGGTCTCTTATTTTTCATTACTCTTGTAACGTTTTTATTTTTATGGTGAAGTATAAAAATAAGTGAGATATTATTAATTAAAATAATACGTTTATTAAATGATAAATAATTATAATAAATATTAAAAGATAATAAAAACAAGTAACACTATGATTAAATAATTATAAACACATAAATAAGTAAATAACTTTGGTGCGTGAAGGTCAAGTTAGTGTAGAGGTCTAATCAATTCAATTTTTTTAAATAATTTCAATTTTTTATATGTGGTTCCTACCTTGCTTGTTTTAAAAGTGTGTAGTGCACAACGTGAAGTGTTATCTTCGGTTTTTTATGACGATTTTAAACCAAAAATTGTTATTCAATTTTTCACTTCAAGTTTCTAATTTTTTTAACTTTTATTAATCAACGTATGTTATCGCGCATGTCCAACTTATCAATATTTGCAACTCACTATTACACAAAGTTAGACAACCAACATCACAGCAATGTTCTCATCTCTTTAAATGGCATTAACAAATGAAGACCTGTTAAAACAAATGCAAACTTTTATTGGAGCAGCAGTACAAAATCTAGAAGAAAAACTTTCTGACAGAATAAATAAATTAGAAAGTACTATATCCGACACTATTGGAAAAACTAATGCCGTGCTTAATGATTTGAAAGCTGAAAACGAGCTTCTATCCCTTAAGCTCGACAATCTTGAAAAGCAAAGCAAAGTGAATAATTTAATTTGAAAAGGTCTACCAGAAGAAAACAACGAAGACACTTACAATCTAGTTTACAACTTTTTACGAAATATATTACAAGTTAATCTAAATGAATGGGATGTAAATCTAATACGAAAGATTGGTAAAAAACAAGATAATTATAACAGGCCTATTTTGATAAAACTCAATAACTACAACGCTAGGGGAAGCATTATAAAAAACTCTTACAAACTCAAAGGTAGAAACATCTACATTAACCCTGATTTAACAACGAAAGAATATGAAAAGCAAAAATACCTGAACAATTTTAAACGCAATGCTCGTAAAAAAGGTTACCAGGTTGCTCAATTTAAAACCAGCTTAAAAATTGACAATATTATATATTCCATAGATGACCTCCCTACTCTACACCCTAAACAAATAAATCTTAATGAAACAATACGTGGCACTCAGAATCCCACTATTATTGAGCCGGCAAGACACATCCCTCAGACCACCATCATTTCCAACTCGGAGACTCCAAACGAAATAACATCTGGAACCTCAAATCATATTAGCAAAAATAATAACACCAAAGATAAAGGCAATACTTCAGGACGATCGACAGATAATATTCCTGCAAATAAACCATCTCCCCTGGAATCATCCCGTAATTATAACTTTCGGAGCAACTGCAAATCCTAATCTAACATTATTTTATCAAAACATTCAAGGATTGCGAAATAAAAACTTGGAACTAGAGGCATCGTTAAACTCTTATGGCATTCTCCGGATATTATTCTCATAAGTGAGCATTGGCTAAAACCAGACGAACTGAGTACAGTAAATCTTTCTACCTACTCTATAACAGCGGCATTCGGCCGGACTACTTACGAAAGAGGTGGTACCGCTATATTTCTGAAAAATCATGTACAATTTGAACCAATTACTTGATGCGACGAACTTCTGGTTGAGAAAGACTTCGAATTCACAATTATTAAACTTATCCACGTAAAACAGCCTGTATATATGATGGTATTCTATAAAGCACCCAGCGGCGATATAAATGTATTCTTGAACAACCTAGAAACATTACTATCAAAAATTTGAAATGCTAAATGTACAATCTTATTATGTGGAGATCTCAATATTAACATTCTATTAGAATCTACACATAAATCTAGACTCATCTCAATTCTGGAATCATTCGAATTAAACATGAATATATCAGAACCCACCCGTGAAACAGAAACATCTTCCACATGTATAGATAATATAATAACATCCTCAGACGTACGTGCTTATTGTGAAGTTTTGAAAAACGGAATCTCAGACCATCATGCAATATGGTGTGTAGCTGAAGAACTTGGCAAAAAATCAATCAATGTATCTACGTTCAGAAGAACCTATACTTCTCAAAACCATAACAACTTGAACAGCTTTCATGGGATGACGTAACTAATAACAACAATGTAAATAGTAGTTTAAATACTTTCCTAAATAAGTTAGGAACTGCATTTAATTTAGCGTACCCATGTAAATACGTCAGTCCTAAAACAAATCCAGGTAACTCATAGATCACCAATAGAATTCGTATTTCGTGTCGCACGAAAGCCAAAATCCGTCATCGTCTTCGCCAACATGATTCACCTATTTTAAAACTTCATTTTCAAAAATACTACAAGGTTCTTAAGTCAGTAATCAAACTAGCAAAAAAGAGATACTTAACAAATTATATAGCCAGTTCCCAAAACGTTTTTTTTTACAACATGAAAGCTCTTCAAAGGTTAACAATGTAAATCATTCTACCTCTCAACGGACATCGAAATCATTTTTCCTCTCTCCCATAACAGAAGAAGAAACAATGTCAATGATAATTTCCTTGAAGAACAGCTACTCCTGCGGAAGATACCCAACATCGTAGTAAAAACTTGTAGACATGTTATTTGCAAGCCGTTAACTCACATTTTCAATCTATCATTCTCTGCAGGAGAATTTCCAAGTGCTTTCAAACATGCCATAGTTACTCCTATATACAAAAAAGGAAACATAAATTCAATTGAAAATTTTAGACCAATATCGCTACTCACTAATTTTTCCAAAGTGCTTGAAAAAATGATGCATAAGAGACTGATGGCATTCTTTCAAGAAAACAATCTCATATCCAAATCCCAGCATGGCTACCTCAATGGAAAATCAACAATATCTGCAGTTAATTGCGTCGTTAACAACATTATGGGCAATCTTGACAACAACCACATTGTCTTCGGTATCTCAAGTGACCTCTCAAGGGCATTCGATATGGTTTGCCATAAATTATTACTACATAAATTAGAGTGTTTTGGTGTACGTGGTCTTGCACTATCGTGGTTCAGTTCTTATTTATTTGAAAGAACTCAGTGTGTTAAACTACAAACAGACGATAATCACGCTCCGATACTATCTGAAAAAGGTTTAATCCTCCGTGGTCCGGCCCTTCATTGTTTTTAGTGTATATAAACGACTTACCAACTTCAGTGCAAAATACTTCGTGTGTTCTATACGCGGACGATGCTTTCTTCACTGTGTCGTGTAAAAGAACTGACTTTTCCCCTGAAATTATTAATAATGTTGTTAGTGATATTCTCCGGTGGTGTGACAATAACAAACTGACACTAAATCTCGAAAAAACATCCTTTACCCAGTTTGTTTTGAATTCCTCCAGTAGTGTTAGTGTTGAACCATCAGACGTGTGTATTTCCAGGGTAGCTTCAACAAAATGCCTAGGGGCCAGTTGCATAAAACGTTGTTAGCTGATCATGTGTTTAACTGCACATTGTAACCATGGATACGTATCAAAAATACATTGGAAAATAAGCCTTGTCAAAGTTAACAACGTGATTAAGGTTAACAATGTTTTATGCAACTTGGCCTAAGACTTTTTCTAAACGAAGACACTAAGTGGCACACACAAATCAGACAGGTGATTAATAAATTAAACAAGTGCTGTTACTGTTTCCGTACGCTTACCACAATATTTGACACCGATAGTTTGTTAATGACGTATTATGGCTATTTTTACCCCACGGTTATTTATAGTATCATCATATGGGGATCTTCTTCGTCATTACAAGAAGTTTTTGTTGCTCAAAAAAGAATAATCCGCATAATATTAAAACAACAACCTTCAAGTTCCTGGAAAAGTCTGTTTCGTAAACTCGGAATTTTAACGGTACCATCCATATAATAAAATTTGTTTTAAAAAATATAAATAATTTCACCCCTTTAAACTCACCATATTCAATCAGGCAGAGTCATATAGCTTACCGTGTTCCCCAACATAGAACAAAAGCATTTGAATACACTTGCGAATATGTTGGTGTAAAAATTTTCAATGCCCTACCCCCTACTTAAAAAATGGATCACACTATTCAATTATAAATACCATAAAAATAATACTAATTCAAAAAGAATATTACAGTATCGCTGAATTCTACTCAGATTGTGCAAATAACCTGTTTCACCTTCTAATTTAAATACAATAACAAACAGCAATGTAAACACGATTGAAGCTGCTCAGTTCGATTTATACTACGTTTTTTTATTTTTTGTGAATTCAGAGATACGTTTTTTAATTCATTCTTATTCACTCATCACATTTCTTTTAATTTTCTTGTATTTGTACATTTGTAAATTGTATAGATCTGTATATTTTAAAATATCTAAATCATGAGCATTACATTTTTAATTGTATTTTTTTTTAGTCTATAAGATAAGTATGTGTGTGTATATATATTTAAACTGCAATTTTATCATGTATGTACTTATTTCTATGTATGTGATGTGCATTATGTTTTTTAATTGTATTTTTTTAGTCTATAAGTATGTGTGTGTATGTATATTTAAACTCCAATTTTATCATGTATGTACTTATTTCTATTTATGTGATGTGCATTATGTTTTTTAATTGTATTTTTTTAGTCTATAAGATAAGTATGTGTGTGTATGTATATTTAAACTCCAATTTTATCATGTATGTACTTATTTCTATTTATGTGATGTTAATATTTTAATTTGTTTAAATTAGTTGTATTTTTATACTGGGATAGGTTGAAAATCACTTCGGTGAACCTTATGCTATGTACTGTCGTACATGAATAAATTATTATTATTAATTGATAGTTATTCTTGCTTGCAATTGTAAAATTGGAAACAATACTTTTATAGTATGTATGTTGTTTATTCCACCGGATTAGCTGTAACTGATTACACAAATTATATGGATGAACAAGAACTTTTATTTTTAAATAAATCTGTTCTATTAATTGGTGATTTCAATACACCAAATATTAGTAATTCCATAAATAATTGTACAAAATCCTTTAATCTTCAGCAAATATGTAGTGTTTTAGATCTCACACAGTATAATATAGTAAATAATTAGAATATATGTAACACAGAACTTATTCTAATCCCTGAGCATGATTACCACCCAGCTCTGTCATTAATAATTGAATCAACGTCTCATGCTCAACGATATAGTCGACCCAAGATATAGTCAGCTTAGTTCTCTGGCTTCTACTCAAATAATACTTCTACATTACTCTCAAATAACAGATATACAAATAACTCTACTTTCAACCTTCAATTAGTTACTGTAGATGAACTTCTTGCCATTATGTCCACCTTATCAAATAAATATTCGTCTGGAGAGGATCAAATTCCGAATTTTATAGTTAAAGTGTTAGATCCGCTCTTGCTGTACCAGTTTTATTTATAATAAATTTTGCTATAAAAACCGGGACATTTCCCGATAAATGGAAGAAGACGGGTATAACACCTGTGTTAAAAAAAAAACTATCGACCCATATCCATTTTAAACAACTTCAACAAAGTTTTTGAAATGATACTATTCAAATATCATTTTAACAAATTACTAATTTGAACTAATAAGATGTAAATAATGTAAAGTAGTATGTGAAATTAAATCCAAAACCCTAGCCGAACTTGGGAAATAGAAGGAAAATAGAAGTTGTCCAATAAGAAGTGTAGTGACGAAGTGGCGAGACGCCGAAGAAGAAAAAATATCCTTTTGATAGAAACTTAAGGGGGTTCACTGCTAGTCTCAAACCATCTAAGGTTTTGCAAGTGTAAAGGGGGAGGTAAGAAGTGGGCCGTACCAGACATGTTCCCCCTCTTCTAAAATTATATTCCTAATCTGTTCTGTACAGTCAAAAGCAAAATTATATTTTGTTGTCATATTAGTAACTAATCGATAAACCACCACCGGAGAATTGTGCCTAGCTATGAAATAAGGGTAGAACGGAAAATCTATTACAGTAGGCCGAATAAATTTTTGTATTAGGGAAAATGAATTTTTATTTCAAAAATAAATTTGTCATAAGAATATTAATTCATAAACAACCATTTAAATAACAAAATACGTGCTTGTGTCAATAAATTCAAAATATTTAATTTGCTTAATTGAAATATTTTTTTCTTGATTATTAGTTCTCGCTAAGAGAGGTATTGGATTCATGTTAAAAATCGCATATCCAGACTTTAGTGAATAAACACGACCCTAGATTTCGATTATAACATTTTTGCGATGATTTCTGTGTGTGTGTGTGTGTTGGGATGTGTGTGGATGTGTGCGGATGTGTGCGGATGTGTGTGTGTGTATGTGTGTAGATATACAGGTACGATTTCTCAAATTCTATAATACTAAAGTCCTGTGTAACTACGGATTCCTCAATCTACAGTAATGGGAAGAGCTGAATAGATTCCGGTAACAATTGTACAACCGGAAGTGGTAATTTCTAAAAAAAAAATCTCAGCATGGGTTTATGGAAAAAATATCGACAACTACCAATTTACTATATTTAACCCATACTATTTCTTCTGTTCTTAATTCTAAAGGCCAAGTTGATTGCATATACACAGGCTTTTCCAAAGCATTCGACAAGGTAGATCATTCTATTTTAATCAAGAAACTCCATGACTTTTCTTTATCATCAATAATAATTGATCTTCTTTCATCATACCTGTCGCATCGCCAGTTATTATTCCCTAAGGTTCCAACCTAGGCCCTTTGTTGTTTTTTTATTTATTAACGATGTTACCCATATATTACACTCAAACAAACTGTGAAATACGAGTACATTATCTTATTGTATTATTAATTAACTGTATTAAATGTATTTAAAATTATAGTTATATTAATATTACTTATCCTTAAGAAATACCGCTAATACCGTCAATGATTTTGAAGAATTTTGAACATATTAGAAGAGTAGGACAAAAATTCTCATAGAACGAAAGAAGAGATACAATTTCAATTATTTGTGTGTACAATAAATGTTAAATTCTTTACTTATAGGATGAGAGCAGTCTTGAGACTTTGTTGGCCTTGGCAAGCATAAATTGGGGTCCGTGTCAGAATAACAGTTAGTAGTTTTTTACATAGATATCACAATTGCCAGAAGTCATAATTTTTCATGCAAAACTTCAAAATATTCTGATATCATGTTGTTTATTTGTTACCAATAGAATAGAATATACTTGTCGAGGAAAATAATCCACATGGATTTGGAAAATAATGATGTTTTGAATGAAAAATTATGATACTTGACACCTATGTACATTATTACTAGCTGCCATTCTAACATGGGCCCCCATGTAAGCTTGACAGGGCCAACAAAGTCAGATGACTGCTCGCGCCTTATGTAACATAAAATGAAACTTTAGGCGAAAAAATTTAAGTCAACTTAACTCAAGACAGTTGCGCTACGTGTAGCGTCATCTATTGGCAAGTAGTACAAGTATAAGTGCTAAAACAGTGCAAGTACTAGTACTGGTGAGGAAGAGAAGAAATTGAAGCCAAGACGCGAGACAAGTACAGGGCTCGATATATAGTGAGAAACGAGGCAGCAGCGACAGCTACTGATAACACAACAAACAAGATATACGCCTGATGAGCTGCAACTCACAGAGGACCAGTGTAAACCAAAACAAACTTTTAGGCGATTTAAATGCACAATACAACAAAAGACAGAGCATTAAGCGTAGGTTCACTAGAAGAACTATTCAAACGAAAACGAGAAGAACCCATAAATCAAGAAGAAGCCATTAAGAGAAGTAAGCGGACAGTTAGATCGCCAGTAAAAACAAATCAAAAAAATCTGTTGTGCACAATACCTTCCGTCAATCATGTGTATAATGTATAAATTCCATACATAATTTTTCTTGGAAAAGATTCTAAATTTCCAGTAAAATTATTTCATAAACAAACTATTCAAATTGCACTTGACACTGACATCTTCTTCCTCTTTTGCTTTTCCCATTCGTTAGGAGTCGATATTTTTGCGTGTCGTTCTCATTCGGTTCTTTTTCTCTCAAGTCTTCCGCAATACAGTCCTTCCATCTTATCTTTGGTCTTCCTCTGCTTCTTCAACCTCCCATTACTAAACTACTCATTCTTGTTCAAATATAATTCTTCATTTCTCCTCATGACATGTTCAAACCAATGTAATCGTCTTTCTTGTATCTTTCTAGAAAATTGTAACACTAGAGTTATTTTCTTACCGTATCTTTCCGTGTTTCCCCAACATCAATTTAAAATCCTCATCTCTGCCACATTAATTTACTTTTTACTCATACTGACGTCTGTCAATTTGAATTATATGAATATATTAGCAGGTTCCATGTTTAGCATAACTGGCTGAATTATAAAATTTAATTTATTTAAAATTCTTTAACTCTGTATCTATTAAATATGAAGTATAAAATGTAATCAAATCGTATAGAGAATAATATATTCTTTAAGTTATAATAATATTAAATGTCAATAAATCAAATTTAACTGTTAAATCTTCAAATGTGGCAACTTCCGGTTCACCAATTATAAACAAAATCTAATCACTTGTTCTTCTGGATGTAAACTTGAGGAATACGAAAAAATTATAATTTTTGGAATCGTGGTATTGAAGTTATGGGATCCGGAAATTTTGTCACACACACACACAAACACACACACAGACACACACACAGGCACACAAACAGACACACATACATACATACATACATACATACAGACATCATCGTAAAAATGGTAAAATCGTATTATAGGGACCCTAAAACATGCTTATTCAGTAAAACTCATCACTGAATTTTTTGACCAAAGACAATACCTTCCTTACGAAAGGTAAAAAGTACAGAAAAAATGAGTGGAGAACAATTAATACTTAAAGAAATAGAGGAATTAAAAGCGGAAATGAAATCCAACAAAGAAGAGACGATAAAAGAGATACGAGAAAACAACGTTATGATTAAAGCTCTAGAAGATAAACTACAAAAACAAGAAAAAGAATGGAAAAAAGAAAAAGAAGATCTCCTAAAGAAAATAAAGGTGCTTGAAAACAAAGATGAAATGAGAGAGAAACGCGAAAGGAAAAACAACATAATAATAAAAGGTGTACAAATGGAAGTCTCCACTAAAGAAATAGAAAACTTTTTAAAAAATAAAATTGGAATAGAAACAAAAGTGAAAGAAGCGTATAAAATGAGAAAAGGAAAACAAGCGATAGTAGCAATAATGGAAACATACGAAAACAAAAGAAATGTAATGAAAAATAAATACAAACTAAAAGGATCAAATATATATATATATATTGTAACGTTTTTATTTATATGGGTGAAGTGTAAAACATAGACAAATATTATTATTAAAAGAATACGTTTATTAAAAGATGAATAATTAAGAATTAAATATTAAAAACAACTAACACTATGATTAAATAATTATAAACACTAAGAATATTATTAAATGCTTAAACACTACGATTATTTATCTAACTAACATTTATATCACTACACTTATTTATATAACTACATTTATTTATGTTAACAACTGTTTATTTATATCACTGAGTTCATATCTGGTTGCTTGTATATATGAGACTGTCTCCCGCTGTTCTCCCGACGGTATTTATACAGCCCCTATCATTCTAGAACTCTTCTAAAGCGACAATGACCCGTATACAAAGGAATGAGGTCACGGCGCAATTAACCTATCTCAGCGCGTCGGGGATTGTATTATCGCTCTGGTACGTTCTTTCGAAGGGATTACGTCATTGTTCGCGAACATGCTATCAGTAGCGGCGCATGCATACTTTTCTCTCAGGGGCGCACGTCACACTGCCCCCTCCTTAAGACTGTTTCGTCCCAGAACAGTTCTCGATGGCAATACCTGCAAGTATTACCCTTGGTACATTTGGAAGTCCACGTGGTACACCAAACCACCGGCGTGAAGTTAGCCCCGCCCAATCTAGCACCAACGTTATTTTTTGTCTTATTAGTTAGTGCATCGTTAGTGCTATTTAGTGCACCATAGATGAACGTTAGTGCACATCGCATTATTGAGTAAATTATAAAAATTAGGGGTGGGCCAACTTCACATCAAATTTTAAGATTTAATTCATATGTAATATATCACTAGTTAGTGCATCGTTAGTGCTTTCTAATGAACCCAACAGTTTCGTTCGTGCTATTACCATACACTAGAAATTAAGAAAAAACTCTGGGTGGGCCAACTTCACATCAAATTTTAAGATTTAATTCATATGTAATATATCACTAGTTAGTGCATCGTTAGTGCTTTCTAATGAACCCAACAGTGTCGTTCGTGCTATTACCATACACTAGAAATTAAGAATAAACTCTGGGTGGGCCAACTTCACATTATATTTTAAGATTTAATTCATATGTAATATATCACTAGTTAGTGCATCGTTAGTGCTTTCTAATGAACCGAACAGTTTCGTTCGTGCTATTACCATAGACTAGAAATTAAGAAAAAACTCTGGGTGGGCCAACTTCACATCAAATTTTAAGATTTAATTCATATGTAATATATCACTAGTTAGTGCATCGTTAGTGCTTTCTAATGAACCCAACAGTTTCGTTCGTGCTATTACCATACACTAGAAATTAAGAAAAAACTCTGGGTGGGCCAACTTCACATCAAATTTTAAGATTTAATTCATATGTAATATATCACTAGTTAGTGCATCGTTAGTGCTTTCTAATGAACCGAACAGTTTCGTTCGTGCTATTACCATACACTAGAAATTAAGAAAAAACTCTGGGTGGGCCAACTTCACATCAAATTTTAAGATTTAATTCATATGTAATATATCACTAGTTAGTGCATCGTTAGTGTTTTCTAATGAACCCAACAGTTTCGTTCGTGCTATTACCATACACTAGAAATTAAGAAAAAACTCTGGGTGGACCAACTTCATATTAAATTTTAAGATTTATTTCATATGTAACATATCACTAGTTAGTGCATCTTTAGTGCTTTCTAATGAACCCAACAGTTTCGTTCGTGCTATTACCATACACTAGAAATTAAGAAAAAACTCTGGGTGGGCCAACTTCAAATCAAACTTTAAGATTTAATCCATATGTAATATATCACTTGTTAGTGCATCGTTAGTGCTTTCTAATGAAACCAACAGTGTCGTTCGTGCTATTACCATACACTAGAAATTAAGAAAAATCTTTGGATGGGCCAACTTCAAATTAAATTTTGAGATTTAATTAATATGTACCTTATCACTAGTTAGTGCATCGTTAGTGCTTTCTGATGAACCGAACAGTTACGTTCGTACTATTAAGAATTTATACATATACCTACCTCTTTTTCTTTCTTTATCATTGTCTATCTTTCCTTATTTTTCTTTCGTGCGCTCTCTCACTTTCTCCTTTTTCAAAGACCCACACATTCGCGCACGTACGCACACATAGACAAGGGCTTGCTCGCTCACACACACACATACACACTCCATTTTTTTTACTATCTCATCATCTCACACACTCCGTCATACTCTTGATCCTGATAATTCAGGAACGAAAGATTCAAGATGAAAAATCTAAACATGTTGCACAACTTCAGAAGAAATGCCTCATTCGATAGCTAAATGGTTACAGTCAATCAAAAAACTTAGGAGTATTTAGTTTTAAAGACAAAGTATTTTTAGTGTTTATTGATTTATAATACATATAAAAGTGAAAACTTGATTTCTATACAAATCTACACAGTTTTACATATCTATAAATTTTGTAGAGATGTTTTAACCATACCTTTCTGCTGTCAGTCAATCATTTGCATTAAAAAAACAATATTTCCGACAAATTTTAGATATAAATAAATGATTTTCTGTTAATTTTTTGTGTGTCCTGTAAATTTCTGCCAAATTCATAACCAAATAAAAGTTTTGATATTTTGGAAGAATTGTGAAAAATTCGCAACGCGCGACATCTTAGATATATTAAATAAAACTTTGTCCAGACGGTTTTCAGATTTGAAAATGAGTTAATTTATATCTTAAACCCCGAAGAGCACGAAATCGAAATATTGACCGAATTTTACCCTCAATTTTTTTGCCAAAAATGTACAATTTTTGAATCCGGGTTTGAGGAGTTTTTTAACCGGTAATTAAAGCACTATTTTAACGGACATATACAAATCAACCATATCTCAAGGTATAATAAATACATATAGTTATAGAGGCAAAGATTTTGAAATGCACTAATTGCAATGATGTTACTTCAAGAACATATAATTTATACGTATACATGCACACACGCACAAACAAACTCGAGTAAACACTTACACACAACATATACACACACGTATGGTCGTTCCGCATCAACCGATTTACGTTTGCGAACAATATGAAAAACTAAAAATTCCCAAAGGTTTAAAATGTTTTCGATGTGAATCTTTTAAATAATTTTTTCTTTTATGCTCCTGTTGGTAAGACTTACGATTGATAATTTGACTCTATGTTTACATTTATATTATATAGAAATCGATATTTTAAGAAATAAAGAAGATTTTGTGAAATTTTCGTATTAATTTGAGTACTGAAACCATGCCGAAGGCGTTATCTATTAGAAAAAGAAAAACAATAATGGTCCTTTTACCGCAACATTGTATAAAAGAGGCAATTTTTATAGCACATAATCGTTATACATATTATTATATCTATATAATGTGCAGTGGTCTAACTAGAACTCTTGGGTCCCTATGCGAAATATTTTCTAGGTCCCCACTCCCCACTGCTTAACACTCTATGAAAACAATTAAAAACAAAAAATCCCAATTTTTACAATATACTGTGAGAATAATTATAATCTCTCTTTTCCATACTTGTCATTTGCATTATTGTAATCAATTTTTATCTCCCGCTACCCTAGGTAAGGGAGGTATAGGTAGGGATTGTGTTAGAAATTACATATCGAGATTTTGCTAAATAAGGATGTTTTAATGTCCGTAGAATCCGATTTTAACATTTTCACGATTATGTGTGTGTGGACGTGCGTGTGTGTGTGCGTTCTTGCTTGCGTGCGTGCGTGTGTGCGTGTGTGTATGTGTGTGGATCCTCTACGTTTTATATCAAATACAAACATGTTAAAAGTCATATTGTGTATTACACATATAAATAAGACATAAAATAGTATGATAGATTAACAGCGGTAATAATTAATAATTTCCTATTTCCAGATTAGGTATTCCGAGAATATCTCTTAACCCTATGTTAAAATGACGTTTATGGAGAGTTTATTCTAGAGTTAAGTCTTATTCCATGTTTATTATTATACATTTGTGGATTAAACTCGTGATAAACTAGGAATAGGTATTCCTGTGTTAAAAAAGAAGCTATTCTGAACTTAACCCTTGTTTATTATTACCACTGTAAATCTTTGTTTCTTTTATCACAAAATCCAAAATAGATTGATTTTATTGTAAATTTATAAACACTAAAATTACATATCTATAAAACCAAGTACTGCTAGGTTTTTTAACTGGCTGTAACGGTTCCTTCTTATTTATTTAGCTTATGGCATACATTCATCACAATTTAAATATATCAAATGATAAATAAGTTGTTGGTCGAGGTCGCATTTGAAATTGGCTCTCGTTGCAATGGGGTCGGTGGTACATTTGAAGATGTGCAACACGTTTAGATTTTTCATCTTTAATGTTTCGTTCCTGAATTATCCGGATCAAGATCAAAAGTATGCCAGAGTATGTGAGAAACGAGAAGAGATGATGAGTAAAAAAATTACGCGTGTGTGTGTGTGTGTGTGTGTGAAAGAGAGAAATCGGGCGGGCGTGCGTGCGCGTATGTGTGGGCCATAGATTAAGGAAAATATATAGTAGAAGATTGGGTATCTCCCTTATAAACCGTGATAACAAGTTTAGTGCCGTCTATGAAAAGGTCAGAGAACTAAATTTGACAGCCGAGAAAGTCGCGGGAAATATGAATTCATTTTGAATTATTCGAAACTTTAAATTTTATTTCCTGATAATGTAATTAATAAAAAATCTATTGAAAATAGATAATTTATTAAAGACATTATCAATAAATGTGAAATATACGTTAAACTATATAAAAAAAATTCAGTACTTAATATGTTAATGTCTTTATTTTAATATATATATATATATATATATATATATATATATATATATATATATATATATATATATATATTACATTATTTAAATCAAATAATAAATAAATAACTACAAATCTGAAACTACACGGCGGCAAAAATTTAAGAACATACTACTCAAGGAATCTAAAATTTGAATTATTATTATTACAAGAGGTAATATTATTTCAAAAAAATCTGATGTAGCCAGCACAATACCTTCCGTCAATCCTGTGTATTATGTACAAATTCCATACATAAATTTTCTTGCAAAAGATTATAAATTTCCAGTAATATTATTTCATGCAAATGGCACTTGACACTGACATCTTCTTCTTCTTTAGCTTTTCCCATTCGTTAGGGGTCGGTATTTTTTATTTTCTTCTTCCATTCATTTCTGTTTTGCAGGTCATCCTCACGTCAAAATTTTTCATTAAAAATTTCATTTTTTGGTATTTTATTATTCCTTTTCTCGGCAACTGAATTCCACACCCCTGGTAATAAATAAACCACATGAAATAAGAAAATCATGAAATTTTGAGTGAAAAATTATGACAATTGTCAGTTATGGACGTAATTATTAGCTGTCATTTTGACACGAGTCCACATTCGTATCTGCTTGCCAAAGTCAGTAAAGTCACGTCACTGCACGCGCCCTACACATAAAAGATCCTATATTTCCAGTTAAATTATTTAATAAAACTATGCGAATTGCACTTGACACTAACATCTTCTTCTTCTTTAGTTTTTCCCATTTGTTAGGGGATCGCTATTTTTTATTTTCTTTTTCTACTAATTTTTGTTTTGCGTGTCGTCCTCATTCAGTTCCTTTCTTCCACGTTCTGTTATAAGCTATTCATTCTTCCAATTTACTCATCTCTCCTCACGACATGTTCAAACTAATGTAATCTTCTCTCTTATATTTTTCTAGAAACGTTCAACACTACAGTTATTTCCCTTACTCTTTCATACATTTACTATTTATTGATACTGACATCTGTCAATTTGAATTACCTGAATATATTAGCAGTTTTCATGGTTAAGTTAGCATAGCTGGCTGAATTATGAAATTTATATGAAATTTATTATTTGTATTCTTCTTTAACTCTATATCTGTTGAATATCAAATATAAAATGCAATCAAATCGTATAGACAATAATATATTCTTTAAGTTATAATAACATTTAACTGAGTTTTTCAAGAAAAACTGTTAAAATCTTCAAATGAGGGTACTTCCGGTTTCCGGTTGACCAATTATAACCAAAATCTACTCAAGTCTGCATATGGTTATAAGGAAGAGGAATACACAAGAATTGTAATTTTTGGAATTCTACTATTGGAGATATCGTGCACGAAACGGCGGTCCACACACACACATACATACACACACACACACACACACACACACACACACACACACGCACACACGAACACACACACTCATACAGACATCATCGTAAAAATAGTAAAATCATATTGTAAAGACCCTAAAACGTGCTTATTCAATGAAAACTCACCACCGAATTTTTTGACCAAAGACAGTACCTTCCTTTCCTATAGGTGACGGAAGGTAAAAAGAGATGTTACTTTAAATGTCTGCCAGAAATGCACTGCTTCATTGACCTCGTTATCGATGTTTGTCCACTTTTTAACAAATCTACCCTCTTCTATACTCATTTTTTCTTAAAACTGACACCATACTATTTCAACATTCTTTGATGAATCTTATGAAGCTTCACGTCCTTTCGCCTAATAATATAATATTTTGCTGCTCTTCTACGGTATAAATATCTAAGAGCACCATCATGATGTAAATTCTCCTGGTCCACTTACATAAACCATTTCTTCTATTGGGCACTGTCAACTTCTGCGATAATATGTTTTCACTATGCAGTTCGTGTGAACTTTATCTGAAATATTATTAATTTGTTGTTATATTTTATATCACCCCCGTATAATAATGCTAGTATGAAAACTAATATACTTACCGAAAATATATTGAATGATAAAGTAATATATTGCAATAAAGATACAAATTCACAAATAACAGTTTTAAATGTCAAATAATTTCGAGCGATGCAATAAAGAATTGTGGGAAATTTACAGCAGTTCTCAAATGTTACCTTTTTATAGTATTTTGACATTAAAGTTCGAGAATCCCTGTAAAATGTGTACTACTAAAGCCATCTATGAAAGGGTCAGGAAGTATTTCCAAACGCTACTAGATTGAAAACTTGTTATCACGTTTCTGTATGGAGTTTCACCCCCCTGGTGTGGGCGTATATGTATGTGAGAGAGAGAAATAAAAATAGGAAAAGAAGAAAAAGAGAGAAAGTGAGAAAGCACACGAATGAAAAGTAAGAAAATATGGACAATGATAAAGAAAGAGAGAGCTCTATGTATAAATTCCAGTGTAAGGTAATAGTACGACCAAAACTGGTGGATACATTAGAAAGCACTAACGATGCACTAACTAGTGATATGTTACATATGAATAAATTTTAAAATTTAATTTGAAGTTGTCCCACCCAGAGGTTTTTCTTAATTTCTAGTGTTTGGTAATAGCACGAACGACACTGTTGGGTTAATTAGAAAGCACTAACGTTGCACTAACTAGTGATATATTACATATGAATTAAATCTTAAAATTTGATTTGAAGTTGGCCCACCCAGAGTTTTTTCTTAATTTATAGTGTATGGTAATAGCACGAACGACACTGTTGGGTTCATTAGAAAGCACTAACGATGCACTAACTAGTGATATGTTACATATGAAATAAATCTTAAAATTTAATATGAAGTTGGCCCACCCAGAGTTTTTTCTTAATTTCTAGTGTATGGTAATAGAACGAACGAAACTGTTGGGTTCATTAGAAAGCACTAACGATGCACTAACTAGTGATATGTTACATATGAAATAAATCTTAAAATTTAATATGAAGTTGGCCCACCCAGAGTTTTTTCTTAATTTCTAGTGTATGGTAATAGCACGAACGACACTGTTGGGTTCATTAGAAAGCACTAACGATGCACTAACTAGTGATATATTACATATGAATTAAATCTTAAAATTTGATGTGAAGTTGGCCCACCCAGAGTTTTTTCTTTATTTCTAGTGTATGGTAATAGCACGAACGAAACTGTTCGGTTCATTAGAAAGCACTAACGATGCACTAACTAGTGATATATTACATATGAATTAAATCTTAAAATATAATGTGAAGTTGGCCCACCCAGAGTTTTTTCTTAATTTCTAGTGTATGGTAATAGCACGAACGAAACTGTTCGGTTCATTAGAAAGCACTAACGATGCACTAACTAGTGATAAGTTACATTTGAATTAAATCTTAAAATTTGATGTGAAGTTGGCCCACCCAGAGTTTTTTCTTATTGTCTAGTGTATGGTAATAGCACGAACGACACTGTTGGGTTCATTAGAAAGCACTAACGATGCACTAACTAGTGATATATTACATATGAATTAAATCTTAAAATTTGATGTGAAGTTGGCCCACCCAGAGATTTTTCTTAATTTCTAGTGTATGGTAATAGCACGAACGAAACTGTTGGGTTCATTAGAAAGCACTAACGATGCACTAACTAGTGATATATTACATATGAATTAAATCTTAAAATTTGATGTGAAGTTGGCCCACCCCTAATTTTTATAATTTACTCAATAATGCGATGTGCACTAACGTTCATCTATAGTGCACTAAACAGCACTAACGATGCACTAACTAATAAGACAAAAAAGAACGTTGGTGCTAGATTGGGCGGGGCTAACTTCACGTCGGTCACCAAACCCGCATACACACTCTTTGACTAAGGTTTCAGCGACCGTGATGGCTTCCTGGTAGATAGGTTTCAACCTACTTGGTGAAGTAGTCCATGACAACCACGATGTATTTATTTCCGTCTTCTCTTTCTGGAAATGGTCCGGCCACGTCAATCGCAATGCGCTCAAATGGACTGCCAACGTTGTATTGACGCATTGGACGTTTCTTCGTCTATGAGGGCCGTTGCTTCCAGCGCAAACCACACATTTCTTCCACCAGTCTTTAACGTCTTTCTTGCACTTAACCCAGTAAAATCGCTGACGCAATCTTTCTAATGTTTTGTTGACTCCCAAATGGCCACCTCCAGATCCGTCATGGATCTCTTTTAACACGTCTGGTACTCTACTCTTAGGAATGACCAACTGAGTTCTCTTCTCAGTTCCATGGCATTCTCAACCACACGCTTTAACAGGCCATCAATCACCATGGAGTCACATTGCGCCCAGTACGATTTTACAATCTGTGACTGTGGTGCAACATCTTCCCATATTGGTTTGCTCTCGTTGCTTTCCATTCCAGTAATGTTTTCAAAGTCGGGTCCTTGCATAATCCATCGGGCTGCCAACTATCGCTGACTACTGTTATCCTGGAAATGATGGAATGTTTTCCTTCCAGTCGACTACCATGATTGCCTCCCTGAGCATGGCCTTCTGAACAATGCGTCGACGTTACTTCCCTTTCTTTCAAGTTCCTCTCTCTGTCTTGACTTTCTTCTTCCTTGTGGTGAGAGGTATGTCATCTTCGTCATCGTTATCTAACTCGAGTTTTCGTTTCCCACTCGAACTGTCTAGACGAATCGCCAAGGGCACGTCTTCCCCGCTGTCTTCAGGCCCCGTTTCAAACTACTTAGATTGGAATCGCAGCTGCTCGTCAGAAAACTATTCATTTCAGGTTGGCTTTCCTCTACTACTGGAATTTCTTCCTAGATTTCTTCTTTAATTCCTTGCTGAGCACGCTCTCTTTCTCTCATGCGTTCTCTTCCTTCTTTCGCTTCCGTATTCTTTCTTCATATCCATCCTTGACATCAACGGATTCGTCGTTTACCTCTAGTATTTCTGCCTACATTTTTTTTAATTTCTTACTAGACATACTTTCTTTCTTTTTCGCGTTCTCTTTCTTTTTCGCTTCCGTCTTCTTTTGTAATCGCGGAGTTTCTTTCTTCTTGCAAACACTTCATTTGTAATTCGTCGCACTTTTTCATCTATGCCTTCGGTGTTTACATTTCCCTTGGCATAAATATTACGCACTCGCGATTGATTACTTGAAACTTGTTTGGCAGCTTCACGATCTGATATATATGAGAGTGCGTTAACCATAGTTCTTGGGCGGCATAATTGATGTACTTGCTTTGCTGTCTCGAACTCCGGAGATGAGTCCCTGAGTGGCTAGGTATTTCAAAGCTCTATCAGGAGCTGTAGGATGTGCGAGACGAACCAAACGAACCACATTGGCCCCAACCTCCAGAAGGCTTTCTTCAGTTTTTCTAGAAGTTTTCTCCAATCCTTGTTTCAATGTTTGCTCCAGAACTCCAGAATTCTCCTCTACTCTTCCAGAATTTGGCTTCAACTCCTGTTCCAATTTCTGCTCGATAATTCCAGAATTTTCCTCCACTTTTCCAGAACATTCCACGAATTCCCTTTCTAATGTTCTATAATGTTCCATTAATTCTTCCCGAGCTCCAGAATTTTCTTCTGCTTTTCTAGAACTTTCCTCAAATCTCCGCTCCACTCTTCTACAACTTCCTCCCATTTCTTGTCTTAATGTTCCAGAAAATTCTATTAATTCTTTAAAATGTTCATCTACAAGTTTACAAATGTCGGACACGTCATACGGAATTTCGAATATGTAATCTTCAGGATTTTCATCAGCATCGATTAATGCTTGCCGCAGTCTTTCTTGAAGCACTGACTTCTTTCCCGTTGCTTCCAAATCTCGTTCTTCCAGTTCTGTCTTGAGATCACTTACTTTCAATTCACTTAATTTTAATTGTTTAGTCGCATTTTATTTATTTTTATTTATTTACACTTCACAGTTATGAACAACCCCACACCTGACACCAATTGTAACGTTTTTATTTACATAAACAAATATTATTATTAAAAGAATACGTTTATTAAAAGATGAATAATTAAGAATTAAATATTAAAAACAACTAACACTATGATTAAATAATTATAAACACTAAGAATATTATTAAATGCTTGAACACTACGATTATTTATCTAACTAACATTTATATCACTACACTTATTTATATAATTACATTTATTTATGTTAACAACTGTTTATTTATATCACTGAGTTCATATCTGGTTGCTTGTATATATGAGACTGTCTCCCGCTGTTCTCCCGACGGTATTTATACAGCCCCTATCATTCTAGAACTCTTCTAAAGCGATAATGACCCGTATACAAAGGAATGAGGTCACGGCACAATTAACCTATCTCAGCGCGTCGGGGATTGTATTATCGCTCTGGTACGTTCTTTCGAAGGGATTACGTCATTGTTCGCGAACATGCTATCAGTAGCGGCGCATGCATACTTTTCTCTCAGGGGCGCACGTCACAATATTGATAATGATATGACGATGAAGGAAAATAAAATACAAAAAGAAATTCTGAAAAGAGCAAAGGAAGAAAGAACACAAAATAAACAAATTAAACTTAGTTATAAGAAAATAAAGATAGACACTGAATGGTATGTATGGGATGATGAAAAGGAAAATTTAATAAAAAGTACATTACCAAAAAACATATAAATGTTGGGGAACTCCAAAAAGAGCAAACCCCTACACATGAAATAATTAGAGATAAGTTTACAATAAGAAATGGGGAAAAAATAAAGAAAAAAGCAAAAAAATATTAAAAACAAGAAATAAAAACAATGAAATTAGAATTAGTACATGGAATGTTATGTCGATGTTAGCACCAGGAAAAATGCAAGAAATAGCATCGGAACTGAAAATATACAAAATAAATCTAGCTGCACTTCAAGAAATACGATGGGAAGGGAAAGGATCAATAGATAAAAAGGACATCACGCTACAATATTCAGGAAGAGATAGACAAGGCCAATATGGTGTAGCATTTATAATATTGGATAAATTAAGAGACAATGTGATAGAATTTCAAGCAATAAGCGAGCGACTAGCTTACCTTAGGCTAGAAGCAAACCCATTCAAACTCTCTATACTGAATGTATATGTACCAACTGAAGAGGCAAAAAAAGAAGAAAAATATTTATTTCATGAAAAACTGGAAGAAGAAATAAAAATTATACCAAAAGAAGATACTTTAATAATATTAGGAGACCTCAACGCTCAAATAGGTAAAGAAGAATATATACAACAGGTCGCAGGAAAATACACTATACAATAACGGACAAAGATTATGCAGATTAGCAGCAAAAAACAACTTGATCATAAGCAGTACCAAATATAATCACACATACCTACACAAAATAGCACGGACATCCCCAGACCAACAGACAAATACACAAATAGACCATATACTAATTGAAAGAAGAAAGCAATCGTCAATTATAGACGTAAAGTCATATAGAGGGGCATGTGCAGACTCAGATCATTTCATGGTTACTGCAACTTTAAGACAAAAAGTAAAAAGGACTATCAACTGCAAAAATATGAAAGCTAAGTGGAACGTAAACAAATTAAACAATGAAAATATCAAGAAGAAATATGAGGAAGAAATGGAGAAGCAATTGGAGAATAACATTGAAAAAATAACATAGAAACGTATGGGAACACATAAAGAAAACTATAAACAACATAGCCAAAAAATGGATAGGAAAAGAGAGGAAAAACAAAAGAATGGTACAATAAAGCATGCCAGGAAATAATAGCAAGAAAGGTAAATGCAAGACTTAAATGGATAAAAACAAATAAAAACGAAGATAAAATAGAATACGGAAAAATAAGGCAAGAAAGTAACTCGATAATAAGGAAAAACAAGAGAGATTGGATAGATAATGAAATAAAAAAGATTGAAAAAGAAAGTATAAATAAAAACACGAAACAATTTTATCGAAAAATTAATGAACAAAACAGATCATACAAAACTAAAACATATAACATAAAGGACAAACAAAGGCATAAAACAAAAAATGCTGAACAGTATAAACAAGTGTGGGTAGAATATTTCAAAGAACTATTAACAGAACCCTCACAAAGCCTTGAAATACAAGACCGAAACCAGTGAAGAAGAAACTTTAGCACAACCAACATTAGAAGAAGTTAAGAAAGTAATAAATTAAAGCAGAAATGGAAAGGCACCAGGAAGAATATAGAACTAATAAAATACGGAGGAGAAAGTATACAAGAATACATATATACAATTATCCAGAGAATATGGAAAGAAGAAAAAATGCCAAAAGAATGGGAAATAGGGCAAATAATAACAATACACAAGAAAGGCGATCAACAAATATGCCAAAACTATAGAGGAATTACGCTACTGAACACAATATACAAAATCATGACCACAATAATACAAAAAAGACTGGCAAATGCAACAAAAAATATAGTTGGACAGTATCAGTGTGGATTTACTAAAGGAAAATCAACAACAGACGCCAGACACACGATAAAACAAATCACGGAAAAAACACATGAATATAATTTGAACATAGAGATACTTTTTATTGACTTCCGACAAGCGTTCGACTCCATTAAAAGAGGAAAACTTTTATTAGCCTTAAAAGAACTAGGAATAGAAGCAAAACTGAGAAGACTGATCTCGATGACAATGGAAAAAACAACAGTCAGTATAAAAACACAAAAAGGAGAAACGGAAGAATTTCAAATAAACAAAGGCGTACGACAAGGGGACTCATTATCGGCAACCTTATTCAATCTAGCCCTAGAATATGTAATGAGGAAAATAAACAAAGGAACTTTAAGAACAAGAGGAGGACAGATAATAGCATACGCCGACGACATAGCCCTTGTGACAAAGAATAGAAAAATAATGACGGAAATGTTAAAAGAGATAGTATCAGAAGGAGACAAGATAGGACTAAAAATAAATGAAGAAAAAAACAAGCTAATGAGACTCAGGAAAAAGTCAGAGAACAAGAAGATCAAAATAGGAGAAAACTATTTTGAGGAATCGAAAGATTTAAATATCTAGGCATCATGTTGTCCAGCAATGGAGAAAGAGAAGCAGAAATCAAAGAGAAGATAATAGCAGTTAACAGGGCCTACTACGCTAACAAAAAACTTCTAAAGAGTAAATTTATTACATTTAAAACGAAAGTGAAAATATACAAAACGATAATAAGACCAGTAATAATGTACTCAGCCGAAACAATGACAATGACAAGAAAAGATGAAGAAGACTTAAGAATAGCAGAAAGGAAAATAATGAGAGAAATACTAGGACCAGTAAAAATCGCAGAAAACGAATTTAGACCAAGAATGAATCATGAAATCGAACAAATACTAGAAGGAGAAGACATATAGTAACACTATGTCCTTATTATCAAATCGCCAACATCGTTTTATGACAGGTAGGTCCGCCGATACAAACCTTGCCACATTTTTTCAATTCGTTTCGGAGGTATTAGATAATCATGCCCAACTTGTTGCCATATACACTGATATGTCGAGGGCTTTCGATTCTATTATGAAATTTTCTTGAATAAATTATATTCTTTCGGGGCAGGTGCATCAGTAATAATACTGATTAGTTCATATTTACAGGATCGTATGTGCTGTTTATTACAATGGATTTAGTTCATTTGAATACCTAGCCATGTCTGGGCTACTATAGGGCCTCAACCTTGGCACATTGCTATTTATTATTTTCATGAATGATCTAATTCAATCATTCCCTTATCCTGTTTTGGCATATGCAGATGATATCAAACTATTTAATTGTATTTATACCCCATCTACTCCATCTGGTGTGAAAGAAGTAATCCTGCATTGAATATTAATAAATGGTGTTAGGTTACGTATACGTTGAAGATTAATGTTATTAATTTTAATTATTCAATACTTTGAGTTCATATTGAAATAATCTGATGCGGCCAGTGCAATTCCTTCAGTCAATCCTGTGTATTATGTATAAATTTCATACATAAATTTTCTTGCAAAAGATTCTAAATTTACAGTACAATTATTTCATAAACAAACTATGCAAATTGCACTTGACAATGACATCTTCTTCTTTAGCTTTTCCCATTCGTTACGGATCGCTATTTTCTATTTTCTTCTTCCACTCATTTCTGTTTTGCGTGTCGTTCTCATTCTGTTCCTTTTCTATTCTATTTCCCTTATTCTTTCATTCCTTACCGTATCTTTTCGTGTTTTCCCCAACATCTATCTCAGCATCCTCATCTCTGCCACATTCATTTACTTTTCTTTAAGTGCGTTCAATAAGCTCCAGGAAAACAAGCAATCAGAAGTAAAATTTGTTGAACGACTTTGCTAACCTAGCATTTTCTAAATTTGCTCGCAAGAAATCCAGGCGCCAAATTTCTCGCCTGTCTTGCTATGGAGTTTATAGCAATTGCATGTTAAAATGGCTTTCAAAGATTTGTGATGAATGTTCAAAACATTGTTAAATTTGAAAAATTTTCTTAGAGCTAAAAAAAATGTTTAAAATTAATTTCACCATCTGCAAATAACTGTACCTATCCATAAATTAATTTTGTATTCCAGACCAATAAAAGGGATATGAGAGATACACATATTTGACAACTGTACAACTTTCTCGACAACATTTGTGATTATCAGTTTGTCACATAGCTAGCAAATCTTTCAGTGTACTAACCAATAAGTCTCTTGCTTACGTAGCATTTGCTTGAACTGCTTACTTCATTGAACACACCTATTGATACTGACATCTGTCAATTTTAATTATATGAATATATTAGCAATTTCCAGAATTAGCATATCTGGATAATTTATGAAATTTAATATCTTTATAATTCTTTAACTTAATATCTATCGAATATGAAGTATAAAATACGATCAAATCGTATAGATAATAATATAGCCTTTAAGTTATAATAACGTTAAATGTCAATAAATGATATTTAACTGCGTTTTTTTCAAGAAAAACTGTTAAAATCTTCAAATGAGGGTACTTCCGGTCGACCATTTAAAACCAAAATCTTATCACTGGTTCTTCTGGATGTAAACTTGGGAATATGAAAAAAATATAATTTTCAGAATCGTGGTATTGAAGTTATGCGATCACACAGGCACTAGGCACATTCGATGTCTATAACTCGGCAAGCGGCAAGCAGAACTCTGGGCTTCTAATGCGCACAGCAAAAATGTTTAATAAACATTTGGTACCCAAACCTCTTTACTTTGCTTTTGTAATGAGTAAATTTGATTACGCTAGTCTAATTTAGCATCCTTTTTATGCCTATCGGTCAATTGATTTTGATCGTTTACATCGAAATTTTAAAAAAATATGTCATTTAAGTTAGATGGTGTGTATCCGGAAAGAGGAGTAATTAATGACAAGTAATTATACTTATTAGCTACTTTGGTCTTCATTTTATAGTAGTTAATATTACATTACCGGTTTATCGCTATTTTAAGTTAACAATGATGAAGTTGGCAATATACGTATTTTTTTTATTAATTTACTTATTATCCTCGTATATTTCCAATTATTAACCACAATAGTTACTTTACCATATTTATATATTTTTATAAATGCAGAAAAAAATGTATTTATGTTACTTCAATTTTTAGCGAAGTCCATTTTTTGAAAACAAAATCATTTCTATATCTACGTACGTCAAAGAATATTGAAAGAAAAATTATGGATAACGAACAACATTATTAAAACTACAAATCGCTTTCAGTTTAGATGGATTCATAAAAATAATTAAAAAAGAGTGAAGACCCCATTGTAATTTAAAAGGAAATGCACATATACCACTATTTAGTTTTCTTGTCATATATATTTTCCTAATCTGCTTGAACTTATACTCGATTTGCCCTGTACATATTATTTCACCTTATATATACATCTGTCACTCTGTTCAGATCTATATTCCGAAAACAAAATGTATCTTATTCCTTTTAAAAATAAACATACAAATGTAATCTAATCTGAAACATTTGCAGAAATTATATATGTAATAAACAATATATCTTTTGTTTTCGGAATGCATGTATACAGTGACAAATGTATAAAGCCACATATACACGTTGGTCGAGGTTAGGCGAAGGAAAGTCAACGCCGAATTTACACCAACGTGTGCAAAGGCTTTTTGTCTTAACTTCGCAGCGACTCAAGTAGTATGTAGGGTTCGGGAGGCAGACGCCTTGCAAGAGATGGGTTATGCAGAGTCTGAGCGAATAAAAATGATTCTGACCCTAGAACTCTAGAGATGAACGAATCAGAACTGAATGACATGGGTTATGCAGAGTCTGATTGAATCAAAATGATTCTGACCCTAGAGCTCTAGAGATGAACGAATCAGAACTCACTGATCAAGGCGGCGGAGGTCGCGCTGGGGGCAATCTGTGATACGTGTATTCTGGCATTGTATTAACGTGCTTGTTGGTATGAGATATGTAATATACTAACATATTAGTTAGGTTGTAAATTGAAAAGGGATTATATGAAAAAGGATGAAACTTTAAATGATAGATGGAAGATATATAATGTTACGCTCATGCGATGTGGAATTTGTTTCTATATCTTATTAATGTAAACTTTGAGATCACACCATCTCCTTCGTGACTGTTAGTATGTTGTGGAATTTTTTGTACCACTTAGGATAACGTAAACATTATTAATTAATATCATTTTATAAGACAAGTAATAATAAGTGTTAGTGTAATTTCTAATATTTGTATTGTGTACTGTTTGTGATTATTAAAGCGTTTGATTAGAGTATTTGGATTGTTTTCATAATAATATGTGTGAAAAGGAGGAGATATCATTCCCTTGCTGTTCTGATAAATGGAATGAATGTATATGGAAAAGAAGCTTTACTTAATTGAAGGTTAGATTATATAGAAATAAAACATATTACATATTTATAAGAACATATAAGTATAATCTTCACATTTTATTAAATATAGTATACAATAATAGTAAAACATACATAATACAATTTTAATATACTCGTACTTATAAGATTTTTATAATTACAAATACATACATTTGAATAACATATTTTAAAGTATTATAAGTAATATAAAAATAATGGTAATTATAAATGAGTGGTTACCTGATTTATAAATATTAAACTTTAATATGAGATATATACCATCACAAATAAATATATAAATAATATGTTTCGTTTACGAGTATTTTTGCTTTTTCACAATTCCAAATGGTTCAGAGCTAATATCGTTAAATTTTCTTTTAAGATAAACATTTTGATACGTTTTAGTTTGATCACAAGACAGTGCACGAAAATGTTTAGTGCGTATAATTTGATTTTCGTATTTCAGGACTATAGGTTCAGTATATTCAGTAATCATTTTTACTAAATTATCAAAATTAACTATATTTTCATTGCTTACATTAATTGTTATCCCTTTAATTTTGTATTCTGTTTTAATATTATTTTTATCGCCAGATACACACACTTGAAAAGCGTAATGTTTTGGACCTCCAGACGCAAAAGCGTTTATATAAGAACCCTTACCATATTTATCGAGTTCGTTCGTCATATCACCCAAAAAAATTCCGTGTTCTGGCATCCACTCGTTTGGTTTTTGTGTGTAAATTATACTATCTGTATCACAGTACAATGCACGAGTTACAAGTTTATCTAAATATTTGTAAAGGTATATACGTGCTAGTGCAGTTGTATAAGCTGCTATGAAAACATTTGTGGTAGGAGAAACTTGTCTATTATTGTCTTTCCATGTAATATACATAATTTCTTCATTAATAGGTATGGTTGACTGTACTTCATAATTTGGATTGCAGAAATATGTTATTAATTCCTCATATGCAGAAATAAATTTAGTGCGAGTTAAGTCATCTCTCATACCAAAGCGGCCCCATAAACTATTCAATTGCAATTTTGAAATAGATCTTAAACCAGGATTATTTTGTATTTTATTTTTATCTAGCAAAATTCCCTCTCTTTTAAAAAAATCTTGAATATATTTTTCTTTTAAATTTTCATTATTTAAACATTCAATAGGTCAGTCACTAGCTTCTTGTTTAATTTTTTTAAATTATTGACATAGTTTGCAAATAAACCACCAGTTTTTGAATTTGGATCATATTTTTCAGATTCAAATTTCCAAACTTCGTATATTTGAACAATTTTATATTGTTTAGAAACAGCTAAACGAACTTCATTAACGACCCATGTGGATGTTAATTCTCTATCGGTATCATAGTGTGTGCAGTCATTGACATTCATTTGCTCCGCGCAAGTATGACATAAAACAAACATACATTTTTTGTTTATTTTCATTGGTAATATGGGATGATATAATTCACGCGGTGGTAAAATTTACATTTAATTAATCCTTCAAAATTAAAAATATCTGGACAATCATCACCTAAATACATCGTTGGATGACCGACCGGGTAGGCTGAATATTTGTTAATGTATGGATATAAGCTACAAATATCAGAATAATATTTTTTTTCGTTTTTACTTTCATAAATTTTATAATGAGTTACCATTGTTTCAACTCTTCCTCCATAAAAACTGTCACGTGAATTTATGGGTTTTATAGACAATATTTTACGTGTATAAAAAACTGTTGTAAATTAATATTATTTTTACGATTTTTTTCGAATTGACAACCCCACATTTCTATTACTTCAAATCCTGCACTTTTTAATATTTCTATTTTTCTAATTGTTGATTCATATCGAAAAATCATTGTATCGTCTGCAGTATTTAATAATGAATTATTACGGTGGCATGGATAGCAAGTAGGACAACCATAAAACCAACAGCCTTGATATTCAAATATATTTTTTTTTATTTTCTATTTCTGTGTAACCGTCTACTTTAAAACCTAATATATTACGTTCATTATTATTAAAAGCGTGTTGTATTTTAATGTTTCGTTCTTTCTCCTCCCACAATAACCAAATAGTTGCTTCCAAAGAATATTTTTGTTTACATCTGTATCCAGATGGTGGCACAATAGCTATTTTATTTTCTTTCAAATATTTTTTTCTGTACGTATAAAAATTATTGTTTTTGCAACTCCCGCTGCCCCACCGGTAAGAGCACCCAGTGCAGGTAATCCAGCAAA
The DNA here is from genome assembly GCA_951394225.1 of Harpalus rufipes. Taxonomy (NCBI): domain Eukaryota; kingdom Metazoa; phylum Arthropoda; class Insecta; order Coleoptera; family Carabidae; genus Harpalus; species Harpalus rufipes. Next base: position 32,992,765 of record OX596276.1, read on the forward strand.
AAATTGGTATTAACGGAAGAATGCCACCAGTTTTGGATACTGAGATTACTCTGTCTTTATTTATAGTAGTTACAAATGATTTGTGATTATTAACTTCACGTTTAGCTGCTTTCAGTGCAGTTTTTATAATTCCTTGTGCCGTTAAATTATCCGTATGTTTGAGTGACTTTCCTTTGGATTTAATGGCTAACTTTGCAACCTTCTTCACTGTATTTAAAGTTGGTTTTTTACATGTACGTTTTTTAATTTTATTTATTACACCCATTTTCATTCCCATTCCTAATTCTCGTTTAACTTTCATGGTGTTGGCCATACTCCACGCCGCAGCTTTTTCCCGTCATGAAGAATCGGTAGCTAATACTCTTGACCAAGCTTTATTTTCTAGTACTTTATCGGCCTCGTGACGAGCAGTCAAATTATCTTTATTGTGAGAATATGCTATGTCGTGTTCTTTACAGGCTTTATCTAATTCGTTTATACCTATATATACAGGGTGTTAATAAAAAAAACTTTACACACTTTAGCAGGTGATAGTAGAGATGAAAACAAGAAAAAAAATCTAATACACTTAGGTCCAATACTCATTGGTTTTCGAGATATGGAATTTTTAAATTTTTATTTACACCTCTTATGAATGCGATATCGCGTTATCTGCGATAAACGAACAATCGCAGAATACATGTCAATCAACATTTTGTAACAAGTCTAACGGTGAAATTACTTATTGCTATTTAAGTTAGTCTTATTTTTGCAATGGTTCAATTTACATGTGCGGAGTACGCCGATATGCATTTATGTTATGGCGAAGCTCATCGAAATTCGCGAGAAGCTAGACGAATTTATCAGCAGAGATATCCTTTGAGGCATATTCCATCTCATCCAACTTTTCAAGAAATCGACCGTAGGTTAAGAGAAACAGATTGTTTTAAGCCGCCAAAACGAGACAGTGGCCGACTTCGTAGAGTACGTACGCCAAACACCGAAGGCATTATTTTGTAAGCTGTAGATAATGATCCTCATGTGAGTACCAGGCGAATAAGTAGAGCTGTCGGCGTCAATCATGTATCTGTTTGGCAGACCCTTAAAGAACAATTACTTCATCCGTATCACTTACAAAAGGTTCATCATCTACGGAGAGAGACGGACTACCGTCCGCGTATCCAATTTTCCCAATGGCTGGTACATGAATGTAACATAAATCCAAATTTTCTTGGAAACATTCTGTTTACAGACGAAGCCTGTTTTACTCGTGATGGAGTTTTCAATTTTCACAATATGCACGAATGGTCAGATGAAAATCCGCACGCAATTCATGTTAGAAATCATCAATTTGGATTTTCGATAAATGTTTGGGTTGCATGGTGGGTGATTGTTTAATTGGACCATTTCGTTTGCCGAATCGGTTGAATGGTCAATCCTACCTAAACTTTTTACGTGACAATTTGAACGATCTACTGGAGGATGTGCCATTAGATGTTATTATGAACATGTATTTTATGCAAGATGGAGCTCCAGCCCACTTTTCGCGTATAGTAAGAAACTATTTAAATGAACGGTTCGAAAACAGATGGATTGGCCGGGGAGGACCTGTCGCATGGCCACCAAGATCTCCTGATTTAACGCCCTTAGATTTTTTGTTTGGGGGTACTTAAAAGATCTTGTTTACGCCACTGAAGTGAACACAGAAGATGAACTTTGGCAGCGAATTGTAGACGCCTGCCAACAACTAAGGACTCTAGGTGTTTACGATCAAGTGCGTGAGTCTCTTCGACGACGGCTGCAACTTTGTTTACAAGAGCAAGGACGACAGTTTGAACATCTGCGATAACTTTAGAGTGCGCTAAATGCGTTGTTTGTTGTAGTTTTTTTGTAAAAGCTCTATCTCGAAAACCAATGAGTATTGGACCTAAGTGTATTAGAATTTTTTTTTTTGTTTTCATCTCTACTATCACCTGCTAAAGTGTGTAAAGTTTTTTTTATTAACACCCAGTATAAACGTTGCTGAAGTTTGGTACCGGGATAACAATATCGATACCCAGGTATATGTAATTCGATCGGAAGACGATTGATTAATGAATTAACCAATCCGTTACCTGCATATAAATAGCGAGATCTGGACATATTCTTGGCTTGTTATTAACTGACAGAATTCTTAATCATAATATGGTATTTATATATAATCCTATGACATTTTCATCGAACGGAAAAGAGATAACATTACCTATGCATCATATTATATATACAAAAAGTGTAAAGAAAAACTTATCAGTGTTCATCATGAAGTTGATTAAACAACCCGTATCAATAGATTCAAAATTTTGATAATATTACATCCGAAAATAATAAACCACAATCACCTAGACATGGTTATTTGTTACCAAATACGATAAGATAATAAGTGGTCCTTCAAATTGTGGAAAAACAAATTTAATGATAAGCTTAATTACGGATCCAAATGGTTTAAAATTTAAAAATATTTACTTGTACACAAAAACTCCGAACCAACCAAAATATCAATTACTTCAAAATATATTAGTACGCATTCTAGGCATAGGTTATTTTCCGTACCATAGTACTGAAAATATTACAGAACCCCGTAACGCGAAAGCGAATTCTCTTTTTATATTCGATGACGTCATCTGTGATAAGCAAAATACTATGCGTGAATATTTTAGTATAGGTCGTCACAGTCTAGTTGATTGTTTTTATTTAAGTCAGACATACACTCACATTCCAAAACATTTAATTCGAGACAATGCAAACTTACTTGTACCGCTTAAACAAGATGATATGAATTTACATCATATTTATACGGATGATGTTAATACAGATATGATTTTTTCTCAGTTTAAAGATATATGTTCATTATGTTGCAATAGAAACAAATGTACAAGTATGTTAATATCTAGTTCAAAGAAAATGAACTAAAAATATAAATCGAAAAAGAAAGCAAAAGTCAATAATAATGTTATTATTGATATTGAAAAAACAGCTGATAATATACGACGTAAATATAGAAGTATTATAAACCGAGAAAATAGTAGAAATGATTTTTATTCTAAACAATATAAACCCATTGTGTCTGTACCTCCTGTAATAGATATACCGAAGAAAGAGACCGGCAAAGTGACAAATGAAACAATCATACAAGAAACTAAAGGATTAATCGCAGATCAGATACATTTTGATACTTTACTTAAAACGGAGAGTGGAAGAAGTATAATTGAACATCATCTTAATACACATATTGGGCCGATAACACGAAAATATATTAAACAAAACTATTTCGGATTGGTCAAAACAAGATTATGGATAAACAGTATGGTGTAAGGCGTTGGTAATGACTTTAAAATTAGTGACTCACACTTGCTTATGACAAGTGATGATGACGTCATTATAAATAATAAACAATTTAAAATAACACCAGGTTTGGCTCAGTTACTCTTTCTTAATTCGCCTAATAAAAAAGAATAAACAGTGGAAGACTTGCAAAACTATAAAACAATTCTTCTCGATACAAACGCCCATAAGAAAAAATACTTACCAGTGGAACAGACTAGAAAGAATAATTCATACAAATACAGAAATATTATAAAATATATTGAATCTCAGCCAGTGACTGGAAAAGGTGGCTCAAATTTAATACAAGTTTCTAAAAATCCAATTGACTTAAAGTACTGGAACGATCCTAATAAATTAGTTTATTTACTTCATTCTTCACGTGCGATTGGTCATAGTGGCCTTGATTCAGAAATAGCATCAATAGAAGAAGAGTTAAGAGAAGAGGAAATCATTGTATAAAGTCAGTTTCACCATGTCAATCGACAAATTTGGACGTTACTTGGACCCATTTTATATTACTTCGGGTGGTAAACGTTCCACCCCTTCGTCTTATAAAGTTCAACATCAGTTTCCACTAACAAGCGAAGATTACGTAAATTTTACCAACAAACGATTAACTAATATCAATTTGCCTCGCAATATTCACGACACTGCATCCAAAAAATACGTAGACGAGAATATTAGTTCGTTTGCCAATAATACACAAAACGATCTACATCTTATACGAGACAGTGTAGCATTTCTCGTTAATATACTGAATCAAGATTTACAGCATATCCTACATAATATTAATCTCATCGAACAAACTCAAAAAAATACATTTACAGAAGAGATAACACGTATTAACGAGTCAATTAATAATTTGAATAACGACTTACAAAGTGTAAAGAATATCGCTACAGACGTATCTTTTCTCAAACATCAGATGAGTTTATTTACTCAACCAAAAGATACATAAATAATTATGAGTAATATAAAACGTATAATAACCAATGAACTACACAAGCCAGCACGTCGAAATTTTACTAGAGGCAAAGTCGTATTACAAGGTTTTGATGACCTATGGCAGGCAGATTTGGTGGATATGTCAACATATGCCAGTAAAAATAATAATATCAAGTTTATGCTTACTGTTATTGATACCTATTCAAAGTATGCGTGGGCGATTCCAGTCGCCACAAAATCAGCAACAGACGTATCTAAAGGTATGAAAATATTTTTTTCAAGTGGACGTGTACCAAGAAATCTACAAACCAATGATGGCAAGGAGTTTTTCAATAAGGATTTTAAAAAAATAATGTCAGATTATCAAATTAATCATTACTCTACATTTTCACACTTAAAAGCAAGCATAGTTGAACGCTGGAATTGAACATTAAAAGCCAAAATGTGGAGAGAATTTAGTTATAGAGGATCCTATAAGTGGATAGATATTCTCAATAATCTGGTTACAATACAAGTAATTAATTTTCAATTCCGATAAATATGTGATATACTGTAATAAATAAATTAGTAGATATAATTGAAGTTTGATTAATAAGTATAGAAACATCCTGTATAAATACATCTCTTCTTCCAAGATATGTTGAATTATACCTCATAAAAATTGTATATTATTAGGCTAAGATTATTGCGTTGACCCAACCAAGAACATTACAAAATTATTGGTACAAAATGGTATAAAATTCGATAAGTAAAATCTTTGGAATATCTGTCTTCAAATTGACTTCATAAGGTATATCTAAGAGTAAAAGTATAATTAAATAAATTTTATGTAGAATATGATATACAAACTGTTCATTTTAAATGGGCCACCATTGCTATATCAAGAACTATAAGAGCTACATATTTTACAAGACTAAAACAGAAAAAAAAAATTTTTAATCTGACCTAACTTTTTTATTTTAAAAAATGCAGGAATATATATTGTTCAAAAATTCTAATTTAATTTAATTCTGAATATAATGATATATTTTTACACCCCCACATAATATTTTTATTTTTTGAAGTAAAATGCATACAAATTTTATATTAATTTTTATTGTAATGTGACTATAATAAGAGAGCTCCGACCGAAATAGTAATTTACGTAACAAGACCTGAAAGTGATACTTTACTGGGTGAGCAAGGATATTTAACAGCCAAGCCACTTAAGTCGAAAATGAACGTTCACTTCTGCAAGATGTTACGGGTAATGTTGCCAAAATAATAAGAAATATGAATAGGTTGGGGTTGGGATAAATATTTATGTCATATTTGTTATATTTTCAAAGCGTGGTAGTTTCTCTTCCATTATCAATTGTTTGTCCCGAAAACGTATTTTTTCTGTTTTGGAATTAAAATGACTTATTCTAGCACGCTTATTGATGCTACAAGAAGCTTCAATCTCAAACGATTTTTGGTAACATTATATTTGGGATTGGTTTGACTGCACTATAGTATAAAACAAACTAATGTTACCAACCTACTATTCTGTCAAAATAATCCCTTATTGTCAAATATTTTTATAAAAAATAATGTAAATGAAAGCCGAAACAGAGAAGATAGTATAAAACAATCATTACAGAAGTCTATTCAAGCACTCGTTCGTCCGCACACTCGCTGCTACGCGCTTGTGTTCGAAATTTAAACTCGTGCTTGAATAGGTAGCATTCTGTAACTTATATTTTAATATCCTATTAAAGTTAGTATAATAACTAATTTTTTTCTTATTATTATTAATAATTAATGAGTTTCTTCTTCCAAATTTTGGGGGGTTCTGGCTGCCAAAACCCCTCTCTAAATACGCCCGTGCTTTCAAGTCATGTTGGATACAATATTTTTAGCGGTACTAGGAAAAAAAACCTATAGGTATTGTAACGTTCATTTATTTGGGTCGTGTAAAAATCAAAGAGTTCTTAATAATTGAATAAAATTATTAAACGCTAAATAATTAAGATAAAGATAATAAAAATAACTAATACTACGATTAAATAAATATGAATGCTAATTTAAGATTAAGATTATTATTAAATATTTAAACACTAAGATTATTCATTTAAACAATATTTATTTATACAGGGTGTTCCGCGACTCGACCGACAAACTTATACCATATATTCCGGGGGTCATTACGATCAAAAAATGTTATATGATCTATAGGTGAATTTCTCTTTGTTTCGGAGATATCGAAAGAATTAAAAAAAAATGATAATTGAGTTAGCCTTGACGAATTAACGTATGTTTGACAAATATCATTTTATTGACGTGTTTACTATTGTAGTTAATGCTTAATTAATTTTGTGCTGTCTTATTAATTTAAGCCATTATGCCGCATTGTACTAATGCAGAATATGCCGATATGGTTTTCGTGTATGGTTTTTGCAATGGAAGTGGTCGTGCTGCAGCTGTGGAGTACCCCAGGGGATACCCAGATCGCATTGTTCCTCACCACACAACATTTTCAAACGTTTTTGAACAGTTGCTGTAATTTTGTGTTAATTAATACATTAATGAATAAATTTTCTTTTATATTTTTTTTTTAATTTCTTCGATATTTCCGAAACAAAGAGGAATTCACCTATAGGTCATATAACATTTTTTGATCGTAATGACCCCCGGAATATATGGTATAAGTTTGTCGGTCGAGTCGCGGAACACCCTGTATAACTATATTTATTTATGTTCATCACTCGTATATAGTCTGGTGTCGTATTTCTAGAATGTTCTCCACTATTCTATACAATAATAACATTGAATACAAAGGATCAGATGACCGTAAGTTATTAAACTGGTTGAGACCTGTTTGTTTACTCCGCCGGTTGCTCGCGCCGATTACGGCATCGCATGTTTAGATGCTCGCTCAGCGCGGCGGCTATTTATGTTCAACCAGCGGCGTCGTTCACGTACTCACTAGTCGGGTGCACGCACGCTACAGTATGCAATATTTTATTTATTATGAAACAAGGAATAAATAAATAAACAACTGATCGCCATGGAAACATGAAAGTTACTTTTCGATCCTTTATTAGACAATTTTCCGAGCCAGCTCAATAAAGAAGGATTTTCCGGTCTAAAAAGTGATGAAAAACATTCCATTTTCTGAGCGATCGCGAAAAAAATCATTACTTATATGTTATTTGTACATAGAATTAGAATGCAATGAATAAGTGAATATTTTGTGTGTGTTGATATTTTATAAAAATAAGTATGACAAATTATCGATTGCGAATAAATATTAATTATTTTATAAATTTATTCGTAAAACGTAGAAAAAGTATTAGTGTTTACCTATAGAAAATGTAGTAATCTTTAGTTTTTATAATAACATAAACCGCGAAAAATAGTTATTTACGTAGTAAGGGCATAATTAAAAGATTATACCACGAGTGGTATAATTTTGATTATGCCCGTGGTCAGTGGCGGATTTATAAAATTATAATACAGGGACACGAAATTAGGAAAAATAAATTTTAATTATACATTGGCCCAGAAAATTATTCTTACATTTTACTTTTATCAGTAACATGTAAAATAAAAATCTGTTGTGGCCAGCACAATACCTCTCGCCACTTCCTTTTTGACAGATAAATGTCAGTGTCAGAAATCCGGAGACATTACTGAAGACTTTTTCTGGGAAGTACATATGTACATTATATTATTTCTTAATGTATTAATAGATAAATATTTAATATTATAGGTATATTACACATACCCTTCAGAAATACTGTTACTTCCAACAATGAATTGGAAACATCTCGAAATATTGGAAGAGTGGGACAAAATTTCTTCATAGAATGAATTTAAATTTAAAATATAAAAATAAAATCTAAATATATGGAATAGATGTAAGTAGAATTTTGTTGTAGAGTGTAGGTATACAAGAAATGTTAAATACATTAGCGCGCGAGCAGTCATGTGACTTGACAAGCAGATATGTGGCCCATGTCAGATTTTCAAATTCCATGTGGTTTATTTTCCTCGACAAGTAAATTCCACACTCCTGGTGACAAATTAATTACGTGAATTTAGAAAATCTTGAAATTTTTAATGAAAAATTCTGACATTTGACATCTATGTACATAATTACTAATTATCATTCTGAAACGGGCCCCCACATCTGCTTGTTAAGGCCAACAATGTAACATGACTGTTCGTGCCCTATACTTATGTAACCAAAAAAAGGAAGTGGCGAGAGGTATTGTGCTGGCCACAACAGATTTTTTTTACTGCTGTTTTAATTAATATTTCATTAAAAATATGGTTATCAAAAATACATTCAAAATTAGTTGTATAAGATATTATTCTTAATAATTAAATTAAATAGTATTTTTAACGAAAATAATTGTGTAGCAATAGGTAATATGCCGTGTTGATATATTTATTATATTATAAGTTTCCGACACAAAATTTCCGACAACTAATTTTCCAACAACAAAGTTTCCGACAAACACATTTTGCGACAAACAATTATTCCGACAGGAAGTTTGTAGAAAATTTAATATTAATGTTTATAACATCAATCGCGAATAAGTAACCACATGCACGCACGCACACACACATACACACACAGGACCTATGAATTTTTCTTTAATAACGGAACATATTTAAAATGACCTCATACCAGGGCAACTTTTGTCTAATTAATCAGATTCGTATCTTTTATAGATCTCGGGATCCCCACTTGAACAACACGAGAGGAATTTACGGGATAATGCTACAAATAAATTTCGAAAGCACAGGTTAAAAACTACGGGTGGAATTTTAGTGGTGACCAAATTAACGTACTTTAGCAGTATTTATAGTAAAAGTTGATACATATTTTTTTGAAATATCCTGAAATTACTTAAATACGAATTATTAATTTCGTAATATAATTATTGTACATTTATTTTAATATAATTTTTATACTAGTAAACATATAATACTTCTTTAATTTACATTAACATTGTTGAGAGGTGTGCCAACTTCACTAATGGTGAGCAAGTAATTAATGGAAAAAAATATGTTAATTATTAAATCCCTTCTGTGTATATTTACACATTTTATGTTAAATTTTTAACACATCATAACTTTTACGAATGACTAAAAAAAGTTTTACTTACTATTAATAATAACACATGCATAAGGACGTCACTTTGAATGCAGGAAATAGCACAGGGAATGATGCAAATATAAAACACATTTAGAACTGAAAACTACTAATGACAATTTCATTTGTTTTACGAGAAAAAAACGAAACAATATACACAATTTACAGCATATTTCTGAGTGTCGTGGGACTACAGTGAGGTTCTTCACTATTTATTTTACCGATCAAATAACAAACAAAACATCACTAACTTAATAATCTGAAATATGTGTATTTTATTTTGCACTTTTCTTGAAAATAAAATGAAATTGTAATTGATTTTAGTGTAATCTCATAATATGGTGTTTTTAATTTTCAACAGGTTGAAATTTACAATTTTCCTTTAATATTAATAAGTACCTACAGCAAAACAAAAACAAAATTAAAATTGTATTTTCCATATAATAGATATCAAGTAGACACCCGGTATAAACTACATATTGCTATTTTTACAATTACTGTCTGATAGTGCAACAACTTACCTGTTTTTCTCTAAACATGAGTATAATAACAAAAAGATTGAGAAAAAATCCAAAAAATCCTATACAGAAGAGAACAATTGCTGCTCCAACGTATCCTAGAGGACTCATCAAGAGTTCACCCTCCCCTTTCTCGGCTACATTGTCCTTCACGGTAACTGTTGCGTTCACTTCCACTGTCTGTAATATCACTGCCGACATTTGTCCTACTTTATTACCACACTCTTTTTTCTTATGGCAACAAAGCCGATGTAAATTTGCGGTTTCACTGCTTCTAATGTAATTAATTTAGATTTGGTTTGTTTTATGAATATTTGGTTGTCAATGACTATTCATATTATGAGTGTATTGTCTTTGTTATTCATTAATTTTTCATGTGAGACTGAAATTGTTTATGAATTTATATTCAGTCATTGATTTACTAAATTATGAAATTATTCGTGTGCATAATTCTACTATTTTTGTGTATTACTGTTTATGTACCTACTTTAAATATTACCAGAAAATAATCAAACTAGCAAGTAATTTATTCTAGTGTTACTAAATACATTATATAAATATTAATAGTTATAAATAATACACAAAATTAAATAAATAATATAAAATGTAAATATAATTTACAATTGAAAACGTTACAAATCATTAACAATTTTTTTATTTTATGTGAAACTTCTGTTGCTCAGCTGATAAAGATATCATATATCACTTAGTATCACTTGAATCAAAGAAATTCGAGTAAAGGATACCAAAATATATGTCGCAGTCGCATGTGAACTTCTACGGAAGACTGATACAAATTCTCGCGGCGAAGCTTTATAAATCTCAAAGCACGTGCTGACTCTATTGCACAAGCGCAATAACTGTGAATACTGTTAGAAGATTTGCAAAAGCTCTTTTTAATTAAAAGCGTTTGTTATCAGATGTTACATGACTCGTTGAATATCAGTTTAATCTTTATCCGTTTTTCGAATAATTTAAAAACTAGTTTCACAATGTTACATAAAAAACTAATGAATTCTTTAGAAACTTGTCGGCTACTAATTAATTATTCTGTAAATACAAAATTTTATTCATTAACTGTATTCATTATCCAGATAACTACCCTGTTGCTATGAATCTCTGTACATATTGATTCTAAATTCATGTGTGTTTTCTATAAAGTTTGATTTTTTCGTTTTATTTTTTCATACTTTTTCCCCTTGTGTTTGTCATTTTAATTGCCTTTTGAATGCCACTTTATCTTAATTTTTCCCTGTCCACTTAAAAGTTTAATTCTGTAGTATAAAACCAAGTTTTATCAACTTTCGTATTACACATCTCGAAAACTATAATATACAAGATTTTTGTTTTTACAACTAACGTTCATATTTTGGTTTGTACTACACTTTTCTAATTTCTTTTGAATACTACATGTCATCGTTGTTTTATTTGTGTAATGGTGATAACAGATCACATAATCATCCTAAAGTGGTAACCAAATATTGACTTCTTATCCTTTTCTTAAATTATTTGACAGTAAAACAATGTTTTTATTTTTTATCTTTCATAAATACTATAATTCCACCAAACTACAGACGGGTGTTAAAAAAGGTAAAAAAAATGAAAGTACATACATTTTAATTTGCTGATTCTCAATCAAAAAGTTTTTTTTTTAAATTCAGAAAATTATTTCTTATTTTTCATTTATTTATTTTTTTTAGTGCGCTAATCACGTAACAGACGTTGAATAGGAAATAAATTCGTAGTTATTTTCTATTAAACGTCTGTTACGTGATTAGATAATTCATTATTTTTAATAAAAAAATTATGTTGGCAGTAAAAAAGAATTAAATGAAAAATAAGATAATTTTCCGAATTTTAAATAAAATATTTTTGATCGAGAATCAGCACCCTCAAATTTTACCCTTTATCAAACACACACAAACTAACCTAACGTCTAACATACATGCCCTGGGCCCTGTTCTCAAAAAATATGTTTTGTAATCCAAGGGGCCTCTTTCTCAAAAAATACGGGAATAGTATTACTAGTCCCTACACTTTTACAAGTTTACTTGTTCTGAAATATACAAATATATTATTAGTTGGGAACTACTATTGACTAGTGTATTTGATAAAAATTACTAGTACATATTTTGTGTTGTTCGTCAGACTAGTAATTTAGCAGAGAAAAGCTATGTGTCAAAAGCCTTGTAAATTATTAATAATAATTTTACTAGTATTATTTTATAGTTTGTGTGTGTGTGTGTGTGTGTGTGTTTTTTTTTCTTTCATAAGTAATTCAATGGTACTTTGTTAATGTTTATTTAGTTTCATGTAGTGTTTGTCATTGTTTAGTGTTAATATATTTAAAAATAATAATATAATAACTTGGTCAAATGACTGTCCAGTGATGACCAGTGGCGGCTTGTCAGGATAGGCAGGTGAGGCAGTGCCTCACCGGAAAAGAAATAAAGCTGTAAATAATGTAAAGTAGTATGTAAATTAAAATTTAACTTATTCCGCTAATGCTTGTCATTATAAATATCAAAAGAATTTAAGCCACCACCATAACTTATATGTAATGCAGTTCACCTAATTTACACCCTATAAAGTGCTTCTCGAAATGATAGTATACTGCTTAATGTTTTTGATCCAGTTAGTAATTCCGATAAGAAATACGTGTGCTAGAGAAAGAGCTGGTTTTGCGGCATGCCTAAATGAGAAATGCAATGAGTGCGTAAAGGATAAAAGATAGCCACTTTAATTTGCACGCAATCCTACAGAGGCCGTTACCATACGTTCAAGACATCTATCATCTATTTCATTTTGCATTAATTGTATATTCTATAATATTCTTGCAAATAAGACTGAAGATTGAAGAATAATTAATACTAATATTATTTACTGCATTGTGAATTCAAATTCAACAATAAACAAACAACTTGCATTGCAGTAAGTATTTAATTCTTTTATTTTTTTCGTTGTTTTTATGTTTTACGTACGTAGTGTTTTTGTATTTTAAATTTTAGTTAAAACAAATAAAATGGCTTCAACTTTGACTGGAACTTCTGATACTGATAATATAAGGCATTCCGATGACATTATTAACTTCTTAATTCATAAAAATTCATTTAGTAAATTATCGTACGAAGATAAACTATATGAAGCAAAATATTTATACCGCTATTGATAGTGAAAGAAAAATTGAAATTCAAAATTTAAATTTGAAAGTGGAAGAAAATAGGGAAATTCTGAAAAGATTAATTGATATTTCAATTTTTTTATGTACACAAGAATTACCATTTAGAGGTCATAATGAAACCGAAGAATCTTGTAATAAAGGTCATTTTAAAGAATTAGTTTTACTAATGAGTAAACGAGATGATAAATTAAAAATATTTTTCAAGAAAGATATCAATAATAAATCGGTATTTTGTGGTACCTCCAAAACTATTCAAAATGATTTAATAGATTGGATTCATTTTGTTATAAATAAAAAAATAGACTACGAAATTATTAAATCCCCTTTTATTTCTTGGCAAGTAGACGAAACTACCGATATTAGTTGTAAATCAGAATTATCAGTAATTTTACGTTATGTAAATGTAAATTCCGGTAATGTGAATGTAGTAGAAAGATTCATAGGATTTTTTGACGTAAGCGCCGGACGCTCTTTCCTAAAATGTTTTGTGATCAGGCAATTTATTTTTGTACATGAAAGGGGAAAAATACGCATTTACACATCCCTTGAAAAATGTAACTTTCAATTATAAGGCATTTAACCTTGAATGAAAAAAAATATATTTTTCCTGGACACCTTGCCTCACCAAAATTTTAGTGCACGAGCCGCCACTGATGATGACTTATTTAAAACAAGAGTAAATTATACCGATACAAAAACCTCCTATGAGTTTAACGAGAGATTTAGACTCACTGCAAATAAATTGGAAACATAAATTAATTTATTGGGATCTATTCTTCAGCGAGATACGAACAGAAACCATGCATTATCCGTAAATAAACAATTTCAAATTGCTCTGCATTGGCTTGGAACAGGCGTTCAGGTTCACGCTGTTGGAGATATCCACGGTGTTTGCAAGGCGAGTGTATGCAGAATTGCATATACTGTGGTAAATGGTGTTCTAGACTTTATGTTTCCACAATTTGTGCAATGGCCAACAAATATACTTAGCATTGTTGAACAATATTTTAAACTTGGAGGATTTCCAATGGTTTGTGGCTGTAGACACGGAACTTTAATTAAAATAAATGCCCACAAAAAAAATTAGGAACAATTTGTAGACCGACACGGAAACCATTCTATAAATTGTATGGACCAGATTTGAAATTTTACTATTCCTATGCCAATTGGCCAGGACAAACACATGACGCGAGGGTATTAAGGAGGAGTGGTTTTTTAATAGAATGTAAGGAGGTTGGAAGTTTATACCAAATGGGATTATTATTGGTCGTCAATTGGCGTGAATTTTTGATTTTTGCCCCTAATATACTTTATTAAGAAAATATAGAGTACGTATCTTTAACTCGAATAACAAAAAATAGGCACGTTCCTAGTGCCCGGTAAAAATGGGGCCCGGATTCACTGCCAATAAAAAAATGACATTTTTTTGTGCTTGTATTACATGTTATGATAGGTAATGTTTGATTATATAAGACACAGACTATCTTGCAATAAAAAACGAGATTAATTGAATGCAACAAAGCAATTAATAAAATATTGATGTAGCATAAAAGTGAGTGTAATTTAAAACAAATCAATGCAACATAGGAATATTTTATTTTCAAAAAAATAATATTTCATTATAAGAAATGAACTGATTATTGCAAAAACAATGTATGATTAAACAAATAAAATAATTTTGTTCTGAAGCCCATTAATAACCTTATACTAAAAGGCATAATTCATTATTTATATAAATTATATTTTCGGTTGACGAAAATATGTTTTTAAAAACTTTATTTAAAGTATACAAGAATTATACAATACTACTCGAACTTAGCTAGTCGCAACAGGAATACCTTAATTCTAACATTACATCTCTTTTATATAAAGATTATCAGGTTAAACGTGCCTTTTGGTGAAAAACATGTTGTTCACCCAAAGTTATTAGGTCTGCAAAAATAAGATGATGAAATAGTTTCTATTGTTGTGAAATAAGGGCGAGGCCACTACATAATTCCTCCCTCCTCAAGAATGGAAGTTACATTGTTGGAACTTTTATGATATACTTTTAATTCTACATCTTTTGGTTTCTTAAATTTTCTTTTAAGACAATCTTTATATTTACAAATTAATAATATAAGTATGATTATAATAATTATTACATAAATTAGAATATAATGATGGTTATGTGGATTAACATTATTATATGGGGATTCTAATTGAATACTGCTCTCTAGTTTGTGTTTAATTGATGAAATATTTTTTATTTCTTCTTTAATGTGTGAAATTTGGGTTTTTGTAGTATTTAAATGAATTTCTATTAGATCTCCAAAATTATTTTTTATTGCAATCTGATTAATAGTTTTACAATTATTAGTATAATATATGCCTTTTAATTCTTTTATTTTTAGTTCATTGTTGCAATAGAATTTAACTTGATTCTTATGAGGAAAGAATAAATACTTTGTATCTGAGTTTTGTATATCGATGATAGAGTTTATTAAGGAAATTTTATGATATTCACAGAATTGGAAATCTTTGTAACATATAACATTTTCTAGGCATTTTTCGTATTCGTTACTTTGAGAGAGGCAGTAATATTCTCTATTACTAATTTTAATACACTTATCTACAGTCTTAATTCTACAATTATTTTTTGTATAAAGACCAGTTGGAATATTTATAGTTTCATATGTGTCGTGTATATGTGTGGGTATTGGAGTGGCTTGTAGGAGTTCTTCCTTAAGGACCATTGATGGGATTTCAATGAGGATGATTAAATTATCATTCTTTATAGAGCAATAAGTTTTTAGTAGGTTGCTATTTTGAATATTGTTAGCGAGGATTGTTTTTACGAAAGTATTTTCTATTTTATTGATCTCTTGTAATAGTTCTTTATGATTTATTATTCCGAAGTATAAAATGTTCAATTGGCAGAAAGTTATTGTTTCTTCTAATAATATTAATGAAAAATATAGTTCTTGGCCCGTTTGAATTAGTTCGTTTATTAAATTTTGAGTTTTTATGATATCCATGTCATCTAATATTTTTCCGATTGTTTTGTCTAGGATGTTTAATTTTTTATTTAAAATTATGTTGTTTTCATTTATTGATTTGATTTTGTCGTTAAATTGTGCAGTTATGTTATTATTTATTTTTACCATTGAATTTACTTGATTTGTTAATTTAATTTCATTGTTATTAATGTTATCTATTATTTGATCGTATCGTTCTTTGTCTGCTGAGTCTAAGTTTCCTGTGATACTTTTTATGATTGAACCGAGACCGTTAATTAAACCGCGTTTAGGTCTTTTATTATTTAGGAGTTCCATCTTTTCGTTTAGGTGTAGCATAATGTTAGTTAATATATTTTTATGGTTTGTTATACTGTCTGTAAATCTATAATTTTGTAATTTTTTGTGTAATAAGTTGACATTGTCTTCTAAAATATGGTATTGTTGTAGGATGTTAGTTAAGGAGATTTGAAATGATATGATTTGGGTGTTTACCTGTATATAGGCTGTTCCTAGATCGAGTACATTTAACCCGGTGTTGGTATCATCTTGAATAATTTGGGAAATTCCGAACGGAATTAATCTGTAACAATTCGGGGCGTTTTTAAATTTGATATTTAATGTTTTTTATTTTTATTATCTACTATTTGTTCTCTTTCTGGTAGTATAGTTTTAACATCCAATATTTTGAATTTTGGTTTTTCTATTTTCCCAGAGTTCCTTTTATTTATTTTTACATAAGCTTGTTCAGGGATTTCGTATTGTGCATTAGGGTGTTCGGAGTATTTTATCTTTTTGTTTTCTATATTGTTTTTTACTTGTTCGTTGACTTGTTTTAGGATCTCAGTATGCTTTTGCAAATATTCGTCAATTTGTATTTCTTCTGGTTTTAAGTTTTGCTCTGAAATTGGCCCAAATACGATTTCTAAGGTGTTCTTTTAGTAATAGAATGAATGCTGTTATTGTAAGCTATTAAAGCATAGTTTAGTCTTTCCTTGAGTGATAAAGTTTTTATTATCGGGTTTTGATTTATTATTCTCATGTGCTCTACAAGTGAAGAATGGAATCTTTCAACTATTCCATTGCTTTTAGGATTGTCTATAGAAATATAGTGTATGTTTATTTTTCTTAATTTTAAATAATTTTGAATTATTTTATTATTAAACTCTAGACCGTTATCTGACACTATTTCTTTTGGTATTATGTAATGTGTAAAGTATTTTATTAATTTATTTAATATTGTGATTGCGTTTTTATCCTTTATTGTATATGCGATAGCGAATTTTGAAAATGAGTCTACTATTGTTAATATTTTATTTTGTTCTAATGATAGAATGTCTATATGAATTTTTTCGAAAGGTTTATCTGCCGTGGGTGTTCTGATGGTTGGGATTTGAATGGGGTTTCTTTCATATTTTGTAACGAGGCAGGTTTCACATCTGTTTATAAAATTTTGAATATCTTTTTGCATGTTAGGCCAATAATATGTTTGTTTTAGTTTATTATATGTTTCTGTTATACCTCTGTGGTTCGTTTTTCCTTCGTGGTAGTTTCTGATAGTAATTTGTTGTTCCTCTTTGTTTTCGACATCTGTGTCCATAGTTTTGCATGATACTAGTTTGTAACTGTTTGAGTCAAAATAGGTTTGTAAGACAGAGTTGAAATTTGGTTTAAAATGGTCCGGTATAAGGCAGTAATATGTTATATCTGGCCGAAGATATTTTTTTATAAAATTTAAAATAGTTCTGTTGCTTTCAATTTTATTCAGATATAGGTATAAGCGTTGTATTTTATTATTGAAAAGTTTGCTAATTTTGACATCATTCTTAGTTTTTGTTTCTTTAACGACTATTTGGTTAATGCAAGTATTTATTGGAGTATCTAAATACGTAAGGCCGTTTATAGGATTTTCGTCATCGGAGTGTGCTGTGTTAGTGTCACTGTCGCTACCTGTTTCTACGATAACTGAGTCTGTGTCTGAGTTTAGATTGAGTTCCACATTTTTGGGGCTCTCATATATATAAATTTTTATATTAGAATTTTGGAAAATTTCTTTTATTAAGTTTTCTATTTTATTTCAGTTTTGTTTATCTAATCCTGAACATATTTTTGGCATGTCTAATTCATTTATTTCGTTTTGTATACAATAGTCTAGTAATTTTTCTAGACATTTTTATGTCTCTAAATATTGGTTTATCAAAATGATTTTCTTTTGTGATTAAGTGACATATAAGTTTAGGATCTTTTTGTATCATTATTTTATTGTCAATATTATAATAGTTTTCGCAGGGATATTTTTCTTTAACTTGTCGTGCAAAGCCTTTACTCATTTTCATGTCTTTTGAGACACAGTGAACGAGTGTATTATTCGATTCGAAAATGTTTGAATTTTTATATTCGACTTTGAATTCGGGTTTGATGCGGGACAATGCGTCTGCTACGAAATTTTGACATCCTTTTTTATATTCTACAGTATAATTAAATTATTCTAATTTCAAGCACCAACGTATTAATTTTGAGTTCGGTTCTTTTAAAGAATTTAGCCAAACTAGTGGTCTATGGTCAGTTATAATTTTAAATTCATGTCCTAATAAATATGGACGGAATTGCTTTGTAGCCCAGATTATTGCTAAGAGTTCTTTTTCTATGGTGGAGTAATTTATTTCGTGATCATTTAATGAGCTAGAAATATATGCGATAGGAAGATCTTTATTATTGTTTTCACTTTTTTGTGATAATACGGCTCCAATGGCATAGTTGCTCGCGTCAGTAGTTAGTATGAAAGATTTTGAAAAATCTGGATATTGTAAAATTGGATTATTAGATAAAAGTGTTTTGCATTTTTCGAAACATTTTTTGTATTCTGTATTATTTATATCAATTTTTTGTCCTTTCTTTAAACATGAAGTTAGTGGTTTTGTGATTTTTGAAAAATTGTTTATGAAACGTATGTAATATCCTAGTAAACCAAGAAAAGATTTAATTTCTTTAGCTGTTTTGGGTATGGGAAATTTTTTAATAGCTTGGATTTTATCGGGATTTGGTTGTATTCCATCTGTTGTAATTATGTGACCTAAGTATGCAACTTCTTTTCGTAGAAATTCGCTTTTATCAAGCTGTATTTTCAAATTTGCTTCCTGTAATTTTTGAAAAACTTTTTCAATATTGCTTAAATGTTCCTGAAGGGATGTGCCTAATATAATTATATCATCTAAGTAAACGAAGCATATTTTATTTATTAAGTCTTTAAGAACAAAGTTCATTAATCTTTGAAAGGTTGATGGAGCATTTTTTAGACCAAAGGGCATTCTTTTGAATTTGTAATGTCCTGAGTTTGTTGAGAAGGCTGTTTTCGGAATATCAGTTGGGTCTACTTCAATTTGATGAAAACCAGATGTTAAATCAATTGTTGTGAAGTAATTAGATTTTCCTAGTTTGTCCAAAATATCTGTAATGTCAGGTATAGGAAATTTATCATTTATTGTTTTTTCGTTTAGTTTTCGATAGTCTATGACCATTCTATATTTTTTCTTACCGGAGGCATCCATTTTTTTTGGTACGATCCAAATTGGTGCTGACCAAGGGGAATAAGAATTTTGAATAATATCGTCTTTTAGCATTTTGTCTACTTGTTCTTGTACTTCTTGTTTATAAATTTCAGGATATTTATATTGCTTTGCGTGTATTGGTATGTTATCGGTTGTTTTTATTTGGTGTTTAATCCTATTAGTAAATGATAGTTTCTCATTTTCCTGTAGTATTAAGGATTTATATTTATTTATTACCTTATATAATCCTTGTCTTTCTCCAGTATTTAAATGTTCGTCGCGAATTTTTTGATTTTTTATTTCCATATTAAAATTTTCATTTTTTTCGGAATTTAAATATTGAAGTTTAAATTTATATTTGTTTAGGAATGTGATTTCTTCTTTTTTAAAATCAAATTTAGTATTTAATAATTTTATTCCCGGTAAGCCAAGTAATATGTCAAAATCTTTATGAAAATTAAAAATATAACTTTTTATATTATTATTTTTATATTTGAAGAATGTAAATTCTTCTCCGGATGATTTACCGTTACATGTGTGTACTGTGAATGGTTCAGGAAATTTAGTAAGATTTGATTTGACTAATTTTGGGTTGATGTAATTTTGAGTAGAACCGGTATCTAGTAAAATTTTGAAATTTGAAATTTTTATGAAAGGTAGTTTGCTGAAGTTATTGGTTAAGGATTCGATTCTGGTGGGTCGTTGTCTAAATCTAAAAAAGTAGTTTCGTCATTTGATTCGCTTTCATGTTCAACTTCTTCGGTGTTTATGTTTTCTGTTTGTAAATTTTCTAAGTCTTGATTAAATAGTTGCTCTTGTCTCGGAGTATAATTTCTTTTAGGGAGTTGTGAATATGAAATACTCATGTTAGTGGGTCTTTTTTGTGCTTGAGCGTTACGTAAGTTAGCGCTTGGTGCAAATGATTGTTGATTCTGAGGATTTTGTGGGAATTTATGCATAGGAGACTGATGCTTATTTGAGTTAAAATTAATTTGATTTCTGGGTGGAGGTGGTTTTTGGAGTGTTGGGGTGTTTTGATTGTGTATATATTGTAAATCATTTGTAATAAGATCTAATATTTCTGTTAATTTTTGTGGGTTTCTGGATGATAATTGTGAACGAAACGGGTCTTTACAATTGTTAATGAAACATTGTGTAAAATACCTTATAGCATTATCCACTAATGTTTTACTAACATTACCTTCATATTTACATTCAATTTTGGCTTTATAGATTAAAAATAGTTCATTGAATTTTGAAAAGTATTCCAAGATACTTTCTTTAGTATGTTTGTATTGTGATATTTCATACATTATGGTATATTCTGATCGTGTGTCAGAGTAATTTTGCATTAGATGGTCTTTTAACTATTTCCATGTATTAATGGCTGTAAGGCTTAGGCTTTGTGCAGCTTTGCCTTTTATTTTATTTTTTAATGTGAGAATTACGAGTTTTCTCGTGATTTCAGACGGATTTGTCTGTCTTATTAATGCTGTTATGTCATCGACTGTATTTATGAAGTTCGGCAATGATTTGACGTCGCCGTCAAAACATGGGACTAGTTCTAGTAGTCTTATTATTTCATTATTTATATTAGTGAAAATATTTGTTGCTACGGCCGCTACAGGTGGGGTAGCCATGTTAATGTTGAGATTGTTAGATCTCTTAATAATTCTTCCAGAGTAAAGGTTTAAAAGTACTTACAGTAGGAGTACAAGTTCTTTAATCATGGATAGTTGTTTGCTGTCGTTGTTTCCACTCGATGTTCCCTGGACGTGGGTATGGCAGCTGGTTGAGTTGACTCGGCTCGATGTGCCCTCGATGCTCGAAGTCGGGTGTGGTTTTACTTCTACGGTTCTTCGTTCGGAAGCTGGAGAAGGACTCCTTGATGCTGGTGCTGATGTGTGTACGAAGTAGCTGGATCGTTGTCGGACAGAGGTTTCGTTGATTGACTTGTCGACACGTAGGTTATTTGTATAGCACTTTTAACGATTGAAATCGACGTCTTTTGAACACTAACGAATTGAACCTTTATGGTTTTCGGCTCAAAAGGCTTTAGCTATCCTACCAAGACTGCGCCAATTATATTTTCGGTTGACGAAAATATGTTTTTAAAAACTTTATTTAAAGTATACAAGAATTATACAATACTACTCGAACTTAGCTAGTCGCAACAGGAATACCTTAATTCTAACATTACATCTCTTTTATATAAAGATTATCAGGTTAAACGTGCCTTTTGGTGAAAAACATGTTGTTCACCCAAAGTTATTAGGTCTGCAAAAATAAGATGATGAAATAGTTTCTATTGTTGTGAAATAAGGGCGAGGCCACTACATAATTTATATAATAATAATAATGATAATAATAATAATAATAATATATCATCACGGCATATTTCCCATTGCTGGGTGTGCCAATCTGCTTTGATCGCAGATTTCGGTAATGATGATGACATATTTGTACCGTGCGGGCGTTGAGTGCGTAGCAGCCTAGCCACCTCTAAGAAAGGCCGCGGCCATAGATATGGCAACGCAGCATCGTGTGACGTCACCCGGCTTACTTGTTCATGACTTGGATTACATTGAAATAGAATTTGAAGAACGTTACGTAACATTTTTGTTAATAAATTTTCTTTATTATGTGTAATTATTATACGAATGTACATAAATAAATATATATATATATAGGAGTATACATTCTTTGGCATTAATAGAACATAAATTCAATTATGGTTAAACAAAAACCAACAAAAAAGATATATAGTACATATTATTAATAATAAATAATAATAATGTATTAACAATAACAAACAAATATAAAAAACAAACACAGCAGTTATTGCAAGATATTCAGTTTTCTCTTAGAATTATTATTGTTATAAGAAACATTCTCAGATTTCATTCTTGAATAATTATTTAAAATGATGTTCGATATTGAATTAATAATAAAAATTTGTAAATTACTTTGTCCACAATGACAATTATCATTTATTATTATTCTGTAAATATGATTTGCAACGATTGAAGTTTCGCTTAAGAGGCATAAAATTCGTTTTTGATTATTAGATAAAAGAAATTGATTTTCAAATTGTTTTGTAATAAATATTTGCATGATACCAATCACATGTTTCGCTACAAGAATTACAATATTTGACGGAACAGACAAGCCACTTCTACTTAATAAAACAAAATATTGATCTTCGCAATTTTCTTTTGATATAAGTGTATTAATACAATCCGAACAAGATATTTTTTTTGATATTTTGAAACTTACGTAACCACATATGTAATGAAATGCTGACTCATCCAGAAGATTATTTTGTAATTCTAAAAAGTCGTAATTTAAAACATCATAGAAATGTTCAGGAATGCTTTCATTATTGGTCATATCGTCATTTACCGTCTAATATCTTGGTACAAAACTGTATATTTCCGTACTTAGCAGAGTGAATATCAAGAACACTTTTGACACGAATTTTTCTTTCCGACTCTAGAATTTGAGTAACTGTAATGCTATAATTTCCACCAGTCAATTGCCGGTAACAGCCAAAGCGATTTTCAATATTATCAGTCTGAAATTTGCCTGTTAAGACATATTTAGGTTTTATTATTTGAATAGAGTATTTAATAATTTCAATTAGCACAAAAGTGCTGTGGTATAGAGCATTATAAGTATCTGCAGTTAAAGAACCATTTAAGTTGTTCTCATTAAATTTTTGCCATTCTTTTAACCATTGTAAGAAATTTTCAAGAAATTTTATTCGGGAATCATCCACATTGTAAAATGGTTTAGCGAAATCATTTCTTTTTAAAACACCAGTTAATTGTCTTTTAATATTGACTATTGTCCACCATGTTATTATTTTCTCCAAAAATGGGCCAGGCCCACCCTGCAAAAACTCTGGCCCATCCATTGGCCCACCCGTTTAAAAGTCAAATGAGAGAAAACAGTTCACGCACATTATTTGAACTGCATTTCTCATTCCAAAACAATAATGTCATTTATGGTAAAGAAACAGTAATATTATTTTATTCACAATCATTATAGTTATATGTCGATTCCTAACCTTTTAGAGGTTGGGAAATACGTCATTCCTAACTGCAATGACAATCTCTTGGGTGGGAAATAATATATTTCACTTCCACCCCGCGGGTTGGAAATGTTTATGTAGGGGTTGCCTAGCAAAATTGTCATACATCCGTATAATAAAGGATGTTTTTACTTTAATTTATGAGTAAGTACATATTAAATTATATGTATAAGTATTATTTTTATTTTTTAAGCACAGTTTTACAGAAACGGGTTCATTTATTTATCGAATTTCAAAATGCCAAAAAGAAAGTGTGTTTATAAAGAAGACGAATATAAAAAAGAAATGGGAAAGGCATTTGACCTTGAATGAAAAAAAAATTTCGCCTGCGGCGCTTATTTTTCTAGATAACCTCGCCTCACCAAAGTTTTGATACACAAGCCGCAATTGGTTTTACAATCCTTTAAAAAATGTCCCGGTTTTGCAATTTATAAATCTGGTCACCCTAAGTACAAAACTTTTCTTAATGGACCACCGCTGGCCCACCCTACAAAAATATCCTGGCTACGTCCCTGCTGATACTATAATTTTGTTATGAATTATGTCCCAGATAAATATAACTGAGAACATATCTCGCCTATTTTTAAGCGTATTGACTTGAAATAATTTGGTTTGAATATCGTATGAGATCATATATGGGAATGAGAAGAATCTTTTATAATACAAATATCGTAGAAATCTCTTTTGTACTTTCTCTAACATATCTGTATCTACAAATGAAGTAGGATTCCAAACAACACAGCAGTATTCTAGTAATGATCTGACTAATGAATTATATAAAGTAATTATTGTTTCCACACTAAAATATCTACTTTGTCTGAAAATAAAATTTAATTTACCATATGCCTTTTCTGTGATATATACATAGTACTTTTGAAACTTAAAATTGTTTTCAAATCTAACTCCGAGATCTAATGTGTCCTCCACTTTGTTCAACATAGTATTATTTATATGATAATTATAACTAATCGATATTTTCTTTCTAGTGAAGGTCATTGATTTGCATTTATTAGTATTTAGTAGTAATCTGTTTTATTGCACCACGCAACCACACTATTTATATCTAATTGAAGATTTTCACAGTCATGTACTGATGATATTTCTGCAAATTTTTTTAGATCATCAGCATATAGCAAACATTTAGAATTTTTTATTACTTGTGTGACATCGTTAATAAAAAGTATAAATAATAATGGGCCTAATAGTGAGCCTTGTGGTACACCAGAGAGTGGCACAAATTCATTAGATGCAACATTATTATACTCGACATGAAGTCTACGATTACTTAAGTACGTATTGAGAAATATCTGTAAGTTATTATAAATATTATATAATCTTAATTTTTCAATTAATATTGTATGATTAACTTTGTCAAAAGCTTTTTGTAAGTCGGTGAATCAAACTGATTTTTATTGTGTACGGCAGTAGCGATTTCATTAGAAAAAGTACATAAATTAGTAACTGTAGACCTATGTTTCACAAAACCATGTTGTTCTTCTACAATCACTCTTTGTGTATGAGTAGTTAATATATTGTACAATATTTTTTCAAAGACTTTTGCTACAACCGGTAATATTGTTATAGGTCTGTAGTTTTCTATATTCCTAGGATTTCCTGTTTTAAATATGGGGCATACCCGACCTAATTTTAATTTAGTGGGAAAACGGTTTTCCTTTAATGCAGCGTTAAAAATTATACTCAGTGGCTTACTTATAATTTCTGCACAGCCTTTAATTATGAAACCAGGAATGAGATCTGGTCCAGTAGCAGCTCGCGAATTAATTGATTTTATTGCATTTAATACTTCGGTTTCTGTGATTTTCTCTATCTTAAGACAATCTAAATCGTATTGAGTATCTGGAATGTCATCACTAAATGATTGAATATTGTCATTACAATAAACTGATTCAAAATATTCAGCAAAAGAATTAGCTACTTCCTTATTATCATTTAGTGATTTATCTTTGAAAATGAACGCAGTTTCTAATGGATTATTTTTTCTTTTTTTATTAACATGCAACTAAAATAATTTGGGATTATCTCTTAGCATTTCATTTATCATATGTGTCTCGTGAGCTTCTTTAATAAGTATTTTTATTTATAGATTAATATAGATGGCTGTACTATTAACTACTACTATTTATTTATTACATTTGAAATTGTTCATTTGAAATTAAGTAAATAATAATAAACACGTTTTATGAATAATATTTTATTCAATTTAATAATAAAATATTTTCTTTTCTTAATAGGACTATTTAATATAATAATACAGAGTAACAAAAAAGATAAGTTAAACAGAATCACATTCTTCATCTTTAAGATGTTCTAACGCTCATAATCTTGAATCCTTAAATGTAGCTGGCAATAAATTCTATATCATTCCTTTATCTAAAATTATTTTCACACTTCTTATATTGTTTTCTGCTCTTCGTGGCTGTAACACATTTATAAATTCTACCATAAATTCATCATCAGCTAGTGTAGGATAAATAATAAGAAATAAACTTTATTGACTTGATTCACAAAGCTTATAATAGAAAAGGCCTTTATTACCAGAGAAAAAACAAAAATTGACAATTCAAACAAAAACCTGTCAAATCCTACTTCAACACTTCAACTCTGTCTATAATACAGTTCTCCAATGTCCATATCCCAATTCAGTGGATGACGCTCACATCAGCGCCAATTTTAAACAGACAAAATTACAAAATGGCAATATTCCGCTGCTGTTGATATTTTATAAAAATATTACAAGGTATCATAATGCCATCGAAACATTGTGTATTCTAGCCAGTAGATATGAAATAAAAAGTATTATCTACCTGCTTTCCAAATCGGATGAAGATGATACTTGATATACAATCTTTATGATTTTTTTTTCACACCCCCGTTCGCATATACTTATTAACTATTACTTAATAGGTATATTCCCGCACGGGAGGCGCCATATTAATATATATATATATATATATATATAAAATAATTTGTTATAATGCATACTAGGTATTTATAATAATTTCAAGGCGGCACGCGGGTTTATATAGGAGATTTTTAAGATTACATAAAAATGTAGGGCGGGTCACACAATCTTTATGAATTTTTCCACACATCCCTATGGTTGGCGCCATACGAAATATATATTAAATAATTTGCTATAATGCATATTATTTATTTATAATAATTTCAAGGAGGCACGCGGACTTATATAGGAGATATCTAAAAATATATATACATTTATAAATTCTGCCATATCTTCAGCGTCAGTTAATATTGGATAAATGATAAGAAATAAAAAAATCTGTTCTGGCCAGCACAATACCTCTCGCTACTTCCTTTTTTTGTTACATAAGTATATGGCACGAACAGTCATGTTACATTGTTGGCCTTAACAAGCAGATGTGGGGGCCCGTTTCAGAATGATAATTAGTAATTATGTACATAGATGTCAAATGTCAGAATTTTTCATTAAAAATTTCAAGATTTTCTAAATTCACGTAGTTAATTTGTCACCAGGAGTGTGGAATTTACGTGTCGAGGAAAATAAACTACATGGAATTTGAAAATCTGACATGGGCCCCATATCTGCTTGTCAAATCACATGACTGCTCGCGCGCTAATGTATTTAACATTTCTTGTATACCTACACTCTACACCAAAAATTCTACTTACATCTATTCCATATATTTAGATTATTTTAAATTTAAATTCATTCTATGAAGAAATTTTGTCCTACTCTTCCAATATTTCGAGATGTTTCCAATTCATTGTCGGAAGTAACAGTATTTCTGAAGGGTATGTGTAATATACCTATAATATTAAATATTTAACTATTAATACATTAAGAAATAATATAATGTATGTACTTCCCAGAAAAAGTCTTCAGTAATGTTTCCGGATTTCTGCAACTGATATTTATCTGTCAGTTACAAACAATTTAAATTTTCAACTATTTTCCATGGCATTCTTTCGGCTGTAAAATTTATTACAACAGATTATTTTATATATTATATTTCTTTTATCTCTAAATCTATAGAATATATAATAAAATATTTAAATGTACCAGACAGAGAATTTAATTTTCTTTAGTATTACCAAGAAAAAAATTCAAAAACTAATATTTAGAAGATTTTTTTTCAAGTGTGTGTGTGTGTGTGTGTGTGTGTGTGTGTGTGTGTGTGTGTGTGTGTGTGTGTGTGTGTGTGTGTGTGTGTGTGTGTGTGTGCGTGCGTGCGTGCGTGCGTGCGTGCGTGCGTGCGTGCGTGCGTGCGTGCGTGCGTGCGTGCGTGCGTGCGTGTGTGTGTGTGTGTGTGTGTGTGTGCGTGCGTGCGTGCGTGCGTGCGTGCGTGCGTGCGTGCGTGCGTGCGTGCGTACGTGCGTGCGTGCGTGCGTGCGTGCGTGCGTGCGTGCGTGTGTGTGTGTGTGCGTGCGTGCGTGCGTGCGTGCGTGCGTGCGTGCGTGCGTGCGTGCGTGCGTGCGTGCGTGCGTGCGTGTGTGTGTGTGTGTGTGTGTGTGTGTGTGTGTGTGTGTGTGTGTGTGTGTGTGTGTGTGTGTGTGTGTGTGTGTGTGTGTGATGTTGGAAGGACGATTACTCAAAAACCATAAGACTCTATATTTGTTTAACTACGTATTTCCCAATCGGACATTCATGCAAAGATCTGAAAAGGTTTTGGTAACATTTGGACAACCGGAAGTAGAAGATCCTTGAAAAAAAAACTTCTAAATATAATTTTTTGAATTTTTTTCTTGGTAATACTAAAGAAAATTAAATTCTCTCTCTGATACATTTAAATATTTTATTATATATTCTATAGATTTAGAGATAAAAGAAATATAATATATAAAATAATCTGTTGTAATAAATTTTACAGCCGAAAGAATGCCATGGAAAATTTAAATTTAAATTGTTTGTAATTGACAGATAAATGTCAGTGTCAGAAATCCGGAGACATTACTGAAGACTTTTTCTGGGAAGTATATACATACATTATATTATTTCTCAATGTATTAATAGATAAATATTTAATATTATAGGTATATTACACATACCCTTCAGTAATACTGTTATTTCCGACAATGAATTGGAAACATCTCGAAATATTGGAAGAGTGGGACAAAATTTCTTCATAGAATGAATTTAAATTCATTCATTTATTTTCTAAATTTAAATATAAATTTTACAATAAGTACAAATAATGAATAAATACAAAAATGCATCTGTTTACAAAATTGAAAAATTATAATTATTGTGGACCCCACTAAATGTTTAAATCGTAGAAATGGGCTATAGTAGGTCGAGGAGAAATTAAATAAACGAAGAAAGAAATTGTGAAAAATTCATGGACCTCGCTGGGAGGTCCATGAATTTTTCACAATTTCTTTCTTCGTTTATTTAATTTCTCCTCGACCTACTATAGCCCATTTCTACGATTTAAATTGAAAAATGTTTATTGTTTGCGTAAAAAGAGAGAAAAATATTCTTAATTAAAATAAACATATAGGAAAGGTTAAACAAAAAAGTAAACTTATTTCTATAAGTTCGTAATTATTTACTTAATAATACATACATAAGTATTTAAATATGCAATATATCACTGTCAAGAAATAGTATAGTCTAAATATTGTAACGTGTGCCACTGACTGAAGAGTATTCGGGCGCCGCTACTGGTGGAATATTCCCGAGCGTCTCGTGTTGATTACACCGATTACCTAAATCTATTGTGCTCGGTATTGACATTGACAAAATAACATAATATTAATATTTAACTAATTGTGACTCAATAAAAAAAAAATTAAGTGTATGAATGATCCTTTATCCTTACAAAAAACATCAAACTTCTACAAAAATTAACTTAGATTATTAATTGAAAATGCTATTGAATACATTTAAGTATCATCTCTGCTAAATTGTCCAAATCGAGATAAAATTTCCGTTTTATAACAAAAAAATCTGATGTGGCCAGCACAATACCTTCCGTCAATCCTGTGTATTATGTACAAAATCCATACATAAATTTTCTTACTAAAGATTCTAAATTTTTGGTATTATGTGATTCCCTTTCTCGGCAACTGAATTCCATACTCCTGATAACAAAATAATAATAATAAGAAATTATGATATTTTGAATGAAAAATTATAACACTTGTCAGTTATGGACATAATTAATTGCTGTCATTTTGACACGGGTCCCATATCTGCTTACCAAAGTCAGCAAAGTGATGTCACTACACGCGCCCTATACATAAATTTTCTTGCAAAAGATCCTATATTCCCAGTAAAGTTATTTCATAAACAAACTATGCAAATTGCACTAGACACTGACATCTTCTTCTTTAGTTTTTCCCATTCGTTAGGGGGTCGCTATTTTTTATTTTCTTCTCCATTCATTTTTGTTTTCCGTGTCGTCCTCATTCAGTTCCTTTTCTCTCAAGTCTTCTGCAATACAGTCTTTTCATCTTATATTTGGTCTTCCTGTTGTTTCACCTTCTATTAATATATTCATCTCTCCTCATAACATGTTCAAACCAATGTAATCGTCTCTCTTAAATCTAGAAACTTCTAACACTAGAGTTACTTCCCTTTTTCTTTCATTGATTTACATTTTATTGATACTGACATCTGTCAATTTGAATTACCTGAATATATTAGCAGTTTCCATGGTTAAGTTAGCATAGCTGGCTGAATAATGAAATTTATATCAAATTTATTATCTTTATTCTTCTTTAACTCATATCTGTTGAATAACAAATATAAAATGCAATCAAATCGTATAGATAATAATATATTCTTTAAGTTATAATAACATTTAACTGAGTTTGCCAAGAAAAACTATTAAAATATTCAAATGAGGGTACTTCCGGTTGACCAATTATAACCAAAATCTAAACAGATCTGCATATGGTTGTAAAGAAGAGGAATACGCAAGAATTGTAATTTTTGGAATTCTAGTATTGGAGATATCGTGTCCGAAACGGCGGGGATACACACACACATACACACACACACACATACACACACACACACACGCACACACGAACACACACACACACACATACAGACATCATCGTAAAAATAGTAAAATTGAATTGTAAAGACCCTAAAACGTGCTTATTCAATGAAAACTAACCACCGAATTTTTTGACCAAAGACAATACCTTCCTTACCTAGAGGTGACGGAAGGTAAAAACTATGTATCTTACTGGAATGTATATTGTTTATTCATTTATAAATACATATTATATTTATTTAA
The DNA here is from genome assembly GCA_951394225.1 of Harpalus rufipes. Lineage (NCBI taxonomy): Eukaryota > Metazoa > Arthropoda > Insecta > Coleoptera > Carabidae > Harpalus > Harpalus rufipes. The sequence continues at coordinate 33,023,763 of OX596276.1, forward strand.
TGAAAGAAGTTATCTATTGATGTTAAATAGTGTTATTTTTCATACCAGTTAGTGGATACTTACTTCTGGCAATAAATGTAATCAATAATTATATGATTAATTTCAACAAATTTGTACCATTGTACTTAATGATGAAAACCAACAGAAACACAACCGTAAATGATTTTTTCAACAGATTCAAAAAATAGGAATAAAAGTAGTTAAATTTCCGGTCAAAAACTCATCAAACCCGAGTTAAAAATTCTACATTTTTTGGCTAAAAATGTGAGGTTAAATATTGGTCAATATTCCATTTTCCGTTAAAGATAGAGTGTTAATTCTTTCAAAAACTAACGCTGGAGGGTCGATTTAATATATTAATATTTTAAGTGTCAAAAAAGGCTCTAGGGATTCAGGAATATAGGGTCGAAATTTTAGAAAAAAAAATGCAGTAAAAACACGAAATTCGTGTTCTATAGGGGTTTATAATATAAATGAACTCATTTACAAATCCTAAAACCGTTTGGACCAAGTTTTATTTTAATATTTCTATGACGCTCATTGCGAATTTTTCGCAATCCTTACAGAAACTGTCTACTACACTGTCCAGACAGAGCCGCAAAAAAAAAATAGTGCACTATCGAACAGCATAATAAGGTATATTCTTTAATGGCAACGCAATGTATTAACTTCAAAATCTGAGAATGACGCGCGCCATCCTTTCTGAAATTGTGAACTAGTTTCAGAATGTTGTATAATTAAACCGCTAGATGGACATTAGGCGACGTTGCATTTTAATTATGAGAAGAGGGGAAAATAATAATTTCAATTTTGTAACGCGCGACCAGCGCATGCAATATTATGAACGATATACAAGTAGGTACTACAGTTCTTTTCATACATGTATAAACGCATGACAAATAATAATATTACTTTAATAAAAGAAATACAATTTTATATTTAAAATTGGGATGGAGAACAAAAATTTTATATAAATTTTACATATGTAATTTTGTAAAAATTGAAGTAATATATATTTTAACCATAATTAAGAATTTATATAAAAATTGATTATAGGGAATGAAATAAATTATTATGTTGGTGCATACGTGATAATTGTTTAAAAATTAAAATAGCTTACCTTTATTATTTACTTTGAATATTTCAGATGCCACATAACAAATTTTTTATAAACATCCTGCTGTAAAACAACTGAAGCTCAATCAAACCAATCTAGTGATTTAGTGAAAACTTTTATTAAAACCATGACGGTAGGAATAGAGCATAGAGTTATGAATATATATATATACAGGGTGTCCCTTAACTTGGTGCACAAACTTTAAGGGCATATAATACTGATCAAAATAAGTAAAAAAAGCTCAGTCAAAATGTGTCCGATCTTTAATAGTTTCCCAGATATAACGCAGTGAAAAATGAGTTTTTACGAGATTTACCTTTGCTATCTCGAAAACTATAAGAATTACGATTTTGATTAATTGAGACTTTTTGTTTACCTTTGAGAGGTAATCTTAGATGGCCTTTTGTTATTTTATAAAAATCAAAAGTGAAATGTTGTGGCGACCTTGGTCAATATTTAATTTTCATATAACTACGTAACTATAAGAAATTGAGAAAAATGTTTCATATAAAATTTTATTGTTTTTTATAGTCTTTTTACTGACATAGACAAAATTTTATTCGATCGCTATCTTTGTCAGTTTTTCTTAGATTTTTCGCTTTTCTCGGAAACAGTTGAAGATCATTCCTATGTTGATGAAGCTTTTTTATTCATTTTTGTCAGTACTATATGCCCTTAAAGTTTTTGCTCGAAGTTAAGGGACACCCTGTATATATATATATATATATATATATATATATATATATATATATATATATATATATATATATATATATATATATATAGTTTGTTACTCTTGTACCCTAAGTGTGTTGAGTTTTTTCCCAAATTATTAATTTTCCACAAAGTTTTTCCATGCTAACTTGAAGAAAAGGCAAACGCACTGGTGGAACGACGAAATCAGGAGAGAAATAAAACACAAAAAGCAAAAATGAAAAGAATATATAAAAGACATGAATATGAACCAACCTAACTATGAAAAATACAAACAACAACGTAAGAAAGTAAAAGAACTGATTCATATATATATATATATATATATATATATATATATATATATATATATATATATATATATATATATATATATAATAACGGGCGTCCGTACATTTGGCAACATGTTTTAAGTTATACGAATATTTGAAGGTTATATTTTCGTACCTCTTGTAATTTTAACTGCATTATTTGTTGCAGAGTGAGTTAAAATTCTGTTAGAGTGACTTAAAAAAAAATCTCTAGCAAATAAACAGTTACTTATAATTGTTGCTATGGAGTTAATAATGACGGTTTAAAACGTTAAAATTGAATAAAATTATTTATAAATTCTTATTATTGTTTCAACCTCTACATAGGTAAAAATTACACTTATGTGTATCTGTGTTCCGGGTTTCTACAATTTTTTGTTTGATGGGAAATACAATGGTAAAATTTTGATGATAAGTTTATCCTTACTAATTATAGATGTTTAGAATTTAAAAGTGCAAGCAATGATCCTAAATTTATTGATATAAAATAATCCTGTCACGAACTAGACGTAAATTGAAATTTCCATCTTCAAGCTGTTTCCAAAATGCCATTATAAATTAAGCAAATAACTGCATTATTTTGTATAGTTCGAGTTGGACCAATTTGTACTTTAATTCTTACATTGATTTTATTATTATTAAAAATAATAAATGAACTTTCTACAAATTATAAAGTGTTTTATTAGTGCAAATAAATTTTTATTTTAACTTACACCCCATAATTAATATTAATATTTATTTGGGTCTGTCTGATTGTTTAATTTCTCTTGGTACTCTGTTAACAGGTTGAATACCTATGAATATTTTAATGTACCACTATTTTGTGACAGGAACGTATTGTAACAATAAAATTGTGGTCATTGGATATGCTTTTTAATTCTATGCATCTTTTATATTTACAATTTTATTCTAAAATTAAGAGGGAAGAACTTATTGTCAAATAAATGGTCATTCAACAAAAAATACTGGTCGAAATTAAATAAAGTCTAGGTCGGTTTAAACTAGTGGTTTTATCCACCTTGATTTAAACCGAACACCCTTTCGAACATGTATATTTTTCATTTTTACAATTAATCATATTTGATTAAAAATCGGCAAAATAGATACTAGTTCATTTCTGATATATTTCACTATTTTTTGGAACATATTATACATTACGTATATAACAAATAAAATATGAAATCGAAACCCTTTTCTATTTGAACGCGAAAAGTCACGAAAATATTCAATGTATAGTATTAAATTCTACATTTTCAGTTAATTCCATAGTATAACATTCAAATTTAAAAATGTTCATTAAATGTAAATGTAATTTACATCGCCTTAAGTAAACATACTTTTGCAAAAAACTTATCCAATAAATACTCTCCATATTATTACTTTTTCCTGGCTTAAGATTATTTTTTATTACTAATTATAATTATGACTGAATAAGAACCGATAATAATGGAAGAAACTTTCAGAACTCGTTTTTACAATAAAAAAGCTTTATTAGATAAAGTTCTGTAATATTTATTTTCTACATCAGTGTCGCCTTCTTCAGAATTTTTACTTATTTTTTTTATTCTGAAGAAGGCAACACACTGGTTTCGAGATGTTGATTCAATAAAAATATTACAGAACTAGTACCCAATACAAACATTGTAAAAACTTATGTTTATTTTAGGACATTGACTTTAATCAGAATAATCAGGATGATTCCGTGAAAGATCTCGATTATCAGCCAAGTCCCCCAGATGTTAGTATACAATTATAATATTACAGAACTATACCCAATTAAGACATTGTAAAAACCTATAATGTTTATTTAAAAACGTTGACTTTAGTCAGAATAATCAGAATGATTCCATGAAAGATCCCAGTTATCAACCAAGTCTGTTTGATGTTAGTGTTCGACTTACAATATTACAGAACCATACCCAATAAAACCATTGTAAAAACCTATAACGTTTATTTTAGGACGTTGACTTTATTCATAATGATCAGGATGATTCCGTGAAAGATCCCGATTATCAACCAATAAGTCCCTCTGATATTAGTATTCAACGTACAATATTAACAATTTATTTTAATAAATATACAGATGTCCGTTTTTCGATACGCACTATTGGGATCTCGAGAACCGTAAGAGATACGAAGTCGGTTAAATTAGGGAAAAGTTGCCTCATAACCATCTTAGATGTGTTTTTGTTTTTCCATTAAAATGCACAGGTACCTAGATAGAAGCGAAAATGTAAATTTTGCCAATTTCGTTTTTGGCTTATAACTTTTTTGTGCGAATTTATACAAGTTTCTAATTTGCACTTTTTTATGAAGAATTCACAACCGTCTTCAAAATTTTCATAGCTCGTACAGTTTTCGAGAAATTTATACTAACTTTCAATTTTCATGCAGAGCACAAAGTTGTATTTATTACTGTTGAATAGAGATTTTTTTTCTGTTTCAAATGGTATAAAACATATGTACATTAACATGAAAATTAACTGAGAAATTAATAAATTATTGATTTTGAAGAATCTTAAGTTTGACAGGAGTTCAATTGTTACAAATTTTATGTGAAAATGCAGTAATTTTTAAATGAAGATATGTGGGACGTGTTAGAAATTTGTTGTCCGCTTACAATTTGATGTATATAGTTATTCGTTATTTTTACATATAAAATATCTTAGTTTTATTCCTTGGTAACTAATTTTAGATTAAAATCGTTTTGAAATTGGTACTCAATTTATTCTTATAAACCTTTTTGTATAAATGTATTCCTGTAAACTGTAAACCAATCTCAAATATTTTTTTAAATTGATTCAAATTTCTCATTACCGAGGAGATATGAAAAACCTTGTATAATTACAATAATTATTGCTAGTAGTTTTTTTTTCTTAATAGCTTATATGCTTTTAAAACTATTGAGAACCTAAACTATGATGATTTGAATTTGTTGAGCATAAGATTACCGACCATTTTATTAATCAGGATGCTCCCGAACTGAAAATAAGAGTTTAGGACCTCAAAACAAGAAAATTTTCCTTTAATTTTCTTGTTTCTTGATCGGAGTATTTATAAATAAAAACAGAAATCGATTTTTTAAACTTAAAAATAAACAATGTCTTCATTAATTCCTGTGTAAAAAGTCCGTATCATTTAAACAAAGCTTTTGGAAGTATTTTGTTTTGAGGTTCTAAATTAATATTTTAAATTGGGCTACTTCGGAAGCACCCTGTACAATCATTTATGTTAATTTTGATAATTGGTAAACGGTAATTATTTAATCGTAAGACATTTAGCAGCACGAATAAATCAAGGTAGCCCTGATTCGAGACCAAATAATTAAGTGAAATCATAAGTACGTGAAGTATCTGTGGCAACATTGCTGGACGCTTTAATATCTATTAATTATATAGAGATGTATATAGCGGACGCTGTATAAGCGACAAAATGAAATATATTTGTATATTTCGGACGCTCTAATGATACCTATGTAGAAGGACGCTTCAATGATGATTAAATTGAAATTTATTTTATTAAAAGCTATTAGTAATAAAAATATCAATTATTATAAGTTAATTCTGGAATATACTTGTACGAACATCTATTAAAATACTTTATACAACATTTAAAATAATCGGACGCTCGACAACCGGTTTTCGGAAAGACGCTCGGATGATAGTAAGATGTAAATATATATATATATATATATATATATATATATATATATATATATATATATATATATATATATATATATATATATATGAATCAGTTCTTTTACTTTCTTACGTTGTTGTTTGTATTTTTCATAGTTAGGTTGGTTCATATTCATGTCTTTTATATATTCTTTTCATTTTTGCTTTTTGTGTTTTATTTCTCTCCTGATTTCGTCGTTCCACCAGTGCGTTTGCCTTTTCTTCGATGAGGGTTTGATTATCCCGCAGGTTTCTTTGGCGGATTCCTGTACTATGATTTTAAATGTTTGCCATAAGGTTTCGACATCGGTGTTTTCGTAAGGGCCTAGATCTGAGATTTTTTCTTGTACTTTTTGTTGGTAGATTTCTCTTGTTCCTTCATTCTTTAGTTTGTACGTTTTTATTCTTATTTTCACTTTTCGTGTTCTTGTGGAATTTTTGTTCTTTATGTATTCTTATTTTTGCTTCTAAGAGATAGTGGTCTCTTCCTATTTCGTACCCTCTTTTAACTCTTACATCCTTAATTTTTCGTTTGTTTTTGCGATTGACTAAAATATAGTCTATTATTGACTTCTCTTTTCTAGATAATTTATTTATAAATTGTGTCAATTTGTATCAGTGAAGATATGTCTTCTCCGGTATCACCCTAAGTGATCTAGATCAAGGGCTAGAAACGTAGAAAAATTAATATTAAAAAATAGAAAAAAGAGAATGCACACAAAAAACCGATTAATTTTTCAGCGTTTCTTTGTACAAATTTATGTTAGTAGAACACAAACTAGGTGTCGAAATTGGAACGTTACGGCAAAACAACCGTAGAGCGCGCGTTCACACCTTGCGTTTTTCTATCGTACGATAAAATACCGCTCGTCTATTCACGACATAAAAGTTGCAGTGCGCGGCTAGCGGCCTAGCCCAACGTCAAAGGGTTCGTGTACGTATGTTTCATTTACGATTATAATTTGGCAACAGTGTTATAACATTTCATCGTAGTTCCACTGTCTACTTGTAGGAGGCAGGTGCAGTTAACATCAAATAGAGTGCCTACAATGAGAGTGATGACATACGATTGTGGCCGCCATATTTGTTCCAATTTAACATGAATAGTATACAAGCATGACACGAATATATTATCTTACGAACATATTCCTTGAAATTAATATATCTTTTATTTATAAATTTAAAGCATACACATATTTGAAAATTTAAAAAATATATAGACCAATGAAATGCATGTAAAATCATTATATTTAAATAAAAAGAAAACTTACCGTCAGAAGAGACTTCATGCATAAGATGAAATATTTCATTTCAAATCATTTGCATACAAAATTAGTATTAAATTTAAATAGAAGAGCACTAATAAACAAAATAAACCAATAAATTTTACATGAACAAATATTTAATTTATTGTATCAAAAATGAGTTCATCGAGGTAATATAAGTATATTGAAATATAGGAAAAATGGTTTTTACTGTAAATATATTTACAAAAAGGTTACAGTAACAAAAAAAAAACTCAAATTACAAAGTGGAAGACATTAATGATTTACTGGCATGTAATATTTTCTTACGTTCTAGTTTTTTGCTTGCAATTTTCAGCCTAAATAAAACAAATCGTTTTATTATTTTTTGTTTTAAATTATGGCAATTTAATATAAAATCAACTTCTGATATTTCATTTAATTTCTCAATAAAAAATTCCCTCAATCAAATTTTCTTAAAACAAATGAAACAGTAGCTAACAATGGCAGGTTTCATATGAACCATTCAATGAAAACTTATATACAGGTAGGATGCAAAATTATCTACTTAATGAATGAAAATATTCATCGGGTACCAGTTGCATGGAAAATGAAAGGATGCCATATAAGTAAATTACTGGTTCCTTGTATGGGTGCCATAAAGATAGTGAGATTTATATATATATATAGATAAATATTTATCGTCTAATGTTATGGTTCGTAAAAATGGCATATTACCAGTTAGTATAAAGTATATTTTATACTCACTGGTGTTACTAAAGTTATTTTGGGATACCAGTCGATATAAAGTGCAAAAGTTGAGAAAGTAATTAAAACTTCATTTACTAGTTAAAAGTAATTAGTAATATAATTGCTTCTTTTTCTGGCAATAATTATTTTTTAAAGTAAATGAATTACATTTCGTTTAAAGTAGATTATTTTCAGTGCCGGTTTTACAAATTTGTAGGCCTAAGGCGGGAGGAAATTAGTGGCCAGGGGGGGGGGGAGGGTAGAGTATATGCTATATATATATATTCAAGGTCAAATGCCTTATGATTGAAAGTTATATTTTTCTCAATGGATGTGAAGCTGCATGTTTTTCCCCTTTCATGTAGGTACAAAAATAAATTTCCAGATCACAGAACATTTTTATGCAGCGTTGAATGTATTCACGGTTTATTGTTATATACGTATTATGTGTTCTGAAAGATTTTTTAATAATTTATCATGTACCTTTAATAATTTTTATAAATTTAGAATTATTGTATTTAAGTCAAAATAAGATTAAACGTTAAAGGTCGATCGGCCGTCACTGGTGCTGAGGGATTGTGTGGAGTAGCTTGTGCATATTGCGCTATGCGACGACGCTACGTACTACTCCTACTGCCACAAGACTACACAGTGCTGCCACATGTACTTAGGTACAATATATACCTAAAATACAAAACAATTATTCTTTGCGGAAAATAGTATTTTTTGTTTTGCTTTTTTATTTTCCTTAGTAATTGCATAATAATTTCTTATGTATAAAAAAATTATAATTTGTATGAGGCCGAATTTTTATGAGGCCGGTAAAAATCGGAGGCCTGAGGCGGCCGCCTCACCCGCCTTATGGCAAAACCGGCCCTGATTATTTTAATTGTATTGAATTACTTTTTAAAGTAATTTACTCAGCTCTTTTAGAGATATAGCCAAATCTAAATTCATCATTTTTCAATTTAGTGCAAATAAAAATAATTATGGTGCATGTAAGCTCGTAAGGAGAGCAATTATTGATATTTTTACCTTCCGTCACCGTTAGGTAAGGAAGGTATTGTCTTTGGTCAAAAAATTCAATCATGAGTTTTTAGTGAATAAGCATGTTTTAGGGTCCCTATAATACGATTTTACTATTTTTACGATGATGATGATGTGTGTGTGTGTGTGTGTGTGTTTCCAAAAATTATAATTTTTTCGTATTCCTCAAGTTTACATCCAGAAGAATAACTGATTAGATCTTGGTTATAATTGGTGAACCGGAAGTAGTCTCATTTGAAGATTTAACAGTTAAATTTGATTTATTGACATTTAACGTTATAACTTAAAGAATATATTATTCTCTATACGATTTGATTGCATTTTATACTTCATATTCAATAGATAGAGTTAAAGAATTTTAAAGAAATTAAATTTTATAAATCAGCCAGCTATGCTAAACATGGAAACTACTAATATATTCATATAATTCAAATTGACAGATGTCAGTATCAATAAAAAGTAAATTAATGTGGCAGAGATGAGGATGTTGAAGTAGATGTTGCGGAAGACATGAAAAGATAGGTAAGGAAATAACTCTAGTGTTACAAGTTTCTAGAAAGATACAAGCGAGATGATTACACTGGTTTGAAAATGTCAAGAGGAGAAATGAAGAATATATTGGATGAAGAATGAATAGCTTAGTAATAGAAGGAAGACCAAAGATAAAATGGAAGGACTATATTGCAGAAGACTTGAGAGAAAAGTAACTGAATGAGAACGACACGTAAAACAGAAATGAGTAGCAGAAGAAAATAAAAAATAGCGACCCCTAACGAATGGGAAAAACTAAAGAAGAAAAAGATGTCAAGTGCAATTTGCATAGTTTGTTTATGAAATAATTTTACTGGAAATATAGAATCTTTTGCAAGAAAAATTATGTATGGAATTTATACATAATACACAGGATTGACGGAAGGTATTATGCTGGCAACAACAGATTTTTTATATTTACTCACTGAATACAAAATTATTTATTTTGACGAATATACAAATAATATGTCCCTATGTATAAAAAATAAAAAAAATCTGATGTGGCCAACATAGTACCTCCCGTTTAATTGAATTTTTATTCATGTAAATACTTAAAATTAAATTAAATTTAAATACCGGGTTCAATCCCGACCGACACCAAATATTTCGAATTTTAAATGGCACAGAAATGACCCCTGTGGTGCACTCTCCATGCCAGCAATAAGTGCTCGTGAGATGACACCTAGTAAATTCCCGCACGATACAAATATATCATCGTTACCAAAATCTGTGCACAAAGCAGATTGATACACCCAGCAATGGGTAATATGTCGTGATGATATATTTATTTTATTTATATACTTACCTATATTCATTGCTGGCAGGGAAAGTGCACCACAGGGGTCAATTTTGTGCCCTTTAAAATTCTAAAATATTTGGCGTCGGTCGGAATCAAACCCGGTCCCCCAGATTCCCGTGAAGTGACGCCTGATAAACGCCCGCACGGTACAAATATGTCATCATTATTACCGACATCTGTGTACAAAGTAGATTGGCTCACCAAGCAATGGGTAATATGCTGTGATGATATATTATATGTTTCTATTATCTTACCTATATTTTTACATATTTATCTATGCTGGAAACTGTATTAATTTCCTTTCCATATAATTATTGTTCCATTTACTATTTTCTTTTTAAAACGTTAATTTTATTATTTGAATTGATTAGTTTGTTGACAGTGACATATATCTGTCAGTTACAAACATTTGAGATCTGAACTGTGTAACCATGTGCATGAGTTGTGCTTAAAACGTAGGCTCCGGGATTAAAACTATAAATAATTTTATAAATTTATCAATAAAATATATACAAAAAGTATTAATGCAAACCTGTAGAAAAATTAAAAAACTTTAATTTTTATAATAACAAATGTCGAAAAAATAACATTTAAAGGTATTTTTCGAAGAAAAACTATTTTGAGCTTCCAGTAAAGTGCCATTTCTGGTTAAGCACAATCCCTATACCTCCCTTACCAAGGGAGCGGAAAGTAAAAATGATCCATAATTTGCTCCGCTGGTTGAATTTTTTTTATTCATTGCCATAATTTTATAAAATAGAAATTGTTTGCCCATTTCATCTTCTTTATAACTCTTATAGTTCTTGAGAAATAACAATAGTATAGTATATAGGTGCCCGTATTTCGGAGGCCACCATTTGGATCTGGGAAACTATAGAGATACTAGATAATGACGAAAAACTTAAACATTTTGTAATCTAGAAAAATGTTTCAATTAAAAAGTTAGATATTTTTATTATTCATCCAGCTGCGTATGAAAATCATTTTTATATGCAATTTTTTGAGATATGCCACAAACTTAAATGTTTTTAAATTGAGCTCGTAATTGATTATTGTTTCAAAAAATACTTATTTTTTTCTCTTTCGATTGGTATAAGGGTTATTTTACTTTAAAGTTTTTTTTTAAATCATACTCGGTATACCTACTAACGTTAATTTAAAAATATAGAGTCAAAATTAGATTATGAGACAAGATAGCTATGACATAAATTATGTAAGTAAAATAAAATACTGTTTAAAAATCTAATGAAAATACCGAAAAAAAGATAAAAATAATGAAAAATCTAAGATTTTAAGGGTAAAATAAATTTAAAACACAATAACCTTTATTCCAATCAAAAGAGAAAAAGATACGTAAATTTGAGTTTTATTTCGAAAATTTACTAACAGAAAAATTATTTACGTACATATATATACGTTCCATTTCGAAGTAATTTCATTCTACGGAATTGATAAAGTACACGTCTTGATAGGTTGTCATCTTTTTGTCAATATTCTGTAACAAAATGGTTCATTTTTAGTAACTGGTTAACAATTGTATTCAATACATAAAAATTTGACAAATAAAAAATACTATTTTTCGTTGAATGTGATTTTTAACAACTTACTAAAAATAAACCTCTGAATTACACAAATGACCCGAGTACCTATATGTAGTAAATTTTGCTATATGAGATATATTTGTTTATGTCTTAAAAGCAGAGATACTTCCTAGTACACTTTCATATACATATATGTATTGCAACACTACAGCGGTCGTCTTTTTAGGATAAATGAAATTAATTTAGATCGGTTTTAAAGCCAAGTTTTTTTATCATGCAACCAGTAATTATTTAAATACACTTGGTCATGTACTGTATTACTATAATTTTTATAATAGATGTTATTTTATTGGCCTATATATAACACAAAACTATATTTATTAACAACTTTGTATACAAATTAAATTGCTTGTAGATAAAAAAAATAATTATTTTTTCTTGTATTCCGACCACAAAAGGAAAATAAACAACTTCTCAGGAAATATTTATTAAAATTTGTCATTGAAAATCAACGAACTATTGAATTTTCGCTAAACTTAGTAGAATGACATTTCGAAGTCGAGCATTTGGGTAGAAGTCGTTGAACGTGTAAATATACATTCATCAAGTGTTGCTGAATAGAAACAACTCTTGTCTTACTGCGAGTTCAGATCACTGCGGAGACCGTTTACGTGTAGTTAAGTGGTACACTTGCTAGAGAAATGTGTTGGAAAGTTATTCTGGTAAGTCATCAGTCAATATCAGTATGCATGTGATACTTTTTAGCAATATTCCTGACAGAAACTAATAACTTGTTTAATAATATCAAACTGTTTCTAATACACCTTGTAATACATATTATGTAAAATTTACACTGTACATAAAGACAATTCGAAATTAACAACAATTACACTAATTGTGTGTTTTCACAAATATTATTTACGAAATATGAATGTTACCTTATGATATTGTTAATATAACGTTCAAACGGTCTTCTATTGTTGCATACTGCAGTTAACCGGATAACCACTTAACCACCGTTTAACCGATTATTTATGACAGCACTAGTAAATACAAGCCGTTAATGAAAATTGTGTCCTGTAATATTTGGTTTACTCTTAAAGAACATATTTATAATAATACATAGTTTAGTTTTTTTTACATAAAGAAATACACAGAAATGTAAATATGTTCTATCGTAATTATGATTTTCATGAATATAATATTAGAAATAAACAAGATTTTCGAGTATCCAAGAAAAATAACGAAAGTACAAAAAAATGTATATTTGATAAAGGATTGAAAGTGTATAATAACTTACCAAGCAGTTTAAATACTATATCTAATTATAAACAGTTTACATATAAACTGAAGCAGTATTTTATTAAAAAAAAAGTAATTAAGGAATATTTATCTATTATTTTGTTAATAATGTTTATATTTTATTCAGGATGTTTATATTTGTTAATAATGTTTACACTGTATTTATGTTGTATTTGGTCGGCCCTCGGGCATTCAATAAATCTATTATATATTATAATAGAATAAACATCTTATGAAGTAACTATTTAATATATGAAAGTATAGGTAACTATTTCGTATTTTATAGTGGGTAGAATAAAAAATTAAAAGTATATTGCGAGAATGGATCATGTAAATCTGTAACAATAATAACAAAAAAGTATATCAAATATAAACTAATGTAATACTAAACGAAAGACAGTCAAACAACAGTATAATGGTCGAGAGAACAAGTATCTACAATTTTCATATTGATATTAAACTTAAAAAAATTTTGGTATGAAGAAAACTTTGTCCCCTTATTTAACCAAAATAATTTATTGATACGAAACTTTGAAGGCAAAATGATTCCTCGTCCTATTTCACTTTTAATTTCTTTACAAATATATCTATATAGCTACCTCATGCGGAAATTTTAATATTTTTTAAATATTGTGGAATACCTGATACTGGTTAGAGGCAGCGAATACGTGGGTTCACTGATTCAGGTGCACTCACGGGCAAAAATATGGGGATGCAATAACTTTCTTTTATTTGATTTATTCTATTATAATTTATTTTTGTGGGACCAATATTAGGATTTTGTATTCCTGTAACTTTTAGAACAAAACTACAAGTATCAACAGGTGTTTAAACTTTAAATATTTAAAAAGTTTTAATTCGATGTAATAGCACGTCGGATGCACGAGATATTTGAGCTACAAAATATTACAATTTCGTCAAAAATCAGACGGCAATGTTATGAATATTAAACATATTGCGTCAAATTCAACACTATTCTTTAGTCTAATGATTTCTAGTACTTAACCATAAAAATAGCCTGCATCTCTTTCTAATTAATGCGTCATTGTATATCATTCTCTTTATGTTGTTATTTTTAGATAAGCTTCATTAGTTAAAGAAGAATGCTGAATTTGGCCCAATATGAATGTGACAGTTTAATAACTATTTCTACAATGGTACAATTTTATAATTTTTTTCTTCTGTGCTATATACATCTATTTTATAAGATTTGAACTGGTTTATGAACTATAATTTGGCAATCTGCTGGCTCTCCGTAAATAAATTAAAGAAAATAAAAACAATTATAATCAGTGATACTTTATTAATCTGTTACATTGATATGAGGCCGACTTCAGCACTGTGCTTTAGAGCAGTGGCCGTCTGTAATAACTGTAGAAAGAACTTGCATCTTTTTCTTATTAAATGCATCAATATGTATGTCTCTCTTTATTATTTTTTAAATAAATTTCATTAGTAAAAATAACAAAATAAAGACACACATGAATGCATTTAGGAAAAATATGCAAGCTATTTTCATGGTTATAACACTAGATACAACCACTAGACTAAATAAGAGTGCAGAATTCGGCCAAATGTGTATTATATTCATGACTGTCTGATTTTGGACAAAGTTGTATCAATATTTCTGAATTATCTCGTGTTGCAGATATGCTGTTGCATCGAATTTAAATTTTTTAAATGTAAAATATAATTTTAAACTATTCTCTAAAAGTTACAGAAGAGCCAATTTCCGCACTTATTTTAAATCTCATGTACCAGTTTTCGGAACACTTACACATATTTTTTTATTGTGCACCCACGGGAAAATTTTATAAAACCAACCATCCCTGATAATTGTCATCAGATATGTAGCTATAACCACTGGGATATCAGTCTACTTACTTTTACACTTCCATATACTCGTATGAGTGGTCTTGAGATGTCTGCTACTAAATTTTTAATAACACTAAAGCTTCATATAGCCGTATACATAAGCGCCGACTTTTCTATTATCCAGGCGGGGAGCAATTTTTTTTTAATAAAAATAAAATTTATTATTTTCATATATTTTTTATTATTTCATGGAATTTATGTCTTATTACCTACGAATCTTATGTCTTTTTATATTATTTTAAACTAAAAATAAAAAAAAAGTTATTTAATATTGTATTTAAATCAAGCTCTTTTTTAATTTTTGCCTGGCAATTAAATATAGCGACATTATCGAATGTGAAACTAAAATGAAAATTGTGAATTTAGTGGCCATCTATCATCTATCGAATACGTTCCAAATGAAACTTGACCAGTAATGTACATGCCATGATTGAAATATTTTTAAATTAATGAGATCGAAGCTAAAGCGCTAAAAAGAATGAATAGGGTAGGAGGGCCAAAACATAGTTTCGCCCCTTCTATATTTTGTCAGGGGGGGCAACGCCCCCTTTGTCCCACCATAGTCAGCGCCTATGGCTCTATACATAAAAATCTCCAATATGTAGTAAGATCGAGAAGTACGAGTATGTGTAAAATATTTATAATTACCTACCGGCAAAAAAAATCATTTAAATTAAACAACAAGAAGTTTAAATACTTGATAAACTCGTGCAATGATAATGAAGTGAAATTGTATATTTATAGAAATTCCACAGATATTACATAACTCTACTAACATAAATATTTATGTTTTTCGAGTTAATAACTGCATAATTTATTCAAAGTCAACTATTAACTTACCATAACTAATCACACAATATTGAATAATATAAAAATTGTAACCACATGCTGTGTAGGTAATAATATCGCGTAACAAATTCATAATATGATACTAATACAGTTCTGAACAAATGCATACTGTCCGTATTCTTGTATTTACATAATGATTTATGTTAGTAAAGAAACTTTGTAATATGTTATTACCAGGTTATTAATTCTTCTGACAAATTTTATATCTTATAATATATAAGTAATACAAATAAACTAATTATTTCAGTAGCAATAAGTACAACATGAATAATATTAACATACGTGAAAATACTTGTGTATGTTTTCGTAATTCAACTTGTATATTTACTTGATGACTCGAGCCCAGTGTTGGAATTTTTTCTAGTTGCCAAACTACATTCAAATTATTATTATGAAATATACATTAATTAACGAAAGTTTATTCTATTGCTTAAGGACAAACAAGCATGAGGTTAATTTGCATTATGTTCAAAATATTAGTTTTTCATATACTTACTTTTTAATTAATTTAACTATTGTCACTATAATTACGATTGAAAAATAAATTTTGCAATAAACAAAAATCAGCGAAACATGGGTTATATCAGAATACGATTATAGTTAACCACTACCTTTTTTATAAAAAGCCTTGAAGCGTGGCTGTGTTATCAGAGAGTAGTATAGGTTCAAATCCGATTGGAGTCATTTTGAAAACAAAAAAAAAATTAAAACAAGCATTTATTAAAATGGAAATTATGTTTAGTTAGTAAGGAGTGGAGTTTTTAAAAACAAACTCTCACTTGAAACATGTAAGTTATAAACTTTATTACGTAACTTATGTGTAGCTACCTACAATGAGAATAATGAAAATGAGCATCTTATCATATAAACATAACACTTCCTTTTTATACCTTCCCTTATCAAGTGGAAAAGTACTGGATCGTGGATATAATGATGAAACGTATTATACTATTACGAAATATGGTGAAATAATTTGTATACTCGTATGTAATTTGGACATAAAACGTAATTTACGAAAATAATGGAAAAATACTAAATGTGATATGTTTTCTACAGATCTCATTCAAACAGATTATGTTATAGTTAGAAAAATATTTTATTATTTTTGCTAGTATAATATAAATATATTATAATATTTTAAAACATAGTTACAGAAAGCAACGTACTGTAGCACGATTTACAAATTCGTTCATGAGCGCGCAATGGCGAGTAGGCTAACGAACAAGTACTTAAATTGCCTTCTGTAACGTGTGTTTATACTATATTTCTGCTAAGGCTTTCATTTACTTTTTTTTTCTTTAAAAATATTTAACAATTTCCATTAAGGGATATTTTTGGTAGATTTATTAGGTTGGTGATAGTGATTTGTGCTTTTTATTCTGTCCGTTGTCTAGATATTTAATGTATTTATTGCAGTCATGCAAATCTCAAATAACATAATATCACCAAAAATCGTTTGAGAATGAAGCCCCTTCAAATATCAATATGCGTGCTAGAATTTGATATTCTAATTCCGAAACGGTGAAAACTATTTTTGTGTATTATATAGTTTTTAAAATACTCGTAAAACAGCTGTATGTATGAAACTATACCATATCACGGTATTGTTCGGTTTACCATTTCTGTTCACCCTTCGTCGTTCAATCTGTCTACAAATTTAAACCATGATATGAACTATTCTTATACTTTCTGATTTTTGAACTTTTTACTTTCATATTCCGTAACGTACAAAATCCTCATCTAAAACTTTAATACCATTATATTCCAGATATGAGATATCAGTTTGATATTAAAATATTTGAATTTATACATTGGATAACCTAGAAAATTTAATTTATAGTTTAGTTCTAAAGGAGCTAAAACGTGAATATGTTAAAAAAATAATAGAAATAATATCCACTTGTAATATTTTTGCTTTATCATTAAATAAAAAGTATTTTTCATTCATTTATTGTTTAAATTACAATTAATTACAACCAAAAAATGAGGAAATAGCTATTTATTATGTAAGTGTCAAAAGTGCCACGTCAAACCTTCAAACACTATTTTTCCATTTAAGTTTTTATTTCTAATAATTGTATGATATGTCAAAAGAAAAGCTAAAAGAAACAATGACCTGTCAGTTTTAACACTGGTGTTATAAAATGATATTTTTAATCCTAAAAAACAAACACTAAAAGTATACTTTTGAAGTGATTGTGTATATATTTATCAGATTAAATTAACGTACAACAGCAGCGTTTGAAGTATAACTAATTTTTTATTTATTATTTTTCGAGTTCGTTTTTTTACAATCAATATTTTCGTAGTAACAAAACCATAAATTTTATAGTGGGCTAGTGCACCCACACTTTTAATAAATTTGTAGAAAATTTCTTCATTTAAATTTGTTTTTCTAATAAATTTTGTTCTGTCAAAAAAGTTGATTTGTTGTTTCATTTGTCATTACGAAGGTATCTAATTCACTTTTAACAGTGTTGTTAAACAGTGTAACAATCAACTATCACTTATAAAACATATGTCATAAAATGACATTTTCTAGTCGAAGACTTTAGGTATTATTTTTAAACTTGTTACTATAGTTACGAATCGTATTGTAACGTTTTTATTTATATGGGTGAAGTGTAAATAATCAGACAAATATTATTAATTAAAAGAATACGTTTATTAAACGATAAATAAATATTAAAAAGATAATTAAAGGTAATAAATTTAACTAACGCTACGGAGCGGTGATGGCGGCGACGTTACAGTATGAACCAATGTGTATCAACTTTATAATATAATGTAATGTGAAATGGTACAATTCAAGTTGATTTGGTTTCCATATACTTACTAATCCATACAAAAAAAAATATGTAGCAAATTGTTATAATTCCTGACATAGAATAAATATTGCATGGAACTGGAGTAAAAATAATATTATAATAATAATAGTCTATACGTACGTCCAATCCGTCTAGGGACACTTTCAACCCAAAGTGCTAACGCTAACAGTCTTCTAAAGTATTTCCTCTTCTGCCTACCCAAACTATCCACGCAACATGCTCACTCAAACCGTATTTCTATCTCTTAAAATAATAAGTTAGCAATATTTATGATTTTGAATTTAGTTTCTTTAAAATTGTCCTCATTACCTACACAAATATTTCCATTTGAAGGTTCATATATTCACATGTCCAATATGATATATGACAGCGTTTATCATCTGAATTTTGTACACGTACTCATCGATCGATTGTTTTAATGTTCTAATTTTCCACATTTCATAACTTTTTTTCACAAAAACTATGCTTCGTACAGAAAATTGACCTTATCTAGCAACTTAAGTTGACTTATTATCTACATCTTGAAACAATTTTTATCAAAATCGGTTAAGCTGTTTAAGGCTGTAGAATTGAGCAAAATTTTGGCGATTAGCGTGATTAAAGAATAGTAAATCTATCCTTTTAGTATAACTAGCGAAATCTCCCCTAGGACTCCGCCGATAGTGTTTTATGATAGTCTATACGTACATCCGACTCGACTAGGCCCACTTTAAACGCGAAGTGCTAACGCTAGCATTATTATCATTAGTTTTTATGCAAAAGAACAATAGCCAATTGAGTTTTCAAAATTTTGATAATTCTGCATCCCATATTTCTGAAAATTTTATGCAATAAAGCCAATCGAGCTGTCAAGTTTTTGACATTTCTGCCTGATGGCCCTTCAGAAAACATTTCATTTCATACAAAACACGACATATTTCTAACAACTTTATGCCAAAAACAATAGCCAATCAAGCTGTCAAAATTATGACAATTCTGTATGAGAAAACATTTCATTTAATACCAAAAACGACATGGTTCTGACATTTTTATTAAAAAAACAATAGCCGATCGAGCTTTCAAAATTTTGACAATTCTGCATGCCAGCCCTTGAGAAAAATTTCATTTGATACCAAACACGACATATTTCTGAAAACTTTATGCAAAAAACAAAAGCCAATTGAGTTGTCAAAAGTTTGACATTTCTGTATGGTAGCCTTTCAGGAAATATTTCATTTGATATAAGCACGACATTCTTCTGACAACTTTACGTACAAAACAAAAGTGGAGCGAGCTGCAAAATTTGTAACTTTTTGAGGTTACTAATATATCTTCTTTTCATCTAGCTATATTTGAATTTTACTATTTTTTTATTGGCGATATGGAAATTAATAGACTGCTCATTAATGCATTTAGGAATATTTATTTTACATTTAGTTACTTATGGCATGTTTGGCAACACTTGTGTACGGACTTCACATTAGTCTAGTTAGGAATATTTGTTTTTTACTTAGTTACTTAATATTAATATTTGGCAATACTTTCCAAGTGCATATGAACCGTCAAAACTTTTTTTACCTGTGTGAAATAATTGCCCAGTCTCATTATTTATGACTTTGAATTTAGTTTCTTTCAAATTCTCTTCATTACACAAATATTTCCATTTAGAGATTCAGATTGACATCTCAAATGTGTCATTCCATAGCGATGTTCGTATTAAATTTTCAAAGAGGACTAAGATCTTTTGTTTCAATGTACCAAATTTCAACGTTTAATAATTTTATACAAAAACTATGCATCGTACAGAAAAATGACCCGTTATTAGAGACCTGAAGACAAGAATTCCCTACAGCTTGGTACAAATTTCATCAAAATCGGTCTTACCATTAAAGCTGTAGAGGTGAGCAAATTTTCAGCGATCGTCTTGATTAAAGAATATACAGGGTGGAAACGAACTTAATGTCATAAATTTAAGGGTGAGTAGATTGTGTAGATGTGTAGATTACGAAACTGAAAGAATTTTTTCAAAATTCGAAAAACGAAAATTCGACTTTTCTTAAGGAAACTTTTTTTACTGCTGTTTTAGTTCATACTTCATTAAAAATATGGTTCTCAAAAATACATTCAAAATTAGTTGTATAAGATATTATTCTTAATAATTAAATTAAATAGCATTTTTAACGAAAATAATTGTGTAATAGATAAAATAATGCAAATGCGTTGCCAGTGGTCCAGTGGTACCAAAAATGTTAGTTTCATGAAAACTACCCTTAAATATGCGAATTTTTAAAAAATTCTTTCTGTTTCGTAATCTACACATGTCATACTACCCACCCTTAAATTTATGATATTAAGTTCGTTTCCACCCTGTATAGATAGTTAATTAAGCCTTAAGGATAGCATTTTCATTATTTACAAGAACCATGCATTATGCAGTTAGAACATATGTTATTCATCGAGTGTAAAATGTATTGATGTCGAACACTTTTTAAAAAAATATTTTTTTGATGATTTTTGTTTCATGGCATATTTTATGTGTGATTATTTATTAATAAAACATGAATAGTTTGTGTACAGGTTGTACACGTTAAGATCAGGCCGGCTATGTCATGACTGGGTTCTTCAGACCACGCCACCAGTAAGTTGTACAGTGGAATGCACAATATTATTCCAAGCGCCAAGTGCTTCTATCTTGCACAAAAATTCAGACCAAGAAAGCTGAAGAATATCTCATTCGATTCAATTTTTGTGCGCTATCTATTCATGAAAAATTTGCAAAAAACCAAGAAGGAATAAACTCAAAAAAATTGTTTTTCGCAATTTTTGGTAAATTAAAAAGATATCAATCCTTAATGTTTATCTTTTAATATCTCAGGAAATATATGAGATGGTTTATTTAAATATCACATACTTATAACACTCTCGCAGCTATTTGAAAATGGCAAAATATTTTTAATAACCAAATAAATACAATATTATTCTTGGGAACTCATGTAGTCAGACAAGTACTCTGTTACTAAATCTCGTTCTTCTAGGAATTTTATACTACATACATCCGAAAAAATGTGAATAAAGTTAAAAGTACAAATTGATCAACTTTGATAATAGTTAAATAACGATCTACCGCCGCTATTATTTTTTTTAGTTTTATTGTTGACAATGCTCCGCCTCACATATGTAAAATTAGATGTTAAAAGTAACCCGCTTAATCCTAATAAAATAAAATTAATCCTAATAAAATAAAATAAAACCATTAAATGCTTTATTACGGAACATAATTAGCCCGCAGCTCTAAACAAATCTGACGAGCCTATGGATTCGGATTGCACCCAACCATAAACGTCGTCACACTCTTTTCCATTACCGTGTACGGACCCTAATGATCAGTTTTAGGATTGTAATGTAATGAATAAGAACTGTTTCTGTATGTTGTAGCCCTATGACCCGTTTTAAAATTTACACCCAGTACATATTATTTAATTAATAAAACTTATCTATTATGTAAGTAAAATAAGTATACCGGGTATGTACTTTTTTATGGACCATAGAAAATACAATGATAAAGTTTTTATATGTCTGTAATTTCTGCCCTATTAAATTTAGACCAAAAGTATACATAGGTAAAATATTCAGATATAAAAACTACATCAAATGAGCTTAAATTTGTTGATTTAATATTTAGATTCTTGTCATGAGATAAACATAAAATAAAATAGCCGTTTTTAAGCTTTTTATAGAGTGACATACAAGACACAACATACAATTGATATAGTCGCATTATTTGACTTTGACAAATATAAAACTTTATTAATTGATATTTAATTGTTTATATTATTCCATTGAAATTTTTGTGGGATGGTAAATTAATCCATGACTACTGATAAATAATTTAATGAAATCAATAATTATTATAACTCTATGACAGATATCATCTGCCAAACTCAACTGTTTAACATTTTGTGCTATCACTCTAAATAGTTACAATTTATTACTTTTATTTTGCCTCTCTTTTGCATTCGAAACGCACAAAAATAATTTTGGACTTGTGAGATACAGTTTTTAATTCTGAAATTTCACGTATTTACACTTTTGTTCTAAAAATAATAGGACAGAAATTACAGTCATATGAAATTTTTTCAAATATTGTATATCCTATGGTCCAAATACATGTTATAAATACAGTAGAGACCTGTAGAGGCGACTATAATAAAATGGAGGGACTGAATCAAAAGAGAGAGCGAAGATTTTTATTGATTTTTACCTTCCGTCACCTCTAGGTAAGGATGGTTGTCTTTGGTCAAAAAATTCGGTGGTGAGTTTTCATTGAATAAGCACGTTTTAGGGTCTTTACAATACGATTTTACTATTTTTACGATGATGTCTGTATGAGTGTGTGTGTGTGTGTGGACGGGTGTGCATGCGTGTGTGTATGTGTGTGTGTGTGTGTGTGTGTGTGTGTGTGTGTGTATGT
The DNA here is from genome assembly GCA_951394225.1 of Harpalus rufipes. Classification (NCBI taxonomy): domain Eukaryota; kingdom Metazoa; phylum Arthropoda; class Insecta; order Coleoptera; family Carabidae; genus Harpalus; species Harpalus rufipes. Next base: position 33,046,801 of record OX596276.1, read on the forward strand.
GACCGCGGTTTCGGCCACGATATCTCCAATACTAGAGTTCCAAAAATTAAAATTCTTGCGTATTCCTCTATTTCATAGCCATATGTAGACTAGATTAGATTTTGGTTATAATTGGTCAACCGGCAGTAGCCTCATTTGAAGATTTTAACAGTTTTTCTTGAAAAACTCAGTTAAATATTATTATAACTTACAGAATATAGTATTCTCTATCCGATTTGATTGCATTTTATATTTCATTATTCAACAGATATGGAGTTAAAGAATTATAAAGGTAATAAATTTCATAATTCAGCCAGCTATGCTAACTTAACCATGGAAACTGCTAATATATTCAGGTAATTGAAATTGACAGATTTCAGTAGTCAATATCAATAAAAAGTAAATGAATGAAAGAATAAGGGAAGTAACTCTAGTGTTAGAAGTTTCTAGAAAGATATAAGAGAGAAGGAACTGAATGAGAACGACACGTAAAACAAAAATGAGTGGAAGAAGAAAATAAAAAATAGCGACCCCCTAACGAATGGGAAAAACTAAAGAAGAAGATAGTGTTATGTGTAATTTGAATAGTTTGTTTATGAAATAATTTTACTGGAAATATAGGATCTTTTGCGCGTGCAGTGACGTGACTTTGCTGACTTTGGCAAGCAGATATGGGGACCCGTGTCATAATGACAGCTATTAATTATGTCCATAACTGACAAATGTCATAATTTTTCTTTCAAAATTTCATGATTTTCTTATTTCATGTGGTTTATTTGTTACCAGGAATGTGGAATTCAGTTGCCGAGAAAAGGAATCACAAAATACCAAAAAATGAAATTTTGAATGAATAATTCTGACATTCGTCAGTTATGGACAAAATTAATAGATGTCATTCTGGTACGGTCTGCTCGTGTCCTATACATAAATTTTCTTGCAAAAGATCCTATATTTCCAGTAAAATTATTTTATAAACAAATTATGAAATATTATTTACACATTTAATGTTATTAAAAATATTAAAGTATATTCTATTATCGATACGAATTGATTGTATTTTATATTTCATATTCAATGGATATAGAGTTAAATAATTATAAAGAAATCAAATTTTATAAATCAGCCAGCTATGCTATAATCATGAAAACAGCTACTATATTAAGAAAATTATCTGAAAAGAAAATGAATGTGGTAGAGATGAGGATGTTGAGATAAATATTGGGGAAGACACGGAAAGATACGGTAAGGAATGAATGAATAAGGGAAATAACTCGAGTATTACAATTTTCTAGAGATACAAGGGAGACGATTACACTGGGTTGAACATGTCATAAGGAGAATGTAGAATATATTGAAAGAAGAATGAACAGCTTAGAAGTAGAAGGTAGAAGAAACAGCAGAAGGCCAAAGATAAGATGGAAGGACTGTATTGCGGAAGACTTGAGAGAAAAGGACCTGAATGAGGACAACACCCACAATAAATAAGTGGAATAAAAATAATAAAATAGCGACCCTAACGAATGGGAAAATCTAAAGAAGAAGAACAAGAAGATACCAGTGTCAAGTGTCATTTGCATAGTTTGTTTATGGAATAATTTTACTGGAAATTTGGAATCTTTTGCAAGAAAATTTATGTATGGAATTTGTACATAATACACAGGATTGACGGAAGGTATTGTACTGGCCACAACAGATTTTTTTGACTTGTCAAATGTTGGATATTTTTGTCAATATAATTAATTATTTGTATTTCAGAATTAAATTTTAAAAAGCATTTATTTACCCAGTATTCGGCTATCTTACAGCTATGTCTGGTGTGGAGTACAGAAAGGATTAATTACCTATTATAAAATCATTTATTTATTTATTTATTTACTTATTTATTCTAGTACAATATCCAACAGGCGCAATTGCCTAATTATAGGATATGGATAGACAAAGTGTAAAAACAATTTATATTTAAAAAACAAAACAAAAAATAATAAATGTAAATGTAGCGTGCAATGAATAAGAGAACACTAGTAATGGATTTCAAGAGCTTTCAATCAAATTGTGAAAATGGTTTGGTGCATGACGGAAGATATCTATTCCTGAGTATTTATTATCATATAGAAAACACATTTTATTAATGGGGGAAGTTAAAAATATATTAGTTCGTGCTGTAGGGAGATAAAAAGTACGTGAGGAACGAGTAATGATCGAGGGGACATGAAAATTAAGTAGGCTCAAGGAAAAGGAGTCATCGATTGTGCCATGTATGATTTTAGATAAGTGGTGCATAGAAATTGATTCTCGACGCGTATAAAGGCTTAGAAAATTGAACGAATATAGGAGAGTAGTGTAAGATACATTGTTATTAGGATATACTTTATGTATTTCATAATAAATATACTTCAAAAATTTCTTTTGTATTGATTCTAAATGATTTTGATGTGTTTCATATACTGGGCTCCATTTTATGGAGCAGTATTCTAGTTTGGAGCGAACAAAAGCAAAATATAAGGCAAATATTGCTGAGATATCCGAAAATGAGCGTGTACTTCTAATAACAAAGCCCAACATTTTAATTATTTGCTATTAAATACAATTCCTAGATCTTTTATGACGCTTTTACGTGATATCATAATATCATTGATGTGATAATCATATTTAATTGGCTTTAATAACCTAGTATAAGTTACAACAGAACATTTACTTATATTAAGATCTAATTTGTTATTTAAACACCAGTTAGATAAGTTGTTCAGATCATATTGAAGTAAATTACAATCAGATAGACTATTTATAGAACTGAAAATTTTAAGATCATCAGCAAACAATAACTTATTACATTGAAAAATATTTGTTACATCATTGATGAATAATACAAAGAGTAAAGGCCCAAGATTTGAGCCTTCTGGTACGCCGGAGGTAGCTATATAAGAATTGGATGCACAGCCCCGATATTGAACATATAGCTCACGATCAGTTAGGTAGGAAGACAAAGGGAAAAGGAATGTAGTTTGTCGATCAGGGTACCATGGTCAACTCTATCGAATGCTTTAGCAAAATCACTGTAAATACAATCAGTTTGTCCTTTAGTATCAAGAGAATCAGAGACGGTGTGGGTAAAATGAGTTAAGTTAGCTTTTTCATGAAACCGTGCTGGAAAACTGTAATTTTATTTTTTATTTTAGCATAAATGGTCGAATAAACTATTTTCTCAAAAACTTTACTAAAATATGATAGTATTGCGGTGGGACGATAATTTAATATATTATGAGTTTCGCCAGATTTAAATATTGGTGTAACATTAGTTTTTTTCCATGCACTTGGAAAAGTATTAGTTTTTATGCATAAATTAAAAATGTGAAATAAAGCAGACGAAAGAGGATGAGCACAATCCCTGACAAGCAAACTAGGTATAAGGTCCGGACCGGAGGATAAGTTAGCTTTTAAACTCTTCATTGTATCTTTAATAGCTAATTGTGGCATATAATTCAAAACACAAGAATCGCTAGAAGTGACGTTTGATACTTTTCGAGCAATTGATTGTTGGGGTGAATAAACTGATTTAAAGAAAGTCGCAAAAGCATTAGAAATTTCAGAAGGAGTTTTGAAAGTAGTGTCATTGAGCTGCATTACATCAGGAAATTCAGATCTTTTCCGTTTTGCATTTACATAATTCCAAAATTTCTGAGGATTATTTTTAATGTCGGATTCACAATTTGTTACATAGTTGTTATAAGATTGTTTTATTAAAGTTTTAACTTCAGAACGCAGAGTATGATAGGTATCTACATATTGCTGATTATCTGGATATTTAAGAGCAAGTTTTCTGAATTTATCTTTTAATTTAATTTTCTTTATTATACTTCTTGAAAACCATTTGGGATAGTGTTTACTATAGTTAACCTTGATTGGTAAACAGTCATGAATAAAAGAATTGAGTTTATTATAGAAAAAGTCACAGGCCACATTAACATCATTGAAATGACTTAATTGATCCCAATCAAAGTTACCTATTAGTTCATAAAGTTTTACATAGTTTGCTTTTTTAAAATCATATCTGTAATTTGGTTGAATGAAAGTGGTATTACAAGATTTATCATATACAGAGACATCAATATTTAAAATAGGATGATGATCATACTCAACATCGAATAGATTAATGATAGAACTCTTGACAGTACAATGAATGTTAGATATTAAAAGATCTAATATTTTATTAAATTTGTTTTTTACATTGTTATGTTGAGTAGCACTAAAATATTCCGTAAAATTGTTTAATAGGGCTACCTTTTTTGAAGTAACATCTGAGCACAATTCCGGAATGTTAAAGTCGCCAAAGATAATAAACTTATTGTTGTGTAAAAATGTTAAATTTTCAAAAAAATCATATATATATTATTGTAATTAAATTATTAAAAAATCTTTCAGAATTCATATTTTATTAAGAATAATACAACCTTTTTTAGTTTAGATTCTGTTATATTTATTAAATTAACGACGTTTCGGCAATATACACTATTGCCTTCTTCAGGAATGTACATGAATAACAATCAGCGTTCGATCAGGTTGAACCAGCCAGAAAAATCTTCAGTTGCAGAGCACGCCCTGGAAGAATTCCACCATATAAAATTTGAAGATACAAAAATACTGGCGAGACCTACACACCTAAACAACAGGTTAATTAGAGAAGCCATTGAGATTTACAAAACCAAGAGTATTAATCTCAATCATTGTGACGGTCTAGATCTTAGTCGTGCATGGCTTCCTATTTTAAATATGTTGTAATTGTCACCTTAGTTACCTGTTGCTAATGTTTTGTTATTTATTTATTTGTATTTGTTGATTTGTTATTCATGTACATTCCTGAAGAAGGCAATAGTGTATATTGCCGAAACGTCGTTAATTTAATAAATATAACAGAATCTAAACTAAAAAAGGTTGTATTATTCTTATTGTAATTAATTAGACTAAGTGCTGGGGGAACATAAATTACAAATACATATATTTGAGTGCTACTGAACATTAATTTAGAACATACAATATCAACATTTGGTGGTAAAATATCAGTATAGTTACTGAGATCAACATAAGTAGAAGAAATATTTTTATTAATTAACAATAACGTGCCACCACCACGTGTAACATTAAAAGCCTCAAAATTTCTGTCAGTACGATAAACTGAGTTAAGAGTCAGTACATAGTTCAGTATTAAGCACAGTAGGATGTAACCATGTCTCTGTCAGAGCAATAATTTCAAAGTCTAGAGCATTACTTATAGAATAAAGATGGTTAAGTTTAGAGTTTAAGTCCTTGAACATTTTGATAATAACAATTGATACTTTTACAAACAGAACTTGAATTATGAACTGACTTTAATTGCTATTGAGCACCTAAGATGTTACATTTAAATCTTTTTATGGTTTCTTTATAAACATGACAATCTTTACTCCAAACATTATGAGAGATACCAATATTAACATTATGAGACTCTTTGAATTTAATACAATTAATACATTTCATACCGGTTGCCGTACAGTCTGAAACAGTGTGCGAAGCAGCACAATTAGGACAAGACGAATCTTTTTTATGACAGTTTTTAGCAAAATGGTGAAAACCAAAACATTTATAACATCTCTTAATTTCGATTGCATCATACACAGTACAATAATCGTACCCAACAAATACGTTTTCAGATTCAAAAAGTTTAAAGTATGTAGCCTTATCTGTTTGAATAAGAGCTTGGAATACATTGAGAGAATTGGGAAAAGAATTTTGATGGAAAATGAAACGGTTAGATCTGCATATGCGTTGATGGCAGAGATTCGAGAAATTAATGACTAATCTGGGGAACAGGCGAAGCACTTCGTTTTCGATATGTTGGATCTGCACAACGACTGGCGGAGTTGAAACGATTAAAATTTGACACATCATCTGCACGGAATAAAAACTAAATTTTTGAAATATTAGAGTACGAGTGGAAGCTACTGATTTATCACGTTTTCATTCAACGCGGCGTGATGAGCGAGAAGACTTGTGGACCAAAAATTATGGCGAATGCGGTAATTCTAGATATAGTACAAAGCAGCATGCCCAAGATACAGAGAAATAGAATCTTGGCAGGGATAGCCACAAGAAGTCGTAGATCTGGTTGTAGCTGTGAAAATGAAAGAAGATGAAAAGGACCGGTTCGTGTAGCTTATCATGATATGGAATACTACAACAACGATTATGAAGATAGTTGAACTTTGGACATTTAAAGATATAAGATTAACACTTGATGAAATAATTTAAAGACTTATAAATATATGACTTTTTATTTATATTAAAATTATTTTGACACACATCAATCATCATAAATTATTTTCATATCAACAAGACACATTATTTCATAGATGACTAAATTGTTCGTCTTCAACATCCCCGCTCGAACAATGCATCCATTTCCTGAAATCCTAATTTATTTCTGTGTTTTATATAAACTTCTTTTGCGAGTCCTTTTGTAAACAAGTCAGCAACTTGATCTTTTGGTCTTATATACTTTATTACAATTTCGTTGTTACTTTTTCTTTTATAAGGAAGTGAAGAATATCAATGTGCTTTGCACGTTTATTACTTCCTTGGTTCTTCACTAAAGATATGTAGCTTTGATTATCTTCGTAAACAATTGCTGGTTCATTATATTTTAAATCCATATCACGGAGTAAATTTTTTAACCATAAAACTTCGCAAGTTGCTGCACTCAAAGCAAGATACTCCGCTTCTGTAGTAGACAAAGCTACTGTATTTTGCTTCCTTGATGGCCAATGAACTATGCAATAATTTACTTGTAATATAAATCCAGTATAAATGATCTTCTGTCACATGAATTTCCCCAATCTGAATCTACAACCTACATATCCAGTTAAACCACTTGATTCGTTTCCAATGTATTGCAAAATAAAATTTGACGTTTTTAAATATTTTACTACACGAATTAAATAATTCCAATGAGTATCATTTGCGCAATCTTGAAATTGACTGAAATAGCTTAAACAATAGCAAATATCTGGTCTATTTCTCAACATGGTGTACATTAAACAATGGTTTTTTTGTAATATATATAATCCAATCCTCTTTCTACCCTGAGGGTGTTGAGGTGTGTCATTTTAGTCTTCTTTTATTTCATCATCCCATGTCTTTGTTGGTCTTCCTCTGCTTCTTTTCCCGTATATTCGTGTTTTCCATATTTCTTTAACTTTCCTATCTTTGTGAAGTCTGATTAGATGGCCATACCACTGTAGCTGTTTATTTTCAATTGTTTTTTGTGCTGGCTGTATTTCTAGATTGTTTCTTATAGTGTCGTTGCGTATTCTGTCCATCTTCGTGACTCCTATCTTTTTCAAACACTTCATTTCCATAGCTGTTATTTTATTTTTTTGTCTTGTATTCAGTACCCATGATTCGCATCCGTACAGAAGTGTTGGGAGGAATATTGTTTTGTATACAGTCAATTTGGATCTTTTGCTTACATATTTATGTCCTAATATAGTATTATTGAGTGTGTAGTATACTCTGGCTGCCGCCTGGATTATTAATTTTCTCATTGTATTTACCATCACTTTGTATTATTATGCTTCCTAGGTATTTGAAGCTATCTACTTGCTTGATTCTCTTGTTATTTATTTTAATGTTCAGTTCTGTATTTTGTTTGGATATCTTCATTGCTCTTGTTTTGTCAATGTTTATCTGCATGTTAGCTTTTTGCAGCTCTTCATTCCATATATTCAGATTTTCTTGTAGTTTTGTTTCGGAATTAGCAAATATTACCATGTCGTCTGCAAATATATATTCTGTTACCGAAACTTTCTGGAGGTTTAGGTATCCAATCGGGGTTTTTATTGTTCTTTTATTGGCTTTCTTTGTAATTTCGTCAATATATAGTATAAATAGGATTGGGCTCAAGGTTCCTCCTTGTCTTAATCCGCCTCTTGCTTTAAATTTTTCAGATATAAGGTTCCCTATTCGTATATATTTAGTTATCGGTATTTTTATATATATTTTGTATTCCTCTAATAAGTTTTTGTCCAATATTGTTTTTTTCTAGGATTTTCCACAAAAAAATTCTATCTACCTTATCGAATGCTTTTTCTAGATCAATAAAGCATCATATAATTTCTTTGTTCCGTTCTATAGTCTTCTCTGCTATTTGTCTTAGGCTAAAAATGTGGTCTTGTGCACTATATCCTTTCCGGAAACCACTTTGGCTTTCTTCCATATTTTTTTCAGTCATTTGCCGTAGTTTATATTCAAGTATACTTTCGTATATTTTAACTGCTATACATAGTAGAGTAATACCTCTATAGTTTGAACAGATTCGATTGTCTCCTTTTTTGTAGACAGGCATGATTAATGATGTTCTCCAGTCATATGGCATGTCTTTTCCGTTCCATATTTTGTTTGTAAATATGTGCAACATTTTTATTCCTTCCTCTCCCATATATTTCAGTTGCTCCGGTTTCATATCATCGTAGCCAGATGTTTTCCCAACTTTTATCCTCTTAATTGCATCTTTTACTTCATCTATCGATATTTCCGTGTCTTCTATTAATCTTTGTGATGCTAGTATTGTGATATTAGGTTGTACTTCTTCGTTTTCGTTAGATTCTAAAAAATTTTGAAAGTATTCTTTCCACCTTTTGATTACTTCATTTTGGTGTTGAATGATGTTTCCATCTTTGTCTTTCAATTGTTTTAACTTTGGTTCTTTTTCCATTCTTAGGTTTTTAATTGTCCTGTAATATAGATTTTTTATTTTCTTTGTAATTAGTATTTATTATATTGCCAAATTCTTCCCATTCTGTTTTTTTTTTGCATGTTGGACCATTTCTTTAACCTTCTTTCTTTGCAGTTTGTATTTGTCATAGTTTCCCTGTGTTTTGTTATTAATATATAAATTCCATTTTTTTCTTTTTTAGCTTAATCTCTGTTTGTATGTTTTCGTTCCACCAATGGGTTCGTTTCGTTCGGTTTTTATTGGAGTTTATCACACATACGGTTCTTGTCGCTTCATGGAGTAATTTTTTAAATACATTCCATAATGCTTCAGTACCCATATTATTATAGTCTCCCATTTCCAATATTTTTTGTTGTATTGTCTCTTGATACTTTATCTTCGTGGCATCTTCCTTTAGTTTAAATATTTTTAAGGTTTCTTTTTTTATTAAATTGGTATCTTTGTGTGCGGTACATTTCGACTTCATCTGTTCTAAATATCTTCCCATCATTAATGGGTTTCACTAACAAACTTTTTTATATATTTCATCAAAATTTTGTGTCAAATTTAAATATGTTTCGAATTACCTACAAAAAACAATCTTTGTTTGTTCTCATGCCTGCTATGTTTAATAATTAATTTAATAAAAGTATAAATGCAGGCCTTTAGGTTCACATATTTAATTTACAATTAATATAATTGGACGTTTCGGGTGTGTAATCCACCCACCATCAGCTGAATAAAAATTTACAATAAGTATTATTTAATAACAGTTGAAATTTTTTTTTTACATTGTGTAATAATAATGTTGCAACATAATTACTAGATAAAAGTTCTAATCTAACAAACTTTAAGAACCAGAACTTTTTACAAGTTATATTATACGGCGACTGCCGAAAAGGCAATGAATTTTAAATTTGCAAACAGTTCAAGTACAAACTGCTCAAACTGTACAGACAGACACAGGCTGGCCGAACGAAAAGTAACTAAAAACAAGAAAGAAAGAAAGAAAGCGCGGTAATTTCAAAAACAATTAAAGATATTTTTAAGATGAACTAAGTTATGTTTGTAATCTGTTTAGTTATTAATAGTTATAGATTTACTCATGTTTATATGGCAAGTTTCATATAACAGTCTTGTATCTTTGTTGGGAACTTTTTCCAAAATTTTAAACTCTTTGAAATTGAATTTATGACCGGTTTGACAATTATGTTTGCACAAGGCGCTATGGTGTTCGTTTAAAGTATTGCAATGGTATTGGTGTTGATATAATCTTTTTTTAACAGGTTGAGAGGTCTCGCCGATATAACATTTATCACAATGACCACAATTGATCTGGTAAATGACGTTCTTTTGATTTGAAGGTTCGATACTGTCTTTTAAATTTGTGAAAAGTGGTTTGGAATTAACAGCACTACTATTTGAAATTATTATATTAGAGTCTGAAGTTACCTTATTCAAAATTTTGTTTATACTACGATCATAAGGAATTGACGCATAAATATTAGGTTCGCCTTGTATCCTTTCACCCGCAACAGACTCGGCATCTCTAGTGTGTTTAAAAGGCTTTACACACTTAAACACACTAGACATGCCGAGTCTGTTGTTGCTTGATATTAACTTACAAGAGTTTTATTCAAAATTTACCATCATCCTGACTGCATACCTGTGAAATATATATATATATATATATATATATATATATATATATATATATATATATATATATATATATATATATATATATATATATATATATATATATATATATATATATATATATATATATATATATATATATATATATATATATATATATATATATATATATATATATATATATATATATATATATATATATATATATATATATATATATATATATATATATATATATATATATATATATATATATATATATATATATATATATATATATATATATATAAGTTATATTTTTAAGGTTCGCGGAAGGGTTTTTAAAAAGGATTATTTATTGCAAGTCGAAAAATTATATTCGCTAATCTCTTCTTTTGTCACAAAGTTACAGTTATAATTTATTTAATTATGTTACATTTGAGTGTTTGGGGTATGAAATTTACATGAGACTACATCAGAATACATCAGACTGACTAAAACTAAGTAAAAGTACAGAATATATAGTTTCTCCTTTCCGGTGTCAGGTATAAACCTGGGAACTGGAACCTCAGCAATATGGGCTGTGGTAACTCCTCCCTTCTCAGAATTTGGCCTCGTCAGGAAGCTTCAGCGGCGACCTGGGGGTTGAAGTTGTTTGGTGAAGTTCAATGTCTCTGGCTGTGGACTGATTCCTTCTCGTAGATTTGAGTGGAAGTTTCCTTTTAAGATAGACTATGACAGAAATAATAGCAACAATAATAATTATAACATATAATGCTAAAACGGGGTATTTGATGCCATCTTCTTCGTATCTTGTTATATCGTCGTGCAGGGTGTCTTCTAGCTTGTTTATTGGCCTGAGTTCGGAGATGCTGTTCAATTCGATTGTAGTTTTTGGAATTTGAGTCTTATTGAAATTAATTTTGTAATTTTCAATTACTGTTGGTTTGCCAAATGCATCATCTTTGATGAGGAGTATACCTTGAAGGCTTCTTATATTGTCGGCGTGACTGCATTTAGTTTCTAATTTTTCGGGGTACAGAAATATAGCCAAATATTGGTTGATTTCTTCCAAATATTCGAGATGGTTATTCTTTATCTCTAGTTTGACGAAATGACAGTTTTCGACGGTGTTTTTCGTTAGGAAGTTAGCCTCGCAAGAGTCTTCAGTTATTTCCTTGGTTTTATTAGGACATTGGAATATATTTCTTCTATTGCGGGTACACGTACCACATAGAGATCTTATTTGACTTTCAGACTTCAGAATGTAATCGTGATTGGGTATAATAGTAATTAAATTAGAGTTGTGTTTTGTAGGGGTAGGAATTAAATGGATTAGTTCGAAATGTGTCTCATAATTTATTGGAATTTCGATAAAGTATAAAATTTTGTTGTCTTGTAATTTGCAATTAACTGCGAGTAAATTTTCAATTTCTGCAATGTTTTCCAAATTTATGTCAAATGGCAACTCATCATTGTAATATTTTGAAATTTTGTTTAGTTCCTCATAAAGGTCATTTGTTTTGATTATACTGGGGTGTATAGTGTGAAGTTTACAAAATGTGAGGGAATTTTCAATGTCTTGAAGTGTGTTAAATGTTAGTGTATACAAAATATCCAATTGATTATAAATATCTTTAATAAATAATTTGTCGTCATTTTTTGTTCCGCTAATAGCCAAATGCATGAGTTGTTCAATTTTTAATTTTAGGGTGACTTCATTCTGCCTGATAGTGTCGACAGTCTTAAATTTTTTTATTATTTGGTGACTAACAGAGTATTGATGCTTAATTTGGTTGTTTAATTTAAATTGATTTTCTTGTAGGTGATTTAAAATTTTAGTGTATCTTTTATTATCTTCTTCGTCCAAATTTCCGGTAATAGCTTTCACAACTGTTCCTAAACCATTGACTATACCTCGTCTTATTCGAGTGCGGGTGGATAAATGGTTGAATTTTTCATTGATATTATTCTTTAAGCATTCTATAATTTTATTGTTATTCTCGAAGTCTTTTATAGTTATTTTGTCTGTGTTCAGTGTCTCTAAAAGATTTTTGTATTGTTTATTCAGGTTTTCGTATTGTGTTTTAAGTGGAAACAGGTCATAATAGTGTACAAATGTGTGTTGTGTTCTTTGTAGTTTTGCAGGTGCGAGATTAATAGCCAAAAGTCCTGGATTGCGGGTAATGTCCTTTACATCTATTCCGTATGAGCACGGGAAGTAGATGGACCTGGAATTGCGGGATTGTTATTAATTATTTTTCTTGGTCTTTTAATGTTTGCAAGATGAATTTTGGGTTGCTTTTTGTCATTGTTTTCTGTATCAATTTCGGCTGTTTTCAAATCTTGATTAATTGTTTTCATTTTCTCTTTCTTAAATTTTGGATTTTTTGTTTTATTGACCTTTTATTTATTCTGTACATAAATTGTTTTTGGTATTTCCGGAAGTTCTTCGCGATTTTCATTTGTTTGATTAATTGTTTTTGTTTTATTTTCTTGTAACTTATTATTAATATTTTTGTATACTAATTTAGTTCTTTCTTTATGTTTTTGAATATAATCCTGGGTTACTTGTTTTTTCTAATTCTGTATCAAGCGGTGAATTTGTTTCTAAATGACCATTAATGATTTCGACTGGTTTTAAATTTGTTGTGCTATGGTTTGTATTATTATATGCATAGTGCATAATTAACTTTTTCATCTATTGAATTATTTTTAAAATTTTCCTGCATATTAAATAAACGAATATGCTCTACTAAGGTGGAATGGAATCGTTCAATTAAACCGTTAGAATTTGGATTTTGTGAGCAGGTAAAATGAATTTCAATTTTGTGGAGAGCTAATAATTCTTTTACAATACTATTTTTAAATTCGAGTCCGTTGTCTGAAGTGATAAATTTTGGTATTCCATGGTGTGAAAAGAAATGAGTTAATTTGTTTTTGATCTCGACAGCTTTTATTGAGCTAACTCTGTATGCTTGTGCATATTTTGAGAAAGCGTCAATGATAGTAAGAAATTTAGCGTTTTCAAGTGTTAATGTGTCTACGTGTAAAGTGTCTAGTTGTTTGTTAGGAGTAGGGGTGATATTTAATTTTGGTTTAATAGGATTTCTTTCATATTTTGCAGCTAAACATACTTCGCATTTATTTATGTAGTCTGTAATAGTTTTTATTTGATTAGGCCAGTAGTATCGTTTTTACCTCTCGCTAAGAGAGGTATTGGATTCATGGTAAAAATCGCATATCCAGATTTTATTGAATAAGCACGTTTTAAGGTCCCTACAATCCGATTTTAACATTTTTACGATGATGTCTGTGTGTGTGTGGATGTGTGTGTGTATGTGTATGTGTGTGTGTATGTGTGTGTGTATGTGTGTGTGTGTATGTGGGATGTTGGAAGGACGATTACTCAAAAACTATAAGACTTTAAATTTGTTTAACTACGTATTTCCCAATCGGACATTCATGGGAAGATCTGAAAAGGTTTTGATAACAATTGGACAAGCGGAAGTAGAAGATTCTTGAAAAAAATTCTTCTAAATATTATTTTTTGAAATTTTTTCATGGTAATATTAAAGAAAATTAAATTCTCTATCTGATACATTTAAATATTTTATTATATATTCTATAGATTTAGAGATAAAAAAATATAATATATAAAATAATCTGTTGTAATAAATCAGCCGAAAGAATGCCATGAAAAATAGTTGAAAATTTAAATTGTAAAAAAATGTCAGTGTCAGAAATCCGGAGACATTACTGAAGATTTTTTCTGGGAAGTACATACATTATATTATTTCTTATTGCATTAATAGTTTAATATTTAATATTATAGGTATATTACACATACCCTTCATATATGCTGTTACTTCCGACAATGAATTGGAAACATCTCGAAAAATTAAAAGAGTAGGACAAAATTTCTTCATAGAATGAATTTAAATTTAAAAAAAAAATATATGGAATAGATATAAGTAGAATTTTTGGTGTAGAGTGTAAGTATACAAGAAATGTTAAATACATTAAGGTGCGAGCAGTCATGTGTCAGAATTATAGCTAGTAATTTTGTATATAGATGTCATATATCATAATTTCTCATTCTAAATTTAGTGATTTTACAATTCCATGTGATTTATTTTCCTCGACAAGTCAATTCCACACTCCTGGTGACAAATGAACTACATGAATTTAGAAAATCTTGAAATTTTTAATGAAAAATTCTGACATTTATGTACATAATTACTAATTATCATTCTGAAACGGGCCTCCATATCTGCTTGTTAAGACCAACAATGTAACATGACTGTTCGCGCCCTATACTTAACCAAAAAAGGAAGTGGCGAGAGGTATTGTGCTGGCCACAACAGATTTTTTAATTTGTGTATGGGTCTCGTTTATTCCACGATGGTTTGTTTTTCCTTCGTGATAATTTGTGATGACTTGTTGAATTTCGTCTTCTTGTTCTATATCTATTAATTTTGTATTACTTTTGATAAATTTGATTTCCGAATCTTTAAAATATTTTTGGAGTGCGTTACTGAATTGTTCATAAATAGGACTTTCAAAATAGAGATGATATGTAGCGTTAGGGGCGATATATTGTTTTATAAAATTAACAATGTCTTGTTCGAAGTTTGTTGCCGATATTTGAACGTAAAGCCTCATTTTATCAACGTGAATTTTTTTAATTTTTGGTTTAGATGGAGAGTGTTTTACGAGAGATATAAAAATTTGATTTTTTCCAAAGTTAACTGAGGATTCGGTAATTGTTATGCCATGCCAACAATGGGGCTTTCCGGGTTTGAATGGATAGTTTGGTCAGTTTCGGAATCTTTTTGTTCGTCATCATCGAGGTTTACTATTAAAGATTGTGTGTCGTTATCAGGGTTAAAATTTTCATTAAAGTTTTCAATGTATTCAAAAAGATTTTGTGTGCCTGCATCTAGTGTGTTTATGTTTAATTCTATTCGCGAAAGTGCATCTGCATTTGTGTTCAGCTTGCCTTTTTTGTATATTACTTCATAATCGTAATCTTCAAGTTTAGTTCTCCAACGCATGAGTTTGGAATGTGGGTCTTTTAATGAGTGAAGGTATTGTAAAGGTTTATGGTCGGTAATAATTTTGAATTTTCTTCCAAAAAGGTAATGTCTAAAATATTTAGTTGCCCATACAACGGCAAGTAGTTCTTTTTCGGTAGTACTGTAGTTTTGTTCCGTATCGTTCAACGTCCTGCTAGCGTATGCAATAGGGAGGTCGGAACCGATAGTGCCTTGCGATAACACAGCGCCAATGGCGTAGTCACTCGCATCTGTAGTAACGTTAAATGTTTTTGTAAAGTCTGAGTATTGGAGTATTGGTTCATTCATCAAAAGATTTTTACAAGTATTAAAGCACTGAATGTACTCAGGGTCTTTGTACTTTACTGTCGTGTCTTTTTTTAAACATTTGGTCAGGTTTGGTTAGATGTGCGAAATTTTTTATAAATCGTCTGTAATATCCTAAGAGTCCTAAAAATGCTTTAATTTGTTTTGTAGTCTTGGGGATTGGATAATTTTGAATAGCGTTGAGTTT
The DNA here is from genome assembly GCA_951394225.1 of Harpalus rufipes. Classification (NCBI taxonomy): domain Eukaryota; kingdom Metazoa; phylum Arthropoda; class Insecta; order Coleoptera; family Carabidae; genus Harpalus; species Harpalus rufipes. Next base: position 33,062,732 of record OX596276.1, read on the forward strand.
ATTAGGATTAGGTTTCACACCTTCTGGGGTCACTACATGTCCAAGATATTCTACTTCGGTTCGTAAAAATTCTGATTTGTCCAGTTGTATTTTGAGATTAGCTTTCTTTAATCGATTAAAAACTGTTCCTGAAGAGATGTACTAAATATAATGACGTCATCCAAATATACAAGGCAAATTTTGTTAACTAAATCTCTAAGTACGTTATCCATTACTCTCTGAAAAGTGGCGGGGGCATTTTTTAGTCCAAATGGCATCCGTAAAAATTCATAATGTCCGTTTTCGATGTTAAAAGCCGTTTTCTGAATGTCTTTTCCATCCATTTCAATTTGGTGGAAACCGGATGCTAAGTCCAGTGTAGTAAAATATTGGCAACGTCCTATCCTAGTTTATCGAGTAAGTCAGTAATGTTAGGTAAGGGGTATTTGTCGTCAATAGTCTTTTCGTTTACTTTTCTGTAGTCGATAACTAAACGCCATTTACGTTTACCTGATGCATCGAGTTTTTTGGGGACTACCCAAATAGGGGAGGACCATGGAGAATTAGAGGGACGGATTATGTTTTGGTCTAGCATTTTTTGAATTTGTGTTTGTACTTCTTGTCGATGAATTTCGGGGTATCGGTAAGTTTTGGTATAGACTGTTATTTTATCCTTTGTGCGTATGGAGTGTTTTATTTCATTAGTGAATATCAATGCCTTATCATCATTGTGAAAGATCTCAGAGTACTCCGTCAGCAGTTTTCTTATCTCGCGCTTCTCTTCCTCGTTCATATGGTCGAGTCTCACTTTACTAATATCAAAATTATTATTTTCTATTTCTTGATTGAAATTTAGATTGTTAATTTCGAAATTGTTTAAAGAATGAACTTGTACACAGTTTACAGAGTTAATAATTTTTTCGTTTTTGCTTGAGTTAATAATAGGATAAACAATTTGATAATTTTGTATTGTAGCCAAACCTTCGGGAATAGTTATGTCATTTATTTTAGTTTTTGGGATAAACACTTCGCCATTTTCTATATTGTGAATGAAAAGTTTGGATAATTTCTCGGAATTAGGGGGGGATTTTTATAAAATGTGATTTAGGGAGAATTTTGTGATAATGAATTTTGGTTTCCTGATTTGGTGTGATTATTTTGTCGTTTACCACATTTAATAGTTTTAAATTGTCGAGTCCTAAAAGAATGTCAAAATTTTTATGGAAGTTAAATAAATGATATTTTAATAACATGTTAGGAGAATTAAATATTTTTGATGCTGGTATTATAATACTAAAATTTTCAACTGATGTTCCGTGAGCTGTAGTAATTTTAAATGGGTCATTTTTTATTTGAGTTTTGAAAAATTTGTTTGCAATGTTTGGGTAATAAATGAACGTGTGCTACCAGTGTCGATCAGGGCTTTTAAGTTTGATTCAGGGAAACCTACGAATGGTAATTCACTATGATTGTGAATAACATTCATAAGTTCGATGTTGGTTCCGAGGCTGGTATTGGAAATAACTCGTCCTGATCAGGCTCAGTAACGTAGTAATTAGGGTTTAACTCGTTCTCGGAATAGTCTACATTTTGATCGTCAATTTGTGGCTCTACATAATCGTCTATTTCGGTTGTAAATAATTCCTCTGCTATGTAGTTGGGTCTGTTTTGAGACGGGTAAAATTGTTGGGGACGATACAGATTGGGTGTCGCGCGTGGTGTCAGTGACTGCCTAGTGCTGATACTCATAGGCGTCAGTCTGGGGCCTTTATAATTAGGATTTGGTCTAAAGACGTTTTGTTGGGGTTGATTATTGGATTTAGCTATTTGATTATTAGGGTATTCAGTACTGAATGGTTTCTTAAATTGCTGGTTTGTATGGAATTGGTTATTATTTGGTTTATAGTTTTGGTTAGTGGGTGGAGTAGGTCTGTATATCAGTTGTGGGTGTTGTGTTTATCTATATTGCGTGTGTATGTTCTGTTTTTGTTTAGGTTGTTGAGAGTGTTGTAAAATGTTTCTGTGTTGTAAATTTGTATGTGTACGACTATGTGTTTCGAGTTGGAAATCATTGGTTAACATGTTTAATGCGGTGTTCATGTCTTTTGGGTCTTTGGTTCTCATGAGGGTACCAAGTGGATCTTTAAGTCCACGTAATAAAATTCTAAGTGCATAGTTCTTGAAATATTGGATTAAGACGGGCCTCTAGCATCATTAACTTATAAAAAAATATTATTTTTTCGCTCAAGTTGGGGGTAGATTTACTAGTGTCCTACGGGGTAGCCGGATATGGCAATGTGCTAGGATTGTTCTTTGGGGTTGTTATATTGAGTATTTAGTAGAATAGTCATTAGACAGTAAAGAATACAACTTACAAAAAAATATTAATTTTTAGCTGAAATTGAGGGTAGATTTACAAGTGTCCTACGGGGTAGCTGGATATGGCAATGTGCTAGGATTGTTCTTTGGGGTTATTATATTGAGTATTTAGTAGAATAGTCATTAGACAGTAAAGAATACAACTTTTAAAAAAATATTATTTTTTCGCTCAAATTGGGGGTAGATTTACTAGTGTCCTACGGGGTAGCCGGATATGGCAACTTGCTTGGGTTGTTCATTGGGGTTGTTTTATTGAGTATTTAATAGAATAGTCATTAGACAGTAAAGAATACAACTTATAAAAAAATATTAATTTTTAGCTGAAATTGAGGGTAGATTTACAAGTGTCCTACGGGGTAGCTGGATATGGCAATGTGCTAGGATTGTTCTTTGGGGTTGTTATATTGAGTATTTAGTAGAATAGTCATTAGACAGTAAAGAATACAACTTACAAAAAAATATTAATTTTTAGCTGAAATTGAGGGTAGATTTACAAGTGTCCTACGGGGTAGCTGGATATGGCAATGTGCTAGGATTGTTCTTTGGGGTTGTTATATTGAGTATTTAGTAGAATAGTCATTAGACAGTAAAGAATACAACTTTAAAAAATATTATTTTTTCGCTCAAATTGGGGGTAGATTTACTAGTGTCCTACGGGGTAGCCGGATATGGCAACTTGCTTGGGTTGTTCATTGGGGTTGTTTTATTGAGTATTTAATAGAATAGTCATTAGACAGTAAAGAATACAACTTATAAAAAAATATTAATTTTTAGCTGAAATTGAGGGTAGATTTACAAGTGTCCTACGGGGTAGCTGGATATGGCAATGTGCTAGGATTGTTCTTTGGGGTTGTTATATTGAGTATTTAGTAGAATAGTCATTAGACAGTAAAGAATACAACTTTTAAAAAAATATTATTTTTTCGCTCAAATTGGGGGTAGATTTACTAGTGTCCTACGGGGTAGCCGGATATGGCAACTTGCTTGGGTTGTTCATTGGGGTTGTTTTATTGAGTATTTAATAGAATAGTCATTAGACAGTAAAGAATACAACTTACAAAAAAATATTAATTTTTAGCTGAAATTGAGGGTAGATTTACAAGTGTCCTACGGGGTAGCTGGATATGGCAATGTGCTAGGATTGTTCTTTGGGGTTGTTATATTGAGTATTTAGTAGAATAGTCATTAGACAGTAAAGAATACAACTTTTAAAAAAATATTATTTTTTCGCTCAAATTGGGGGTAGATTTACTAGTGTCCTACGGGGTAGCCGGATATGGCAACTTGCTTGGGTTGTTCATTGGGGTTGTTTTATTGAGTATTTAATAGAATAGTCATTAGACAGTAAAGAATACAACTTATAAAAAAATATTAATTTTTAGCTGAAATTGAGGGTAGATTTACAAGTGTCCTACGGGGTAGCTGGATATGGCAATGTGCTAGGATTGTTCTTTGGGGTTGTTATATTGAGTATTTAGTAGAATAGTCATTAGACAGTAAAGAATACAACTTACAAAAAAATATTAATTTTTAGCTGAAATTGAGGGTAGATTTACAAGTGTCCTACGGGGTAGCTGGATATGGCAATGTGCTAGGATTGTTCTTTGGGGTTGTTATATTGAGTATTTAGTAGAATAGTCATTAGACAGTAAAGAATACAACTTTTAAAAAAATATTATTTTTTCGCTCAAATTGGGGGTAGATTTACTAGTGTCCTACGGGGTAGCCGGATATGGCAACTTGCTTGGGTTGTTCATTGGGGTTGTTTTATTGAGTATTTAATAGAATAGTCATTAGACAGTAAAGAATACAACTTATAAAAAAATATTAATTTTTAGCTGAAATTGAGGGTAGATTTACAAGTGTCCTACGGGGTAGCTGGATATGGCAATGTGCTAGGATTGTTCTTTGGGGTTGTTATATTGAGTATTTAGTAGAATAGTCATTAGACAGTAAAGAATACAACTTTTAAAAAAATATTATTTTTTCGCTCAAATTGGGGGTAGATTTACTAGTGTCCTACGGGGTAGCCGGATATGGCAACTTGCTTGGGTTGTTCATTGGGGTTGTTTTATTGAGTATTTAATAGAATAGTCATTAGACAGTAAAGAATACAACTTATAAAAAAATATTAATTTTTAGCTGAAATTGAGGGTAGATTTACAAGTGTCCTACGGGGTAGCTGGATATGGCAATGTGCTAGGATTGTTCTTTGGGGTTGTTATATTGAGTATTTAGTAGAATAGTCATTAGACAGTAAAGAATACAACTTATAAAAAAAAAAAATTTTTCGCTAAAGTTGGGGGTAGATTTACTAGTGTCCTACGGGGTAGCCGGATATGACAGTGTGCTAGGGTTGTTCTTTGGGGTTCTTATAATGAGTATTTAATGAGATATTCATTAGACAGTAAAGAATACAACTTACAAAAACAATATTAATTTTTAGCTGAAATTGAGGGTAGATTTACAAGTGTCCTACGGGGTAGCTGGATATGGCAATGTGCTAGGGTTGTTCTTTGGTGTTGTTATATTGAGTATTTAATAGAATAGTCATTAGACAGTAAAGAATACAACTTATAAAAAAATATTATTTTTCGCTCAAATTGAGGGTTAGTGTTTTGGACGAGACGAGATATTCTCGAATCTCGTCTCGAAATTTCTCGTCTCGCCGAGACGAGAAAGCTTTTTGAACTCACGAGACGAGACGAGACTTTATGTCGAGATTCTCGACAATTATTCCGAGATATCTCGACTTTTTTTATTTTTAAAAATACATTTTTTAAAAAAATTGGTTGGGACATTTTGTAATTTTCTATATTTTTGTAATTATAAATCTAAACAGAATCGTTAAAATTTCTTAAAATACAACTACTTCCTACTTTTCTGACGTCACAGTATTCTTGTTCACTTACCGACTCAGTGTTACACCCAGTAATGGGTAAAAATCGGATGATATATTTATTTTATTTTAATAATTTATTATTTATAGGGATTCTTTTTAATAAATAATGATTAAATAAGTAAAAGATATACTTACAAAATTGATATTATATGAAACAAAGATGCATGATTATCAATATTAGAAAGAGATAAAACATAAAAAATGGACTAAATATAATTTTTCCATATGCAATTTATACAGTTTGTTTATTGAACACTTTTGATTTGCAAACCAAACTTATTTATTTGTTTTATACGCTCTTCTTTAATTTTCTTTATTTTGAATTTTCGCGCCAATGAAACTTCCCAGCTCAACCGTATCTGTTTGTACTTTAGGTATAAAATTGATAGTGAATAATATAGTTGTTTGACTCAAACTTTTTAATCACTCTGTATATTATTTGTGTTTCGGTTATATATCAACTTAAATCGCATATTGGATTTATTAAAAAATAATCGAGAAATCTCGTCGAGATTCTCGGCCGAAACGAGATTCCATTGTTCGAGACGAGACTTAATTTCTTGCCTTCGAGACGAGACGAGACGTGACAACGTAGTTACTCGGCTCGATCGTCTCGTCAGAAACACTATTGGGGGTAGATTTACTAGTGTCCTACGGGATAGCCGGATATGGCAATGTGCTAGGATTGTTCTTTGGTGTTGTTATATTGAGTATTTAATAGAATAGTCATTAGACAGTAAAGAATACAACTTACAAAAAAAAAAAAAATTTTAGTTAAAATTGAGGGTAGATTTACAAGTGTCGTACGGGGTAGCTGAATATAGCAATGTGCTAGGGTTGTTCTTTGGGGTTGTTATATTGAGTATTTAATAGAATAGTCATTAGACAGTAAAGAATACAACTTATAAAAAAATATTAATTTTTAGCTGAAATTGAGGGTAGATTTACAAATGTCCTACGGGGTAGCTGGATATGGGAATGTGCTAGGATTGTTCTTTGGGGTTGTTATATTGAGTATTTAGTAGAATAGTCATTAGACAGTAAAGAATACAACTTACAAAAAATATTAATTTTTAGCTCAAATTGGGGGTAGATTTACTAGTGTCCTACGGGATAGCCGGATATGGCAATGTGCTAGGATTGTTCTTTGGGGTTGTTATATTGAGTATTTAATAGAATAGTCATTAGACAGTAAAGAACACAACTTATAAGAAAATATTATTTTTTCGCTCAAATTGGGGGTAGATTTACTAGTGTCCTACGGGATAGCCGCATATGACAATGTGCTAGGATTGTTCTTTGGGGTTGTTATATTGAGTATATAGTAGAATAGTCATTAGACAGTAAAGAATACAACTTATAAAAAATTATTAATTTTTCGCTCAAGTTGGGGGTAGATTTACTAGTGTCCTACGGGGTAGCCGGATATGGCAGTGTGCTAGGGTTGGTCTTTGGGGTTCTTATATTGAGTATTTAATGAGATATTCATTAGACAGTAAAGAATACAACTTACAAAAAAATATTCATTTTTAGCTGAAATTGAGGGTAGATTTACAAGTGTCCTACGGGGTAGTTGGATATGGCAATGTGCTAGGGTTCTTCTTTGGGGTTGTTATATTGAGTATTTAATAGAATAGTCATTAGACAGTAAAGAATACAACTTTTAAAAAAATATTATTTTTTCGCTCAAATTGGGGGTAGATTTACAAGTGTCCTACGGGATAGCCGGATATGGAAAAGTGCTAGGATTTTTCTTTGGGGTTGTTATATTGAGTATTTAATAGAATAGTCATTAGGCAGTAAAGAACACAACTTATAAAAAAATATTAATTTTTAGCTGAAATTGAGGGTAGATTTACAAGTGTCCTACGGGTAGCTGGATATGGCAATGTGCTAGGATTGTTCTTTGGGGTTCTTATATTAAGTATTTAATGAGATATTGATTAGACAGTAAAGAATACAACTTACAAAAAAATATTCATTTTTAGCTGAAATTGAGGGTAGATTTACAAGTGTCCTACGGGGTAGCTGAATATGGCATTGTGCTAGGATTCTTCTTTGGGGTTGCTATATTTAGTATTTAATAGAATAGTCATTAGACAGTAAAGAATACAACTTATAAAAAATTATTATTTTTTCGCTCAAATTGGGGGTAGATTTGCTAGTGTCCTACGGGATAGCCGGATATGGCAATGTGCTAGGATTGTTCTTTGGGGGTTGTTATATTGAGTATTTAATAGAATAGTCATTAGACAGTAAAGAATACAACTTATAGAAAAATATTATTTTTTCGCTCAAATTGGGGGTAGATTTGCTATTGTCCTACGGAATAGCCGGATATGGCAATGTGCTAGGATTGTTCTTTGGGGTTGTTATATTGAGTATTTAATAGAATAGTCATTAGACAGTAAAGAATACAGCTTACAAAAAAATATTAATTTTTAGCTGAAATTGAGGGTAGATTTACAAGTGTCCTACGGGGTAGCTGGATATGGAAATGTGCTAGGGTTGTTCTTTGGGGTTGTTATATTGAGTATTTAATGAGATATACATTAGACAGTAAAGGATACAACTTATAAAAAATTATTAATTTTTCGCTCAAATTGGGGTTAGATTTACTAGTGTCCTACGGGATAGCCGGATATGGAAAAGTGCTAGGATTGTTCTTTGGGGATGTTATATTGAGTATTTAATAGAATAATCATTAGACAATAAAGAATACAATTTATAAAAAAATATTAATTTTTCGCTCACAGTGAGGCCAAGGGGTAAAATGAATGAAAAAGTTTCAGAACCGCTGGGTTACACTAACAACAATTTTATATTGATCTTGTTTGTTCTCATGCCTGCTATGTTTAATAACTTACAAGGTTTTTTCAAAATATATACAGGTGCAAACGGAACTAGGGAACACGATTTTTCTCGGAAGTTATAAGAGATACAAAAAAATCTTTCAAATAAAATTATTAGTGTTTCTAGTAAGCTACATAAATTAATGTAAATCAGAAAAAAAATATTTTAATTTTCGGAGATATACCTATTTTTGACTTTTTTTAAATGGTACGCCCTGTATATTTTTATACTATTTAGTACAAAATAATTGTTTCTTTAAAAAAGTTTCATAAGTTATACCTTCTAATCTTAATAGTATTCGAGATATTGAAGAAAATATTAAAATAGTTTTACTCGAAATTAAAGCTGGCTATGGAAACAAAATTTGACATTTGTATTAGTTTATTGTTATAACCCTGTGAAAAAGTTTATTGAATTGATAACTTAGATTACTATTTGTTGTAAAAATGGAAGAATACTCAATTAACGAGAAGGTAGATATGTTAAAATGTTTCCATTTATCAAACAATAATTCAAGAGAAGCCCTGCGATTATACCGGCAACAATATCCTGATCGCTTTCATCCAAATCAAACATACTTTTTCAAATTAGAAAGAAAGCTACGTAGAACTGGTTCCCTGACTATGGCAAATCGCGAAGTTCGTCAAATAAATGAAAATTTGGAAGCTGATGTATTAGCATATTTTAATGTGCATCCGAGAAATTCAGTTAGAGAAACTGCACTAGAATTAAACGTACACAGGTACATAGGATTTTAAAAAAGCATAAATTCAAAGCTTACAAAATACATAAAATCCATAATCTCTATCCTGGCGATTTTGCAAGAAGACTTCACTTTTGCAATTATTTCATTCAGGAATATCGCACAAATATTTCCTACTAAATAGTATAAAAATATATAGAGTGTACCATTTAAAAAAAGTCAAAAATACGTATATCTCTGAAAATTTTTTTTTCTGATTTACATTAATTTAATTAGCTTGCTAGAAACACTAAAAAAAATATTTGAAAGATTTTTTTGTATCTCTAATAACTTCCGAGAAAAATCGCGTTCCCTAGTTCCGTTTACACCCTGTATATATATATATATATATATATATATATATATATATATATATATATATATATATATATATATATATATATGAAACAAAAGATATTTAGTTTTATATCATTGAATTCAGAATGAAATCCCGTATCAAATAAGCTGAAAACATGTTTTCCATTTAAAATAAAAAATAGGTTGTTAAAACCATTCGCCGAAAAAAAATAGTAGTAATTATTAATTTCTGACTATATATATATATATATATATATATATATATATATATATATATATATATATATATATATATATATATATAATGAACATCGTAATGAAGGAAGGAAAAGCACCAAAGGACTGGCAAACAGGAATAATCGTGTCATTATTCAAAAAAGGAGATAGTAAAGAATGCAAGAACTACAGAGGCATCACTCTATTAAGTAATGTAGCAAAAATATAGACTAGACAAAATAAAGAACGAAAAGTATAGAGAAACACTAAATATAAAACCGATAGAAGACAAAATAGAGGAAAGCCAACTACGATGGTTGGGACACATTAACAGATATGATGACAATAAACTAACAAAACAAATATATGAAGCAAGAACCGGAAAAAGAAGAACAAGAGGAAGGCCTAGAAGAACTTGGCAAGACGAAGTTAGGAAACCACTAGAAAGAAGGGGAGAAAAATGGGAAAATATTACAAACAAAACGAAAGATAGGAACAAATGGAGAAGCATATGGAAAAAAGCGTAATCAACTCAACCCCAACCACACCCACACTCGAAAGGGTAGAAGGGTATCCGGATTAAGTAAGTAAGTAAGTAAGTAAGTATATATATATATATATATATATATATATATATATATATATATATACATATATATATATATATATATATATATATATATATATATACATATATATAAATATATATATATATATATATATATATATATATATATATATATATATATATTATATACATATACAAATATATATATATAAATGAAAAATCCATAGCGCAATTTATTTAAACATATTTATTGATATTTAAAATATTTTTCTCAGAATAAAAGCAAAAATATTTTACGTTAGAAATTTTATATATATATATATATATATATATATATATATATATAAGCAGATTGGCACACCCAGCAATGGGTAATATGCCGTGATGAAATATTTATTTTTATTTATTTATATATAGATGATAATTACGACTATAATTAGTTATGGGGATAGTGGGTTTGACAGTCAGAAATTAATAATTACTACTATTTTTTTTTCGGCGAATGGTTTTAACAACCTATTTTTTATATTAAATGGAAAACATGTTTTCAGCTTATTTGATAAGGGATTTCATTCTGAAATCAATATATATATATATATATATATATATATATATATATATATATATATATATATATATATATATATATATATATATATTATACCACGAAACCATGACTACGTCCCTTTTGTATGCTGCCTTAAGCCGGCTTCCCACGGCCTGTGGCGCGTCGCGCCTCTACCTGAGTAGACGCGCTTCGCTCCACGAGTTTCTACAAGCCTCGATCATTCCCACGGCGCGTTGGCGCGTAGTACGTGCAGCGCGCGCAAGCATGCACGGACCTAACCGAGGCACCCGCCATCTTGATTTTAAGATAATTTGACGCTTATGCAGTAATGCAGTTCATTATGAATAGACAACAGAGAAAGATTGCTGTGTGTGCAGCTACATGTGTTTTATTGTCGGGCGAAATTTTAAAACAAAAGAAAATCACAGAAAAGACGCTGGTGGATGTCAACTTTCAACGTACAATTTTCTGTATGTCGACATTAATGATTTATTTTTAATTTTCACCATAGGAAAATCTACACTCATTTTTTCATTCGAACTCACACATCGTGGAATTGCATTTCGTTCTTTATGTTTCTCATGTCTTGGGTTCCAAATTGCTGGTTCATTTTGGAACAAGTCCAGGAATTCAATAATAATATCGTTTGTCCATTCCATACTAAACGTGTACAATATATGCACTGTACAACAACGCTGATGAAACTATACTGCCCTGCTATACTGCAAGAAAAGAACGCGTGTAGGGACAAGCAAGCACAGGCCATGGGCATACTTGCACACGCCGTGCCATCTCGCGCCGAGGGTTTCTTTTGAGGCGTGCAACATTTACCGACAAATGATGGGAACGGACGGGCGGCGCGAACGCGCCACGCGCTACCCCTTCCCATGGCCCGTTGCGCGCAAAACCAGGTAGTGGCGTGTACGCGCCACAGGCCGTGGGAAGCCGGCTTTAGATACGGTGTGCAGAATGACATTAAGTACGCGTATGACATAAAGGCTACAAGTGAACTCATAATTTTTGTAACGGGTGTTCATTTGAATGGTTGAAATACATTTACATATTTATTTTGTAAGTTGTATTCTTTACTGTCTAATGAATATCTCATTAAATACTCAATATAGCAACCCCAAAGAACAACCCTAGCACATTGCCATATCCGGCTACCCCGTAGGACACTTGTAAATCTACCCTCAATTTCAGCTAAAAATGATTTTTTTTTGTACGTTGTATTCTTTACTGTCTAATGAATATCTCATTAAATACTCAATATAACAACCCCAAAGAACAACCCTAGTACACTGCCATATCCGGCTACCCCGTAGGACACTTGTAAATCTACCCTCAATTTCAGCTAAAAATGAATATTTTTTTGTAAGTTGTATTCTTTACTGTCTAATGAATATCTCATTAAATACTCAATATAACAACCCCAAAGAACAACCCTAGCACACTGCCATATCCGACTATTCCGTAGGACAATTGTAAATCTACCCTCAATTTCAGCTAAAAATGAATATTTTTTTGTAAGTTGTATTTTTTAATGTCTAATGAACATCTCATTAAATACTCAATATAACAACCCCAAAAAACAACCCTAGCACACTGTCATATCAGGCTACCCCGTAGGACACTTGTAAATGTACCCTCAATTTCAGCTAAAAATGAATATTTTTTTGTAAGTTGTATTCTTTACTGTCTAATGAATATCTCATTAAATACTCAATATAACAACCCCAAAGAACAACCCTAGCACACTGCCATATCCGGCTATTCCGTAGGACACTTGTAAATCTACCCTCAATTTCAGCTCAAAATGAATATTTTTTTGTAAGTTGTATTTTTTACTGTCTAATGAATATCTCATTAAATACTCAATATAACAACCCCAAAGAACAACCCTAGCACATTGCCATATCCGGCTACCCCGTAGCACACTTGTAAATCTACCCTCAATTTCAGCTAAAAATGAATATTTTTTTGTAAGTTGTATTCTTTACTGTCTAATGAATATCTCATTAAATACTCAATATAACAACCCCAAAGAACAACCCTAGCACATTGCCATATCCGGCTACCCCGTAGGACACTTGTAAATCTACCCTCAATTTCAGCTAAAAATGAATATTTTTTTGTAAGTTGTATTCTTTACTGTCTAATGAATATCTTATTAAATACTCATTATAACAACCCCAAAGAACAACCCTAGCACATTGCCATATCCGGCTACCCCGTAGGACACTTGTAAATCTACCCTCAATTTCAGCTAAAAATGAATATTTTTTTGTAAGTTGTATTCTTTACTGTCTAATGAATATCTCATTAAATGCTCAATATAACAACCCCAAAGAACAACCCTAGCACACTGCCATATCCGGCTACCCCGTAGGACACTTGTAAATCTACCCTCAATTTCAGCTAAAAATGAATATTTTTTTGTAAGTTGTATTCTTTACTGTCTAATGAATATCTCATTAAATACTCAATATAACAACCCCAAAGAACAACCCTAGCACATTGCCATATCCGGCTACCCCGTAGGACACTTGTAAATCTACCCTCAATTTCAGCTAAAAATGAATATTTTTTTGTAAGTTGTATTCTTTACTGTCTAATGAATATCTCATTAAATACGCAATATAACAACCCCAAAGAACAACCCTAGCACACTGACACATCCGGCTACCCCGTAGGACACTTGTAAATCTACCCTCAATTTCAGCTAAAAATTAATATTTTTTTGTAAGTTGTATTCTTTACTGTCTAATGAATATCTCATTAAATACTCAATATAACAACCCCAAAGAACAACTCTAGCACACTGCCATATCCGGCTACTCCGTAGGACACTTGTAAATCTACCCTCAATTTCAGCTAAAAATGAATATTTTTTTGTAAGTTGTATTCTTTACTGTCTAATGAATATCTCATTAAATACTCAATATAACAACCCCAAAGAACAACCCTAGCACACTGCCATATCCGGCTACCCCGTAAGACACTTGTAAATCTACCCTCAATTTCAGCTAAAAATGAATATTTTTTGTAAGTTGTATTCTTTACTGTCTAATAAATACCTTATTAAATACTCAGTATAACAACCCCAAAGAACAACCCTAGCACATTGCCATATCCAGCGACCCCGTAGGACACTTGTAAATCTACCTTCAATTTCAGCTAAAAATTAATATTTTTTTGTAAATTGTATTCTTTACTGTGTAATGAATATGTTATTAAATACTCAGTATAACAACCCCAAAGAACAATCCTAGCACATTGCCATATCCGGCTATCCCGTAGGACACTTGTAAATCAATCCTGAATTTGAACATCTCATTAAACAATATATACATATATATAATTTTTTGTAAGTTTTATTCTTTACTGTCTAGCGTCTATTCAATTAAACACTCAATATAACAACCCCAAAGAACAACGCAAGCACGTTGCCGTATCCAGCTACCCCGTGAATGAATATGTCATTAATTCAAGTTGAGTTACTTTTCTCATAAAATTTTCAAATTTTCTTGCTTGTTTAAGATTGTCTAATTAAAATGTCTTCCTATTTCGGAATAAACAATCCCTCACTATAAACCTACCATTATGGTTTTACTCGCTTACCCTCAGGTTCCGCGCCTGCTAGCCTGCACAACCTTACCATGTTATCACTGGCCAAAAACATTCCTTTGTTGAGAGAGTTGCTTGCATTCCACCCTTACACACCCCCTTCCTCCTCCATCACCCCTATTATAGTACTATAACGTGTAATTTCTTTAAATCTATTAAGCATAACTTCATCGAACGGTAGAACTACAACGTTTCGTCGCTGAGCGACGCGTCGACCCGTAATGTTCCGCCTCTTTACATAGTGAACGGGGATTATTTTCGTCGCTGAAAATTTGTCGCTAACTTCACACCCGTGGTATTCTTTTGCGCTCATTTTTATATTTAAATTTCATTCTACAGTCTTTTAGAGTTTACTTAAATTTTTAATATTATTTGTTGTATTGCGATGACTCACATTTTAATTTATATTAGCAATTTATTTCTTTCTAAATGTGTAGTGGGGGCCCGATATATCCTTTGTTATTTTTTATTTATTTATTTGTATAATTGGAGTCAGCGACCACTTTTAATTTGTTCATATGTTTTGTATTATTGGGGTCGCTGTATTTTCAATCATATATTCTGAAAGCACAAACGAAGCACAAACGTTTGATATATAAATCAACGTTTGTGCTTCATAATATGTGGTGGTAGCTGGGCGTGAAGTCAGAGACCACTTTTAATTTGTTCATATGTTTTGTATTATTGGGGTCGCTGTACTTTTAATCATATATTCTGAAAGTACAAACGTTTGACACATAAATCGACATTTGTGCTTCGCATGTGGTCGCTGGGCGTGTAGTCAAGCGACCACTTGTAATTTGTTCATATTTTTTGTATTATTGGGGTCGCTGTATTTTTAATCATATATTCTGAAAGCACAAACGTTTGACACATAAATCGACAATTGTGCTTCACATGTGGTCGCTGGGCGTGAAGTCAGCGACCACTTTTAATTTGTTTATAACTTTTTAATCATAGGGGTCGCTGGTTTTATTTGTAGATCACAAACAGGCACAAACGAATCACAAACCTTTGGTATATGTTTCATTGTTTGTGCTTAAAAGTGGTCGCTAACTTCACGGATCCTTTTAACTGCTAACTAAATATCATAACCTCAATTGTATGGTGACCTTGATTTACAAAATTTTGGATACTTGATTTTTTCTTAAATTTAAAATATCTAAAAACTACTGCGGTTGTTAAGTTTTACCAAGAGTACCTATTTGTGTATTTTTTTCATTGTATGTAATATGGTAACATGAATGTTTTTAACTGCTAACTGAATTGTGTGGTGACCTAGGTTTACAAAATTTTGGATACTTCATTTTTTCTAAAAATTAAGTTATCTGAAAATTACTGCGTTTGTCAAGTTTTAGCAAGAGTACGTTTTTGTTATTTTTGCATTATCTGTAATATTTTATAAGTAAAAATGAAAAAAAAAATATTAATAATTAAAAAATAACGGTGAAAATTTTTCATGACGTACCTTCATTAAACATTTATAACTCAAAATGTATCCTTCAATATATAGTTTAATTTTATTTCACCCGTTATGAATCACCTACATAGAGGCAAGAATATATGCTTTATATCACTTTTGTTAGTTCCATACTAGAATTCTGCTCCATAAAATGGAGTACATCATATGAATCGCATCAAAATCATCTAGTGTCAATACAAAAATCCTGAGGTGTACATATTACAAAATATATAAATTTACCCTGATCTAACGTATTCTTCCTTACTCTCCTAGAATCATTCAATTTACAAGTCTTCATGAACGCCGAGAAACAATATATTTCTAACTTCTCCCATTAATAAAATGTGTTTATTATATGCACGAAAACATTTTGGTTTTCATATTCTGTAATTAGGCAATTTCACCTGTTGGATACTGTATTTTAAATAAATAAATAAAAATAATAAAATAAAATCCTACTGTCGAACAAAAAATAACACCAGCAATTTTCTTAAAATTTTACGTTCACGAATTTGTACAACGTTTAAATAAAAAAGTGGGGCCACTTGCGCAAACGTTACCTAATTATTTTATGAAAAATACTTCATATAAGAGTTATATGGATTTAAATCCAACTTAAGTTCTTCATCCAAATCATATGAAACCATTATTTTAACTCCATATAAATGTAAAAATTAATTTAAAATTTACAGTTTTTATGCAGCCATTTTTAGGCAGCCATGGATTTATGTCAAAAAAATAAACAAATGCGTTGTTTTCAACTATCAATTAAAACTAAAACAGTTTAACTTTTTGTGTTTTGCGTTAATTTACTACTGTAATCTAAATTTAGTTCTAATTCGGACCTATTCTGTAACTGTGGTTCATTTTTAACGACTGGTTAAAAAAATTATCCAGCAGATATTTATATGACAACTACAAATCCAATTTTTTATTATAGATCAACATACTTGATAAACTTATTTTTTATCATAAACCCATGACTGTTTAGACTGAAAGCTCATAAAAATAGTAACTTTATAATTAAGTTTACGTTTATGTGAAGAGGCAAAATAATCGTTTCACATGATTTAGATGCAAAATTTAAATCTATAACTTTTATTTGAAGTACTTTTGCATAAAATAATTAGGTAACGTTTGCGCAAAGAAAAACTGATTTCCCATTTTAAACGCCTATGGTCCACTTTTTTATTTACATCCTGTACATACATACTTATATTTTTAAATTAACGTTATAATATATTCTATAGTATACAATTGAATTTTCAATATAGTACCAATGCCGATACGCGGCCACTCTCATTTCCCAATCACAATCACGTATGCTTTACCGAGCGAATATAGTAACCGAAGCGGACAATATTGAAGGCTGTTTCCATTTTAGCAAGATGAAAGTGAACTCAATTGCGATACACGACCTGTCAATCGAGTTCATACACTGCCAGTAACCTTGATCTTTCCTATTAACATATGTTATTTAGATTTTACGGAAATATAATTATAATATATATTAATAGTTAATTATTATTATTCGTATGTACATACCGGCGGGTGCCTATTTGAAATTTCTCTCAAGTCTTCCGCAATACAGTCCTTCCATCTTATCTTTGGTCTTCCTCTGTTTGTTCCACTTTCTATTACCAAGCTATTCATTCTTCTTCTATGACATGTTTAAACCAATGTAATCGTCTCGTCTAATACTAGAGTTATTTCCCTTATTCATTCATTCTTTACCGTATCTTTCCGTGTCTTCCCCAACATCTATCTCAACATCCTCATCTCTACCACTTTCATTTTCTTTTCAGTTAGAATTTTCTTAATATAGTAGCTGTTTCCATGATTATAGCATAGCTGCCTGATTTATAAAATTTTATTTCTTTAAAATTATTTAACTCTATATCCATTAATATGAAATGTAACGAATCTATTCGTATAGATAATAGAATATTCTTTAATATTTATAATAACATTAAATGTGTAAATAATATTTAATAGTTTTTATATGGGTGAAGTGTCAAAATAAGAAAAATATTATTAGTGAAAATAAGACGTTTGTTTTGCATACAGGAGTGGATTATGCCGGCCCACTTTTCATACGAAATAAATCAGGAAGAGGTTCTAGGTTAATAAAGTCCTATATTTGTTTATTCGTGTGTTTGACTACAAAGGCAATACATTTGGAGTTGTCAACAGATTTGAGTAAAGAATGTTTTATGGCATCGTTTAAACGTTTCATATCCCGACGTGGAAAACCAAGTACCATAATATCTAATAATGGTACAAATTTTATAGCTGCAGATAGAGAATTAAAAGAACTTTCAGCATTTTTAGAGTCGAAACAAACAGAATTTGCTAAGGAATTAGAGCAAGAAGGAATTTCTTGGAAATTTATACCTGCTTATGCACCTCATTTCGGTGGGTTGTGGGAGGCTGGGATAAAACAAGTAAAAAATCATTTAAGGAAAATTGTGGGTAACATAAAATTAACGTATGAGCAATTAAATACAGTTTTGTGTCAAATTGAAGCGTCGTTCTTCAAGCATATTTCAATAGTAAAACAGTTTCTAAATGAAATTATTGAAATTGAAGTGTCTGAAGCGAAGTCCGAAGTAAATGCAGACAACCTGTCAAAAAGGTCTGTAGTAAATAATGGACAAACAAATGCGGTTTCTTCGTGCATTCGTTTACCGCAGATAAATTTACCTAGTTTTTCGGGACAATTTGAGCAATGGTTAGAGTTTCGAGATACGTTTCAGTCGTTAATTCATAATAATGAGCAACTAGGTGATGTACAGAAATTTCATTATTTGCGTGCAGCACTACAAGGAAATGCGGCACAAGTAGTTCGCTCAATCGAATTAACAGAAGCAAATTATCAGGTGGCTTGGCAACTTTTAGGTGAACGTTATAACAATCAGTCACTGTTAATAAATACTCATATTAAACAATTATTTAATTTGCCAGTAATTACTAAAGAAACAGCCGTAGAGTTTAGAGCGTTTTTGGATCAACTATCGAAGGGATTGCGATCATTAGAAATTTTAGAACAACCAGTAAGTCATTGGGACACTTTATTAATATATTTAATAACAACGAAATTCGATAAATACACTTTAAAGGAATGGGAAGCGAAAAGAAAAGGTACCCCATCGTTAGACGATATGAAACAGTTTTTACAAAATAAAGCCGAACTTTTAGAGTCATTAGAATTTAATTACAAGGAGAAATTACAATTTAAGCCTGTATTAAAGGCAAAGTTATTTAATGTTGCGAATCAGTCAGGATGTTACATGTGTAACGGAGAGCACAGTATTTATAACTGTGAGAAGTTTTTGAAGTTAGATATTTCACAGCGTAAAGAAGCAGTAAGTAGTAGAAAATTATGTATGAAATGTCTTAGAAAAGGACATTTTGCAAGAGGCTGCAAGTCAGATGGCTGTAGAAAGTGTGGTAATGCACACAATACACTTTTACACGGGGAAAAGGTTGTAAGAGATAAGAAAGAGACTCATACTGAGCAACAAGACGAAGCTAGGAAAACTAAAGTATTTAATAGTACACATACATTCGAAGAAATATCACAAGTTTTGTTACCTACTGCTTTGGTACAAATTGCAGATGCAAACAACCAATGGCGTACCTGTAGAGCGTTGTTAGATTGTGGTGCGCAATCTAATTTTATCACTAGGAACTTATGTGAAAAATTCAAGCTTAAGACAAAGAAAATAAATGTTGTAGTTGCAGGAATTGATCAAACTGAATCAAGAATATATCAACAATGTTAGGTAAGGATGCAATCGTTACATTATGTGTTCAGTGTAGACACAGCATGTTTAGTAGTTGATCAAATAAATGATGAAATACCTAATACGGCGGTAAAAACAAGTAGTTATACTGTGCCCAAACATTTAAGACTGGCAGATCCTGGGTATAATAAAGTATCACCTATTGATTTGATTATAGGTGCAGGAATATTTTGGAATACCTTACTAGTCGGACAACATAAATTAGGTGAAAGAGCACCAATTATGCAAAAAACACGACTAGGATGGGTGATCTCAGGGACAAGTTATCAGTATCCCGTATCACAAAAGGTTTCATGCAATTTTGCGAAGAATGAAAAGTTATATAAACAATTAGAGAGGTTTTGGACGATTGAAGAAGGTCCAAAGGACAGACTATTATCCTTGGAAGAAGAAAAATGTGAAGAGTTATTCCATAGTACTACTACAAGAAACGAAGAAGGCAGATTTGTGGTTCAAATTCCCATAAAGGAGGATTCAGTTGGATTGGGAAAGTCAGAAGAAATAGCATTAAGAAGGTTTAAGATGTTAGAAAGAAAATTATCAAATACTGCGAAATTAAGGGACAGTTACGTAGCATTTATAGAAGAATATGAAAACATGAACCATATAACAAAGATAGAAAATAAACCAGAAAGCAATGAATTAAATTATCTCCCACATCATGGAGTCATAAATGAAAATAGTTCTACGACAAAGTTGAGAGTAGTATTTGACGCATCCCAAGTGACAGACAATGGAAATTCGTTCAATGATATCCAGATGATAGGAAAACAAGTTTGTTGCAAGATGAACTCTTAACCTTAACATTGCGTTTTCGACAACATCAGTTTGTAGTATGCGCCGATGTTGAGAAAATGTATCGACAGATTTTAGTGAAGGAAGAACAAAGAAAACTGCAATGTATATTATGGCGAGAAAATCCTGAAAAGAAAATAGAATCATATTGTTTGAATACGGTTACATATGGTACCGCATCGGCACCATACTTGGCTATAAAATGCCTAAGACAATTGGGAATTGATTTCCAAGAGAAAAATCCAAAAGCGGCATTAGCCATATTATCAGATTTCTATATGGATGATTTGATGACAGGTGCGGAAACAGAAAATGAAGTGATAGAAATAGCAAATCAAGTGTCAAAAATACTGAAATCAGGATGTTTTCATTTAAGGAAATGGATATCTAATAGTAAGAAAATCCTAGACGCGGTCAACGAAGAAAAAGGAAAATCTGTACTTAATTTAGGTGAAAAAGAAAGTACAAAAACTTTGGGGCTATATTGGGCGAGTAAAGAGGACTATTTATTTTACAAGATAGAAGTATCATACAACAGACAACAGGTAACGAAAAGAATTCTGTTATCACAGGTAGCTCAGATATTTGATCCTATGGGATTACTGAGTCCAGTTATTATAGTTGTAAAGATCATGATACAAAGTTTATGGTCTAATCGTTTAGATTGGGATGAAAGTGTTCCTCCAGATATTTATGAAAAATGGAGATTGTTTATTAAAGAACTACCATCACTAAATTCATTAAAAATCCCAAGAAGAGTAATTCAAGCCAAATCAAAATATATTCAGATTCACGGATTCTCGGACGCTTCAAGTGAAGCATATGGCGCTTGTGTGTACCTGAGAAGTGTGAATGAAGAAGGAAAAATTCAAGTAAATTTGTTGCTTGCTAAATCCAAGGTTGCACCGTTGAAAACTACCACAATACCACGGCTTGAATTATGTGCGACAAATTTATTAGCAAAATTGATTGATAGAGTAATAAAGTCACTTAGAATTGAAATTACTAATTACTATTGTTGGACAGATTCAACGGTATGTCTACATTGGATTAATACAAATCCAAAAATATTACAAGTTTTTGTAGCCAATAGAGTTACTCAAATTCAAAATCTTACGAGAAAGGAAAGTTGGAATCATGTATGCTCAAAGGATAATTCTGCAGATCTAGTGACACGTGGAATAACGCCAAGGATGCTCTTAGAAAATAATTTATGGTGGAAAGGACCCTCATGGTTGAGTCATGATTCAGAAGAATGGCCAAAGACTAAACTAGAAATATTATCAAATATTGAAGAAACAAAACGAAACGTAAAATTGATTTTCCGTAAAGAAGAGATACCGGTGATTAATTTCGAACGATTTTCATCAATGAAACGACTACAAAGAACTGTAGCTTACTGTATAAGATTTATAACTAACAGTAAGAGCCAATAAAAATTACGAAAGGGTGGACATCTCACAAATGACGAATTGTACCATGCTATAGAAATAATAATAAAAATTCATCAGAAGGATTTATTTAAGGAAGAGTTAAAGGATTTGATTAAGTCGAATGAAGTACAGAAGAAGAGTCATATAATTAAACTAGATGCTTTTTTGGACGAAAAGGGAATAATACGAGTTGGTGGTCGACTTCAGCTATCGGAATATACCTATGATAAAAAATATCCAATTATTATAGGTAAATCATATCTGTCTAGATTACTACTCAGACAAGAGCACGAGAAATTAGGACATGCTGGATGCAATTTGACTTTAGCTACGATTAGAGATGAATTCTGGCCATTAGGTGCCAAGAATATACTGAAGCAAATAATTAAGTCATGCATAACATGTTCTAAGGTAAATCCTAAAATATTAAATCCTAAAATGGGTATGTTACCATCAGTTCGAATAAAACCAGCACCGCCATTTTTGCATACAGGAGTGGATTATGCCGGCCCACTTTTCATACGAAATAAATCAGGAAGAGGTTCTAGGTTAATAAAGTCCTATATTTGTTTATTCGTGTGTTTGACTACAAAGGCAATACATTTGGAGTTGTCAACAGATTTGAGTAAAGAATGTTTTATGGCATCGTTTAAACGTTTCATATCCCGACGTGGAAAACCAAGTACCATAATATCTAATAATGGTACAAATTTTATAGCTGCAGATAGAGAATTAAAAGAACTTTCAGCATTTTTAGAGTCGAAACAAACAGAATTTGCTAAGGAATTAGAGCAAGAAGGAATTTCTTGGAAATTTATACCTGCTTATGCACCTCATTTCGGTGGGTTGTGGGAGGCTGGGATAAAACAAGTAAAAAATCATTTAAGGAAAATTGTGGGTAACATAAAATTAACGTATGAGCAATTAAATACAGTTTTGTGTCAAATTGAAGCGTCGTTCTTCAAGCATATTTCAATAGTAAAACAGTTTCTAAATGAAATTATTGAAATTGAAGTGTCTGAAGCGAAGTCCGAAGTAAATGCAGACAACCTGTCAAAAAGGTCTGTAGTAAATAATGGACAAACAAATGCGGTTTCTTCGTGCATTCGTTTACCGCAGATAAATTTACCTAGTTTTTCGGGACAATTTGAGCAATGGTTAGAGTTTCGAGATACGTTTCAGTCGTTAATTCATAATAATGAGCAACTAGGTGATGTACAGAAATTTCATTATTTGCGTGCAGCACTACAAGGAAATGCGGCACAAGTAGTTCGCTCAATCGAATTAACAGAAGCAAATTATCAGGTGGCTTGGCAACTTTTAGGTGAACGTTATAACAATCAGTCACTGTTAATAAATACTCATATTAAACAATTATTTAATTTGCCAGTAATTACTAAAGAAACAGCCGTAGAGTTTAGAGCGTTTTTGGATCAACTATCGAAGGGATTGCGATCATTAGAAATTTTAGAACAACCAGTAAGTCATTGGGACACTTTATTAATATATTTAATAACAACGAAATTCGATAAATACACTTTAAAGGAATGGGAAGCGAAAAGAAAAGGTACCCCATCGTTAGACGATATGAAACAGTTTTTACAAAATAAAGCCGAACTTTTAGAGTCATTAGAATTTAATTACAAGGAGAAATTACAATTTAAGCCTGTATTAAAGGCAAAGTTATTTAATGTTGCGAATCAGTCAGGATGTTACATGTGTAACGGAGAGCACAGTATTTATAACTGTGAGAAGTTTTTGAAGTTAGATATTTCACAGCGTAAAGAAGCAGTAAGTAGTAGAAAATTATGTATGAAATGTCTTAGAAAAGGACATTTTGCAAGAGGCTGCAAGTCAGATGGCTGTAGAAAGTGTGGTAATGCACACAATACACTTTTACACGGGGAAAAGGTTGTAAGAGATAAGAAAGAGACTCATACTGAGCAACAAGACGAAGCTAGGAAAACTAAAGTATTTAATAGTACACATACATTCGAAGAAATATCACAAGTTTTGTTACCTACTGCTTTGGTACAAATTGCAGATGCAAACAACCAATGGCGTACCTGTAGAGCGTTGTTAGATTGTGGTGCGCAATCTAATTTTATCACTAGGAACTTATGTGAAAAATTCAAGCTTAAGACAAAGAAAATAAATGTTGTAGTTGCAGGAATTGATCAAACTGAATCAAGAATATATCAACAATGTGAGGTAAGGATGCAATCGTTACATTATGTGTTCAGTGTAGACACAGCATGTTTAGTAGTTGATCAAATAAATGATGAAATACCTAATACGGCGGTAAAAACAAGTAGTTATACTGTGCCCAAACATTTAAGACTGGCAGATCCTGGGTATAATAAAGTATCACCTATTGATTTGATTATAGGTGCAGGAATATTTTGGAATACCTTACTAGTCGGACAACATAAATTAGGTGAAAGAGCACCAATTATGCAAAAAACACGACTAGGATGGGTGATCTCAGGGACAAGTTATCAGTATCCCGTATCACAAAAGGTTTCATGCAATTTTGCGAAGAATGAAAAGTTATATAAACAATTAGAGAGGTTTTGGACGATTGAAGAAGGTCCAAAGGACAGACTATTATCCTTGGAAGAAGAAAAATGTGAAGAGTTATTCCATAGTACTACTACAAGAAACGAAGAAGGCAGATTTGTGGTTCAAATTCCCATAAAGGAGGATTCAGTTGGATTGGGAAAGTCAGAAGAAATAGCATTAAGAAGGTTTAAGATGTTAGAAAGAAAATTATCAAATACTGCGAAATTAAGGGACAGTTACGTAGCATTTATAGAAGAATATGAAAACATGAACCATATAACAAAGATAGAAAATAAACCAGAAAGCAATGAATTAAATTATCTCCCACATCATGGAGTCATAAATGAAAATAGTTCTACGACAAAGTTGAGAGTAGTATTTGACGCATCCCAAGTGACAGACAATGGAAATTCGTTCAATGATATCCAGATGATAGGAAAACAAGTTTGTTGCAAGATGAACTCTTAACCTTAACATTGCGTTTTCGACAACATCAGTTTGTAGTATGCGCCGATGTTGAGAAAATGTATCGACAGATTTTAGTGAAGGAAGAACAAAGAAAACTGCAATGTATATTATGGCGAGAAAATCCTGAAAAGAAAATAGAATCATATTGTTTGAATACGGTTACATATGGTACCGCATCGGCACCATACTTGGCTATAAAATGCCTAAGACAATTGGGAATTGATTTCCAAGAGAAAAATCCAAAAGCGGCATTAGCCATATTATCAGATTTCTATATGGATGATTTGATGACAGGTGCGGAAACAGAAAATGAAGTGATAGAAATAGCAAATCAAGTGTCAAAAATACTGAAATCAGGATGTTTTCATTTAAGGAAATGGATATCTAATAGTAAGAAAATCCTAGACGCGGTCAACGAAGAAAAAGGAAAATCTGTACTTAATTTAGGTGAAAAAGAAAGTACAAAAACTTTGGGGCTATATTGGGCGAGTAAAGAGGACTATTTATTTTACAAGATAGAAGTATCATACAACAGACAACAGGTAACGAAAAGAATTCTGTTATCACAGGTAGCTCAGATATTTGATCCTATGGGATTACTGAGTCCAGTTATTATAGTTGTAAAGATCATGATACAAAGTTTATGGTCTAATCGTTTAGATTGGGATGAAAGTGTTCCTCCAGATATTTATGAAAAATGGAGATTGTTTATTAAAGAACTACCATCACTAAATTCATTAAAAATCCCAAGAAGAGTAATTCAAGCCAAATCAAAATATATTCAGATTCACGGATTCTCGGACGCTTCAAGTGAAGCATATGGCGCTTGTGTGTACCTGAGAAGTGTGAATGAAGAAGGAAAAATTCAAGTAAATTTGTTGCTTGCTAAATCCAAGGTTGCACCGTTGAAAACTACCACAATACCACGGCTTGAATTATGTGCGACAAATTTATTAGCAAAATTGATTGATAGAGTAATAAAGTCACTTAGAATTGAAATTACTAATTACTATTGTTGGACAGATTCAACGGTATGTCTACATTGGATTAATACAAATCCAAAAATATTACAAGTTTTTGTAGCCAATAGAGTTACTCAAATTCAAAATCTTACGAGAAAGGAAAGTTGGAATCATGTATGCTCAAAGGATAATTCTGCAGATCTAGTGACACGTGGAATAACGCCAAGGATGCTCTTAGAAAATAATTTATGGTGGAAAGGACCCTCATGGTTGAGTCATGATTCAGAAGAATGGCCAAAGACTAAACTAGAAATATTATCAAATATTGAAGAAACAAAACGAAACGTAAAATTGATTTTCCGTAAAGAAGAGATACCGGTGATTAATTTCGAACGATTTTCATCAATGAAACGACTACAAAGAACTGTAGCTTACTGTATAAGATTTATAACTAACAGTAAGAGCCAATAAAAATTACGAAAGGGTGGACATCTCACAAATGACGAATTGTACCATGCTATAGAAATAATAATAAAAATTCATCAGAAGGATTTATTTAAGGAAGAGTTAAAGGATTTGATTAAGTCGAATGAAGTACAGAAGAAGAGTCATATAATTAAACTAGATGCTTTTTTGGACGAAAAGGGAATAATACGAGTTGGTGGTCGACTTCAGCTATCGGAATATACCTATGATAAAAAATATCCAATTATTATAGGTAAATCATATCTGTCTAGATTACTACTCAGACAAGAGCACGAGAAATTAGGACATGCTGGATGCAATTTGACTTTAGCTACGATTAGAGATGAATTCTGGCCATTAGGTGCCAAGAATATACTGAAGCAAATAATTAAGTCATGCATAACATGTTCTAAGGTAAATCCTAAAATATTAAATCCTAAAATGGGTATGTTACCATCAGTTCGAATAAAACCAGCACCGCCATTTTTGCATACAGGAGTGGATTATGCCGGCCCACTTTTCATACGAAATAAATCAGGAAGAGGTTCTAGGTTAATAAAGTCCTATATTTGTTTATTCGTGTGTTTGACTACAAAGGCAATACATTTGGAGTTGTCAACAGATTTGAGTAAAGAATGTTTTATGGCATCGTTTAAACGTTTCATATCCCGACGTGGAAAACCAAGTACCATAATATCTAATAATGGTACAAATTTTATAGCTGCAGATAGAGAATTAAAAGAACTTTCAGCATTTTTAGAGTCGAAACAAACAGAATTTGCTAAGGAATTAGAGCAAGAAGGAATTTCTTGGAAATTTATACCTGCTTATGCACCTCATTTCGGTGGGTTGTGGGAGGCTGGGATAAAACAAGTAAAAAATCATTTAAGGAAAATTGTGGGTAACATAAAATTAACGTATGAGCAATTAAATACAGTTTTGTGTCAAATTGAAGCGTCGTTCTTCAAGCATATTTCAATAGTAAAACAGTTTCTAAATGAAATTATTGAAATTGAAGTGTCTGAAGCGAAGTCCGAAGTAAATGCAGACAACCTGTCAAAAAGGTCTGTAGTAAATAATGGACAAACAAATGCGGTTTCTTCGTGCATTCGTTTACCGCAGATAAATTTACCTAGTTTTTCGGGACAATTTGAGCAATGGTTAGAGTTTCGAGATACGTTTCAGTCGTTAATTCATAATAATGAGCAACTAGGTGATGTACAGAAATTTCATTATTTGCGTGCAGCACTACAAGGAAATGCGGCACAAGTAGTTCGCTCAATCGAATTAACAGAAGCAAATTATCAGGTGGCTTGGCAACTTTTAGGTGAACGTTATAACAATCAGTCACTGTTAATAAATACTCATATTAAACAATTATTTAATTTGCCAGTAATTACTAAAGAAACAGCCGTAGAGTTTAGAGCGTTTTTGGATCAACTATCGAAGGGATTGCGATCATTAGAAATTTTAGAACAACCAGTAAGTCATTGGGACACTTTATTAATATATTTAATAACAACGAAATTCGATAAATACACTTTAAAGGAATGGGAAGCGAAAAGAAAAGGTACCCCATCGTTAGACGATATGAAACAGTTTTTACAAAATAAAGCCGAACTTTTAGAGTCATTAGAATTTAATTACAAGGAGAAATTACAATTTAAGCCTGTATTAAAGGCAAAGTTATTTAATGTTGCGAATCAGTCAGGATGTTACATGTGTAACGGAGAGCACAGTATTTATAACTGTGAGAAGTTTTTGAAGTTAGATATTTCACAGCGTAAAGAAGCAGTAAGTAGTAGAAAATTATGTATGAAATGTCTTAGAAAAGGACATTTTGCAAGAGGCTGCAAGTCAGATGGCTGTAGAAAGTGTGGTAATGCACACAATACACTTTTACACGGGGAAAAGGTTGTAAGAGATAAGAAAGAGACTCATACTGAGCAACAAGACGAAGCTAGGAAAACTAAAGTATTTAATAGTACACATACATTCGAAGAAATATCACAAGTTTTGTTACCTACTGCTTTGGTACAAATTGCAGATGCAAACAACCAATGGCGTACCTGTAGAGCGTTGTTAGATTGTGGTGCGCAATCTAATTTTATCACTAGGAACTTATGTGAAAAATTCAAGCTTAAGACAAAGAAAATAAATGTTGTAGTTGCAGGAATTGATCAAACTGAATCAAGAATATATCAACAATGTGAGGTAAGGATGCAATCGTTACATTATGTGTTCAGTGTAGACACAGCATGTTTAGTAGTTGATCAAATAAATGATGAAATACCTAATACGGCGGTAAAAACAAGTAGTTATACTGTGCCCAAACATTTAAGACTGGCAGATCCTGGGTATAATAAAGTATCACCTATTGATTTGATTATAGGTGCAGGAATATTTTGGAATACCTTACTAGTCGGACAACATAAATTAGGTGAAAGAGCACCAATTATGCAAAAAACACGACTAGGATGGGTGATCTCAGGGACAAGTTATCAGTATCCCGTATCACAAAAGGTTTCATGCAATTTTGCGAAGAATGAAAAGTTATATAAACAATTAGAGAGGTTTTGGACGATTGAAGAAGGTCCAAAGGACAGACTATTATCCTTGGAAGAAGAAAAATGTGAAGAGTTATTCCATAGTACTACTACAAGAAACGAAGAAGGCAGATTTGTGGTTCAAATTCCCATAAAGGAGGATTCAGTTGGATTGGGAAAGTCAGAAGAAATAGCATTAAGAAGGTTTAAGATGTTAGAAAGAAAATTATCAAATACTGCGAAATTAAGGGACAGTTACGTAGCATTTATAGAAGAATATGAAAACATGAACCATATAACAAAGATAGAAAATAAACCAGAAAGCAATGAATTAAATTATCTCCCACATCATGGAGTCATAAATGAAAATAGTTCTACGACAAAGTTGAGAGTAGTATTTGACGCATCCCAAGTGACAGACAATGGAAATTCGTTCAATGATATCCAGATGATAGGAAAACAAGTTTGTTGCAAGATGAACTCTTAACCTTAACATTGCGTTTTCGACAACATCAGTTTGTAGTATGCGCCGATGTTGAGAAAATGTATCGACAGATTTTAGTGAAGGAAGAACAAAGAAAACTGCAATGTATATTATGGCGAGAAAATCCTGAAAAGAAAATAGAATCATATTGTTTGAATACGGTTACATATGGTACCGCATCGGCACCATACTTGGCTATAAAATGCCTAAGACAATTGGGAATTGATTTCCAAGAGAAAAATCCAAAAGCGGCATTAGCCATATTATCAGATTTCTATATGGATGATTTGATGACAGGTGCGGAAACAGAAAATGAAGTGATAGAAATAGCAAATCAAGTGTCAAAAATACTGAAATCAGGATGTTTTCATTTAAGGAAATGGATATCTAATAGTAAGAAAATCCTAGACGCGGTCAACGAAGAAAAAGGAAAATCTGTACTTAATTTAGGTGAAAAAGAAAGTACAAAAACTTTGGGGCTATATTGGGCGAGTAAAGAGGACTATTTATTTTACAAGATAGAAGTATCATACAACAGACAACAGGTAACGAAAAGAATTCTGTTATCACAGGTAGCTCAGATATTTGATCCTATGGGATTACTGAGTCCAGTTATTATAGTTGTAAAGATCATGATACAAAGTTTATGGTCTAATCGTTTAGATTGGGATGAAAGTGTTCCTCCAGATATTTATGAAAAATGGAGATTGTTTATTAAAGAACTACCATCACTAAATTCATTAAAAATCCCAAGAAGAGTAATTCAAGCCAAATCAAAATATATTCAGATTCACGGATTCTCGGACGCTTCAAGTGAAGCATATGGCGCTTGTGTGTACCTGAGAAGTGTGAATGAAGAAGGAAAAATTCAAGTAAATTTGTTGCTTGCTAAATCCAAGGTTGCACCGTTGAAAACTACCACAATACCACGGCTTGAATTATGTGCGACAAATTTATTAGCAAAATTGATTGATAGAGTAATAAAGTCACTTAGAATTGAAATTACTAATTACTATTGTTGGACAGATTCAACGGTATGTCTACATTGGATTAATACAAATCCAAAAATATTACAAGTTTTTGTAGCCAATAGAGTTACTCAAATTCAAAATCTTACGAGAAAGGAAAGTTGGAATCATGTATGCTCAAAGGATAATTCTGCAGATCTAGTGACACGTGGAATAACGCCAAGGATGCTCTTAGAAAATAATTTATGGTGGAAAGGACCCTCATGGTTGAGTCATGATTCAGAAGAATGGCCAAAGACTAAACTAGAAATATTATCAAATATTGAAGAAACAAAACGAAACGTAAAATTGATTTTCCGTAAAGAAGAGATACCGGTGATTAATTTCGAACGATTTTCATCAATGAAACGACTACAAAGAACTGTAGCTTACTGTATAAGATTTATAACTAACAGTAAGAGCCAATAAAAATTACGAAAGGGTGGACATCTCACAAATGACGAATTGTACCATGCTATAGAAATAATAATAAAAATTCATCAGAAGGATTTATTTAAGGAAGAGTTAAAGGATTTGATTAAGTCGAATGAAGTACAGAAGAAGAGTCATATAATTAAACTAGATGCTTTTTTGGACGAAAAGGGAATAATACGAGTTGGTGGTCGACTTCAGCTATCGGAATATACCTATGATAAAAAATATCCAATTATTATAGGTAAATCATATCTGTCTAGATTACTACTCAGACAAGAGCACGAGAAATTAGGACATGCTGGATGCAATTTGACTTTAGCTACGATTAGAGATGAATTCTGGCCATTAGGTGCCAAGAATATACTGAAGCAAATAATTAAGTCATGCATAACATGTTCTAAGGTAAATCCTAAAATATTAAATCCTAAAATGGGTATGTTACCATCAGTTCGAATAAAACCAGCACCGCCATTTTTGCATACAGGAGTGGATTATGCCGGCCCACTTTTCATACGAAATAAATCAGGAAGAGGTTCTAGGTTAATAAAGTCCTATATTTGTTTATTCGTGTGTTTGACTACAAAGGCAATACATTTGGAGTTGTCAACAGATTTGAGTAAAGAATGTTTTATGGCATCGTTTAAACGTTTCATATCCCGACGTGGAAAACCAAGTACCATAATATCTAATAATGGTACAAATTTTATAGCTGCAGATAGAGAATTAAAAGAACTTTCAGCATTTTTAGAGTCGAAACAAACAGAATTTGCTAAGGAATTAGAGCAAGAAGGAATTTCTTGGAAATTTATACCTGCTTATGCACCTCATTTCGGTGGGTTGTGGGAGGCTGGGATAAAACAAGTAAAAAATTATTTAAGGAAAATTGTGGGTAACATAAAATTAACGTATGAGCAATTAAATACAGTTTTGTGTCAAATTGAAGCTATTTTAAACTCAAGACCTTTATGTTCCCTTTCTTCCGATCCAAATGATTTAAGTGCTCTCACTCCTGGTCATTTTTTAATTGGGCGACGACTAGTCGCTGTACCAGATCAAATCTATATGGAACTTGCAGAAAATAGGCTAAATAATTACCAGTTAGCACAGAAAATCCAGCAGCAGTTTTGGTCCAGATGGCAACGCGAGCACATCAGTGATCTACAAATAAGATCAAAGTGGAACCAATCTACAAACCCACTACAAGAAGGAACCCTAGTACTAGTGAAAGGTGAAACTACTCCTCCTCTACAGTGGCCCCTTGGACGAGTTCTCCAACCATTTCCAGGTCCAGATGGAGTGGCACGAGTCGCAACTATACAAACCAATAGTGGCGTGATCAAACGCGCGGTTTCTAAATTATGCCCTTTATCAGTGCAGTGTTAAAAAAAAGTGGTATTGAAGGCAATGCCTTCAAGGTGCGGGGTATGTTGAGAGCGTATAGTACTGAAAAAAGGGATCAAAGTGGCAGTATCATCGCGTGGCAGGAAAGAGATTTTTGACAGATAAAATTTGTGTACAAAATATGTTATTGTGATTTAAATCTGTAAAGATAATTGTAATTGTGTGCATTTAGATGATTAATAGTGTAAAACGTGTTAAATAAATGTATTTGATTGAAAGGAAACAACATAATATGCTGTTATACAGTAACCTTAACCAATAAATTTGTTACTGATATAAACATTTTTGTGGTTGTATATTTCTTTCCGATGCCTTTAGGTGTTACCAAAACCAGTTCCATTTTGGGTCTTTTGCCGTCGGTATCGCCTTTCTTACCAATGCGAAGAATAAATACACTATGATTAAATAATTATAAACACTAATTTAAGACGAATAATTTTACTAATTGCTTTAACACTAAGATTATTTATTTAACCAATATTTATATCACTACATTTATTTATGTTAACAACTCGTAGACTGTTTATTTATATCACCAACTTCATTGCTCGTTGCTTCTTTATATCAGACTATATATTCGCTGTCATTCCGACGGTATTTATGCAGCCCAGTGTCCTTCTGGAACCTTCCGCTGCCACAATGATACCGAATACAATAGATTTAGGTCAATGGTGTAATTAACACGTTCCGCCTCCAAAGATTGCGTCATCTAGGTAATTCCGGTGAGGGGATTACGTCATCGCTCGGGAACATTCTTTCAGTAGCGGCGCTCGTATACACTTAACTCAGGGCCGCACGTCACACTGCCCCCTCCTTAAGACTGTTTCGTCCCGGAACAGTTCTTGATGACAAAATCTACATGTATTTCCCTTGGGGTATAGGGGTGAAGTGTAAAAATCAAAGAGATATTATTAATTAAAATAAAAGTGTAATGGATAGGCTTCAACCCATTTAGTGAAGTAGTCCATGACAACCACGATGGATTTATTTCCGTCTTTGCTTTCCGGAAATAGTTCGGCCACGTCAATCGCACTGCACTCAAATGAACTACCCACGTTGTATTGACGCATTTGAGCTCCTCGTCGTGTATGCGGACCGTTGCTTCCAGCGCAAACCACACATCTCTTGCACCAATCTTTAACATCCTCCTTGCAGTTTACCCAGTAAAATCGCTGGCGCAATCTCTCTCAACGTTATATTGACGCATTGGAGCACTTCGTCGTTTATGCGGAACATTATTTCCAGCGCAAACCAGACACCAGTCTTTAACATCTTCCTTGCAGTTAACCCACTAAAATCACTGGTGCAATCTTTCTATTGTTTTGTTGACTCCAAAATGGTCTCCTCCAGATCCTTTATGGATCGCTTTTAATACGTCTGGTACTCTAATCTTAGGAATAACCAACTGAGTTCTCTTTTCAGTTTCATCGGCATTTTCCACCGCACGGTTTAACAGGCCACCCTCAATCACTATGGAGTTCCATTACGCCCAATACGATTTTACACTCTGTGAGTGTGGTGCAACGTCTTCCCATAATGATTTGCTCTCTTATGCTTTCCATTCCAATAAAATTTTCAACGTCGGGTCATTTTCTTGGTCCTTGCGTAGTCTATCAGGCTACCAACTATCGTCGACTACTGTTATCCTGGCAACGGTAGAATGTTTTCCTTCCAGTCAACTATCATATTTGCCTCCATCTTGGCATGGCCTTCTAGACATTGCCTCGACATTACTTCCCTTTCTTTCAAGTTCCTTTCTCTGTCTTTCTGTATGTCTTCCAGGCGTCTTAAGTCTTCTTGAAGGCATCGGCATTGCTTCCCTTTCTTTCAATTTCCTTTCTCTTTCGTTTTGCATGGCAGCCGTTTTCTTTTGCAGTTTTCTGCAAAGTCTCTGCGGATGATCCAATTCACCGTTATTCCTGTTGGATTATTGTGTAATTTGTAGATCTAGTAATATATAAAAATAATAGAAGAAGATAATAATAATAAAATAATAACAAGTTGTCAATGTCAAAACATTATAAAAAAATAAATAATATAAAATATATAAAATAGTGTATTATTCAAGAGTGATAGTAACAGGGTTATGGGCTCCAGAAGAAGAACTGAATAAAAGTTAAAATAAATAAAGAAAAAATAAATATTAAAAATGGTCAATGCAAGTGATTTATCTAACATTGTGGTGTTAAAAGACAGCGAATCGTTCCAAATGTGGAAATTGGAATGACAATTATATTTAAAGCAAGCGAATTAATGGATATTGTAGAAGGAAAAGTCCTGAAATCTGAAAAATCGTTTTTGAAGAATGACGCTAAAGCACAGAAATTTATAATTGAGACAATTCACAAAAATATTTTACCACATATAATTTCGTGCGAAACAGCAGAAGAAATGTTCACGACACTATGTAAAATTTACAACAGAGATGATTCTCACAGAAAGAATACTCTATTACAAGTATTGTACACATTCCAATTTGACAAGAATGAAGACATGATGACCAACAT
This sequence comes from Harpalus rufipes, assembly GCA_951394225.1. Taxonomy (NCBI): domain Eukaryota; kingdom Metazoa; phylum Arthropoda; class Insecta; order Coleoptera; family Carabidae; genus Harpalus; species Harpalus rufipes. The sequence continues at coordinate 33,097,217 of OX596276.1, forward strand.
TTCCAAAATCCGAAATTTGGCTCACAGATTGAATGCTGTTGGAAATAAAATAGACGACGATATGGTAATAATGCGAATACTAACAGCTTTACCAGAAGAATTCAAGAGTTTCCAATCAATATGGGAATCAACAGAGAAAGGAGAAAGAAAAATTGAAAACTTGGTGTCAAGATTAACAATAGAAGAAAAGATGAGAAAAGTTAATGAATATGTGGCGGCTCAAGCCAGCTATGTTTTGTAAATATCAAGTTGCCGCCACGTTACTCCCAGCCATTGTTGAGCAGCTCTTACGAGGTTACCTCGTAACAGCTGGTAACAACGATATTTATTAAATTTAGATTTTTGACTATGTCATATTGAAAAATTAATTAAATAAAATTATTATATATTTCTACAATTTAAGATTCCCAGCGTATATTTTATATAGAGTTACGGCCACTAGCTACTACTCGCATTTATTGTGTTATATTGTATTTCATACCCTTCCATCTTCACATAACTTCAACACTAGTGACCCCGCCGCAGGAGCTCCGGATCAATCAAGAATATCGAATGCCGAAGACAAAGCCACTCCAGACATTTCCGCTATGACTGGTTCCTTCAAAGTTCCAAAATTCTGGCCAATTGACCCAGAATTATGGTTTCTACAAATGGAATTCATATTCGCTTCACACCGGATTGTTTCGGAAACTTCTAAATTTAGCAAAACTGTTTCAGTTCTTCCTCCACAATTTGCATCCGAAGTCAGAGATTTGATTGTAAACCCTCCAACCGAGAAACCATACTCTGAGCTAAAAAAGGCTCTCATTCGTCGAATTTCACCTTCTGATAAAGAAAAATTACAATTATTATTTTCACAGTCTGAACTTGGTGACAAGAAGCCAACTCAACTTTTACGTCAACTACGCCGATTAATTGATGAAAAATCTCTAGCGGATCCTATCCTAGAAGAAATCTTCCTCCAGAAGCTTCCATTAAATGTTCAATCTATTTTGGCAGCCAATACTACAGTTTCCCTGAACGAGAAAGCTGAAATCGCTGATAGAATCCTCAGTGTTCACAACCTTTAATTTCGGCTTTATCCAGAAACCCTGAAGAGTTAGAAGATATCAAGAAAGAAATTGCCCAACTCAAAGAAATTGTCCTTTCAAAATTTATCAACAAGTTCATACTCAGACCCTCCAGCCAATAGTCCCCTATGTTGGTATCATCACAATTTCGGAAACAAAGCCAAGAAATGCATTTCTCCGTGTCAAGGAAGTTCTAACATAAGAAATTCAAAAGTGATTTACGACAAACATAATTATAATAAATCACATTTAATAAGACAATTCTTACCATCAATTTCTAGTAATAATTCTGTGACTCCACCTTCACGACTACTGTATTTAACGGATAAGATCTCGGGAAAGACGATCTAAACAAATCTTAACCTTACAAGCTGCAAACAATTCCCCAATACAAACATATGGAACAAAAATTTTAAATTTAGATTTTGGTTTCAAAAATAAATTCAGTTGGAAATTTATTGTAGCAAATGTCAAACATTCAATTATTGGTGCCGATTTTCTTACTCACTATAAATTATCAATCGATTTAAATTCTAAACGTATTTTCCAAAATTCGCAGATAAATACTTTTATTCATAAACCAACACAAAATAATTTAATTAACTCAAAAACTGATACCTTAAATGATTTCTCCCTACTTCTGTCAAAATATCCCACTATAACAAATCAATTCAATTCACGACGCAAAATTTCTCACAACGTTAAACATTCTATTACCACTAACAGTTCTCCTGTATATGCACGTCCCAGACGTTTAGCCCCTGACAAATTAGAAATAGCTAAAAAAGAATTTAACAGAATGTTAAAATTGGGAATTATACGTCCATCTTCTAGTAATTGGGCTTCACCTTTACATTTAGTTAAAAAGAAAGAAGCCGGGGAATGGCGACCTTGCGGTGATTATCGAGCTTTAAATGCTATTAATATTCCTGACAGGTATCCATTCCCACATATTCAAGATTTTACAACTAATTTACATGGCAAAACCATATTTTCTAAATTAGATTTAGATAAAGCCTATAATCAATTACCGATGGACGAAGAATCTATTTCTAAAACTGCAATAACTACCCCGTTCGGTTTATTCGAATACCTTGTCATGCCATTTGGTTTGAGAAACAGCGCCCAAACTTATCAACGTTTTATCAATGAAGTAACAAGAGGTTTAGACTTCTGTTTTGCTTATATAGACATTTTAATAGCTAGTGAACCTCGCGAAACACAATTACAACACCTAAAAATAATTTTTGACAGGCTAAAAAAATATGACATTTTAATCAATAAAAACAAATGTCAATTTTGTGTCAACGAAATTCCAAACGGAATACAACCGCTTAGAGATAAAATTAATACTATTTTAAATTTTCCTTTACCTACTTCTCAACGAAAATTAAGAGAATTTTTAGGATTAGTCAATTTTTATCATCTTTATTTCAAACTATGCAAATATACTACAACCAATAAACACTCTATTAACTAATAAACCAAATAGTTCGAAAGAAATTTCATGGTCAAAAGAAGTAAGAAGTGCTTTCAATAAAATTAAAAACAAACTAGCAAATAGTATGACACTTTCATTTCCAAAACACAATTCTCAAACATCCATTATGGTCGATGCCTCTGATACTGGTATTGGAGCTACCTTACAACAATTGATAGACAATAATTGGGTACCTTTAGCATTTTATTCTAGGGCTTTATCTTCAACTGAAAAGAAATACAGCACCTTCGGACGAGAATTATTAGCAATATACTCAGCTGTCAAAAAAATTCGTTATTTCATTGAAGGTAGAAATTTCACAATTTACACAGATCACAAACCCTTAACTTTTATTTCAAAAAAAATATCAGACACATTCAGATATCAGACATTTAGATTGTATACTGCAATTCACAAATGACATCAAACACGTATCGGGCAAAGACAATCTGGTTGCTGACGCATTATCCAGAATTCATGCTTTACATTTAAACTATGAAATTAATTATTCTGGCATTGTTTCTGCCCAACAAAACGATAATCAACTAAAATTATTACAAAAATCAAAAGAAACCAAATTACATTTTCAAGACATCAAACTCCCAAATTCTAACCTCACCTTGACATGTGACGTTTCAACCGGAACTTACAGACCATATATCCCACAACAATTTCGTCAACAAATATTTAATCAACTACATTCTCTGTCTCACCCTGGAATTAAAGCATTTATTAAATTAATTACTTCTAAATTTGTTTGGATTAACATGAACAAAGATATTCAAAATTGGACAACAAAATGCCATGACGTGGCTCGCGTTTCATCCGCCATTAGAGGGCCACTGTCATATTCGTTGTTGTTGCGCAAATTATTATGTATTTTCGTGGCTACTTGCTTTATTTTAATGCAAAACACATTTAAATATACTTCTAATATTTATTTAAAGTGTAAGTAATACTTTTATTTTATTTATTTGTATATTTTCTTGAGATACTGACTACGATGACTGGCAATATTGAAAACACATAAAAATTACCAATATTAAGCACAAACATTTAAATTTTTAAAAGATGTTTAAAATATATACTTATTATGTAAATAATAACCACAGTTATTAAATTTGATGTGATAATAACAACCTATATCCTATGCGCTACATAATCTCTAAATCTATGTCATAATAATAATTGTGTATCTCTTAAATAAATGAATTTTTATTACCTTTATAGATTCATAGTGATTATTTAATATTCCTGTATAATATATAATCACGTTTCTTACAAATAAATAGGGAAATGAATTATCAGTATGTTTGACATTGGCCCGCTTATGGCGGCGATCTTGCTCTATGGCCATATCCTGTATATAAAGGTACCCTAGTCTGTTCGGACCACTTGCGGCATCTGGCGATAGTTTCGAGAGTCTGTACTTTGCGCACCTAACCAGGGCCCTGACAGTCCAATCAGCGCGCGCTTTCCTCAATATTAGTACGTCCGAGCGCTGTTAGAGGCGCTGCGTACATTTTTTCATTTTTGGGATCAAAGCAGGCTTTGAATTTATGTTTGTTTTGCGTTGTTATGTTTAAAAATCACGCTTTGCTTGTCATCCATTTTATTAGGAGTTGGAGTAAATAATTATAATCTGCGAGAATAATCATCATCTTGTTTTTATTTATTTATTTATTTATTTATTTATTTATTTATTTATTTATTTATTTATTTATTTATTTATTTATTTATTTATTTATTTATTTATTTATTTATTTATTTATTTATTTATATATTTATTTATTTATTTATTTATTTATTTATTTATTTATTTATTTATTTATTTATTTATTTATTTATTTATTTATTTATTTATTTATTTATTTATTTATTTATTTATTTATTTATTTATTTATTTCAATACACTGCCCAAACAGGCAAACCCAATCATTGGACAGGAACAAATACAGATCATAAAACATGTAATTATACACACACAAAAAATTATCAAATTGTATAATACAAAATATGAGATAACCAGAAATAAGTTATTAAGTATCTATACGAGAAATATACATACATTTAAACAGAAATTAACATACCCATAAAAAAATTATTTAAATAACATGGGAATAGAGAAACTTCCTATAACTTAATAAAGTTACTAAAAATATCAATTTGAGACTCAATGAGATTGTGAAGAGAGTACATAAGATGTAGTGGAGAATGCTGCAGTATGTTGGTACGAGCAGGTGAAGGTCGGAAGATATGAGGATTTCTAGTATGGAAGGATGGAACTTGGAAATTAATTAAATTAAGGGTCAATGGATCGTCGATTAAATTATGAATAATTTTGTATAAATGTATAAGTTGAGAGTTATTTCTGCGTACCGATAATTTATCAAATTTGAAATATTCCAGTAAATATTCGTAACTAATAGTCCTATCTGGATAAGTATTATTTTTCCTAAAGTAGAGATAACGAAGAATTTTTTTTTGAATTGATTCGAGTAAGACAATGTTTTTTTGATATGATGGATTCCACACCACCGAGCAGTAGTCTAATTTAGAACGTACAAACGCAAAATATAGCGTAATTATAGGTTCAATTGTGGTGAAACTACGCGACTGCCGTATTATAAATCCAAGCATTTTGTGCGAATTAGAGAAAGTAGTTTTTATATGACTATTAAAAGTTAGTTTGGGGTCAAAAATGACACCCAGATCTTTGAATTCCTTGACATGTGTAAGTGGAATATTTGATATATTATATATGAATTCAGTTATTATTTGTTTCCTGGAAAACGACATTATCTTGCATTTATTAATATTTAAATCTAGTTTGTTCATATCGCACCAATTGGCTAATTTGTCTAAATCATCCTGGAGTGAAAAGCAATCATTTGGGTGATAGATTGTTCTAAAAATTTCGAGGTCATCGGCATAAAGTAGTTTATTATTGTCAATATTTGTGGGGAGGTCATTAATAAAAAGAAGGAACAACAGGGGACCCAATTAAGACTCCTGGGGGACGCCAGAGGTTGCAATAAAAGGAGATGAATTTTGACCGCAATAGTGTACCGATAAAGAGCGATTTTTTAGATAGGAAGAAATGAGGTTAATTAAATTAGAAGAAATACCAAATAATTGTAGTTTTTTAAGAATTATTTCATGATCAATGCGATCGAAGGCTTTGGAGAAATCGGTATACACAACATCTACCTGTTTCTCCTGATCAAGAGAGTGACAGATAAACTGTGTTATATAACAAAGATTAGTAGATGTTGACCGACGCTCCACAAAGCCATGCTGTAAGAGCGATATTAAATTGCTGACATGTCTATATATAGTTTTATAGATTATATTTCCATAAATTTTGCTAAAGTGAGATAAAATAGAAATTGGTCTATAATTTGTGATTTCTGAAGTGTCACCAGATTTATGCACTGGTACAATTCTCGCCCTTTTCCACACATCTGGAAAGGTTTTGGTTTTCAGTGATAAGTTAATAATGATACATAAAGCTACTTTTAAAGAATCAGCACAATCTTTTATAATGAAAGATGGAATTAAATCAGGTCCACAAGACATTGTTTCCTTTATATTTTTAATCGACAGCATTACCTCTTCCTCTGAAACTTCATTTAGTGATATAATTTGACATGATACATTTTTATTGTCATTAATAGTATTAGTGTTAGATGATGAGGAGTAAACGCTTTGAAAAAAGGATGCAAAACCATTTGCAATATCCTGTGGACAGTCAAAATTTATATTGTTGTATTTCATCGAGCTAGGCTTGGTATTATCATTTCGTTTAGTTTTAATGAAAGACCAGAATTTATTTGGGTTCGATTTGATATTTAGTTCAGAATCATTTATGTAAGCAGAGTACGCAAGTTGAATTTCGGCCTTTACTCTCGATCTATAAAATTTGAATTTATTTAGATAATGGTCACAATTATGTTTTTTATAAAGCTTATGAAAATGTGCTTTCTTCTTAATATTAATTTTTATTTGAGGAGTAAACCACGGCGGATAGGAATTATTGATTATAGGACGGTGAGGAACACTTTCATCCAAAAAATTATACAGAGCATTATAAAAAAAATACATGCTTCATTAACGTTAGAGTAAGTTTCGAGCTGATTCCAATTATAACTACTTATTAAATTATACAGTTTCTTGTAATTAGCCTTCTTAAAATCATATTTCTTGTAACAAATATTTTTCACAATGTTATCAGTCCTACCTTTAAATTCAGCAACAATCTCTAAGGCAGGATGAGGGGCATATTCAACATTTAGCAGGAGGTCTTTAGCATGACTAACAGTACATTTTTTTAAAGATTTAATATTGGTTTAAATATTTTTTTCTATTTATTACAAAACTGTTAATACATAATTTTTGACAGTAAAATTAATGTCATATACATTTCAATCACTATATATTACTATAGTAAAAATATAACACAATAAACAACTTATTCAAAGCATACTTTCAACACTTTCCCTCTTTGAATAAATTGTTAAGCTAAATAATACATTTCATTCAGTTTAACAATAATTTCTAATTCTAATTAAGTCCTAGAACCTTCATAAAATTCAAGATTCTGGGTTTATTCATCGGTTTTGTCATAATGTCTGCCAGTTGCTCTTCTGAAGATACCTTTTTGATGTTAAGTTGTCCATCCATAACAATTTCTCTAACGAAGAAATGTCTCAACCTAATATGCTTGGTTCTTCGATGATACTCAGGATTCTGGGATAATTTAATAGCTGCTTCATTATCAATATGCAGAGAAGGTACTGTTTTTAAATCAATTAAATCTTTTAGCAAACGTGTTAACCAAACTATTTCTCTCGTAGCTTCACTTGCTGCTACTATTTCGGCTTCTGTGGTAGAAATAGCCACTGAAGTCTGTCTCTGACTTAACCAAGACACGGTTCCGCCAGCATACATACAAACAACTCCCGTAGTTGATCTTCCAGTCGATACATCTCCTCCGAGATCTGCATCACTATATCCTTCCAGAATTCCCTTTTTGTAATTTGTTTTATAATGTATACCAACTTTACTGGTTCCTTTGAGATATCTAAATACTCTTTTTACGCGAATCCAGTCTTCCCATGTAGGATTTTCCAATTTTCTAGATATTATACCTACTGCATAAGCTATGTCTGGTCTCGTTCCAACCATTAAATACATTAAAGCTCCTACAGCCTGTCTATAAGGAAAATCTTTCTCTTTCTCTTCAACCTTATACTCATCTGCTTTCCCTGGCTGAATATCTTCTTTAATTATTGGAGTTGGTGCAGATCTACAATTTTCCATTCCAAATCTTTCTAATATTTTGTTTGTGTAAGCTTCTTGACTTATTTTTAAATTACCACTTTCGTTTTTAATTTCTAAACCTAGAAAATAAGTTGCAGACTTGGTAGTAATTTTAAATTCCCTTTTCAGTTGGTTAATGAATTCTTCACTATCTATTTTATTGGTAGTAGCAACTAATCCATCATCAACATAGAGAGCAATTATAATTTTATCCATACCTCTTTTTCTGATAAATAAACATGGATCAGCCTGAGATTCTTTAAAACCTATCTTGAATAAATAGTCCACAAAACGTCTGTACCAACAGCGCGGAGCCTGTTTAAGACCATACAAACTTCTTCTAAGTCTACAAACTTGTCCTGAACCGTCATTAAATCCCTCAGGTTGTTCCATATATATTTCTCTTTCTTCTTCTAAATTTCCATACAGGAATGCTGTGGAAACATCAAATTGCGTCAATATCATTTCCTCACTTGCAGCAATACTTAATAAAGCCCTAATTGTTGTCATCTTAGCTACTGGACTGAACGTTTGTTCAAAATCTATTCCCTTCTTTTGTGCAAAGCCTTTTACGACTAGTCGAGCTTTGAAACGTTCAACAGAGCCATCTGGATTGGATTTAACACGATAAACCCATTTGCAAGGAATTGCTTTCTTGTTCATTGGTAGATTTTCCAAAGTCCATGTATTATTTTCATTTAAAGACTTAATTTCTTCATTCATAGCATGAAGCCAATTTGCTGACTCTTTGCTATGTGTGGCTTCATAATAATTTTCTGGGGTAGCTATTTTATTCATGAGATTTACTGCTACTGAGTCCACGTAGTAACAAAATCTTTGTGGTGGCTGCAGTGTAGAACGATCTCGAAGTGTACTTCTTTTTGATTCTTCTTGTTTATAGATTTCATTTTCTTTATTTGAATTTTCATCTTCTTCTCTTTGGTCGTTTTTCATATCTGAATCTTCATTAATGAATTTATTATTATTTAGTTCTTCCTTCTTTTCTTCTGCGTTCTTCAGATTTGACTCTTCTTTAAACACTGTTTCATAATTAGACGGTAAAATCGTTTCTTTAAAAATTACATCTCTGGAACGAATTAGTTTATTTTTTTTCTTTACTCCATATTCTATAACCACCATAATCATATCCAATTAATATGCCTTTTTCAGCCTTGCTATCCATTTTCTTTCTTCTTTGTTTTGGAATATGAACATAGCATATCGTCCCAATGATTCTGAAATGTTTCAAACTTGGTTTTCTTCCAAACCATATTTCATGAGGTGACTTGTTATCTATTTTTGTTGGACCTGTTCTGTTTAGGATGTACTTAGCCGTATTTATTAATTCTGCCCACAATGACTGAGGCAAATCTTCATGTGAATATTTCATTGCCCTTGCAGCTTCTACCAAAGTTCTATTTTCACGCTCACTACACCCATTTTGTTCCGGAGTGTAAGGCATAGTTAAATTCTGTTTAATACCGTTTTCTTCTAGAATTTTCCTTACAGTTTTATTGTCGAACTCGCCTCCGTTGTCACTTAAAAAGTTCTTCACTTTATGTCCAATTGATTCACATTCTTTCAGAAAAAGTTTTAGCTTATCTTGTACTTCAGACTTCTCTTTTATAAAATAAACAAATCTATACCCTGTAAAATCGTCTTTAAATAATACAAAGTATCGATAGCCTGAATTTGAAGCAGCAAATGGCCCACACACATCCGAATGAATTAATTCACCTGGAACTGTAGCCCTTTCCCTGGTTCCAAATTTCAATCGATGAGCCTTTCCATAAATGCATCCTTCACATAATTCACTGTCTAGGTCTACTTTGATACCTAATTCTCGCTCTATTACTAATTTTACATGTCTCTTATTCTGATGACCTAAACGTTCATGATATAATTGAAGCAAGTTTTCTTTTGTTGATTCTACTGAAGATGCTTCATGTGAATTTGGAATAATATTTTTCATCATCAACTTGTACAAACCTCCATATGTTTCACGATAGCCAACAAGTACCAATTTTCTATTTACTTTTAATTTACAGACATTTGCACTTGAAACAAATTCGCTGTTATTTGGATACTTGTCCTGTGCGGCTAAAACAGAAAATAAATTTTTCTTTAACTGAGGCACATACCATACATCAGAGAGCGTCATCTTATTCCATTGACCGTTAACTTGAGCTTGAACTACAATATTTCCTTTTCCGACTGCCTTTACAGAGTCGCCGCTAGCAGTGGTTACCACATGAGGATCAGGAAATCGGTTAAATGAAATAAACAAATCAGATCTGTTGCAAATGTGACTTGTTGCACCATTGTCAACAAACCAATTATGATTATCACATTCAGAGAGAAAAGTGCTACTTGTCGAAGTTATCAAAATCATGTTAGATGTAGGACTTTTTTCAACAGATTTAGAAGGGCGACCTTCAGCTTTCCATTTGTAACAATTTTTAATGCGATGACCTGTCTTTTTACAGTAATGACAAACTATATTAGCATCAGAATTCTTAGGTTTAAACTTGTGATAATTTTTCTTTGTAATGTTAGCCTTAGTAAGAAGAGCTTCTGTATTACTTGTAGGATCCTTAATTCTTAATATTAATGCTCGTTCATGCGAACATAGCTGACTAGTTAAATTGTCGATACTGCGTTCGTTTTTAGGAATCAGAAGCCAACTAGATTTGAAAGAAAAATATTCTTGGGGTAATGTTCCCAAAATTTTGCAAATTAATAAAATATCTGGCAAACCATTTTCATTATTGCATTCTTTATTAATTTCTTGGACTAAATTATTCCACAAATTCTTCAATTTTGAGAGATGAGCAGCTATATCATCTCCAGTTTGCATTTGATACATAAAGAATTGCATACACAGATCGTAAGCCTTATCATCTGTCACTCCTTCGTATAATCTATGCAATTCCAACCATACATCTCTTGCATTGGTGAAACGCATGACCTTCTGAAGTGTTTCTTCCGACATATTTGTCGTTAACACTAAAAGCGCATTGCCATCAGCTTTTAAGAATCTGTCTAATTCTAAATCATATTTAGCTATTTCTTCTTTTGATGCAGTTGAAATAGGTTTTACAGGTTCCTTTAGAACACCCTCGATAACATTTAATGCTCCTGGAATACTTCTTAGAAGAATTCGCACCTTGTATTTCCAAGTTGCCCAATTGACTTTTCCGTCCAAAATACCAATATTAATTTTAGTATCCATGTTGACCGACTTATGAAGAAAAACTCTTCCTTTTACAAAACTGAGATGTTTAGTCAATTCAACAATACCAATTCACTCAATTGAATGCATGAACTGGGCCCCATAACCTTTTAAAGATTTAATATTGGTTTAAATATTTTTTTCTATTTATTACAAAACTGTTAATACATAATTTTTGACAGTAAAATTAATGTCATATACATTTCAATCACTATATATTACTATAGTAAAAATATAACACAATAAACAACTTATTCAAAGCATACTTTCAACACATTTTACGTTAGATAATACTAAATCTAACAGACGATCACAAGAGTTTTTAATAAAGTTGAATTGTTCAAATTCAAAGAACATAAGAAAATTGTTTATTGAGTCTACAATGGGAACATCAGAATTATTTACAAAATTAGGAATATTAAAATCTCCTGTGATAATACAGAATGCATCATAAAGAAAGGGTAAACTTTGAATACTCTCAAAAACATCATTGTAAACATCAAGATGATTAGATGGGGGAATATAAACGTTAAATAAATACAAATCTTTGTTGAGAATGCGAAGTTTAATACATAAAATATCCATTTAAATATAATACAAACGGTAAGCAAAAATACATATATGTGTTATAAACTACAATAATAGATATTTGTAACTCGTACTTATTCCACTAAATAAACTTCATTAATTTTACAGAAATTCTGTACTTCCCAATCATTTGTGGAGTGACTTCTGATCTCTGAGAAATGTACGTAATTATAAGTTAAATTTCATGTATGTTTTAAATATTAAGTTCCAAATACAATTTCTAGAACCTACACGTACAAGTAGTACATGTATTGCTCAACCAGAACTTCAACTAGTTATAAAGGAAATAACGCATCAAGGTAAATTTTGCAAGCTTTGCATTACTGTCAATAATATCTTAAAGTTTAGTTCAAATCACGAGTACTCACAACAATTATTCATCTTGTTCATTTCTATTTCTTAAATAATTTAGCACTAACAATACTAATTAGAATTATTATAGTACCATGAGAATGAAGGAATTAGAACTAATTATATTACTATTAGAAAATGCAGTTTCAAAATTAATTTCTTGTTTAGTGATTTTTATACTTTTCTGATATATTGTAAAATTTACAATACTTCGAATATGCAATCAAACAATTTAACATTTTCTTTGTTGTAATCAAAGAAATTCTTTGTAATAGCTTTGTATACAGGGTGAGTCACCGAAATCGCCGTCTTCGATATCTCCCTTGTCGTTAGAAATACAACATAAGTTTATTAACAGAATTTATTCGACTACTCAAGGAGCATAACGTAAAATTATTTTCACATATACAGGGTGTTGCATTACGGCTCGGCGAGAATTGTTTGTCTTTTTTTAAATGGAACACCCTATATATTTTTATATATTTTGAATTGTATTTTATTCACCTATACGAACATATGAATTTTGTTTTAGTTTTCCACGGCGTTGCCAAGTTATTCCGTTTTTTCTTTAAAAAAGACCGAATACACGCATTGCTTTATAAAGGCTTACTGAAGTTATTTTAATAGTAAGAATTAAGAATTTTCTTTTCAGTATAACTGTAATTATACTCTATGTTCTGACATATTTTTTTTTAAATGTAATTATACAGGCTGTTCAATAAAGCGAATCAAATGTGCTCAATTTCAAATGACCATAACTCGTCATTTTCAAATGGAACACCCTATATTTTATTATTCAGTTGTATGTATTTTTGTATTATCTTCATATATTATTAAGGGTATCCTATGCCTAAAACCAATAATTTCGGAGATTTTCACCATTTTTCTCTAAATTTATATAGTCACTTAAAAATTAAATCTAGTATGCCATTGATATTGTTTTTTGAATAAGAAACAATTGCAGTAATGACTGTAGTTTCATTAGCCAGGTTATTATTAATAACAGTGGGATTAAGTAAATTAATTTATTAATATGAGTCTATCGCAAGAAGAACTTACGAATATGGTGTACGCACTTGGAAAAGCGGAAAGAAACCCTCTGAACATGACCAGTTCTTTCAAACCTTTCCCTTAGTTTTTCAAAAGAACGCGGATTTGGATGTCGTCTTCCCGGAAACCGTTGTGCATAAATTCTTGATGCCAAAAGAGCGTTTGTTGCCGCTTCTTCAAGTGCGTACACCATATTCGTAAGCTCTTCTTGCGCACTCTCCACGCCAGCATTGAGTGCCCGTGAGGTGACGCCTGGCCTGACCAGCATACACCATATTCGTAAGTTCTTCTTGCGAGAGACTCATATTAAAAAATTAATTTACTTAATCCCTCTGTTATTAATAATAACCTGGCTAATCAAAATACTATCATTACTACAATTGTTTCTTATTTAAAAAAACAATATCAATGGTATACTAGATTTAATTTTTAGTTAAATATATAAATTTAGAGAAAAATTGTGAAAATCTCCGAAATTATTGGTTTTAGGCATAGGATACCCTTAATAATATATGAAGATAATACAAAAATACACACAACTGAATAATAAAATATAGGGTGTTCCATTTGAAAATGACGAGTTATGGTCATTTGAAATTGAGCACATTTGATTCACTGTATTGAACAGCCTGTATAATTACATTTTAAAAAAAATATGTCAGAACATAGAGTATAATTACAGTTATACTGAAAAGAAAATTCTTAATTCTTACTATTAAAATAACTTCAGTAAGCCTTTATAAAGCAATGCGTGTATTCGGTCTTTTTTAGAGAAAAAACGGAATAACTTGGCAACGCCGTGGAAAACTAAAACAAAATTCATATGTTCGTATAGGTGAATAAAATACAATTCAAAATATATAAAAATATATAGGGTGTTCCATTTAAAAAAAGACAAACAATTCTCGCCGAGCCGTAATGCAACACCCTGTATATGTGAAAATAATTTTACGTTATGCTCCTTGAGTAGTCGAATAAATTCTGTTAATAAACTTATGTTGTATTTCTAACGACAAGGGAGATATCGAAGACGGCGATTTCGGTGACTCACCCTGTATATATATATATATATATATATATATATATATATATATATATATATATATATATATATATATATATATATATATATATATATACCGTGTGTCCCAGCGTTTGGTTGGCATAGGCGTTTAACATGGAAAAACAATTTTTTCTAAATAAAAAGTGTCTGGCTAACAACTAAGCTACCATATTGCATAGGATAATACTACGCCCATTTCTACATCTTATTTAATACAGATTACCTCATTATAATAGCATAATTTAGCAAAATTAGCAAAAATAGTTTCACATTTTTTGTATGTTGTTTTTATTCCCTACTACAAACACAAATAGATGCATATTGTCATGGTCCAGTGGTAACGTTTCGAAGTACGGATCCAAAGATTCTAAGTTCAAACCTCCACTAGGTTTAATATTTTTTTTTATTTTTTTTTTCTTCGTTTTTTCATATTAATATAAAGTTATTATTGTTTAGATATCATGTATAAGACAATTAAATGTAATAACACAAATTAATAAGAAAACCAATAAATCAAATTTATTAATAAATTAATATCTAGCTAGTTGCTAATAGGGAATAAAAACAACATACAAAAAATGTGAAACTATTTTTGCTAATTTTGCTAAATTACGCTATTATAATGAAGTAATCTGTATTAAATAAGATGTAGAAATGGGCGTAGTATTATCCTATGCAATATGGTAGCTTAGTTGTTAGCCAGACACTTTTTATTTAGAAAAAATTGTTTTTCCATGTTAAACGCCTATGCCAACCAAACGCTGGGACACACGGTATATATATATATATATATATATATATATATATATATATATATATATATATATATATATATATATATATATATAAAATATTATAAAGAGAATATAATTCCTTAGTCACGTGACATGTTTTCCGCCAATCAACATTCAGAATCTCCCTAGCTACGCGTTTATCACAGCGATGATAAAAAACAAGGAAATAAACACCGTATTTATAGTCGTTACTAAGGGATTTGTTTTCTTTATTTATGACATTGGCAGTTAATTTTGAGTATAAAAATAAATAATAACAATAATTCAAACTCCGAAATATTAAATAAAACACGTAAGTACCATGTTTTAATACAATATGAATATGTATATCAAAAGTTAGGTTAGATTGCAAAAATTCATTATATTCTCTCATTAAATATAAGCTCGTGATATGATTAATAATCGAAGATATTGCTCGTGAAATCGAATCAGCACATTTCAACTCGTCCTTCGGACTCGTGAAATCTGCAGCTCTGTTTCACTCGAGAATATCATCGATGATAATCATATCACTTGTTATATTACGTATGAATATAAAAAATAAACAGATAAATAGATAAAGATATATAAAATTGTTGCAAATATGTTTTTTCGTACTCACTACCTAGAAACTAATGTTTCCCGCAGCCAACTCACAATCCGAAAGGCCATATTCCCGTTATTGTTTTACTTTCGCGCACTAGTGTTTCAATGGAAAGTATTTTGATCGAGTAGCTTAAAAGTGTTATTTATATTTTTATTTTTTTTACACATTACAACAAATTTAATATAAGAACAAGATAATTGAGGAAAATTAGTTGAATGAATAAAAATTATCTAAATTAAATTAGAAATTTCATTGCTAATTTTGATATTTTAATACTACTAGCGCTATCTATTAGCAATTAAAAGAATGAAACGAGAAAAAATATAGTTTATAAATTTTTCGAAAATTGACGATTTTCAAGCATTAAAAACCAATAAGAATAAATAATTTATTAATAAATAATCAATTTGCCTACCATCAGTGCAATCTGTTTGAGAACAATCTGTCATCTGTCCAATATCAAAATAGTACATAACCTTAAATTTAAATTATCAGATATTACACTTACACTGACAATTAAACTACCAAAAAAATAGAGGTATGTGCCGGACATTGTTCTTTATTTAATTATTTGAAAAGTTGATACGTACAACATACAATATGCGTTAGAACTTCTGCTTAATTTAGTTTATATGTTATTTACATACTGAATTACAGGTGAATCACATTTGCCATTATGATAAGTTAAAAAAGTGTTTATTCGTTGTCTCCAGCCTTAAATTTTGGGAGGCATACAAGAAATATCAGAATCAGACATTTTGACAACTTTTAAATCTGAAAAAATATGCAAACAATTATGTTTCCGAAATCAACAATTTACTTAACAACCGTTGCTATGAAATTGCTGCTGTGCTATTTACTTGTATATTTGCGAATTTTGTACAATTATCTTGACATTTATACTCTATTAATAATGATTTTGTTCGTTACAAAAAGTATTGTACAAACTTCTTGCGGGAAGACGTCATCCACGCATTCGCGCAAATGAAGCCCTCGCTCGCAAGCTCGCTCGTGCCTCAAATAAGCGCTCATGCGGGATGAGTGTCTTCCCGCAGTATGTAAATAACTATTATACACGGACGTATCATAATTTGACATTTACACACGATTTCTTTTGATATAAACGTGCTTTTATAGCCCGCGGACCTCAAATAAAACTATTAGCTATAAAGCTTAAATTACTGTATACTATTTTCTCATATTCCTGTTCTAGATATTTTGCCCGGTTTCGTCAGATTTTTATAATATATAATTATGCAGCATTTATTAATTACGTACATTCTGTATTATAAATGAGAGGTTGACACGTGACAAACAAAAATGTATAAGTATAACCCAGAATGACAAAAAAAAAGAAAATGTTAAAACTTAAAAACTATCAATTACATATAAATGGCATTGTAAGTTAAAATTAATCGATGAAAATAAATAATACAAAACAAAATAGGTAGTTGCACAAACGTTAATATAACCACATGAAGTACGAAAATCGGACGAAACTCTGATGAAAATGAGTAATTTACATTATACTAGAAATAACCATAAATTCTCGAACGAGAATTTAGACAAAAATAATATAATGTTCTTAATGCAAGCAATTTAAACACGGAAAATGAAATAAAAACATTTTATTTGTACTTCTAGATAAACTAATAAATTCGTTGAACTAATTTCACACTAATTTATTTGACACTATACACACGTTTACTTCTTCTGTACATGTTAAAAGTCCCTAGATTAGTTTGCTCTCACATTTCTTACATTATATTATAGCGCCATCTATTATGATATTAATGCTTAACGCCTTTTTACAAAACATTGTAGTGACATCTATTATCTTTTATACCTAACAAAAATGCTTTTTCTAATTCTCATAATCATAAAATCTTCGACCGTGCATAAAATTATGTATGTACCACGGGCGTAACTTTCTTTTATGGCCTTTGACGTGTTTTTATCCCTCGGCTGACGCCTCGGGCTCACGGACCACCCCTCTCCAGACGGGACACTATGGGTTATTTCCGGCATCCCAAGTTACTAGCGATGCTCGGACCTTGGCTCGGACGAACTAAATTTACAGCGCCTATTTGATCCAGTTATATACTTTTATTTTGTTTTGTAATTATATATTTATTTTTTATTTTATAAATGAAGACAACATTTATCGCGATTATTTTTATTGTGTATAAATACTATTACAATATGTATTTAATAATACAATGATGACATTTTGGACAATAATCAATTTTCTTGGCGATAGTTTTCTTTCATAACGGCAAGTTTCTTCAGATGTAATCATATGGTTAATACTAGAAACAAAATGTTTTAAAATTTTATTTATTACAAAAAAAACCCTAAAAGAATATTAAAAGTACAAAAACCTACATTTTTACCGAATGTGTTTAAAATGAATCAACTACATTGTTGTAATCAATCATTTTCTTTGTATTAATCAAACAATTTTTGTTGTAATCAATTCTTAAACATCTTTATTTAAACGTTTTTTTAATAGAGAAGCATTAAAGAATATCTGCAAACTTAATTAACTTTCAATTTTCCATGATACTGGTAAAACGAATGATAGTTTAAACTTCTACATATTTTATATATATATTTTAATGAGACCGTATGTAAATCATGAAAATATTTAATTTCAATAAAATTAATACTTAATTACGAAAAAAAATACAGAGCTATTACAAAAAATTCCTTTGATTACAACAAAGAAAATGTTAAATTGTTTGATTGCATATTCGAAGTGTTGTAAATTTTACAATATATCAGAAAAGTATAAAAATCACTAAACAAGAAATTTATTTTGAAACTGCATTTTCTAATTTGTACTAAACTTTAAGATATTATTGACAGTAATGCAAAGGTTGCAAAATTTACCTTGATGCGTTATTTCCTTTATAACTAGTTGAAGTTCTGGTTGAGCAATACATGTACTACTTGTACGTGTAGGTTCTAGAAATTGTATTTGGAACTTAATATTAAAACATACATGAAATTGAACTTATAATTACGTACATTTCTCAGAGATCAGAAGTCACTCCACAAATGATTGGGAAGTACAGATTGCGGTATTTGACTAAAATTTAGTTCCTTTTTTATGCCGTTTGCAACTGCGGTTAATAACTGTCTGTCTTAGTTGTTCGGGAAACAAAACTACCTTTTATGAAGAATTTCTGTAAAATTAAAGAAGTTTATAATTGAATAAGTACGAGTTACATTGTAGGTTATAACATATATATGTATTTTTGCTTACCGTTTGTATAATATTTAAATGAAATATATAATCACTTAACGACGAAAATAAGAGTTTCTCCGTTGAAAAAAACAAGATGATGATTATTCTCGCAGATTATAATTATTTACTCCAAGATTTACTCCAACTCCAAATAAAATGGATGACAAGCAAAGCGTGATTTTTAAACATAACAACGCAAAACAAACACAAATTCAAAGCCTGCTTTGATCCCAAAAATGAAAAAATGTCGTACGCTGCGCCTCTAACAGCGCTCGGACGTACTAATATTGAGGAAAGCGCGCGCCGATTGGACTGTCAAGGCCCTGCTCGGGCTCAAAATCCCGCCACAGGCCATAAAAGCTTCATTACGCCCTTAATACATAAATAACTATTACAGATCGAACATAATTATAAACATGTGCAAAGGGGTAAGGTTATGAAACTGACATAAAGAAAAAGGAAAATGCTTACCGTTAAGAGGTTTAGCAGCGACGATTGTCGTAAAATAACATGTGTAAAATGTTGGATTACGTTTATTAAGTGAGATAAATAAAAATCAAATTTCAAGAAAAATTAAAAGTTGTTGTAGAGTCAAAGGAAGAAGATATACTAACGTTGAAAGTCAAAAGTGTTCAAAATTAGGTGGGTCGGCGCACATTCTGTTGTTGCAGAAAGGGCGGTAATTTTAAAAATAATGGATTGTTATTATTAAAATCTATTATGTTATTTATTAGATTTTGATTATTTATTTTATGTAAAAGTATTTCATATTGTTCTAAAAGGGTTAGGTTATGATATTTAGTTTCATAATGTAAGAGTTTTAAGTTATCAAGTGATGTAGTGTGATTCTCTGTTTCTAGATGGGCCCCCATAGCCGAAGGTGGATTATTTTTAATATGTTCTGTAAAACGGGTTTTAAGATTTCTACTTGTTAGGCCGATGTAAGAGGAATTGCAATCATTGCAATGAATTTTATAAATTCTCGAGTTTGATGATCGGATAATTTAGGTTTGTTATTAATAAGAAAATTGCCTAACGTGGGGTGTGTTTTACTAGTTATTGTAATATTATGAGGGGATGTTATAGGTTTAAGTTTATGTAATAGATTTTGGTAAAATGGAATGGAGAGATAAGTTGACGGTAATTTGTAATGAGGACACATGTGTTTTGTTAGAATTTTAAGTTTAACTTTTTTCAAAATCTGTAGCATGTAGCTTATTGGGTAGTTGTTATTAGCGCCGATTGTTAAAATAGTATTTAATTCTGTTTTGAAGTTTTCTGTTGATAGCGGCGTATTAAATAAGCGGTGAAAAAAGTAATTAAAAGTCGATTTTTTGATAGTTGGATTGTGGGAGGAGTTGTAGGGTATGATTATGTCCGAATAAGTCGGTTTTCTGTACATGTTAAAATTTATGGTGGAATTCGTTCTGTGGAGGGTGAGATCTAGATAGTTAAAAGTGAGTTATTTTGTTCTATTTCTAAAGTGAATTTTATTTTTGACAAGTTATTTATTTCTATTAAAAATTCATTTAGTTCGGCATGGGAGCCCATCCAGAAACAAAGTATAACATCTATATAACGTTTCCAAAGAAGTATATTTTGACTTAAAGGAAGCTTCATTATTTTTAACTCAAGTTATCTATGAAGATGTTCGCTAAAGAAGCACTTAAGGGGCAACCCATTGGGAGTCCGTCTTCTAATTTATAAGTTTTATTTTGAAAATTGAAAAAGTTTTGGTTAGTGGCTGTTTTAAACAGTTCCATTAAATTTTTAATGTCTAAATCGGTTAAACTGTTGTTATCTTTGAACGTTTGATTTTTGTTTAGTATTAAGTTTAAAATATCGAGAGTTTCTTGTATAGGAATATTTGTGTAAAGATTGACTATATCGAAAGAGATTAAGAAAAAGTTTTTTTGACTTTTATGTTGTAAAGTGTTCTTTATTTCTTGTATAAGTTGTGATAAATTATTAATAGAGAAGGGGGAATTATAATTAAGTTTGTTTTGTAATAAATTGTTCAAAGTTTTTGTTAATTTATAAGCGGGTGAACCGATAGAAGATGTGATTGGCCGAATGAGTTTGTCAGTTTTGTGTAATTTTATCAAACTATATAGATTTGGTGTTCTTGGGTTCTTATTTATCAGGTTATCAGGTAGGTGGTAATATTTAGTTTTCCGAAAGTGACTTTAGAATTATTAATATTTTTCCTTAGAGTTTCTGTATAGTTATTTAATTGGGTGGATTCGTTACTTTTATATTGTTATTAAAAAAAAATTATTTTATTGTTATTAAAAAAAATCAAGAGTTTTTTGAGAGCGATGAGTAATCCCTTCGCCGGAATTTCCCAGATGATGCAATCCCCGACGACGCACCGACTAGAGTTTAATTACGCCGAGACCCAATTCTTTTGTACTCGGTATCGCTGTGGCGACGGAGGGTTCTAGAAGGATATGAGCTGTATAAATACCGTCTGAATGACAGCGGAGAGATATTCTGTGATATAGAAGCTAGAAAGATAATGAAGTCGGTGATATAAATAAGTTGTCTACGAGTTGTTAACATAAATAAATGTAGTTATGTAAATAAATGTAGTGATATAAATGTTGTTTAAATAAATAATATTAGTATTTAAGTATTTAATAATATTCTTAGTTTTATAATTATTTAATCATAGTGTTAGTTACTTTTATCATCTTCTTAATATTTATTCTTAATTATTTATAGTTTAATAAACGTATTATTTTAATGAATAATATTTTTCTGAGTTTTACACTTCACCCATATAAATAAAACGTTACAATTGGTGTCAGATGAGGGGTTGTTATTAATAAACTGTGAAGTGTAAATAAAAATAAATAAAATGCCTAAACTATTAAAATTAAGTGAATTGAAAGTAAGTGATCTCAATACGGAACTGGAAGAACGAGATTTGAAAGCAACAGAAAAGAAGTTAGAGCTTCAAGAAAGACTGCGAGCATTAATCGATTCTGGTGAAAATCCTGAAGATTAAATATTTGAAATTCCGGATGACGTGTCCGACATTCGTAAACTTGTAGAGGAACATTGTAAAAGATTAGAACAAATATGGGAAGTGAGTTCTAGACATTTGGATCGGATATTTATTTATTTATTTATTTTTTATTTATTTATTTTGTTAAGGAGAACCAACAGCCTAAGCCAAACAGGTCCCCGCGAATTTACAAGAGTATGTGTAGAACGCATGCTTATGCATAAAAAGAACATAGTTATTTACAAATAAGAAATTTACAATGATATAATAAAGTTGAACATAAAGAACCAAGTAGTTATCTCAAATAAAGAAATTTACAACAATATAGTAAAGCTAAACGTGAGATTCAGTTATGTAAACATTTAACATTTTTTTATAATTTGTAAAGCTAACATTAAATATATCAATTAATGAACAAAGATTATTGTGTGCAATAGTAATCCGATGTAGTGGCGAATTTATATAAGTATTTGTAGCACAATTTTCGACTTGAAACATGATTTGAGATCTAGTACATCTAGATGGTACAAATAATTTTATATAATGTATTAATTCGCTGATAACAATTTTATTATGTATTATTTTGTATAGGAATATTTGATCGTAAAATTTTCTTCGCTTTACTAGAGATGTCATATTAAGAACTTGTAATCTGCATGTATATGACTCATATGGAATCTGTAGTCTATAATATAATATTCTTGTAAATTTTTTTTGAATTTTTTCTATTTTATTTATATTCAAATTGTAAAATGGGTTCCAAATAAGTGAATTATACTCTAAATGTGGTCTAACTAAGGTATTATATAACAGATTGTACGATTTAATATGGGTGAAAGACTTTGTTGTTCTTATTATGAATCCCAGCATTTTTGAAGATTTTTTGATTATAAAATCAACATGTTCATTAAATAATAATTTATAATCAAATATTATTCCAAGATCTCGTACAGATGGTTTCGATTCTAATGATTCATTGCTAACAGAGTAATTGAAAATGATTTTACTATGGTTTCTAGTGAAGCTTACAGAATGACATTTTTTAACATTTAAAGAGAGGTCATTTTCTTTACAATAGTTATAAAGGTTGTTCAGATCTAACTGTAATTTTTGGCAGTCCTCAAGATTGTCTATAGGCCTAAAAAACTTTAAGTCATCCGCAAATAGAAGGCATTTACTATTTTCAAAACAATTTGATATGGACTGCCTTGCGGTACTCCCGAAGAAACATCAATTTCTCTAGAACAATGACCTCCCAATACAACAATTTGTGACCTATTTCTTAAATAAGAATCTATCCATCGTAATAAGGATCCATGAATACCATATTTGCCTAAGTTGTCAATTAATTTATCATGATTCACTCGACCAAATGCTTTGGTAAAGTCAGTGTATATAACATCCACTTGTCTCCGTTTATCCATATTTTCAGCTAAATACTGAGTAAAAGGAACTAGGTTTGTAGTTACGGACTTACCAGAGCAAAACCCGTGTTGTTCAGGTATAATAATTGTCTCAATATCCGATTTAATATTTTTCACAATTAGTAATTCAAAGATTTTTGCGAATACTGATTGTTTAGATATAGGTCGATAATTTTTTACGTCATTTTTATCACCCGATTTATAAATAGGAGTGACATAAACTAATTTCCATTGATGTGAGAATATACCTGACGACAAGGATTTATTAAATATAATATAGAGTGGTCTAGCTAAATAATTTGCACATGTTTTAACAAATTTGGGGTGAATGTTATCAGGACCAACTCCTTTTGTTATGTCAATATTAGAGAGATGGTCTAAGATCGTTTCTTCACTCAGATACAAGCATCCGAGATTCAAAGTTGAGTTGAATTGTGAGTTGTCGTTATGAGCTGAATTTTGAACTGAATTTGTAGATGAGGTAGATATGAAAACAGAATTGAAAAAATCGGCAAATAGGTTACTTATATCAGGACCATTTTGACCTTCACAATCATTATAATGTATTACATTAGGCACACCATTATTTAGTTTAGTAGTTTTTACATGCTTCCAAAATGCTTTGATATTAGTGTGCATATTACATTCTATTTTATTTATATATTTATTGTAATCAGATTTGATCATTTTCTTAGATCTCTCCCTCAGTACTACAAATGAATTGTGGTCAGATATATTTTTATATCGCTTCCATTTTTTAAAAAAAATATTTTTTTCTTTAATGATTTTAATCAACGGTTTTGAAAACCAGGGAGGAAATTTATTATGTTTCATATTTTTAAGTGGTACAAAACTGCAAAATAAAGAATTTAGAATATTATAAAATATTTTTACATCAATATTAATATCACTGTTTATTAGTACTTTATCCCAATTTATACATGATAATTTATATACTAATTCTTCGTAATCACATGTATTAAAATCAAATTTTTGTGCTGATTTGAATTGCAAGGTATTATTTTCAATTTGTATTGGAAGTGATATTTGTAGAGGTGGATGATGATTGTCAATTGGTTTAACAAGGCCATCGCACAATTCAACTTCAATATTAATAGTACTAAGGATTAGATCCAAAATTCTTTTATTAATGTTATACCTATTGTTGTATTGCTCAAGGTTATTCAAATTTAAAGTATTAATTAAATTTAGATTTGTAGCGGATCTTCTTAGAAGGATAAGTTCACAATGTGTTGAATTGTTCCGAGTCCAGTTTATGTGTGGTAAATTATAGTCACCTGATATTAAATATATGTCTGTCGGATTTAAGGACATTATTTCAGTTATTTTTTCAAAATGATTTTCATAGATGGTATCACTTGATTGAGGAGGGATATAGGCACAACACAAATGAATTTTTACTTTGTTTTTAAACACTGTGACCCAGATATCTTCTGCTAGCGAACACCAATGCATTTGCTGTTTAGATTTTAGTGTTTTAGACACAGCAATTAGAACTCCTCCACCATCACTTTTAATTCCGAAAGTTCTGTCACGCCTGTATACTACGTATCTATTTAAATCACATAGTTCTGAGTCCAAGATAGAGTCATTTAACCACGTCTCGTTTAATAGGATAATGTCATAGTTGGTTGCAGCTATTTCATTGTATAAATTTAATAAATTTGTTTTTTGTTTATTGTATGAAAGTTCTAGAAAAGTGGAGGAAAATTCCGGAGTATTGGACGAAGAATTAAAGGAACATTCTAGAACAATGGAACGTGCATTGAATGAGAGCTCTAGAAAAGCCGAAGAAGATTCTGGAATTTGTGAGCAGAAATTGGAAGAGAATTGGAGGCGAATTCTGAAAGAGTAGAGAATTATGAAATTCTGGAGCAGAAATTGGAACAGGAATTGAAGGTGAATTCTGGAAGAGTAGAGGAGAATTCTGGAATTATGAAGCAAATGTTAGAGCGGAAATTGGAAAATTCTGGACTTCTGGAATAAACATTGGAATAAGGATTAGAGAAGACTTCTAGGAAAACTGAAGAAAGCCTTCTGGAGTTTGGGGCCGACGTGGCTTGTTTGGGTCGTCTCGCACATTCTACGGCTCCTGATAGCGATTTGGAGTACCTGGCCACTCAGGCACTCATCTCCAGAGTTGGAGACAGCAATACTCAACAAGCACTGCAAGTATGCCACCCAAAAACTATGGTTAACACAGTCTCATATGTACCAGATCACGAAACTGCCAAACAAGTTTCACTTAATCAGTCGCGTGTGCGAAATAATTATGCTGAGGGAAATATAATAATAATAATAAATCTTTTATTTCTGTAGACACATATTACAGTGTATAGAAAACGTCATTTTCTTAACTAGTACAAAAATTCATTTACATTGTAAAAGTTATTTATGTACAAAAATTGTTTTAAGTTTGTTTTAAATTGTTTGTCAGATTTCGAGTTTTTGATGTTCTCTGGTAGTTTATTAAAAAGTGATAAACCAATCCTATCAGGAGAGTCTTTAATTATTTTACATCTAGATTTAGGTATACGGAAATTATTATTATTTCTAGTATGATAATTATGGATGTCTAAGTTAAGTTTGAATTTATTTCTATTTTGAAATATGTAAAGACAAATGTCGAGTATGTAGAAATCAGTTATAGTAAGTACTAGTTTAAGTTCTTTGAAAAGCGGTTTACAAGATGAGTACTTATCTACTCCTAGTAAGCATCTAATTATTCTTTTCTGAGCAATAAAAACAGATTGAGCGTAGGGAGAATTACCCCAAAACCTAATACCATAGTTTATTCTTGACTCTACCGATGCATGGTAGAATATTAATAGTTGTTGTAAGTTTAAGTATTCCTTCAAGTGCCGTACCTGATAGCATATTATGTTTAATTTTTTAATTAAATGCTCACAATGAGTGTACCAGTTCAAATTATTGGTAATGTACATACCTAGAACTTTAGTGCAGGTGTCAGTATGCAGCACAGTATGTCCGAAGTTGATTTCAATCTCTTCTACAGTGGAAGTTTGAAAGCGAAGAATTTTTGTCTTACTGTCATTTAAGTACAGATTATTAGCATGAAACCAGTCTATGATGGAGCTTATGTTTTGGTTACACTTCTCAGTGAGACGGTGAGTATTTCTATCTGAGATGACCAAAGTAGTGTCATCTGCATAAAGAACGGGAGTGCAGTCCTCAGAGAGGACTGTAATCAAATCATTAATGTACAGAGTGAATAAGATAGGTGCTAAAACTGTACCTTGAGGTAAACCAACTTGTATTTGGACCAGAGTGGAATTACATTGAGATACAGAAACAAATTGCTGCCGATTTTGTAGGAAACTGGACACCCATTCTAAGATGTTCCCTCTTATTCCCATATTATCGAGTTTGTTTAATAGCCGACTATGGTCCACGCAGTCAAACGCCTTGCTAAGGTCGCAGAATATACCAACGGGGTTTTCCCTTGCATTTAAATGATTAGTAATAGTGCTATAGAGAGATTGTAGGGCATCTATAGTAGAACAATTTTGTTTAAAGCCAAATTGGTGCTTAACTATAATATTATTCATATGTAAATAATTTAACAGTCTATCCAAGAGGCAATATTCGAATACTTTGGAGAATCCTGATGTAAGAGCAACCGGACGATAGTTATCCATAATATCCTTGCCGCCCTTCTTGTGCACCGGAATTATTTTATTAATTTTTAGTTTATCAAGGAAGACTCCGCTTTCGAATGATAAGTTAATTATATGTGTCAGCGGTATTGTTATGAGATGAGCAATGGTTTTGATTATAAAACTGGGTACTTCATCTGCACCAGCTGATTTTTTATTTTTTATTCTAAAATTAATAATATTATATAATTCCGTTTCACAAAGAGGCTGAAAGAAAAAACTATGTCTCATAGGGGTGGTATTTCTGCTCCCATTAGTTAAAGCATTGACTGGTGGTATTTGCCTCAAAATGTTGAGGGGAGATTCTTTGAAAAAGCTATTAAACCAATCTGCAATCAAATACGCATCATCGTAACTGTTATTTTCGTTTGTAATTTCAAGTTTATAGTTTACCTTGGTCTTTGTTTTGGAATTGATTATATTCCAAGTACTCTTGGACATATTATTTGATGATAAAATTTTATTTTGATAATACGCTTTCTTTGTATTAGAAACTAAATGTCTATGCTCTCGTTTTTTAGTTTTATAAAGTTCGTGCAAATCCGGTTCCAATTCTTTTAAATCATGAATTAATTGTAGATTTTTGCTAGACTGAATTATCTTCATCGTTACCCAACATTTGTCTTCACTATTTCTTTGATGAATTTTCTGTAAAGGGAAAGCGATATTGAAACAATACAAAAAAGTATCAATAAAATAATTAAAAGATTCATTGGTCGATGTAGCAGAGATAACATCTGACCATGATTCAGATTGCAATAAGTTATTAAAAGTATTGATATTAGCCACGTTAAAATTTCTCCGAAAACGGGTTGGTCTATCATGGTTAGTTACATTTATGTTACTATTTATCAGTACGCACCTATGGTCGGAGATAAAGCTATTATGTACCTTGGCAATACTATGATGTAGACTCGTAAAACAGTGATCCAATGTATTATTTCCTCTTGTGGGAGCATTTACAATGTTTATCATATTATACGTATCTAGTATGTGAAGTAAGGAGTTATATTTTATAGTATCCCTGAGGGGATCTAGATTAAAATCACCACAGATAATTGTATTGTAGTGGGGTTTAAAATTTTCTTCTACAATTTTCGAAATCCTATCAGAGAACATTGACAAATCAGCCTTAGGTGATCTATACACAGACAGAATAAGAGTTGGATTATTGGAAGCCGGATGCCACAGCGCAGCACATACTTCAATATTTTTATCAGTACAATATTTAGACACGTCAATAGAAGTAACATTGGCAGCTGTGCTGATATGGGCCCAGATTCCAACGCCTCCTCCTTTAAAATTAGTTCTACAGAGACTGGATAATAAAAAGA
Source organism: Harpalus rufipes (assembly GCA_951394225.1). Taxonomy (NCBI): domain Eukaryota; kingdom Metazoa; phylum Arthropoda; class Insecta; order Coleoptera; family Carabidae; genus Harpalus; species Harpalus rufipes. Next base: position 33,125,469 of record OX596276.1, read on the forward strand.
AATTGTTAAAAGTAAAACTGCCAATATTTTGTTCATTACACCAAGTTTCACTAAGGCATAGAAATTTAAGATTATCATATTTAATTAAATATTCGGTGAAAATGAAACTTTGTCATGGGATAAAGATTGACAGTTTAGACTAAGAAAGTCATAATTATTATTAATACTAACATCACAATATTGTCCTATACGATTTGTGTTGACTTTGCTTCCTTCCGCGGGCTGCGTTGGTGAAAAAACCTATTGATCAGCGTACCCGTAGGCCATATTGCTGGGTCCATGGCTTTGTCCCGATTAGCAGAATTTAAAGTCACTTAAATGACGAATAATAGTCGGGATATTTGGACTGCAGTTTAATACAAGTAGCTTCTGGGAAGAAAGTAATTAAATAGTCCTTAAGTTCCTCTTCTGAGGTGTTAGGGTGTAATTTGTACACATGTAGATGTATGGGCTGAGTGGATGCTGCTCTGATGGCCGTGGGTTGACCAAGGCTACCTTTTATGGTAGTATTACGATTCTTGCGTTGTGTGTTGTGTGTCCCCTGATTTTTCGAATTATTGCTAGGATTACTAGAAATAGAGTTAGTTTTAAGTTGCACATCACTATTATTATTAAATTCACTGTCATTATTTTGCTTTTGCTTTAGCATGCGTGTTTTAGTGAGGTTAGAATTTTCCCGCTTTTTGTTACCGCCAGCACCAGTCACAATCATGTTTCACTGAGTTAAGGCCTGGTCACATAGCTTATGTTATGTCATGTCTGTGTTATGTCCTTATGTTGAGATATGTTAAATCTGATGGAACAAGTCACATAGCTTATGTCACATATGTCATGTCTTTTGACATAACACAACAGTTGATTTCAACTCAACTTTCAGCGTTATGTCTATGTCTACGCCGGCGCAGTAGTGCCTGTTTGTTAATGTCTATCAGCTGGTTTGGTCGTCTGGTCATTATTTACGTTTTACTTGTTCTGTCCAAGTGAATTTGTTTTGTTTATTCAATAAGTAATTATGGATGAAAATGTATTAATAAGTTTTAATTTAGGGGTTTTAATATTTCGTATATAACCTCTTTACGTCACAATAATTTTTGAATTTTCTCAAAAGATGGCTCCACAAACCGTTAAATCTATAGATATAACATAATAAAACGACATAACACAGACATAACATAACACAAGCTATGTGACCCTAGCTTTAGTGTTCGTTGACAAGATAGGAGACGCGGGATTATTATTCACTAATGGGGACTTATGATTTTGACGTCATGAGCGGCGGATCGGCAGCGGCCCTCCCTCCACAAAATTTAGAAAGGGACAAGCAGGCCCGGGAAACGCAAATGGCAGATACCGGGATAGCATTTTTAGTTTTGCTTCCATGCATGAGATGGCGACACTAGTATCGTTAGTTTGTCAATTTTTTTTTTCAATTGTTCGCGCGAATTGTGACATTTGTCATTTTAAATTGAAACGATTTAGACAGTTTGTGTTTATCGTCTTGTATAGTTATTATGTGTGAAAAAACATTTTAATATTTAAAATGGAATGATTAAATTGTTGTGTACCGAATTGTACCTATTGCTACCGGTAAGTGAAAATATATTCTTATATAATTACTAGCAAAACATATTACAAAATCGTATTTCCAATCCTAGAACACATCGAAATTTATTTGTCAAGTGGTTGGAAGTATTAAACATGGAGGAACTTTTGAATTTTAGATTCGGAGGTCGTGTACAACAATAAGCCCACTCAACTAACGTCTCCACATACCTTTGTTGCAGTTCCATCGCTAAATTTACCTGGTGAGTGTAATTGATGTATGAATCGACGTCTACAATTTACATTTTTTTAATTAATTTGTGTATTTTTGAAGTTTTTAAGTTATTAGAGAATATATTTTATTTCTAAGTGCAATTGTAAATTCATGAAGTATAATATTACGAAAAATGCGTTTAGATTTTACTATATACTTATCTTCCAATTGTTATTTATTTTAATTTTTACAGGTTTAGTTTACTCATTAAATTAAATGTGACTAATACTGAATTTTGATTTAGTTAGAGTTAATTTCGTAATAGAATGCAAAATGTTATGCCCATCGTCAATAGAAAGAAAAAGCATTATATTACAATATATATTTTTTGTTTATTTTAAATTTTATTCACAAATTTAGCTATTGTTTTAAATAAAAATATGCGTATCTTTTAAATTTAGCAACATATTTATTTTTAGATAATTTTACGCAATTCCTACTTCGGTCAGTGGCAGTTAAAATGCAGTTGGAGTTGACCCCAAAAGCTAGGAAGCTCTATTCTAGTGCTATACATTGGAAGAAACAAGCAGTTCGATCAAAAAAGAAAAACAACTCATTTAAACAACATTTAAATTAAAATAATTTAATTTATAATTGATTTTCTTACTTTTTTCTTTAAATCTGTTGAAGAAAAAAATATGTTATATTTTATACACGACAATAAAATACAATTATATCCTGTAAAAAAATAACTATTGTATCTTTTCTAAATGAAATTATATGTTTTATAATTTAAAAATGTAGGTAATATGTTTTATTCATTTGATGTAATCTTTGTAAGATTGATTTGTAGTTGAAGTAGATTTTTCATAAAATACTGAGTAATGATTATAGTATTTTGTGAAAAAAATGCTTCAACTACAAATCATACAAATTAGAAGTAATTAATAAACCGAATATACCCATAAGAATTGTAGGTAATGATTATACCGATCGAGATTTAAATTAAATTAATTAATGCTTCCATGCATCAGATGGCGCAATTGATGTGGTTCCGATGCTTAACACGTACGTTTCTTATCTAGAATAGTGTATATGGTCTGTGGGGACAAGAAATTTTTAGAAAGAGCGAGGTGATATACCATGGCCCAGTCCATAGAGTTAAGAATATAATACATAGAGGGAGCGTAAAGTACGATTGTAGGCAATGACCTTGATGCCTAGTGACGGAAGGGGAATGAAGCGTCAGCCATATTGTGCCGCCCCATTTTAGCGCGTTATTCAAATCTGTCCATTTTACATCTATTTGTAAAATAAAGTTATATTGGAGTAATAAAACAATAGTAATAGTGTAATTTACTTGAATAAATCCAACCTAGGAAATAAATAATATCAACCGTAATAAAATGTTTTTATTTATACAAGATAATTCTGTAACTAAAATAAAATACATAATTATTTTTAAAATTTAAAGAAATACAATAAATATAAATATCTGAAACTAGTAACCTTCGAACAGAATTAATTTGTTATATTGTTGTCCTCGATTTTGTGATGAATCTTATATTTTTTTGCAATGTAGTATAGTCGTATGGAAATGTATTTTTCTGAAATAGCTTTAATCAAATAAATAATATGGTTTTCCATTGGATTCAATATTTCCTTATTAGGATTCGATATATTTTTCAAAACAATCAACTGATCTTCTTGTAAAATTTTTTGATTCTTTAAAGCACGAAGTACTGACGACATAGTGGCAATTTTTTAATATTTCTTCGATTTCTCTGCTGGAGCAGTTTTATTTTCATTTTGTAACGTTGATCTAGTGCTTTTATTTTATTTAATAGAGCAGATTTATTTGCAGATATTTCACGTGTTATTCTTCGTAATGGTGAAAATGATGTTGTACGTGATATTGTTCGAATATATTTCTACTTTGATTGAGATAAAACAGAAGTTCTGAGTTTTTTAGAAGAAGCTGTGTCAGTACCTAACTGATCTCTCTGCTGATTATTCGACGACGATTCTGTATAACTTTCAGCTATTGTCATCGGTGTATCTTGCAGCTGATGGTTATTAGTTGCATCTTGATCTCTCTTCTGGTTATTGCACGACAATTCTGCAAAACTCCCAGCTATTGCTATAATGTATCTTGCTGCTGGTTACTAGATCCAGCTTGATCTCTTTGCTGGTTATTGGACGACGGTTCTACTTTCAGCTATAGTTATCGGTGTATGTAGCTGCTGGTTACTAGATACAGCTTGAAAAGAAGGTCCGGCAATTCTTATTGGACTAATTCCAATTACTTTTACTGAATGTAGAATTCCAGAATCCTTCAAATATAAAAAATCGCTTGTTACATATTAGCTTACGTGAAAAAAGTTTTAAAACTTACCGTGTAATAGTAGGAATAGCATATTCACGTAATCGTACATAAACTAAGGAAGTACGATCGAAACTATCTTCTGGAAAATGTTCTGAACAAAAAACGCTCCTCTTGACGGATTCCATCCAATTCTTTGTATCGCTTTTAATCAAGCATTTCTTTTTTCCAATTTTTCGGAAATCTTAATACAAAAATTGAAAAATAACAGGAAACTACTTATTTCGAAAGAACACTTTATTATAAAAATACTTACGCATGAAAGGGGGAAAAGATAATTTGCTGACCAAAAAAAAAAGTGTTGTTACATGGTGTGCTACCATCTTTATATTGAATATATATCCTACATAAATACGTTAGTTTATGCTACCACCCATAAACTATCCCTACAACCCCTAGCAGATAGACTTTACTTGTGTGACTATTACAATTTCGCTTTAAATTCAGTATATTAATTAATGCTACCACGTTCATATTGCACACGCTTACTTTAGTAATTCATGTGATTATGCTACCACCCATAAATCATCCCTACAACCCCTAGCAAATAGCCTTTACTTGTGTGACTATTACAATTTTGTTTTAAATTCAGTATTTTAATTAATGCTACCAAGTTCATATTGCTCACGCTTAGTTCAGTAATAGATGTGATTATGCTACCATCCATAATCCATCCCTACAACCCCTAGCAGATAGACTTTACTTGTGTGACTATTACAATTTTGCTTTAAATTCAGTGTTTTCAGTAATGCTACAAAGTTCATATTGCACACGCTTACTTCGGTAATTGATGTGATTACGCTACCACCCATAAACCATCCCTAAAACCCCTAGCAGATAGACTTTACTTGTGTGTCTATTACAATTTTGCTTAAATTCAGTGTTTTAATTAATGCTACCAAGTTCATATTGCACACGCTTACTTCAGTAATAGATGTGATAATGCTACCACCCATAAACCATCCCTACAACCCCTAGCAGATAGACTTTACTTGTGTGACTATTACAATTTTGCTTAAATTCAGTGTTTTAATTAATACTACCAAGTTCATATTGCACACGCTTACTTCAGTAATAGATGTGATTATGCTACCACCCATAAACCATCCCTAAAACCCCTAGAAGATAGATTTTACTTGTGTGACTTACAATTTTGCTTAAATTCAGTGTTTTAATTAATGCTACCAAGTTCATATTGCACACGCTTACTTCAGTAATAGATGTGATTATGCTACCACCCATAAACCATCCCTACAATCCCTAGCAGATAGACTTTACTTGTGTGACTATTACAATTTTGCTTTAAATTCAGTGTTTTAAGTAATGCTACCAAGTTCATATTGCACACGCGTACTTCAGTAATTGATGTGATTATGCTACCATCCATAAACCATCCCTACAACCCCTAGGAGATAGACTTTACTTGTGTGACTATTACAATTTAGCTTAAATTCAGTGTTTTAATTAATGCTACCAAGTTCATATTGCACACGCTTACTTCAGTAATTGATGTGATTATGCTACCACCCATAAACCATCCCTACAACCCCTAGCAGATAGACTTTACTTGTGTGACTATTACAATTTTGCTTTAAATTCAGTGTTTTAATTAATGCTACCAAGTTCATATTGCAAACGCGTACTTCAGTAATAGATGTGATTATGCTACCATCCATAAACCATCCCTACAACCCCTAGCAGATAGACTTCACATGTGACTATTATAATTTTGCTTTAAATTCAGTGCTTTAAGTAATGCTACCAAGTTCATATTGCACACGCTTACTTCAGTAATAGATGTGATTATGCTACCACTCATAAACCATCCCTACAACCCCTAGCAGATAGACTTTACTTGTGTGACTATTACAATTTTGCTTAAATTCAGTGTTTTAATTAATGCTACCAAGTTCATATTGCACACGCTTACTTCAGTAATTGATGTGATTATGCTACCACCCATAAACCATCCCTACAACCCCTAGCAGATAGACTTTACTTGTGTGACTATTACAATTTTGCTTTAAATTCAGTGTTTTTAACAATGCTACCAAGTTCATATTGCACACGCTTACTTCAGTAATTGATGTGATTATGCTACCACCCATAATCCATCCCTACAACCCCTAGCAGATAGACTTTACTTGTGTGACTATTACAATTTTGCTTTAAATTCAGTGTTTTAAGTAATGCTACCAAGTTCATATTGCACACGCTTATTTCGGTAATAGATGTGATTATGCTACCACCCATAATCCATCCCTAAAACCCCTAGCAGATAGACTTTACTTGTGTGACTATTACAATTTTGCTTAAATTCAGTGTTTTAATTAATGCTACCAAGTTCATATTGCACACGCTTACTTCAGTAATAGATGTGATTATGCTACCACCCATAAACCATCCCTACAACCCCTAGCAGATAGACTTTACTTGTGTGACTATTACAATTTAGCTTAAATTCAGTGTTTTAATTAATGCTACCAAGTTCATATTGCACACGCTTATACTTCGGTAATAGATGTGATTATGCTACCACCTATAATCCATCCCTACAACCCCTAGCAGATAGACTTTTCTTGTGTGACTATTACAATTTAGCTTAAATTCAGTGTTTTAATTAATGCTACCAAGTTCATATTGCACACGCTTACTTCAGTAATTGATGTGATTATGCTATCACACATAAAACATCCCTATAACCCTATAACCTTTGATAGATAGACTTCACGTATGGTTGTTTCTGAAGAAGTACATGAATTTCTAATAACATTTAATATGTAGGTATTTTTTAAATATATTTTTAGCATTGTTTATATTTATAGTATTTCAGTAATGTTGTATCAATTGTAATGTTTTCACGATGGTTATGGAACCAGTGATCGCAAGTTGTGCAATGAATTCTCTGTATGATTGAAGATCATTAGTAGTCAAAATTTAAAGTATTATCTGATTTGTTACTAACATATATCAACAAACATACATACTACATACATACAATCCATAACAATCATAATTGTCCTGAGGGACATACATATATTTACCAATATCCTTCTTTGAATATTATATTCGTGTCTCTAAAACTATGGTATGTATTGTACAAAGAGGCAATAATAAATATTTAATTTTCAAGTATATATTTTTGTCTTAACAAATTATTCCGAATGAGCAACTTATATTAGTTATTGTTAAACCTGTTTTAGGGTTGGGGAGTTATAACATAAAACAAATAGAGTAGGTACTAAAATTAGTAGTGTTTGGCACGCCAGTGCAGTAGGTAGAGCGAACAAACAGTAACGGCAACTAGAGCTAGAGGTCTTTCAAAATGAAAAATCTGTTGTGGCCAGCACAATACCTCTCGCCACTTCCTTTTTTTGGTTACATAAGTATAGTAATTATGTACATAGATGTCAAATGTCAGAATTTTACATTAAAAATTTCAAGATTTTCTAAATTTACGTAGTTAATTTATCACCAGGAGTTTAAAATTTACTTGTCGTATGCCTTAGATATTTAACATTTAATTCTGCTCCACATGGAATTGGAAAATCACTAAATTTAAAATGAGAAAATATGATATTTGACATCTATATACATAATTACTAGCTATCATTCTGACATGGGCCCCCATATCTGCTTGACAAGGCCAACAAAATCACATGACTGCTCGCGCCCTATTGTATTTAACATTTCTTGTATACCTACAATCTACACCAAAAATTCTACTTACGCATATATCTATTCCTTATATTTAGATTGTTTAATTTTAAATTAATTTTATGAAGAAATTTTGTCCTCTTCTAATTTTTCGAAATGTTTCCAATTCATTGTCAGGATTGACAGTATTTTTGAAGGATATATGTAATATAACTGTAATATTTAATATTTAGCTATTAATACTTTAAGAAATAATATAATGTATGTACTTCCCAGAAAAAGTCTTCAGTAATGTCTTCGGATTTCTGACACTGACATTTATCTGTCAGGTAATTTAATCAATTTAAATTTTCAACTATTTTCCATGGTCATTTTTTCGGCTGTAAAATTTATTATAACAGATTATTTTACATATTATATTTCTTTTATCTCTAAATCTAAATAATATATAATAAAATATTTAAATGTATCAGATAGAGAATTTAATTTTCTTTAATATTATATTACCAAGAAAAACTTTCAAAAAATATTATTTAGAAAACGCACACACACACACACACACACACACACACACACACACACACACACACACACACACACACACACACACACACACACACACACACACACACACACACACACACACACACACACACACACACACACACACACACACACACACACACACACACACACACACACACACACACACACACACACACACACACACACACACACACACACACACACACACACACACACACACACACACACACACACACACACACACACACACACACACACACACACACACACACACACACACACACACACACACACACACACACACACACACACACACACACACACACACACACACACACACACACACACACACACACACACACACACACACACACACACACACACACACACACACACACACACACACACACACACACACACACACACACACACACACACACACACACACACACACACACACACACACACACACACACACACACACACACACACACACACACACACACACACACACACACACACACACACACACACACACACACACACACACACACACACACACACACACACACACACACACACACACACACACACACACACACACACACACACACACACACACACACACACACACACACACACACACACACACACACACACACACACACACACACACACACACACACACACACACACACACACACACACACACACACACACACACACACACACACACACACACACACACACACACACACACACACACACACACACACACACACACACACACACACACACACACACACACACACACACACACACACACACACACACACACACACACACACACACACACACACACACACACACACACACACACACACACACACACACACACACACACACACACACACACACACACACACACACACACACACACACACACACACACACACACACACACACACACACACACACACACACACACACACACACACACACACACACACACACACACACACACACACACACACACACACACACACACACACACACACACACACACACACACACACACACACACACACACACACACACACACACACACACACACACACACACACACACACACACACACACACACACACACACACACACACACACACACACACACACACACACACACACACACACACACACACACACACACACACACACACACACACACACACACACACACACACACACACACACACACACACACACACACACACACACACACACACACACACACACACACACACACACAATCGGGAAAATGTTAAAATCGGATTGTATGGACCTTAAAACGTGCTTATTCAATAAAATCTGGATATGTGATTTTTAGCATGAATCCATTACCTCTCTTAGCGAGAGGTAAAAATGAAGAGTCGGTTACGCGAAAGACAAATTTTGGTTTTAGAAAGAAATGCATAGATGATAAACAAGGAAAACTTCTCTACTCTCTATCTCACATATATTAGTGATCATATTGCGCACTGTGTTCAGTGTTCTATTTGTGGATTTTCCACTATTATTATCAAATGTCCGGTCAAATGTGTCCTACACACACCATCAAAGAAGTTTGTCCAAAAGCAAACGAAAGAAGTGATTTGGAATATTCATAAATATTTTAAAGAAAATAAAAGTTATTTTATAATTAACTGAAATAAATTTATGTAATAATTATTTTTTAATATATAGATCTTGGTGTCAAGAACGTTAATGTCTGTTGCAGAAGCATTTGGATTTTGCAGCCGAACTGTGGAGCGCATTGTTAAAGCCGGAAATAGAACAGAAAATATAAATAATGGTAATGCTGATAATAATATCGTCTCGTTTACTAGTCCATGGGAGAATATGCCAAAGAGATATGCAAAATGGATGGTAATAATTTTACAAAAAAAGCAATAAAAAGAATATTGCATGCAATATTATGGACGATTTAGTAGATATACTAGTGACTATAAATTTAGGTGACGATTACACCACTGAGAATAATTTTCTCAGTTAAGGCGAAGATGAATAATTATTTATTTTAATTAATAAAAACCTGACACGAAAATTATTTACTATACTGTAATAGTCACACAAGTAAAGTCTATTTGCGAGGGGTTGTAGGGATGGTTTATGAGTGGTAACAAAATCACATCAATTACCGAAGTAAGCGTGTGCAATATGAACTTGGTAGCATTACTTAAAACACTGAATTTAAGCAAAATTGTAATAGTCACAAGCGAAGTCTATCTGCTAGGGGTTGTAGGGATGGATTATGGGTGGTAGCATAATCACATCAATTACTGAAGTAAGCGTGTGCAATATGAACTTGGTAGCATTAATTAAAACACTGAATTTAAGCAAAATTGTAATAGTCACACAAGTAAAGTCTATCTGCTAGGGGTTGTAGGGATGGATTATGGGTGGTAGCATAATCACATCAATTACTGAAGTACGCGTGTGCAATATGAACTTGGTAGCATTACTTAAAGCACTGAATTTAAAGCAAAATTATAATAGTCACATGTGAAGTCTATCTGCTAGGGGGTTGTAGGGATGGATTATGGGTGGTAGCATAATCACATCTATTACTGAAGTAAGCGTGTGCAATATGAGCTTGGTAGCATTACTTAAAACACTGAATTTAAAGCAAAATTGTAATAGTCACACAAGTAAAGTCTATCTGCTAGGGGTTGTAGGGATGGATTATGGGTGGTAGCATAATCACATCAATTACTGAAGTAAGCGTGTGCAATATGAACTTGGTAGCATTACTTAAAACACTGAATTTAAAGCAAAATTGTAATAGTCTCAAGCGAAGTCTATCTGCTAGGGGTTGTAGGGATGGATTATGGGTGGTAGCATAATCACATCAATTACTGAAGTAAGCGTGTGCAATATGAACTTGGTAGCATTAATTAAAACACTGAATTTAAGCAAAATTGTAATAGTCACACAAGTAAAGTCTATCTGCTAGGGGTTGTAGGGATGGATTATGGGTGGTAGCATAATCACATCAATTACTGAAGTACGCGTGTGCAATATGAACTTGGTAGCATTACTTAAAGCACTGAATTTAAAGCAAAATTATAATAGTCACATGTGAAGTCTATCTGCTAGGGGGTTGTAGGGATGGATTATGGGTGGTAGCATAATCACATCTATTACTGAAGTAAGCGTGTGCAATATGAGCTTGGTAGCATTACTTAAAACACTGAATTTAAAGCAAAATTGTAATAGTCACACAAGTAAAGTCTATCTGCTAGGGGTTGTAGGGATGGATTATGGGTGGTAGCATAATCACATCAATTACTGAAGTAAGCGTGTGCAATATGAACTTGGTAGCATTAATTAAAACACTGAATTTAAGCAAAATTGTAATAGTCACACAAGTTAAGTCTATCTGCTAGGGGTTGTAGGGATGGATTATGGGTGGTAGCATAATCACATCAATTACTGAAGTAAGCGTGTGCAATATGAACTTGGTAGCATTACTTAAAACACTGAATTTAAAGCAAAATTGTAATAGTCTCAAGTGAAGTCTATCTGCTAGGGGTTGTAGGGATGGTTTATGGATGGTAGCATAATCACATCTATTACTGAAGTAAGCGTGTGCAATATGAACTTGGTAGCATTAATTAAAACACTGAATTTAAGCAAAATTGTAATAGTCACACAAGTTAAGTCTATCTGCTAGGGGTTGTAGGGATGGATTATGGGTGGTAGCATAATCACATCAATTACCGAAGTACGCGTGTGCAATATGAACTTGGTAGTATTACTTAAAACACTGAATTTAAAGCAAAATTGTAATAGTCACACAAGTAAAGTCTATCTGCTAGGGGTTGTAGGGATGGATTATGGGTGGTAGCATAATCACATCAATTACTGAAGTACGCGTGTGCAATATGAACTTGGTAGCATTACTTAAAACACTGAATATAAAGCAAAATTGTAATAGTCACAAGTGAAGTCTATCTGCTAGGGGTTGTAGGGATGGATTATGGGTGGTAGCATAATCACATCTATTACTGAAGTACGCGTGTGCAATATGAACTTGGTAGCATTACTTTTACTTAAAACACTGAATTTAAAGCAAAATTGTAATAGTCACACAAGTAAAGTCTATCTGCTAGGGGTTGTAGGGATGGATTATGGGTGGTAGCATAATCACATCAATTACCGAAGTAAGCGTGTGCAATATGAACTTGGTAGCATTAATTAAAACACTGAATTTAAGCAAAATTGTAATAGTCACACAAGTAAAGTCTATCTGCTAGGGGTTGTAGGGATGGATTATGGGTGGTAGCATAAACTCATGCATTTATGTAGGCTGTATATTCATTAAAAAGATGGTAGCACACCATTTAACAGTACTACATTTTTTTTTTGGTCAGCAAATTATGCAGACCCCATGAAAGGTTATGTTTCTTTTCCTTTTAATAACTTTTTGCGCAGTTGATTTCTTCGCAGTACGATTAATGCAGCGCAAAACAGAGCACGATGGCATATTTATAAATAAAATTTAATAAATATATCCAGAAAAGTTCAAACAAATTTGAAATAGCACCCGTTAACGCAAACAAAAGCAAACAACGAATCAGAAATGGGGCTGCACAAGATGGCGGACCATTTCCCCGCACGGCTTCAAGATTTCAGGCTTACGCTCCCTCTATGTATTATATTCTTAACTCTATGGCCCAGTCGATCAAATGCTTTCCCTCTGATCAAATAATTTGTTATTTAGTCAGCAAAGTTTGGTTAAGTTATTATGTGAAGTGATTGTTATTAATGAAACATTGTGGAATCAAATCTTTCTGATTCTCACGGAGGGAAAACAAATTCGATTTCATCGTACCTGTGTGAAAACAGCAACGGCAACGGTCAAAAAAGTGCAGCAACGTGTAAACTAATGCGCACCGTTACACTAACTCGTGCGCAATTCCAATAACCTCGAACGGAAAGTAGTATTGACAACATTAACAATTAAATAATAATTCTTGTATATGAGTGCACATCCAAGTTTATATCTTTAAAATTTAGTAGCATTAGTGTCATCTGTATTCACAAGGAAAATCTCAAAACGTTACAAGCCATAGGGGTTGATTTATAAGCCATCAACTGCAGAAGTAGTTTTTGCGGTAAATATTTTTTTTTTTCATGAAGGACTCATTGCTCCCAGTTCAAATTATTACAGTATAATAGGAAGGGTGTCTGTATGTTACATACGCAACCACTATGTGTTACGAGCCGTAGGGGCTGATTTATAAGCCATCAACTGCAGAAATAGTTTCCGCGGTAAATATTTTTTTTTTCATGAAGGACTCATTGCTCCCAGTTCAAATTATTACAGTATAATAGGAAGGGTGTCTGTATGTTACATACGCAACCACTACGTGTTACGAGGCGCAAGGGTTGATTTGTAAGCCATCAACTGCAGAAATAGTTTTCGCGATAAATATTTTTTTTTCATGAAGCACTCATTGCTCCCATTTCAAATTATTACACAGTATAATAGGAAGGGTGTCTGTATGTGACATATGCAACCACTATGTGTTACGAGCCGTAGGGGCTGATTTATAAGCCATCAACTGCAGAAGTAGTTTTCGCGATAAATATTTTTTTTTCATGAAGGACTCATTGCTCCCAGTTCAAATTATTACAGTATAATAGGAAGGATGTCTGTATATTATATACACATCCACTATATGTTACGAGCCGTAGGGGCTGATTTATAAGCCATCAACTGCAGAAGTAGTTTTCGCGATAAATTTTTTTTTTTTCATGAAGGACTCATTGCTCCCAGTTCAAATTATTACAGTATAATAGGAAGGGTGTCTGTATGTTACGTACGCAACCACTATGTGTTACGAGCCGTAGGGGTTGATTTATAAGCCATCAACTGCAGAAGTAGTTTTCGCGATAAATATATATTTTTTTTCATGAAGGACTCATTGCTCCCAGTTCAAATTATTACAGTATAATAGGAAGGGTGTCTGTATGTTACATACGCAACCACTACGTGTTACGAGGCGCAAGGGTTGATTTGTAAGCCATCAACTGCAGACATAGTTTTCGCGATAATTTTTTTTTTTTCATGAAGGACTCATTGCTCCCATTTCAAATTATTACACAGTATAATAGGAAGGGTGTCTGTATGTGACATACGCAACCACTATGTGTTACGAGCCGTAGGGGCTGATTTATAAGCCATCAACTGCAGAAGTAGTTTTCGCGATAAATATTTTTTTTTCATGAAGGACTCATTGCTCCCAGTTCAAATTATTACAGTATAATTGGAAGGGTGTCTGTATGTTACATACGCAACCACTATGTGTTACGAGCCGTAGGGGTTGATTTATAAGCCATCAACTGCAGAAGTACTTTTTGCGGTAAATATTTTATTTTTTCATGAAGGACTCATTGCTCCCCGTTCAAATTATTACAGTATAATAGGAAGGGTGTCTGTATGTTACATACGCAACCACTATGTGTTACGAGCCGTAGGGGCTGATTTATAAGCCATCAACTGCAGAAGTAGTTTTCGCGATAAATATTTTTTTTTTCATGAAGGACTCATTGCTCCCAGTTCAAATTATTACAGTATAATAGGAAGGGTGTCTGTATATTACATACACATCCACTATATGTTACGAGCCGTAGGGGTTGATTTATAAGCCATCAACAGCAGAAGTAGTTTTTGCGGTAAATATTTTTTTTCCATGAAGGACTCATTGCTCCCATTTCAAATTATTACAGTATAATAGGAAGGGTGTCTGTATGTTACATACGCAACCACTATGTGTTACGAGCCGTAGGGGCTGATTTATAAGCCATCAACTGCAGAAATAGTTTCCGCGATAAATATTTTTTTTTTCATGAAGGACTCATTGCTCCCAGTTCAAATTATTACAGTATAAAAGGAAGGATGTCTGTATGTTACATACGTAACCACTATGTGTTACGAGCCGTAGAGGTTGATTTATAAGCCATCAACTGCAGAAGTAGTTTCGCGGTAATTTTTATTTTTTTTTTCATGAAGGACTAATTGCTCCCTGTTCAAATTACTACAGTATAATAGGAAGGGTGTCTGTATGTTACATACGCAACCGCTATGTGTTACAAGCCGTAGAGGCTGATTTATAAGCCATCAACAGCAGCAGTAGTTTTCGCGGTAAATATTTTTTTTTTATGAAAGAAGACTAATTGATCCCATTTCAAATTATAATAAGATATACAGGGTGAGTCATCGAAATCGCCGTCTTCGATATCTCCCTTGTCGTTAGAAATACAGCATAAGTTTATTAACAGAATTTATTCGTCTACTCAAGGAACATAACGTAAAATTATTTTCACATATACAGGGTGTTGCATTACGGCTCGCCGAGAATTGTTTCTCTTTCTTTAAACGGATCACCCTATATATTTTTATATATTTTGAATTGTATTTTATTCACCTATACGAACATATGAATTTTGTTTTAGTTTTCCACGGCGTTGCCAATTTATTCCGTTTTTTCTCTAAAAAAGACCGAATACACGCATTGCTTTATAAAGGCTTACTGAAGTTATTTTAATAGTAAAAATTAAGAATTTTCTTTTCTGTATAGCTATAATTATACTCTATGTTCTGACATATATTTTTTTTTTAAATGTAATTATACAAAGTGTTTAATAAAGCGAATCAAATGTGCTCAATTTCAAATGACTATAACTCATCATTTTCAAATGGAACACTCTATATTTTATTATTCAGTTGTGTGTATTTTTATATTATCTTCATATGTTATTAAGGGTATTCTATGCCTAAAACCAATAATTTCGGAGATTTTCACCATTTTTCTCTAAATTTATATATTTAATTAAAAATAAAAGCTAGTATACCATGGATATTGTACATGAAAGGGGAAAAACATGCATTTGCACATCCCTTGAAATAATGTAACTTTCATTTATAAGGCATTTGACCTTGAATGAAAAAAAAATTGCCTCACCAAAGTTTTAATGCACGATCCGCCACTGGTTTCATTAGCCAGGTTATTATTAATAACAGTGGGATTATAGTATATTATTCAACGAGCGTATTATGATTCACTCGGATGAATTACCACACTCGCCTGCGGCTCGTGTTCTAAAATCATCCTCGTGGATAATAGCCATTATACGCGTGTAGAATACGATATTTTATCTACACCTGCTATTGAAATCTTATTATACCGGGTGACACTGAAAATGGTCCACTCTAAATAACTTTCTTATTTATAATTATTTTTTATTTATTTTTTAATATATTTGTAAACTAAGTTTAAATTATGAATAATTAATCTGGTAAGCCATGATACAATTTGATCATTTTTTTTGTTACAAAATATAGAATATATGACTCATAATCCACGCCTCGTGGATTATTAGTCATAATCCACGGGGCGTGGTTAATGAGCGATATAGAATATATGACTCATAATCCATGGTTACGTACATAATCAATATATTACTAAACAGGTGTAGATAAAGTAAATTAATTTATTAATATGAGTCTCTCCCAAGAAGAACTTACGAATATGGTGTACGGCACTTGGAGAAGCGGAAAGAAACCCTCTTTTTTCGTACTGAACTTGACCAGTTCACGGATTTGGATGTCGTCTTCCCGGAAACCGTTGTGCATAAATTCTTGATGCCAAAAGAGGGTTTCTTTCCGCTTCTCCAAGTGCGTACACCATATTCGTAAGTTCTTCTTGCGAGAGACTCATATTAATAAATTAATTTAATCCCACTGTTATTAATAATAACCTGGCTAATGAAACTGCAATTTTTTCTTATTTAAAAAACAATATCCATGGTATACTAGATTTAATTTTTAATTGAATATATAAATTTAGAGAAAAATGGCGAAAATATCCGAAATTATTGGTTTTAGGCATAGGATACCCTTAATAACATATGAAGATAATACAAAAATACACACAACTAAATAATAAAATATGTGTGTTCCATTTGAAAATGACGAGTTATAGTCATTTGTAATTGAGCACATTTGATTCACTTTATTGAACACCCTGTATAATTACATTCAAAAAAAGATATGTCAGAACATAGAGTATAATTACTGTTATACAGAAAAGAAAATTCTTAATTTTTACTATTAAAATAACTTCAGTAAGCCTTTATAAAGCATTGCTTGTATTCGGTCTTTTTTAGAGAAAAAAACGGAATAACTTGGCAACGCCCGTGGTAAACTAAAACAAAATTTATATGTTCGTATAGGTGAATAAAATTCAATTCAAAATATATAAAAATATATAGGGTGATCCATTTAAAAAAAGAGAAACAATTCTCGCCGAGCCGTAATGCAACACCCTGTATATGTGAAAATAATTTTACGTTATGCTCCTTGAGTAGACGAATAAATTCTGTTAATAAAATTATGCTGTATTTCTGACGACAAGGGAGATATCGAAGACGGCGATTTCGATGACTCATCCTGTATATATATATATATATATATATATATATATATATATATATATATATATATATATATATATATATATATATATATATATACATCTATCAGACATTAAAGCGTCCGTCAATTGATCTTTTACCATCATTGAAGCGTCCACCTTCAATTATTTTTTTCTGGAGATAGCTGATTTATAGCGGTAGCCATGGAACTCTTTGCGCAAGCAAAAACTGATTTCCCATGTTAAACGCCTATAGCCAGGTTTTTAATTAACACACTATATATATATATATATATATATATATATATATATACAGTATTGGACAAAATAAATCATACACCTAACATTAATTTCAAATTTCCGTTGTATTTTTTTTATATTATATGCAAATTTATTAGTATATACAAAAATGGGGTCTCGTGGCCGTGTGCCTGAGTGTCTGGTCGCGAATCTGGGGACCCGGGTTCGATCCCGACCGACGCCAAAAATTACATCGCATTTTAATGGCACAAAATTGACCCCTGTGGCGCACTCTCCACGCCAGCAATGAGTGCCCGTGAGGTGACGCCGGTAAGCGCCCGCACGGTACAAATATTCCATCATTACCGATATCTGTGTATGAAGCAGATTGGCACACCCAGCAATGGGTAATATGCCGTGATGAAATATTTATTTATTTATTTTATTTATACAAAAATGTAAAGGCATTTTAATGTACTTCAGTTAAATATATAATATAGAATAAAAATATTGTTAAATTATTTTAATATATTATTTCTTCTCCTAAAAAAATAATTTGCCTTGGACAGAATAAATCATACACTTTCTAAAACTATTTATTTAATTATTCTGTTATCATTCATTATTCAGAAATTTATGTTATAATAAAACTCTGGAGTCTATCTTTTTGATAATGTGCTCTGGGTAAGTATTAGTCGTTAAAACAATGTCAGTAAGACATAGGTATTTTCATTGATTTTCGCAACTTGGTCATCCGTGATCGACAGAATGGAGCATCTATTAAAAAAAATTGCTGAAAAATATTCCATTTCCATTGGAGTAGTTCAGCATATTTGGAAGAACTTCGAAATTCATGGAATTGTGACGAATTTTTGTGGTAAAGGTCGAAAGCGGGCTACAACTCCCTACACCCTTCCTATTATACTGTAATAATTTGAAATGGGAGCAATGAGTCCTTCATGAAAAAAAATATATTTACCGGGAAAACTACTTCTGCTGTTGATGGCTTATAAATCAACCCCTACGGCTCGTAACATATAGTGGATGTGTATGTAATATACAGACACCCTTCCTATTATACTGTAATAATTTGAACTGGGAGCAATGAGTCCTTCATGAAAAAATAAAATATTTACCGCAAAAACTACTTCTGCAGTTGATGGCTTATAAATTAACCCCTACGGCTCGTAACATATAGTGGATGTGTATGTAATATACAGACACCCTTCCTATTATACTGTAATAATTTGAAATGGGAGCAATGAGTCCTTCATGAAAAAAAATATATTTACCGGGAAAACTACTTCTGCAGTTGATGGCTTATAAATCAACCCCTACGGCTCGTAACATATAGTGGATGTGTACGTAATATACAGACACCCTTCCTATTATACTGTAATAATTTGAACTGGGAGCAATGAGTCCTTCATGAAAAAATAAAATATTTACCGCAAAAACTACTTCTGCAGTTGATGGCTTATAAATCAACCCCTACGGCTCGTAACATATAGTGGATGTGTATGTAATATACAGACACCCTTCCTATTATACTGTAATAATTTGAAATGGGAGCAATGAGTCCTTCATGAAAAAAAATATATTTACCGGGAAAACTACTTCTGCAGTTGATGGCTTATAAATCAACCCCTACGGCTCGTAACATATAGTGGATGTGTATGTAATATACAGACACCCTTCCTATTATACTGTAATAATTTGAAATGGGAGCAATGAGTCCTTCATGGAAAAAAAAATATTTACCGCAAAAACTACTTCTGCTGTTGATGGCTTATAAATCAACCCCTACGGCTCGTAACATATAGTGGATGTGTATGTAATATACAGACACCCTTCCTATTATACTGTAATAATTTGAAATGGGAGCAATGAGTCCTTCATGAAAAAAAATATATTTACCGGGAAAACTACTTCTGCAGTTGATGGCTTATAAATCAACCCCTACGGCTCGTAACATATAGTGGATGTGTATGTAATATACAGACACCCTTCCTATTATACTGTAATAATTTGAAATGGGAGCAATGAGTCCTTCATGGAAAAAAAATATTTACCGCAAAAACTACTTCTGCTGTTGATGGCTTATAAATCAACCCCTACGGCTCGTAACATATAGTAGATGTGTATGTAATATACAGACACCCTTCCTATTATACTGTAATAATTTGAACTGGGAGCAATGAGTCCTTCATGAAAAAATAAAATATTTACCGCAAAAACTACTTCTGCAGTTGATGGCTTATAAATTAACCCCTACGGCTCGTAACATATAGTGGATGTGTATGTAATATACAGACACCCTTCCTATTATACTGTAATAATTTGAAATGGGAGCAATGAGTCCTTCATGAAAAAAAATATATTTACCGGGAAAACTACTTCTGCAGTTGATGGCTTATAAATCAACCCCTACGGCTCGTAACATATAGTGGATGTGTATGTAATATACAGACACCCTTCCTATTATACTGTAATAATTTGAAATGGGAGCAATGAGTCCTTCATGAAAAAAAATATATTTACCGGGAAAACTACTTCTGCAGTTGATGGCTTATAAATCAACCCCTATGGCTTGTAACGTTTTGAGATTTTCCTTGTGAATGCAGATGACACTAATGCTACTAAATTTTAAAGATATAAACTTGGATGTGCACTCATATACAAGGATTATTATTTAATTGTTAATGTTATCAATACTACTTTCCGTTCGAGGTTATTGGAATTGCGCACGAGTTAGTGTAACGGTGCGCATTAGTTTATACGTTGCTGCACTTTTTTGACCATTGCCGTTGCTGTTTTCACACAGGTTTTCATCGTTTCAATTTGAAAAACATGAACTGAATCCATGTAAACAATACAAATTCCACTGTTCAGAGAGACGGAAAAAAATAATGAAATTTCTTTTAGTGTATATCCACGTCTACACCCGGTTGCAGAAACGCTAATCAAAATTAATCATTTGTTAACAAACCGTTAACGGTTAATCAAATTTTTAATTAACCGTTAACAAGCCGTTAACGCACAATTAATCGTTAATCAAATTGTAACAAACATCAAAGTTAATCAACCGTTAACGGGTAATTAACTACATTTTGGGTTGCACAAACACCAATTATCATTTAATTAACCGTTAACAAATAATTATTTTTAATTGAAGCTAGTACATCAATTAATGAACAATCAATTTGATATTTGAGTTTTCAATCAATCAAATTTTAATCGAGTGTTGTTCTGAAATTATTTGAATAATAATTTAAAATAATATAATATTCTTTATTGTATATCAAGTTTCGTAACAAAGGTAGGGAACAATGACTATTTTTTAAATAAATACGTACATATAAATATACAGCTTTTACAAGTGATTACAACAATTAATACAAACAATGTGAGTTCATGCATGAAGTATTCCTTGAGATATATCATTAAACTATAATACCAGGTTCTAAATTAGAGAATAATAACATTCTGACCATTTCCAAACATTAACTACGTACTTAACCTAACAAATCCTACCTGTATAAATAGATAAACAATTCGGGTTCAGTAAGATAAATATAACTGCTTGTAATGAATTTAATACTTACGTAAGTTTAAATAATACTTCCAATTATTTTTAATTTGACACAATTCATTCATGTTTGAAGTAAATTTTCCCCCTATAATTTCTAATTTCCTACTAGGTACGACAGGCGCGAAATTTGATATTTAAAATGGAATCTGACTTGTCAGAACTTTCCGATATTGAAGAACCCCCACGCAGAGTACAATCACGTAAAATACGTATGTTACGATAAAGAGAAAATCCCTTCGAAACCTTTGACGATCACAGATTAACAAAAAACACAGTTAATAATTTAATACATTTATTTGGTGCAAAAATTCAACCATTAACTGATAGAAACAAGTCGATTGATCCTAGAACACAAATTTTAATATGCCTACGCTTTTATGCCACGGGAACATTTCAAAAGTGATAGGCGACCACATACACGTAAATAAATCAACTGTATGTCGCATTATAAAACGAGTGACCCGACAAATCTCTGAATTATCGAGGGCATATATAAGAATGCCATCTTCAGAAGCCGAATTTACACGTGTGAAAGCTGGCTTCTATAACATAGCTGGTTTTCCTCGAGTTGTAGGAGTCGTGGACTGCACCCATTTAAAAATACAATCTCCTGGTGGCAATAGAGCGGAGTTATTCCGTAATCGGAAACAATACTTCAGCCTCAACGTTCAGGCAATCTGTGATGCTGATCTAAATTTGCTGCATCTAATAGCTCGATGGCCAGGATCAGTTCACGACAGCACCATCTTCAATGATTCACCTCTTCTACGTTTTACATCCATTTTCTGAAATATTGATATACAAATATATTATATTATTGTGGAATTAGGCGGGCGATAAACACATTACGAGCAATCAACTGAGATAATCTGAAAGCGTCTTTTTCATTGTGATTAGCTGTATCGTCTAATTATTTGTAAAAATAAAAATACTTACATCTTCACTTTACTGGTTTCCAGTGAACACTGATGATCAGCTGTTGATTTGACAGTATCACGTGATCACACTGCGGTGTTGCCATCTATTACCACTAATCAACGGCTCATCACATGATGGAAGATTAATAAGAGGTTAATTTGTTTTGTGCAACCCGATTTGAATTTGATGAACATCAATATTTGATGAACAATTAACTGATTACTCATTTGATTAGCGTTTCTGCAACCGGGCTATTAAAGTCATACATAATTTGTCTCTCGATGTTAAATTATTAAATTTAGTTTTCTTTGGCGTTTTTTGGAAATATCTGTATTTCAACTTTGGCATAACTGTGGGATTTAACAAATCATATAGAACATTAAAATGTTCTACTGATAAGCCAGTGAAATAAATAAATATATATATATATATATATATATATATATATATATATATATATATATATATATATATATATATATATATATATATATATATATATATTACAGCATCATTGCTTAATAAATTATAATTTTGTATTCAATTATTGACAAATTTAGTTTCATTTCTCGATGTCTCTACAGCACCAAATAACTTTCTTTCATAATAATTGTTGACTGTTTGGGTTCTACTTTCCTTATTAATCTTTATATCTGTTTGTGGAGTTGTTCTGCTTATTATCTATTTTTATATGTGTTTTTATTAATATAAACTTGTGTCTCTTTATTAGTAGACAGCTTTATTAAAGTTGCTGTACTTGTTTTTCCAAAATAAGTTTGATTATGTTTGTCCACTTTACAAACATAGGTTTGCGTCATTTTATTATTATTTTGTACATAATTAAACTTCCTTTTTTATCACATTACTAATTCATATTCAATTTATATTAATCATATTATTTCAACTTCCGTGTTCAGTCTCAGACATGTTCATGTTCCTTTTCAAACAATGGTTGTTGTGATCACGTGGGACCAAATATGGATCACGTGATAAATGTCAAACTTAGAGCTAAATCTTGCTCACTACATAACTAATTATTAAATACTTTTTTACACACTAGATGGCGACCAAAATATTTGAATTGTATAAGTCCCCATTCATCTATGTTCTCGACAGATGGCTGGACGTAATCTGTGTGATTTATTTTAGAATGAGAATAAATGTTTATTAGATTTAATTGTTGTTTTAATGAGTAAACTAGTTCATTTAGATTTTTAATGATTTCGTTTTTATTAGAGACAATGTCTTTTAAATACTTTATTTCAATTTTAAAATTATATTATCACCGTCCAATGTCGAGTCAAGGTCAGTATTTTCTAAAACGTCATATGAGGAACAACATTCGATTTCGTTGTCATTTATTATTTTTACCCCTTTTAACAATTTAACACAGCTGTTGTGTGATAATGTGCCGCATGAAACACATTTGTACCCACTTATTGCAGTTTGTTTGCATTTTTTGCACTTATTACAAGAGTTGTCACTCGCACTATTACCACTAGCCGCCATTATATTAATGAAAACACCGATGCCATAGAAGAAAAAGTGCGACGAATTATAAACGAAGCGTTTGTTAGAAGAAAGAAACTCCGCTGTTACAAAAGAAGACGGAAGCGAAAAAGAAAGAGACCGCGAGAGAGAAATAGAGCGTACTCTGCAAGAAATTAAAAAGGAAATCTAGGAAGAAATTGAAGAGGTAATGGAAGAATCCGTTGATGTCTAGGATGAATATAAAAATGGGCAGTGAGGAGCAGGTGGAAAACATGCAGAAAGACAGAGAATGGAAATCGAAAGAAAGGAAGTAACAACGACGCATTGTCCAGAAGGCCATGCCAAGATGGACGCAAACATGGTAGTCAACTAGAAGGAAAACATTCCACCGTCTCCAGAATAACAGTAGTCGACGATAGTTGGCAGCCCAAGAAAATGACTCGACTTTGAAAATATTACCGGAATGGAAAGCAGAAAGAATGCACACCAATATGGGAAGACGTTGCATCACACACAGAGTGTAAAATCGTACTGGGCGCAATGGGACTCCATTGTGATTGAGGATGGCCTGTTAAAGCGTTTGGTGGAAAATACCGATGGAACTGAGAAGAGAACTCAGTTGGTTATTCCTAAGAATACAATACCAGATGTGTTGAAAGAGATCCATGACGGAACTGGAGATGGCCATTTTGGAGTCAACAAAAAATTAGAAAGATTGCACCAGCGATTTTACTGGGTTAACTGCAAGGAAGACGTTAAAGACTGGTGCAAGAAATGTGTGGTTTGCGCTGGAAGCAACGGCCCTCATAGACGACGAAAAGCTCCAATGCGTCAATACAACGTTGACAGTCCATTTGAGCGCATTGCGATTGATGTGGCTGGACCATTCCCAGAAAGTGACGACGAAAATATATCGTGGTTGTCATGGACTTCTTCACCAAGTGGGTTGAAGCCTATCCATTACCCAACCAAGAAGCCACCACGGTCGCTGAAACTTTTTATTAAAGAATGTATATGCCGATTCGGGGTTCCACGTGAATTTCACTCCGACCAAGGAAGAAATTTTGAGTCTGGCCGTTTTCCAAAATATCTGCAAGATATTAGGAATTAATAAAACCAGAACAACTGCATTACATCCGCAGTCCGATGGCATGGTTGAACGAATGAACAGAACGATCAACCGATATTTGTCGAAGGTAGTCTCCAACCACCAAAGAGACTGGGACCGACATCTTCATCTGTTCCTGATGGCTTGTCGTTCATCCGTGCATGAAACCACAGGGCAAACTCCTGCGAACAACTTATTCGGGCGTGAGCTGCGTCTGCCATATGACTTGGTGTTCGGCAGTAAACCTGGGGAAGATCTGGCCGAGGAAGATTACGTAACGGACTTACGGCGAAGAATGGACGACATTCATGAACAAGTCCGCACAAACATTCAAGCTGCCAGCGACCGAATGAAGGACCAGTATGACATCAAGGCAGAAAAAGGTGGATACCAACCTGGGGATTTAGTGTGGCTTTACAATCCTCAAAGGCGCCGAGGTTTATCACCAAAGCTACAAAGACATTGGGAAGGTCCATATGAGGACGTTAAGAAAATAAACGACGTGATATACAGAATTAGGACAGCACCTACCGGGAAGCCGAGAGTAGTACACTTTAATCGGCTAGCCCCGTTCGCCGGTGACAACAATGAAGACCAGCATGGAGCAACGGTTCGTCGGATCATAGCCCAGGAATCGACTTTTGAAGACTTCATGGAACAATATTCCTTTGGTCTCAAGGCGCGGTATGGCGTGACGACAGAAGAACATCGAGACCTATTCACCATGTCTTCAGATTATTCCCTCGGCCACTACGTATCAGAAGACTTAAAGATGTCACGCGGCATAGCGTCAGTCTTTAAGACAAAATTTGGAGGACTACAAGAACTGGCCAACTAAGGTCCATCCTTCGGGAAAACGCTACGACTGAGGGATAACAATTCAGAACATCAGAGGTATATCTACTACCTGGTCACAAAACTACGCTCGTACCAGAAGCCGTCGTATCGCAATCTATGGAGCTCGCTGTGTTACTTGAAGGATCATCTGCTAGAGATTGACATTTTGAAGCTAGCAGTACCGAAGTTAGGCTGTGGATTAGATGGTTTGGATTGGAGGATTGTTAGGAACATGTTAGAGATTCTCTTCCACAATACCGGTATTGAAATACTCGTCTGCAGCTTTAACCCTAACGGACAGAAAGAAGAACTCCAGCGGACCATCGACTGTCACTTCTTCAAGACTTCCAAATGTACCAAGGGTCATACCTGTAGATTTCGTCATCAAGAACTGTTCCGGGACGAAACAGTCTTAAAGAGGGGGCAGTGTGACGTGCGCCCCTGAGATAAGAGTATACGGGCGCCGCTACTGAAAGAATGTACCAGAGTGATGAGTAATCCCTTCGCCGGAATTTCCCAGATGATGCAATCCCCTGCGACGAACCGGTTAGAGGATAATTACGGCGGGACCTAATTCTTTTGTACTTGGTATCGCTGTGGCGCCGGAGTGTTCTAGAAGGATATGAGCTGTATAAATACCGTCTGAATGACAGCGGAGAGATAGTCTGTGATATAGAAGCAACGAGTAATTAAGTCGGTGATATAAATAAGTAGTCTACGAGTTGTTAACATAAATAAATGTATTTATATAAATAAATGTAGTGATATAAATGCTGTTTAAATAAATAATCTTAGTGTTTAAGTATTTAATAATACTCTTAGTGTTTATAATTATTTAATCATAGTGTGTTACTTTTATCATCTTAATATTTATTCTTAATTATTTATAGTTTAATAAACGTATTATTTGAATGAATAATATTTGTCTGAGTTTCACACTTCACCCATATAAATATAACGTTACAGTATTTTTTTCTGAATACAACGATATAAAATGTTTATACCCTAACATAACGAAAAAAATCTGATGTGGCCAGCACAATACCTTCCGTCAATCCTGTGTATTATGTACAAATTCCATACATAAATTTTCTTGCAAAAGATTATAAATTTTTGGTATTATGTGATTCCCTTTCTCGGCAACTGAATGCCATACTCCTGATAACAAACAAACCACATGAAATAAGAAAATTATGAAATTTTGGTTGAAAAATTATAACACTTGTCAGTTATGGACATAATTAATTGCTGTCATTTTGACACGGGTCAGTCATGTTACTGCACGCGCCCCATACATAAATTTTCTTGCAAAAGAGCCTATATTTCCAGTAAAGTTATTTCATAAACAAACTATGCAAATTGCATTTGACACTGACATCTTCTTCTTCTTCTTTAGTTTTTCCCATTCGTTAGGGGGTCGCTATTTTTTATTTTTTTCTTCCACTCATTTTTGTTTTCCGTGTCGTCCTCATTCAGTTCCTTTTCTCTCAAATCTTCTACAATCTACAATACAGTCTTTTCATCTTATATTTGGTCTTCGTATGTTTCTTCCACCTTCTATTAATATATTCATCTCTCCTCATGACATGTTCAAACCAATGTAATCGTCTCTCTTATATCTAGAAACTTATAACACTAGAGTTACTTCCCTTATTCTTTTATTGATTTACATTTTATTGATACTGACATCTGTCAATTTGAATTACCTGAATATATTAGCAGTTTCCATGGTTAAGTTAGCATAGCTGGCTGAATTATGAAATTTATATAAAATTTATTATCGATATTCTTCTTTAACTCTATATCTGTTGAATATCAAATATAAAATGCAATCAAATCGTATAGACAATAATATATTCTTTAAGTTATAATAACATTTAACTGATTTTTTCAAGAAAAACTTAAAATCTTCAAATGAGGGTACCTCCGGTTGACCAATTATAACCAAAATCTAATCAAGTCTGCATATGGTTGTAAAGAAGAGGAATACGCAAGAATTGTAATTTTTGGAATTCTAGTATTGGAGATATCGTGCACGAAATGCGGTCCACACACACACACACATACATACACACACACACACACACGCACACACGAACACACACACACACATACAGACATCATCGTAAAAATAGTAAAATCGTATTGTAAAGACCCTAAAACGTGTTTATTCAATGAAAACTCACCAGCGAATTTTTTGACCAAAGACAATACCTTCCTTACCTATAGGTGACGGAAGGTAAAAACGAGAAAAATGCAAAAGAAAAATTATTATTTTCATATTTATTTCTACATGTAATTAGAGTCCGTTTTTCTCGTTTTTTTCGGTATGTAAGGGTATAAACATTTTATATTGTTTGTTGTATTCAGAAAAAAAAACTGATGTGGACACCACACGACTTCCTTGTACGATTATTAAACTATACATATTTTTTTAATAAATAAATTACAAAATATTTATTTTAACTTCAAAACAGTAAGATACATACCCAAGTAACACAAATGACCTAAAATCGACGTCACTGTGACGTCCTAATTTACGTCACATAGACGTCTCAGCGTGGAGCTGTACGACGTCATTATAAGACGTTGTATCGACGTCATTATAAGACGTTGTTTCGACGTCATTATAAGACGTTGTATCGACGTCTTTTTAAGACGTATCGACGTCTTTTTAAGACGTTGTATCGACGTCTTTTAAGACGTTGTTTCGACCTCATTTTAGGACATTGTTTCGACGTAATTTTTATGGTATAAACATAAATGGTGGTAGGAAAAATAAATAATTTAATTCTAGTTTTATTTATACTATATAATATAAAAAAAATAATTAAAAAATATTAATGCACAACAATATATGAACAATAAATATTACACATAAAAAGTATTTAAAAAAATATTACGAAAAATACAAATTAATTAAATTAATAATGCATCTTATATCTACAAAAAAGTTATGTACATATTTATTTGCACGTTGTTGTGTGGTGCATATTTCAACTAGTTCTAGTTCACCATCTCTTGGTTATGATTGCTTGTTTATATTCTTCATAATGGCACTTCGCTTCGTGTCTTACCATATCTATAAAAAAGTAATTGTCATAAGCAATATAAGCACAATTTTATCTACTTACAATATACTAAATTTTCAATGTTCGTATTAAGAAATTTCAGTATTTTCAGTATTCTCCCGTGGTAATTAAAATGCTGGACATGACACAACACAAAGATGGCGGAGGGTGCGTTCATACATATACACTTATACAGTAGTCTGAGCATATGTCAATTTTTATTTCATTTATTTTTATTTTGCTGTAATTTCTTTTAATTTTAGAAAAGAGTTGTAAATACAAAAATGAAAATATAATTCTTTCAACTTACCAAATTATTCTAAAATATTCACCTTGTACAATTTATATTCAGAATTGGGCTGCTGGGAATAATTGTTAATTGCTGGAACCAATTTTTTTTTATATTTCAAATTTTCGGGCCAAGCGCAATAAATTTTATTATTTTTATTACGCAGCCAACATTTCGGCAGTTTGAATAAAATTTGTACCAACAAATTTTATTACAGCTAATGCCAATCTATACAAGAGAAATTAGAAATTAGGTTTCCATTAAAAAAAAAAATGCAACTTGGTCAAGATAACCAGAATCGAAATATGTATTAAAAATCACTATGATGTCTCTTTGTCGATGGTTTACTTGAATCCAATCGTTCTAGATTCTAGAATAGCTTGAAAGGGAAGATGTAAAGATTCTTGGAAAACTTAGGAAAGTGGGATTTTTGGAGCTATAGGAAATGCTCAGGTAAAACCGTAAAACTATATAGATAAATCATTGTTTTTATATTATATATATCCCTTTATTTATACGATTGCTTTTGTATTAGCAACATTTCTTAAAAAGTTTCTTTTTTAAAGCACTACTAGGATTTGTTTAAATTGTTTAAAATTAATGTCCATGATTTTTATACCAAAAAATATAACAGATATGAATTGTTTCTGTTTCGCATTAATAATTATGTAAACATGTAATAGGTTATAAATAAATAAAATAAAAATATCACCACGGCTTACCCATATTTGAGTGTGCCAATCTGCTTCTATTCGTCGATTTTGGTAATGACAATAATTAAATAAATATATATATATATATATATATATATATATATATATATATATATATATATATATATATATATATTATACATATATGTAAATATAAACTAAGTTTTATATTACATTTATTCTAATTTTAAAAATCATTATAATAAACAATATATTGTCATTTGCATAATGAATTGATATATAAATAATATATCCCTTCGTGTGTTATTAATTGCCAAATTAAATAAATTTAAAATATGAATTTTTAATAATATTAATAATGAAGTAAAAATAATCGTCATAAAGACGTCAAATTAGACGTGGGAAAAAGGTTTAAATAGACCTAATTATGACCATATAAAGTCGTCATATAGACGTCATAGCGACCACAAATCTGACGTCTAAATAGTCCTATTTCAGACAAAAAATCAACGTCACAATGTCGTCGTATAGACGTCTGATTAGACGTCTAAATAGACCTATTTCAGACCAAAAATCAACGTCACAATGTCGTCGTATAGACGTCGGATTAGACGGCAGAATATGACTTAAATTCGACCTGAAATCGACGTCACTTTTTGGTCGACCTTCGGTCAGTGTTACTTGGGTAGCGACCATAAAAGGAGTTTTTAAAGAGAGTTTTGATTACAACAAAGAAATATTTGATTACAACAATGAATATGACTAATTTCACAATTAAAATATAATATTTGTTATTGTACGAATCATAAAATTGCACGTATTTAACGTAATTTGACATGAACATTTTTGTTATGTTTTTGTTCTAATCCATAGCAAGCTTTATTAAAAAAACAAAAAAGTGTATAATTTTTAAATTTACATATCTCGCTTATACAAAAGGCTAATTTAATAGTACTTGATGTGCTAGACGCAGAAATTAATTCTCTAAAACTTTTATTTGAAGCATTTATTTCTAAAATCAAAATAAAATCATTTTATTCAAGAAAAACTGTTAACAATTTCAAGTAATGTACCACTTCCGGTTAGCCTATTTTAACCAAAATCTATTATGTTATTTCGATTGACATAAAAGTCTTGTATACCAAATTTGAAAAGTTTTGGATTATATTTTAAAACAATTTTTCATTAAAATCTATTATAGGCTTCATATAAAGTACCACTTCTGGAAATTGTGTAATAACCAGAAAGGGAGGTGCACAATTAGATGTTATAGGAGTCCTAAATACAAAATTTCAACTTTCTACGGCTTACCGTTTTTGAGTTATGCGAGATACGTACGTCCGTACGTACGTACGTACAGACGTCACGACGAAATTAGTCAAAATGGATTCAGGGATGATCAAAATGGATATTTCCGCTGAAATCTGAAAACCGAAATTTTTCGCGATTACAATACTTCCTTTACTTACGTACAAGGAAGTAAAAATGCTAAATCAAATAGGCGAATAAAAAATGTAGGTTCTTATTTAAAATTAAAAAGTTGAATTCTGTATTTTGAGAACCACTGGTTGAAAATAATTTTTGTAATGCACATTTTAATAGTCTTATAATATAGAAATTGTTTGCTAATTTAACCGACTTCGTATGTCTTACGGTTCTCGAGATAGCAATAGTGAAACACATAAATTGAACAACCTATATATATATATATATATATATATATATATATATATATATATATATATATATATATATATATATATATATATATACAGGGTGGAAACGAACTTAATGTCATAAATTTAAGGGTGAGTAGTATAACATGTGTAGATTACGAAACAGAAAGAATTTTTTAAAAATTCGCATATTTAAGGGTAGTTTTCATTAAACTAACATTTTTTGTACCACTGGACCACTGGCAACGCATTTGCATTATTTTATCTATTACACAATTATTTTCGTCAAAAATGCTGTTTAATTTAATTATTAAGAATAATATCTTATACAACTAATTTTGAATGTATTTTTGATAACCATATTTTTAATGAAATATTAATTAAAACAGCAGTAAAAAAATGTTTCCTTAAGAAAAGTCGAATTTTCGTATTTCGAATTTTAAAAAAATTCTTTCACTTTCGTAATCTACACATGTCATACTACTCACCCTTAAATTTATGACATTAAGTTCGTTTCCACCCTGTATATATATATATATATATATATATATATATATATATATATATATATATGTTATATACAAAAAATTACCAGGAAAAAGGGCTTAATTTATGAGGAATAATAAATAAAAAATTCAACCAGTGGTTCTCAAACGGTAGAATAAAATTATATTTTTTTAAATGGCAACCTATATAAATTTTTTGTCCATTAGATAGAGAATTTTTTTCTGATTTCAACGATATAAATATGATATGGTGTTGTATAACAATTATTTCGAGAAAAATGATATTAAAAATCAGATATAATTGTACAATATTGAAGTAGGCTATGCAATAAACAAATGCAAACAAATGATACAGGTGACAGATAGTTTTGTTACTTACGTTATTAAGTGTTTGTTTTCGTAATTGTTTAATTACTTATTAATAAAAAATGACTTTGCAGTTGCAAGAATTAACAAAATTAGTACTCTTAAGTGCAAAAATACCTAAGGTTGCATAAATTTGTAAATAATTTCCATCATATTGTTTTTCTTTTTGCTAGTACTATTATTTTTTGATATTTCTTCGTTATGTAGTTCATTTGTTATTATGAATTTCTTAGTAAAACAAGTTATTTTAGATATAAGAAAATAATATACTATCGTAACCTAGGCAATAGTCGTATTAATAGTTGTTTATTGCATAGCCTACTTCAATATTGTAGAATTATTTCTGATTTTTAATATCATTTTTCTCGAAATAATTGTTATACAACCCCATATCATATTTATATCGTTGAAATCAGAAAAAAATTCTCTATCTAATGGACAAAAAAATTATATAGGTTGCCATTTAAAAAAATATAATTTTATTCTACCGTTTGAGAACCATTCGCGAATCTAGGGAATCCGATTCGATCCCAATCAACGCCAAATAATTCGAATTTTAAATACCATAAAATTAACCCTTGTGGTAAACGCCCGCACAATACAAATATGTCATCATCACTACCGAAATGTGTGTACAAATCAGATTAGCACACCCAGCAATGGATAATATGCCGTGATAATATATTTATTTATTTCTTTATTTAAGTAATACCTGCATATTTATTAATGCTAGAAATTATGTATATTAAGTTCCTTTCCATAAAACTATTATTCTATTTACAATTTTCTTTTAAAACGTTACTATTATTATTTTTAAATGATTTTTTTTTGACAGTGACATTTATCTGTCAGTTACATACAGGGCCGCGCCAAGCGTTTCGGGCGCCCTCGGCAAGTGATTCTAATGCGCCCCCGCCATAACCCCCCCCCCATCTCCCATGTAATTTTCAATACCAAAGTAAACATTATTATTTTTCAAAATTTTGCAGAGAAGCTGTAAATACTGAATAAATTTTACACGGATTTTATTACTAAGAAATAAACACTGGACATTTTAAGAAACATTTTTTATTGAGTAGGTACATATTTTAAAGAGCACTGACAATTACAAAAAATGTAAGTACAATAAAATATACATTCCAAATATAATAAAAATTACAATGCGCAGATAAGAAGGTAAAAAATGTATTAATCACTAAGAGTAACTTTGCGCGCCTTATTTATAGCAAATTGCCTTATTAACTCTTGCATATCTAAGGTATTTAATAACTCTGATTCAACAGAAATGATAGCCAAATTTTGAAAACGTTCTTGAGACATTGACGATCTTGGATAGTTTTTAATAATTTTTAGTTTTGAGAACGATCGTTCGGTAGTAGCTACGGAAACAGGCATAGTTAACAAAATACGCAGTGCTGTAGTAGTGTTTGGAAATGCTTGCATTAATTTGTTTTTATTAATATAATTTAATGTTTCGTTTGGAGATGATGTAATCTCTGGGCCAAAATTTTGTAAAAACTGTAGTTCATGCAATAATTTATGACCATTTATATCACGTTCATTTTTTTCTTTGTCTGTTAAAATATTTTTAAGTTCGCTACATAATTTCAACTGCTTTCTGAGTACTGAGAAAATTTTGAAATGTCACAAAAAATTAAAATTATTTGAATAAGTTGATAATAATTGAAACCCTTCTTGTACGGACTGTGTGGTCGCATCTAATACATTATTAAAGCAGTTAACTTTAAATTTTAGTTCTTCGCTCGCAATTGTTTCGTCGACATGTTCATAACTGAACTGCTTTTTTATTTTTCTTAGTCTTAAAGAACCACTATTTTCGAACTTTGCTTCAACATCTAACAGAGAAGCGACTTCCTTAACATCGGCTAGTAAATCAGAGGAACCTCTATTTGATCTATAGTTTTTTTAAAAAATTATTTAGTATTTTGGTTTTGAAATATTGAAATTTCTACATTGTAACATTTTGCTTGTAGTATTTACTTTACTTAAATCATTGTATCACAAAAGAGTAGTGGCTAAGTTTTTTAAATAAAAAAATTGAATGGAATACTGAAAAATTATAATGTTTACTTTTAGATGTACTTTTACGTACATTGAGTAACTAATGTAATCCTAAAAATCAGTATTAAACGCTGTTTATTTTATCTTTGATTTATACAGAATATTTTAAAAGGAATGTAGGAGTATAGTGTACGAGTTTTGTTTAATCGGCATATTTTTACGCGAAAGTTATAATTTATAAATTATCATTCCTATGGCTGTCATTCTTGATTTATTTGATACATTATAATAAACAAATAACGGGTAAAATTATGGGGGGAAAGGGGAAAGCGATTTGCGAGAAAGCAGTCTATAGTAGTCTAAAGTATAAAAAATAAATATTACTTATAGGCCGTACGGCGCCTTTGTCAACGTTGCGCCGTTGGGCCCTGCCCGACCTCGCCCTTATGGGCGGCGCGGCCCTGGTTACATACATTTGAGCTGAACTATGTAACTATGTAACCATGGAGATGTGTTTAAAGCATAAGCATATTAGAATAAGATACAAATACATGGTTTCAAAACTTTCTGAATGATAGTATTTGAGTTAGAGCGTAAAGAGGATCCACACACACACACACACACACACCCGCACACACACACACACACACGCACGCACGCACGCACACACACACATACACGCACGCACGCACACACGCATGCACGCACACGCACACACACACACGCACGCACGCACACACACACACGCACGCACGCACGCACGCACGATCCCTATACCTCCCTTACCAAGGGTAGAGGGAGGTAAAAATATACAGGTGTTAAAAGATGGGTAAAAAAAATTGAAGCTATATATATTTCGATGTGCTGATTTTCAATCATAATTTTTTTCCAAAACTCCGAAAACTATTTTTTTAAATTTTTGATTTAATTCTTGGTACACTTTTAGTACACTGGTCAACACGAAATTTTTATAAAAAAAATCATGTATACTACAAAATTAAATGAAAAATATGTTGTGGCCAGCACAATACTTCTAGCCACTTCCGTTTTTGGTTACATAACTATAAGGCGCGAGGAGTCAATGTGACATTGTTGGTCTTGACAAGCAGATACGAGGACCTTTGTCAGAATGACAATTAGTAATTATGTACATAGATGTCAAATGTCAGAATTTTACATTAAAAATTTCAAGATTTTCTAAATTCAAGTAGTTAATTTGTCACCAGGAGTGTGGAATTTACTTGCCGAGGAAAATAAACCACATGGAATTGGAAAATCACGAAATTTAGAATGAAAACTTATGATATTTGCATATATGTACATAATTACTAGATATCAATCTGTCACGGTCCCCCATATCTGCTGGTCAAGGCCCGCAACGTCACATGCCTCCTCGCGCCATATTGTATCTAACATTCCTTGTTTACCTACCTACACTCTACACCAAAAATTCAACTTACATCTATTCTATTCTTTATATTTAGATTTTTTTATTTTAAATTCATTCTATGAAGAAATTTTGTCCTATTCATCTAATTTTTCGAAATGTTTTCAATTCATTGTCGGGTTTGACAGTATTTTTGAAGGGTATATGTACTATACCTATAATTTTAAATATTTAACTATGAATACAATAAGAAATAATATAATGTATGTACTTCCCACAAAAAACCTTCAGTAATGTCTCTAGATTTTTAACACTGATATTTATGTCAGTTACAAACTTTTTCATTTTTCAATTGGTTTCCATGACATGATTTGTCATCTAATCTATAGAGATATAATAAAATATTTATATGTGTCAGATAGAGAATTTACTCTTCTTTAATAAGCAAAAACAAAAAAATTCAAAAAATAATATTTAGAATTATTACCAAAGCAGCTCTTCCCAGTATAGTTTTTGAGAAATCGTCCTTCCAACCGACTCACATACACAAATTCACACACACACATACATCATCGTAAAAACATTAAAATCGGATTGTAGGGACCTTAAAACGTGCTTAATTATTAAAATCTGGATATGCGATTTTTAGCATTAATCCAATACCTCTCTTAGCGAGAGGTAAAAATAAAAGTAATTTTCCGAATTTTGGAAAAAAATCTTTTTCATTGAGAATCATCACATCGAAATGTATATACCCTCAAAAAAAATTACCCTCTTTTATCACCCTGTATATGTTTATCAATGTTATATCTCGAAAATTTACGGATATAAAAAAATTCTTGTATGGCAAGTTTAGTAAAAAATTATCAAAATTCAGTGTTTCGCAATTATATAGGATATAAGAATTTTTGGAAAAACAAAAGCACATCGGAGACGGCCCACCAAAGGCGCACAAAAAGTTCCATTTTACTGACATCGTATCTCCTAGTTCTCGAGATCCCAGTTGACAAATTTTAATGGGTCATACTGTATAAAATAAAATGTTATACACAAAATAAAAATTGTTCATTTAATATTTGAAATTTTATTCTACCATTGTTGTAAATCTTGTAAACATGTATAATTTTATAAAGAATATTTTAGCAATATATTTTAACATTTGCTAAATTTTATGTTGTCCTGGACACTCAATACTAGTACCCATATATGCTGATCGCATTTTTAAAATTGATTTCCGATATTTTTCTTTTTCAGGTAATAACATTCCTTATAACTCACTCTTCGACACGTAATCGCCGCTCACCTTTGGAAATCGGTTTCGTTCAATTCACAACGTTGCATCAACACATCCCTGATGTTGATGTTGCGATTCACCTGCCATCTGTTGTCGTGCACAACTCAACAAAAGCCACGACTGCACAAGCGCCGCTCTATCGTGACCAATGGGTACCTGGCCGTGTAGTGAACCACGTGTTTGTGCCCGGCAGAGTGCAGCACATACTGGTGCCAAGTGTCGTCGTTCTGCATCCTATAATAGACCACACATCTATTTACAGGAAACATTACGGTGGGTTTGGAGTAGGAGTGGATTATGGTGGCAGAGGAGCGGGGCATGGGTTTCATGTGGTTATGTGACATTAATAAAAACGAATTGATCCTAATACACTAGTGGAATTTATAATATGAAAGGACGATATTCTGCACTAACGAGTCATAAATAAATAAATGTTTATTTTTAAATTTTACGTAAAATATGCAAATTGATATTCTAATAGCAGATGTATTCAATATTTGAAATGACATTAATTTTCATAAAATATTGTCAATTTGAAAAATGCTAAATTTTATATACATTGGTGCAATTGATTAAAATACAGAGAGAAGCAACGAAATAAATATATAAATACGCAGAGTCCTATGTATTTAATAAATTATTAAATTTATTAAAATCAAGTAAAGTTTGTTTGTATAGATACAGATGAACGTTACTGATTTTTTTTTATTATTATTTTAAGTAAATGTACTTAATATTTTAGGTTAAATTAAAAAATATATAAATATATATTTGTTGTCAAATATTTCAATGTTAACTTCAATTATTTAACCACTGGAAATAATTGAAACATTGCGAAGGAATAGATTTATATTTAATAAGATTTTCGTAAGTAGATAGAGACGTTAATTTAACCTTTATTTTTCATAATACGTGTATAATTTATTTTATTTTAATGATTTATAGTTATGTGTATGTATTTCTTCTAAAATTCTTACAATTTTCTTGTAAAACAATATTAAAAAAAATTAAAATAATAGGTATAGATATTTGTTATTAAGGCACTCCTATGCGTTGACTATTGTTGTATATAATAGCATTGTACAATAACTGATGCAGTTCCTACACGTTCCAATAAATTATGCGATAATTTAGTTAATTATTTATTATCCAGTCATTTTTTAAAATCCATATCTGTTTCTATTACCAAAACGACCAGCGTTAACCTTCTATGTTCTTCAACATCATTGACAAAATATTGTGCAACAAAAGATGCGCGGATAGATCAATTTTATTGCACATTTTGTGCATGTGCATTATTTAATATAATGCACAATCATTCATTATAGCTTACATATTGATGACTTAAATTTGTTATCACAAATAGATATACATGTTCCTACCATGAATACTCGTCATACTGTAACCTTTACTTACAACTGTTCGAGAATTAATGTTTCTCTGGAGTCACCAATTGTTTCAATGTGTGCTAACTATAATTCTCTACTTCATTTTGATGAAAAAATTGACATTTTTGGAATGAAATTTGTAAGTTTCAAAAATGTAATAACTAATTGCATTAGGTAATTATTATTATATCATTAATTGTAATTATATTATACATTATTGGTATTAATTAATATAAACTGCTTTTCATTGCATAGTTGCTTATGTAATTATTATTATATTATTAGCTATAATTATATTATATATTATTAATATTAATGATTATAAACTGCTTTTTATTGTAGTGCATTTATATTCTCAATGTTAATGTTTTGAATGTTATTATATTTTTATATACATATAACTTAAATTTCTTTATCGATCGATTGGGGTTTTAAAAAATATTTATTTTTGTGAATACAAGTTTATGATACTTTAATACGATAATACAGGTTGCGAAATACAGACTAGCTTAACTAAAGAGTTACATATGGTTTTATACTATTGTAATATGATATGGTCACGGTCTGTCACATCAACACTTGTTCATTTGGTTAGCACTATAACTCCTCCCTCCTCAGATTCGAGCCTCCTGGGGGAGTGCCTTCAAGAGTCCGAGACTACCTCTTCTGCATGGCTAGTTTCCTTTAGGGTTTGGGTGTTGATTGAATTGGCATTTGATGATGATTTTTTTCCTCGTTATTTCTGGAATCACTTCGACATGATTTTCTATTAAGTATATTTTTGTATAATGACAATGACTCGAAGTTTGATTTTGGAATATTTCTTCTTCGCACATCGCTCAGTAATGGGCGTGATATTTGTGAGGACACTGATATATTTTTGCTTGAACGCACATATCATTCAGAGGCACGATTTCCTTATCAGATTTAAGAAGATATTTCGTATTGGGGATAATTGTAATAAATTTTGATTCGTATTTGGTTGGAATAGGGTACATATAGTAGAGTTCGAAAGTTTTTTCGAAATTATTAGGGGTGGAAATGAAATAGATTATTTGAGTTGCTTTAATTTTACAATTTATTTTTAACAAGGACTCGATGTCTAATAGGTTCTCGTTGGGGTTCAAATTGTAACTGCAAGAGATAGAATTTTGATATTTGCTTTAGTTCTGCTAGTAGCTTCATGGGATGTGTTATATATACTAGGATGCAGAGTTCTTAATTTACAAAAGGTGATTGAGTTTTAAACGACATTTAATATAGAATTGTATAATATAAAAAGTTGATCGTAGATGTTTTTTTCCATACAGTATACTAATGTGCGTACTGTTTATTATTTAGAAAAGTTGTAAAATTTTGGATTTTAATATTTCTTCGTTGTGCTGGATATCTGAGATGGTTTTATTAAAATTTTGAATAATTTGGTGATTCACCGAATACGAAAGTTTGAGTTGATTTTCCAAATTATGCTCGTTTACTTGCATGTGTGCAAACATTTCGTTGTACCTTTTGCCGTCTTCGGCATCTAAATTTTCGGTGATTGATTTGAATATTGTCCCCAATCCATCTATTAAGCCACGTTTAGTTTTATGATGATCAGAATGAAATCCGATATTATTAATTTTAGTGTCAATATTTGTCCGAATAAATTCTAATATTTTATCATAATTTTGGAGTTCGTTGAAATACTGTGAGTTATTTGACATGGTCGATTTTAGTGTTGAGTACTGTGTATTTAAATCGCTGTACTGCTTCAGAAGAACTTTGAGATTGTAGTAGTGTATGAATGTGTGAGTCGTCTTTTCGAGTTTGGCAGGACCGAGATTGATGGGAAGGATTCCGAGGTTTTCTGTTATGTTCCTAATTATTGTTCCGTGTCCCAATGCGAACAACCTGGAAGTGGTTCAAAATTTTAAGTTTTTTGTCTAGGGCGTTTAATGTTAGAGAGGTGAATGTTCTCTGTTGTATTACCGTGGGTGGTTTTTATTTTTCCTGTTTTAAGATTTTTATTAACTTTTGTTAGCTTTTCGGGTTTATATTTGTTTTTCGTTTTTTGTTGTTTTTGTCTATTTTTCACGTATACCTTTTCTGGGATTTCGGGCAATTCTTCTCTATTTGCATTATATTTGCTTATTACTTTTTCTTTATTCGTTTGGATTTTGTCTCTAATTGATTCGTAAAGTAATTTAGTTTTATTCTTGTGATTTTCTATATAATTATTGATAAGCTGTTTTTCGAGGTCGAGATTAAATGGAGAGTTAGTATCTAAATGGCCGGTAATAATTTCGCATGGTTTCAATTTTGTGACTGAATGAATTGTGTTATTATATGCTAATAACGTATAATTTACTTTGGATTCTATAGGCTCAGTTTTGTATTCTTTTTGATTATTAAATAGTCTGATATGTTCTATAAGGGTAGAGTGAAAACGTTCTATAATGCCATTAGATTCTGGATGTTGTGAGCTTATGAAATGTATGTCGATTTTGTGTAGTGTCAGCAATTCTTTTACGACTGAGTTTTTGAACTCTAGCCCGTTGTCTGAAATAATTTGTTCTGAAATTCTGTGATGTGTAAAATATTTTACTAGGTTATTACAAACTTCTATGCCTTGTCCTGATTTTAATTTGTATGCTTGTACATATTTTGAAAATGAATCTACAATAGTTAAGAATTTTGCTTGTTCTAAGGTGATGCTGTCTATATGTAAAATTTGGAAAGGTTTCGTAGCCGTAGGGGTGATGTTTAAATTTACATTTAGGGGTCCCCGATCGTATTTTATTTGACATATTTCACAGCTATTAATAAATGTTTCAATAGATTTTCTTAATTTTGGCCAATAATATTGTTGTTTTATGCGTGCTTCTGTTTCGTCGATACCGCGGTGATTAGTTTGCCACAATGGTAATTCGATATGATTTGTGTGATTTCTTCGTTATCGGTAACGTCTCTTAAATATTTTGTACATTTTACTAAATTTAAAGTATTAGACTGAATTTCTCGTATAGTTCATTTTGGAAATAAATGTGGTATTTTACTTTTGGCACAATGTATTCTTTAATGAATGCAATCATTTCATCTTTGTAATTCAATTTTGAAAAATCTACTTCCAATCGTAATTTTTTATTATCGTATGATTTTGTAATTTTTACTTGTTTGGGATTAAAATCGACTTCTGTTATGATGATTTGATTTTTGCCATAGTTTGCAGGGCATTATACTATTGGGATTCCGACAATAGGATTTTCTTTACTTGAATGTATTGTGATATCGCTATCGCTTGTGTCGTCATCGTTTATCTCATTATGATGTGAGTCACCTACCTCGACTGCAAGGGATTGAGTATCGTCGTCTTTATTATCTGTTTTATTTTTTAACTCTGTATTAAAATTTTCTATGAATTTATAAAAGTGTTTCATGTTTTCTGCTTCGTTTATGTTTAATTAGATCTGGGGAATTTCGTTTTCAGGGAGTTTGTAAACAGTTATTAGTATGTCAGTGTTATCGAATATGTATTTTAACATTAATTTAATTTCGGTCCAAACTTGGTTGTCATGTCCACATGCAATTTTTGGTATACTTAATTTTTTTTTATTTTATGATGTAAACAGAATTTTTATAAATTTAATAAGGTATAGAATATGCCTTGTTTAATGGGTTTATTGTAATAATTTTCTTTTGTTATTAAGTACAGTATATATTTTTGTGGGGTTTTTAAATATACTAGGTTATGAAGTTGAAAATTTTGAGATTTTAATGTGTGTACGTTATTAAATTTATTTTTGAAATTTTTGGCAATACCCAATGACATTTCTAAATCTTTGCTCACGCAATGAGCTAGACTAGAGTCGGACGGTGCGTCGAATAGATTACTTCTACGATATTGTCGTTATTGTGATTAAGGTAATATTTCTTATCTAAATAGTCTTTGTATAAAACTAGTGGAGTGTCGTCTAATTGTGCTTGTGATTGTAGGTTTTGAATTTTTTTAGTTTCTACAGGTATACGGCTTAAGGCGTCGGCGTTGGTGTTAAGTTTGCCTTTCTTATAGATTATCTCATAGTCGTATTCCTCTAATTTGAGGCGCCATCTTATTAATTTTTGGCTACATTGTTTTAACGAGAATAGCCATTGCAAGGGTCGATGGTCTGTATAGATTTTGAATTTGCGTCCTAGTAAGTATGTTCTAAAGTACTGAGTCGCCCAAATGATAGCTAAAAGTTCTTTCTCGATGGTGGAATAGTTTATCTCAGTGTCGTTCAATGTCCTGCTTGCATAAGCTACTGGTAAGTCGTTGCCTAGGCCACCTTGAGATAGCACGGCTCCTATTGCTACTTGGCTAGCGTCGCATGTCAAGTTAAATTCTTTGTCAAAGTCTGGGTATTGGAGTAGCGGCTCATTAGTCAGCAAATTCTTGCAATTTTCAAAACATTGTCTGTACTCAGGGTCGTTAATGTTAATAACTGCACTTTTCTTTAAGCGTTTAGTCAGCGGTTTCGTTATTTTAGCGAAGTCTTTAATAAATTTCCGATAATAGCCTAAAAGTCCTAAGAAACCTTTAATATTCCATTTCTCTTCTTTCTCCGCTAGTTCAGCTTGTAATGTAAGTAAGTAATAATACAATTATTATATTTTAAAATAATTAATTTAATTATCTAATAATTCAGTTAGAGTTATGAATATTAATTTGCAATGAATAATTAATTGTTTTTTAAATTACTAGTTATTAAATGTAAATTAGTAAAAAGTTATATTTGAATATTTTAGAAAGTACAATAAAATTCATAAATTAAGTAATTTTCATTATAAAGAAAACATGTGTGTTCTATACAACATATCATTAAGGAACTCGACGATTAACAAAGACACAAACTTAATTAATTGGCAAAAGTTGCTGCATCAAGGATAGTTCATATTTCTCGTGAAATAAACACGAAGGCCACCCCTCCTGCATAGTATATTATATGATGACAGGACGGGAAAGGGCGGAAACTGTGTTGTAGAAAATTGATTTTAGAGCTAGAAATAGACTGTCGCATGATATGTGAGAGAGATAAGTAATTTTAGACAACTATACCCGCCTATATTATTAATAACTTATGAACAAAACATTTATCATGAACCCATCATTTACATAACCGTCATAAACAACACAGAACGAGACATAATAGTGTCATTTTTTTTAGCATTAATGCTTCGTGATAACTGCATATCCAGTCTTTTTTTAACTGGAATGATATTGGTATTTTGTAAACTCGCGGGTCTAGAATAACAAGGTTGTAACTACAAGAAAGTAAAATGGGGAGCAAATTGATTTAAAATTTTAACTCGCTGAATTCAGTGTAGTGGTCGTCTCCAGGGTCTCCAGTAACTGTGGAAATAGCTGGCATCTTTTTCTTATTATTGCATCAATGCATATGCATCTCGTTATTTTGTTAATTTTATATAAACTTCTTTATTGGTAGATCAAGGGAGTACTAAATTCAACCCATTATTATTGTCGAATTATCAATAATGGATTTAATTTTATTATAAGAATATGAAAGAAAAATTACAATAGTTACTTAAAAAAATATTATAAAAATAGGCAGTTAGAACTATGTACTATGTACCTCAAATTTTGCACACCTTTCATGGGATCAAATTTCTATCTGCGATTAAAAAAAATCAATACGACATAGAAAATGATTATATATATATATATATATATATATATATATATATATATATATGTATATACAGGATGTCCCAGAAGTCGACGATCAAACTAAATGGGGTGATAGAGGAGATCATTTCCAATCAAAATAACTATATATATTGTAATGCAATTGCTGATGGTTCAAAAGTTATTGCAACTTTTGTAGTTTCTCCTAAAAACGGCAAGGCGTCCAATAGAATTATTATTATTTTTATTACGAGACGTTTGTTTCTCTTTTTCTTTTTTATTGTATGCACCTGAAGGGTTCTACTTTCTAATAAAATCATTTTCTTGAACATGAGTACCTTCTATTAATAATAAAAATATTGTTTTGTGAAAAATTTTTCTACCGAAAAAAAGCTACTTGATTTTAAAGTGACGCTGACAGAAAAAAATGTCCTAAAAAAAAATTAACCAACTATCAGAAGAAGTTGTGTATTTAATGTAGATTTTAACGCGGTATAACACATGGGGATATTCAGAGCAGATTTTCTTAAATAATTTTTTTTTTCTACAAGAAAGTAT
Organism: Harpalus rufipes; assembly: GCA_951394225.1. Lineage (NCBI taxonomy): Eukaryota > Metazoa > Arthropoda > Insecta > Coleoptera > Carabidae > Harpalus > Harpalus rufipes. The sequence continues at coordinate 33,170,393 of OX596276.1, forward strand.
TTCAGTTAAAAATACAATTGAAAAATTCGAGAATTATCTTAGATGCTGTGTCAAAAATAAAACAAAATAATAGTTGTAATAGTTTTTATACAACATTAAAACAAAATAGGGTTTATGAAGCTTTTCATGATGTTTTCAAATTTTACAAAAAGTGTTCAAAATTTCTACCATGTTTTCTAATGCACATTAAGCATCGCCGAATAAAATTTCTTTTTATTGTTCGGAACGCCCGTTGATTATTTTTAATAATGTTGGTAGCCTCTCTTATTTTTTGTTGCAACTCTTGTTCATTCTGACTTTCTGTCATGTAGACTATTTCTTTAAAATAACCCCATAGAAAAAAATCTAAGGGGTTAAGATCAGGGGATCGCGGTGGCCACATAATAAACCCTCCTCTACCAATCCACCGATTCCGAAATTCTGTGTCAAGGTGTCGTCTCACATCTACAGAATAGTGAGGAGGAGCTCCATCTTGTTGCAGCCACATATCTCGGCGTGTCTCCAATGTCACGTCTTCAAGTACATAAGGTAACTCATTTTGCAAAAAATGCAGATAATTTTCGCTGTTAAGCCTTCCTGGGAGCTCAAATGGACCAATAAATTTTCCTTCAATTATTCCCGCCCATATGTTGACCCCAAACTTGTGTTGAAAGTTGTCATTTCTAACAACTCTAGGGTTCACATGGGATTATTTTAAAGAAATAGTCTACATGACAGAAAGTCAGAATGAACAAGAGTTGCAACAAAAAATAAGAGAGGCTACCAACATTATTAAAAATAATCAACGGGCGTTCCGAACAATAAAAAGAAATTTTATTCGGCGATGCTTAATGTGCATTAGAAAACATGGTAGAAATTTTGAACACTTTTTGTAAAATTTGAAAACATCATGAAAAGCTTCATAAATCCTATTTTGTTTTAATGTTGTATAAAAACTATTACAACCATTATTTTGTTTTATTTTTGACACAGCATCTAAGATAATTCTCGAATTTTTCAATTGTATTTTTAACTGAAATACTTTCTTGTAGAAAAAAAAAATTATTTAAGAAAATCTGCTCTGAATATCCCCATGTGTTATACCGCGTTAAAATCTACATTAAATACACAACTTCTTCTGATAGTTGGTTAATTTTTTTTTAGGACATTTTTTTCTGTCAGCGTCACTTTAAAATCAAGTAGCTTTTTTTCGGTAGAAAATTTTTTCACAAAACAATATTTTTATTATTAATAGAAGGTACTCATGTTCAAGAAAATGATTTTATTAGAAAGTAGAACCCTTCAGGTGCATACAATAAAAAAGAAAAAGAGAAACAAACGTCTCGTAATAAAAATAATAATAATTCTATTGGACGCCTTGCCGTTTTTAGGAGAAACTACAAAAGTTGCAATAACTTTTGAACCATCAGCAATTGCATTACAATATATATAGTTATTTTGATTGGAAATGATCTCCTCTATCACCCCATTTAGTTTGATCGTCGACTTCTGGGACACCTGTATATATATATATATATATATATATATATATATATATATATATATATATATATATATATATATATATATATATATCAGTGGCGGCTTGTGCACTAAAACTTTGGTGAGGCAAGATATCCAGAAAAAAAATGCGCCGCAGGGGATATTTTTTTTTTCATTCAAGGTCAAATGCCTTATAATTGAAAGTTACATTTTTTCAAGGGATGTGCAAATGCATATTTTTCCTTTTTCATGTACAAAAATAAATTGCCAGATCACAGAACATTTTAGGAAATTCTTTGACAAATATTTTATCTTCATAAGACAGTTGATTAAATGGATTTTTGTTAATTAAAAAATTAACAATATCTTCAGAATTCCTTATATTGTCACTCAATTCTTTTAAAGTTGAAGTCGAAGCCATTATTTGTTTTTTGTTTTCAACTAAAATTTAAATTACAAAAACACTACGTGGGTAAACTATAAAAACAAGGAAAAAAATAAAAGAATTAAATATTTACTGCAATACGTATCAGTCGCAAACCAGAACCTATTATAATAAAAATGCTAGACAGAACAGGTTATGTTATGTTTGTTTATTGTCGAACCTACTTACAAAATTTATTAGTACCTGGCGTTGATTGTATTCATGTATAGTAACGGCCTCTATAGGGTCGCGTGGAAGATAAAGCGAGTATCTTTTATTCTTTACGCACTCATTGCACTTAGCATTAGTGCCTCAAACAGCTCTTTGTCTAGCGCTCGTATTTCTTACCGGAATGAATGCTTTATCAAAAACATTAGGCAGTTATACTATTCATTTCGAGAAGCACATTATAGGGTGTAAATTATGTGAACTGCATTACATATTAGTTATGGTCATGGCTCGTGGCTTAAATTATTCTTTTGATATTTATAAAGGCAGGCATTAACGGAATAAGTTAAAATTTAGTTTTCATACTACTTTATTTGCAACTTTATTTCTTTTCTGGTGAGGCACTGCCTCACCTGCCTACCCTGACAAGCCGCCACTGATATATATATATATATATATATATATATATATATATATATATATATATATATATATATATACCGGGTGATCATTTGAAAACTTCCCACCTTGAATAACTCTTTAATTAATAAAATTATCAAAAATCACTAAAACAGGTCAATGTTATTTTGGAGGGGGACATTTAATAACCTATTCCAATCAGTTGGGAAACTTTCACCCTCCCCTCCAGCCACCCCACCCCAAAATTTTAAATGGCACTACCCCATGTGTGATACATCATTTTAAAGGTTGTAATTCTCAATATTTTAAAGCAAAGAAAATTAAAATCGGCCGTTCATGAATTAGAGACAAAAATGTATGCCCATTTTGAGTGGTTGATCAAGCCATCTACCTACGTTTTGCTTTGAAACAAAAGAACGTGCGTCGTACAAGTTCAAAGTGTACGTCGAGCACACTAATTTTCAGCTCCATAAATGAAAATTATTTCAATTCTCTCTTCTAAAGTGTATGTCATTTCAGTGACACAATTGGCACAAACGCTACCCCAAATCAAAGTAATCTAAAGTTATCTGAAGCGGCGATATTTAATTCCTGAATTCTACAACACTTGACACTTTGAACTTGTACGACGCACGTTCTTTTGTTTCAAAGCAAAACGTAGGTAGATGGCTTGATCAACCACTCAAAATGGGCATACATTTTTGTCTCTAATTCATGAACGGCTCGGCCGATTTTAATTTTCTTTGCTTTAAAATATTGAGAATTTTACAACCTTTGTGTATCACACATGGGGTAGTGCCATTTAAAATTTTGGGGTGGGGGTGGCTGGAGGGGAGGGTGAAAGTTTCCCAACTGATTGGAATAGGTTATTAAATGTCCCCCTCCAAAATAACATTGACCTGTTTTAGTGATTTTTGATAATTTTATTAATTAAAGAGTTATTCAAGGTGGGAAGTTTTCAAATGATTACCCGGTATATATATATATATATATATATATATATATATATATATATATATATATATATATATATATATATATATATATATATATATATATATATATATATATATATATATATATATATATATATATATATATATATATATCGATCCCGACCGACGCCAAAAAATTACATCGCATTTTAATGGCACAAAATTGACCCCTGTGGCGCACTCTTCACGCCAGCAATGAGTGCCCGTGAGGTGACGTCTGGTAAGTGCCCACACGGTACAAATATTCCATCATTACCCGTATCTGTATACGAAGCAAATTTGGCACACCCAGCAATGGGTAATATGCCGTGATGAAATATTTATTTAATTATTTTATATATATATATATATATATATATATATATATATATATATATATATTATAGTTGCCGTCAAAAAGAAACAACAGATTAAAAAAATAATAAATTTCTCCTTTGAAAAATATCTTATTTAATTTTTTATTTATTTATAGTGTATTTGTCGCCGTTGAATTGGGCTTGACAAACTCATCCGCTGCGAATCTCTAGCGCTACAATCGCAAGGAGAGGCGCCAAAATCTCAAAGAGCAAGATTTAAAAACTACGACTAGCGCGAGCGATAATACCTCGCTTGGGGACTAGTCTAGTACGTACTGGCCAGGAAATATCTCTACACTGCAGTATTTTTATTTTTTCATAGAACTAAAAGTATTTAATTTTGGTTTCAAGAAAAATTGTATTTTTACAAATATAATTAGGGTTTATATTTACTACGACTACATAAAGAACACATCTAGAAAAAAAACGCGGCTCCCTATAATTTCTCTATTATTCGAGTTAAAAAATAATTCTATAATAATAATAATAGTAATAATAATAATTTATTCTTCAAGTAAGACCAAAATTGCATCGGTATTTGGAATGTCAAAAATACATACATGTCACAAGTATAGTGTTCATGATATTTCAATAAACAAAATACCTACTTAAAATTATCCCTAAAATATTCATTAATATTGTAGTAACCTTTATCAATTAATAAATATTTTAGTTTCCTTTTAAATAAATTAAACGAATCAATGTTCTTTATATGTTTTGGTAAATGGTTACCTCTAGTATTATAACTATGACAATTCTCTTACTTACTTAATCCAGGTACCTAGCTACCTTTCGGTGTAAGGTATGACAATTCTCATATTCTAAAATTTGATTTTTATTTTTTGTAATAAATAAAATGACATTTAAAATATACAAACATGGCAGAGTAAGAAACTTTTCTTTTATAAAACTATGTTTACGTAGCTAAGGTTATAAAAAATATTTCTAATAGCTCGTTTCTGTATTATAAAAATGCGAACGGCATTGGGAGAGCCCCAGAAAATTATGCCATATGACAGACTATAAAATTTTGTAACTTAATTTTTTTGTATTTACTGTAGTATTTTGTGCAAGTTTTTTAAGAGCAAAGCATATATATAAATAATAAAGATGTAGGAGCCGAAAGTGATATCTACTTATAAAAGAAAATAGTTTTTCAAGTTGGAGTACATATATTTTTTTAAAATGGAAACATGTATTTTTGCATAGAACGATAGATAATTTTATTCTGAATTTATTCTAAATCTAATTCCCTCAAGTGACTTATTTCTATTTTGCAGATTAACCCATTTGAAATTTTCCTGTTCATGATTTCCGGTAACATGCATTCTAAATAAAAAGTGGCGAGATTGTAAAGTATCGCCACATTGTCAAATATTCGTTGACTACAATGATTTACAATCTGGCTAGTTGTGTGCACTTAGCATGTATGAAAGCTATTCTTTGTTTATTAAAACGTCTATCCATATTGTGAAATACCTAGGTGTTTTATAATTTGGCTAATTTTACAATCTGGCTACGACATAATTAGAAACCCGGGATTAATACCGATACCGACGCAGGGAGGCTAGGCAAAGTTATGATATATGTGACAGAAGTTTATGTTTCCGAGATATTTTTTATTAACCAGCTAAAGTTATTAGTGAATTTATTAGGAGGTGGATATACCTTCTCAGGATCATGTTCAATTTTGTAAAATGTATCCTTATTCAGAGATTTAATGTTCATGCTAGAAAGCAATTCTTTTTTGTGCGAATATGTATTACCAGTTGCTATATTGCTCCATACGCAACCAATATTTATTTCTGATTTTTCTTTATTTGGATCTTCGGTGTATTTAGAAATTTCAATATCATACATTGAACATTTGAAGCATGTTTGGCTTACTAGACCTAATCCTCTGCAGGTTTCTTTGTACGGATATAAGTGACCCATAGTGCAAATTTTAGAGTGACCCAATTGTAATTTCATGGCCCATTTTAGAACATATCCTAATTGTACAATTATATTACCTGTTATGGTTTTCTCAAAAGCAAATTCACTCGTATGATTAGGATTACTTTCAATAGGTACATAATTTATAATTTTTATACTAAAAATAAATAATTTATTAGAACCGTAATATAGTACTTTTCACCTTCCGTCACGTTTTAGGGTCCGTAGAGTACGATTTTATTTTACAATGATATGTGCGTGTGTATGTGTGTGTATGTGAGTGCGTGCGTGCGTGCGTGTTTGAAGATAACACGAACACTACAATTATAAAAAATATAATTATTTCGTATTCCTTTTATTATTTTCCACATGAAGAGCTGATTAGATTTTGGTTATAATTGGACAACATTTAGAATATTTTATTGGTACATATCTGTCAACCCTACATTATATAAACTATATTCATACACATTTACAAAAGGAGTATTAACAAACCTTTCGTATACATTTTTTGGGCACCAAACATCTTTCAAAATAATTAAATCATCTGAATTATGTGTGCCATCTTCCAAACTAATTAGTACTTCAGAATTTTGTGGCATTTGATTGGGAACGTCATACGCATCCAGCAAAATTCTTCTTGTTGCTTTTTTGGCCAAATTTATATTTATTTGCAAGTTCTTTTGTCGAAGAAGAGCATTTTTTCGCCTCTTTAAAGCAGTCGCCGTTCGTTTCTTTGATTTTGAAGGCCTGTTTAGTTTTGAATTTTTAGTTTTAACCATTGCGTTGTTGACTGACACTCCATCTGGAGAACTTGTACATGGTTGTCAAGTATAATTCTACCTATTTATCGTATCTTCAGATTATAATTTTCTACAGGCAATAAAATTAAATCTGGGTGGTAAATAATTTTCAAATTTTTACATAAAATCCGTTAATTGGTTATCTATAACAGGGTAAAGATAATTTGCAGAACAGGCCTATTCTGCAGAACGAACTAAATTTGCAGAATGATGCTCCAGTAGAGAAATTATTCAACCGCAGCTCAATTTTTTGTTTACTATGACATACATTACGTAATTTCATACATTTCCATTTTCATCCCCTAAATACGTTGTTCTGCAGAATAGACTGATTCTGCAGAATGGCGGATATATAAATATTATGAAAATCTAGAGTAACTGTTTACTATCACATGTGCCTTCTAAATAAAGTAATTTCATACATTTCTATTTTCAACCCCTAAATACGTTGTTCTGCAGAATTGACTGATTCTGCAGAATGGCGGATATATAAATATTATGAAAATCTAGAGTGACTGTTTACTATCACATGTGCCTTCTAAATAAAGTAATTTCATACATTTCCATTTTCATCCCCTAAATACGTTGTTCTGCAGAATAGACTGATTCTGCAGAATGGCGGATATATAAATATTATGACAATCTAGAGTCGCTGTTTACTATCACATGTGCCTTCTAAATAAAGTAACTTCATACATTTCCATTTTCATCCCCTAAATACGTTGTTCTGCAGAATAGACTGATTCTGCAGAATGGCGGATATATAAATATTATGACAATTTGGAATAGCTGATTACTATCATATGTGCTTTCTAAATAAAGTAATTTCATACATTTCCATTTTCATCCCCTAAATACGTTGTTCTGCAGAATAAACTGATTCTGCAGAATGGCGGATATATAAATATTATGAAAATCTAGAGTGACTGTTTACTATCACATGTGCCTTCTAAATAAAGTAATTTCATACATTTCCATTTTCAACCCCTAAATACGTTGTTCTGCAGAATTGACTGATTCTGCAGAATGGCGGATATATAAATATTATGAAAATCTAGAGTGGCTGTTTACTATCACATGTGCCTTCTAAATAAAGTAATTTCATACATTTCCATTTTCATCCCCTAAATACGTTGTTCTGCAGAATAGACTGATTCTGCAGAATGGCGGATATATAAATATTATGAAAATCTAGAGTGGCTGTTTACTATCACATGTGCCTTCTAAATAAAGTAATTTCATACATTTCCATTTTCATCCCCTAAATACGTTGTTCTGCAGAATAGACTGATTCTGCAGAATGGCGGATATATAAATATTATGACAATCTAGAGTCGCTGTTTACTATCACATGTGCCTTCTAAATAAAGTAATTTCATACATTTCCATTTTCATCCCCTAAATACGTTGTTCTGCAGAATAGACTGATTCTGCAGAATGGCGGATATATAAATATTATGAAAATCTAGAGTGACTGTTTACTATCACATGTGCCTTCTAAATAAAGTAGTTTCATACATTTCCATTTTCAACCCCTAAATACGTTGTTCTGCAGAATAGACTGATTCTGCAGAATGGCGGATATGACAATTTGGAATAGCTGATTACTATCATATGTGCCTTCTAAATAAAGTAATTTCATACATTTCCATTTTCATCCCCTAAATACGTTGTTCTGCAGAATAAACTGATTCTGCAGAATGGCGGATATATAAATATTATGAAAATCTAGAGTGACTGTTTACTATCACATGTGCCTTCTAAATAAAGTAATTTCATACATTTCCATTTTCAACCCCTAAATACGTTGTTCTGCCGAATTGACTGATTCTGCAGAATGGCGGATATATAAATATTATGAAAATCTAGAGTGGCTGTTTACTATCACATGTGCCTTCTAAATAAAGTAATTTCATACATTTCCATTTTCATCCCCTAAATACGTTGTTCTGCAGAATAGACTGATTCTGCAGAATGGCGGATATATAAATATTATGAAAATCTAGAGTGGCTGTTTACTATCACATGGGCCTTCTAAATAAAGTAATTTCATACATTTCCATTTTCATCCCCTAAATACGTTGTTCTGCAGAATAGACTGATTCTGCAGAATGGCGGATATATAAATATTATGAAAATCTAGAGTGGTTGTTTACTATCACATGTGCCTTCTAAATAAAGTAATTTCATACATTTCCATTTTCATCCCCTAAATACGTTGTTCTGCAGAATAGACTGATTCTGCAGAATGGCGGATATATAAATATTATGACAATCTAGAGTCGCTGTTTACTATCACATGGGCCTTCTAAATAAAGTAATTTCATACATTTCCATTTTCATCCCCTAAATACGTTGTTCTGCAGAATTGACTGATTCTGCAGAATGGCGGATATATAAATATTATGAAAATCTAGAGTGGTTGTTTACTATCACATGTGCCTTCTAAATAAAGTAATTTCATACATTTCCATTTTCATCCCCTAAATACGTTGTTCTGCAGAATAGACTGATTCTGCAGAATGGCGGATATATAAATATTATGATAATCTAGAGTCGCTGTTTACTATCACATGTGCCTTCTAAATAAAGTAATTTCATACATTTCCATTTTCATCCCCTAAATACGTTGTTCTGCAGAATAGACTGATTCTGCAGAATGGCGGATAAATAAATATTATGAAAATCTAGAGTGACTGTTTACTATCACATGTGCCTTCTAAATAAAGTAATTTCATACATTTCCATTTTCAACCCCTAAATACGTTGTTCTGCAGAATTGACTGATTCTGCAGAATGGCGGATATATAAATATTATGAAAATCTAGAGTCGCTGTTTACTATCACATGTGCCTTCTAAATAAAGTAATTTCATACATTTTCATTTTCAACCCCTAAATACGTTGTTCTGCAGAATTGATTAATTCTGCAGAATGGCGGATATATAAATATTATGAAAATCTAGAGTCGCTGTGTACTATCACATGTGCCTTCTAAATAAAGTAATTTCATACATTTCCATTTTCATCCCCTAAATACGTTGTTCTGCAGAATAGACTGATTCTGCAGAATGACGGATATATAAATATTATGCAAATCTAGAGTGACTGTTTACTATCACATGTGCCTTCTAAATAAAGTAATTTCATACATTTCCATTTTCATCCCCTAAATACGTTGTTCTGCAGAATAGACTGATTCTGCGGAATGGCGGATATACATATTATGAAAATCTAGAGTGGCTGTTTACTATCACATGTGCCTTCTAAATAAAGTAATTTCATATATTTCCATTTTCATCCCCTAAATACGTTGTTCTGCAGAATAGACTGATTCTGCAGAATGGCGGATATATAAATATTATGAAAATCTAGAGTGACTGTTTACTATCACATGTGCCTTCTAAATAAAGTAATTTCATACATTTCCATTTTCAACCCCTAAATACGTTGTTCTGCAGAATTGACTGATTCTGCAGAATGGCGGATATATAAATATTATGACAATCTAGAGTCGCTGTTTACTATCACATGTGCCTTCTAAATAAAGTAATTTCATACATATCCATTTTCATCCCCTAAATACGTTGTTCTGCAGAATTGATTAATTCTGCAGAATGGCGGATATATAAATATTATGAAAATCTAGAGTCGCTGTGTACTATCACATGTGCCTTCTAAATAAAGTAATTTCATACATTTCCATTTTCATCCCCTAAATACGTTGTTCTGCAGAATAGACTGATTCTGCAGAATGACGGATATATAAATATTATGAAAATCTAGAGTGACTGTTTACTATCACATGTGCCTTCTAAATAAAGTAATTTCATACATTTCCATTTTCATCCCCTAAATACGTTGTTCTGCAGAATAGACTGATTCTGCGGAATGGCGGATATACATATTATGAAAATCTAGAGTGGCTGTTTACTATCACATGTGCCTTCTAAATAAAGTAATTTCATACATTTCCATTTTCATCCCCTAAATACGTTGTTCTGCAGAATAGACTGATTCTGCAGAATGGCGGATATATAAATATTATGACAATCTAGAGTCGCTGTTTACTATCACATGTGCCTTCTAAATAAAGTAATTTCATACATATCCATTTTCATCCCCTAAATACGTTGTTCTGCAGAATTGACTGATTCTGCAGAATGGCGGATATATAAATATTATGACAATCTAGAGTCGCTGTTTACTATCACATGTGCCTTCTAAATAAAGTAATTTCATACATTTCCATTTTCATCCCCTAAATACGTTGTTCTGCAGAATAGACTGATTCTGCAGAATGGCGGATATATAAATATTATAAAAATCTAGAGTGACTGTTTACTATCACATGTGCCTTCTAAATAAAGTAATTTCATACAATTTCATTTTCATCACCTAAATACGTTGTTCTGCAGAATTGACTGATTCTGCAGAATGTCGGATATATAAATATTATGACAATCTAGAGTCGCTGTTTACTATCACATGTGCCTTCTAAATAAAGTAATTTCATACATTTCCATTTTCATCCCCTAAATACGTTGTTCTGCAGAATAGACTGATTCTGCAGAATGGCGGATATATAAATATTATGACAATTTGGAATAGCTGATTACTATCATATGTGCTTTCTAAATAAAGTAATTTAATACATTTCCATTTTCAACCCCTAAATACGTTGTTCTGCAAAATTGACTGATTCTGCAGAATGGCGGATATATAAATATTATGAAAATCTAGAGTGACTGTTTACTATCACATGTGCCTTCTAAATAAAGTAATTTCATACATTTCCATTTTCAACCCCTAAATACGTTGTTCTGCAGAATTGACTGATTCTGCAGAATGGCGGATATATAAATATTATGAAAATCTAGAGTGGCCGTTTACTATCACATGTGCCTTCTAAATAAAGTAATTTCATACATATCCATTTTCATCCCCTAAATACTTTGTCCTGCAGTATAGACTGATTCTGCAGAATGGCGGATACATAAATATTATGAAAATCTAGAGTGACTGTTTACTATCACATGTGCCTTCTAAATAAAGTAATTTCATACATTTCCATTTTCAACCCCTAAATAAGTTGTTCTGCAGAATAGCCTGATTCTGCAGAATGGCGGATACATAAATATTATGAAAATCTAGAGTGACTGTTTACTATCACATGTGCCTTCTAAATAAAGTAATTTCATACATTTCCACTTTCAACCCCTAAATACGTTGTTCTGCAGAATTGACTGATTCTGCAGAATGGCGGATATATAAATATTATGAAAATCTAGAGTGGCTGTTTACTATCACATGTGCCTTCTAAATAAAGTAATTTCATACATTTCCATTTTCATCCCCTAAATACTTTGTTCTGCAGTATAGACTGATTCTGCAGAATGGCGGATATATAAATATTATGACAATCTAGAGTGGCTGTTTACTATCACATGTGCCTTCTAAATAAAGTAATTTCATACATTTCCATTTTCATCCCCTAAATACGTTGTTCTGCAGAATAGCCTGATTCTGCAGAATGGCGGATATATAAATATTATGAAAATCTAGAGTGACTGTTTACTATCACATGTGCCTTCTAAATAAAGTAATTTCATACATTTCCATTTTCATCCCCTAAATACGTTGTTCTGCAGAATTGACTGATTCTGCAGAATGGCGGATATATAAATATTATGAAAATCTAGAGTGGCCGTTTACTATCACATGTGCCTTCTAAATAAAGTAATTTCATACATTTCCATTTTCATCCCCTAAATACTTTGTCCTGCAGTATAGACTGATTCTGCAGAATGGCGGATATATAAATATTATGACAATCTAGAGTGGCTGTTTACTATCACATGTGCCTTCTAAATAAAGTAATTTCATACATTTCTATTTTCATGACCTAAATACGTTGTTCTGCAGCATAGACTGATTCTGCAGAATGGCGGATATATAAATATTATGAAAATCTAGAGTGACTGTTTACTATCACATGTGCCTTCTAAATAAAGTAATTTCATACATTTCCATTTTCAACCCCTAAATACGTTGTTCTGCAGAATTGACTGATTCTGCAGAATGGCGGATATATAAATATTATGAAAATCTAGAGTCGCTGTGTACTATCACATGTGCCTTCTAAATAAAGTAATTTCATACATTTCCATTTTCATCCCCTAAATACGTTGTTCTGCAGAATAGACTGATTCTGCAGAATGGCGGATATATATATTATGAAAATCTAGAGTGGCTGTTTACTATCACATGTGCCTTCTAAATAAAGTAATTTCATATATTTCCATTTTCATCCCCTAAATACGTTGTTCTGCAGAATAAACTGATTCTGCAGAATGGCGGATATATAAATATTATGAAAATCTAGAGTGACTGTTTACTATCACATGTGCCTTCTAAATAAAGTAATTTCATACATATCCATTTTCAACCCCTAAATACGTTGTTCTGCAGAATTGACTGATTCTGCAGAATGGCGGATATATAAATATTATGACAATCTAGAGTCGCTGTTTACTATCACATGTGCCTTCTAAATAAAGTAATTTCATACATATCCATTTTCATCCCCTAAATACGTTGTTCTGCAGAATAGACTGATTCTGCAGAATGGCGGATATATAAATATTATAAAAATCTAGAGTGACTGTTTACTATCACATGTGCCTTCTAAATAAAGTAATTTCATACATTTCCATTTTCATCACCTAAATACGTTGTTCTGCAGAATTGACTGATTCTGCAGAATGTCGGATATATAAATATTATGACAATCTAGAGTCGCTGTTTACTATCACATGTGCCTTCTAAATAAAGTAATTTCATACATTTCCATTTTCATCCCCTAAATGCGTTGTTCCGCAGAATAGACTGATTCTGCAGAATGGCGGATATATAAATATTATGACAATTTGGAATAGCTGATTACTATCATATGTGCTTTCTAAATAAAGTAATTTCATACATTTCCATTATCAACCCCTAAATACGTTGTTCTGCAGAATTTACTGATTCTGCAGAATGGCGGATATATAAATATTATGAAAATCTAGAGTGACTGTTTACTATCACATGTGCCTTCTAAATAAAGTAATTTCATACATTTCCATTTTCATCCCCTAAATACGTTGTTCTGCAGAATAGACTGATTCTGCAGAATGGCGGATATATAAATATTATGAAAATCTAGAGTGATTGTTTACTATCACATATGCCTTCTAAATAAAGTAATTTCATACATTTCTATTTTCAACCTTTAAATACGTTCTTCTGCAGAATTGACTGACTCTGCAGAATGGCGGATATATAAATATTATGACAATCTAGAGTCGCTGTTTACTATCACATGTGCCTTCTAAATAAAGTAACTTCATACATTTCCATTTTCATCCCCTAAATACGTTGTTCTGTAGAATAGACTGATTCTGCAGAATGGCGGATATATAAATATTATGACAATTTGGAATAGCTGATTACTATCATATGTGCCTTCTAAATAAAGTAATTTCATACATTTCCATTTTCATCCCCTAAATACGTTGTTCTGCAGAATAGCCTGATTCTGCAGAATGGCGGATATATAAATATTATGAAAATCTAGAGTGACTGTTTACTATCACATGTGCCTTCTAAATAAAGTAATTTCATACATTTCCATTTTCAACCCCTAAATACGTTGTTCTGCAGAATTGACTGATTCTGCAGAATGGCGGATATATAAATATTATGAAAATCTAGAGTGACTGTTTACTATCACATGTGCCTTCTAAATAAAGTAATTTCATACATTTCCATTTTCAACCCCTAAATACGTTGTTCTGCAGAATTGACTGATTCTGCAGAATGGCGGATATATAAATATTATGAAAATCTAGAGTCGCTGTGTACTATCACATGTGCCTTCTAAATAAAGTAATTTCATACATTTCCATTTTCATCCCCTAAATACGTTGTTCTGCAGAATAGACTGATTCTGCAGAATGGCGGATATATAAATATTATGACAATCTAGAGTGGCTGTTTACTATCGCATGTGCCTTCTAAATAAAGCAATTTCATACATTTCCATTTTCATCCCCTAAATACGTTGTTCTGCAGTATAGACTGATTCTGCAGAATGGCGGATACATAAATATTATGACAATCTAGAGTGGCTGTTTACTGTCACTCTAGATTGTCATAATATTTATGTATCCGCCATTCTGCAGAATCAGTCTATACTGCAGAACAACGTATTTAGGGGATGAAAATGGAAATGTATGAAATTGCTTTATTTAGAAGGCACATGTGATAGTAAACAGCCACTCTAGATTGTCATAATATTTATATATCCGCCATTCTGCAGAATCAGTCTATACTGCAGAACAAAGTATTTAGGGGACGAAAATGGAAATGTATGAAATTACTTTATTTAGAAGGCACATGTGATAGTAAACAGCCACTCTAGATTTTCATAATATTTATATATCCGCCATTCTGCAGAATCAGTCAATTCTGCAGAACAACGTATTTAGGGGTTGAAAATGGAAATGTATGAAATTACTTTATTTAGAAGGCACATGTGATAGTAAACAGTCACTCTAGATTTTCATAATATTTATATATCCGCCATTCTGCAGAATCAGGCTATTCTGCAGAACAACGTATTTAGGGGATGAAAATGGAAATGTATGAAATTACTTTATTTAGAAGGCACATATGATAGTAATCAGCTATTCCAAATTATCATAATATTTATATATCCGCCATTCTGCAGAATCAGTCTATTCTACAGAACAACGTATTTAGGGGATGAAAATGGAAATGTATGAAGTTACTTTATTTAGAAGGCACATGTGATAGTAAACAGCGACTCTAGATTGTCATAATATTTATATATCCGCCATTCTGCAGAATCAGTCAATTCTGCAGAAGAACGTATTTAGGGGTTGAAAATAGAAATGTATGAAATTACTTTATTTAGAAGGCATATGTGATAGTAAACAATCACTCTAGATTTTCATAATATTTATATATCCGCCATTCTGCAGAATCAGTCTATTCTGCAGAACAACGTATTTAGGGGATGAAAATGGAAATGTATGAAATTACTTTATTTAGAAGGCACATGTGATAGTAAACAGTCACTCTAGATTTTCATAATATTTATATATCCGCCATTCTGCAGATCAGTCTATACTGCAGAACAACGTATTTAGGGGATGAAAATGGAAATGTGTGAAATTACTTTATTTACAAGGCACATGTGATAGTAAACAACCACTCTAGATTGTCATAATATTTATATATCCGCCATTCTGTAGAATCAGTCTATTCTGCAGAACAACGTATTTAGGGGATGAAAATGGAAATGTATGAAATTACTTTATTTAGAAGGCACATGTGATAGTAAACAGTCACTCTAGATTTTCATAATATTTATATATCCGCCATTCTGCAGAATCAGTCTATACTGCAGAACAACGTATTTAGGGGATGAAAATGGAAATGTATGAAATTACTTTATTTAGAAGGCACATGTGACAGTAAACAGCCACTCTAGATTGTCATAATATTTATGTATCCGCCATTCTGCAGAATCAGTCTATACTGCAGAACAACGTATTTATGAAATTGCTTTATTTAGAAGGCACATGTGATAGTAAACAGCCACTCTAGATTGTCATAATATTTATATATCCGCCATTCTGCAGAATCAGTCTATACTGCAAAACAAAGTATTTAGGGGATGAAAATGGAAATGTATGAAATTAATTTAGGGGATGAAAATGGAAATGTATGAAATTGCTTTATTTAGAAGGCACATGTGATAGTAAACAGCCACTCTAGATTGTCATAATATTTATATATCCGCCATTCTGCAGAATCAGTCTATACTGCAGAACAAAGTATTTAGGGGACGAAAATGGAAATGTATGAAATTACTTTATTTAGAAGGCACATGTGATAGTAAACAGCCACTCTAGATTTTCATAATATTTATATATCCGCCATTCTGCAGAATCAGTCAATTCTGCAGAACAACGTATTTAGGGGTTGAAAATGGAAATGTATGAAATTACTTTATTTAGAAGGCACATGTGATAGTAAACAGTCACTCTAGATTTTCATAATATTTATATATCCGCCATTCTGCAGAATCAGGCTATTCTGCAGAACAACGTATTTAGGGGATGAAAATGGAAATGTATGAAATTACTTTATTTAGAAGGCACATATGATAGTAATCAGCTATTCCAAATTGTCATAATATTTATATATCCGCCATTCTGCAGAATCAGTCTATTCTACAGAACAACGTATTTAGGGGATGAAAATGGAAATGTATGAAGTTACTTTATTTAGAAGGCACATGTGATAGTAAACAGCGACTCTAGATTGTCATAATATTTATATATCCGCCATTCTGCAGAATCAGTCAATTCTGCAGAAGAACGTATTTAGGGGTTGAAAATAGAAATGTATGAAATTACTTTATTTAGAAGGCATATGTGATAGTAAACAATCACTCTAGATTTTCATAATATTTATATATCTGCCATTCTGCAGAATCAGTCTATTCTGCAGAACAACGTATTTAGGGGATGAAAATGGAAATGTATGAAATTTCTTTATTTAGAAGGCACATGTGATAGTAAACAGTCACTCTAGATTTTCATAATATTTATATATCCGCCATTCTGCAGAATCAGTAAATTCTGCAGAACAACGTATTTAGGGGTTGATAATGGAAATGTATGAAATTACTTTATTTAGAAAGCACATATGATAGTAATCAGCTATTCCAAATTGTCATAATATTTATATATCCGCCATTCTGCAGAATCAGTCTATTCTGCGGATCAACGTATTTAGGTGATGAAAATGGAAATGTATGAAATTACTTTATTTAGAAGGCACATGTGATAGTAAACAGCGACTCTAGATTGTCATAATATTTATATATCCGACATTCTGCAGAATCAGTCAATTCTGCAGAACAACGTATTTAGGTGATGAAAATGGAAATGTATGAAATTACTTTATTTAGAAGGCACATGCGATAGTAAACAGTCACTCTAGATTTTTATAATATTTATATATCCGCCATTCTGCAGAATCAGTCTATTCTGCAGAACAACGTATTTAGGGGATGAAAATGGATATGTATGAAATTACTTTATTTAGAAGGCACATGTGATAGTAAACAGCGACTCTAGATTGTCATAATATTTATATATCCGCCATTCTGCAGAATCAGTCAATTCTGCAGAACAACGTATTTAGGGGTTGAAAATGGATATGTATGAAATTACTTTATTTAGAAGGCACATGTGATAGTAAACAGTCACTCTAGATTTTCATAATATTTATATATCCGCCATTCTGCAGAATCAGTCTATTCTGCAGAACAACGTATTTAGGGGATGAAAATGGAAATATATGAAATTACTTTATTTAGAAGGCACATGTGATAGTAAACAGCCACTCTAGATTTTCATAATATATATATCCGCCATTCTGCAGAATCAGTCTATTCTGCAGAACAACGTATTTAGGGGATGAAAATGGAAATGTATGAAATTACTTTATTTAGAAGGCACATGTGATAGTAAACAGCCACTCTAGATTTTCATAATATTTATATATCCGCCATTCTGCAGAATCAGTCTATTCTGCAGAACAACGTATTTAGGGGATCCCCTAAATACTTTGTTCTGCAGTATAGACTGATTCTGCAGAATGGCGGATATATAAATATTATGACAATCTAGAGTGGCTGTTTACTATCACATGTGCCTTCTAAATAAAGTAATTTCATACATTTCCATTTTCATCCCCTAAATACGTTGTTCTGCAGAATAGACTGATTCTGCAGAATGGCGGATATATAAATATTATGACAATTTGGAATAGCTGTTTACTATCACATGTGCCTTCTAAATAAAGTAATTTCATACATTTCCATTTTCATCCCCTAAATACGTTGTTCTGCAGAATAGACTGATTCTGCAGAATGGCGGATATATAAATATTATGACAATCTAGAATGGTTGTTTACTATCACATGTACCTTCTAAATATAGTAATTTCATACTTTTTTATTTTCAACCCCTAAATACGTTGTTCTGCAGAATTGACTGATTCTGCAGAATGGCGGATATATAAATATTATGACAATTTGGAATAGCTGTTTACTATCACATGTGCCTTCTAAGTAAAGTAATTTCATACATTTTTATTTTCAACCCTTAAATACGTTGTTCTGCAGTTTAGACTGATTCTGCAGAATGGCGGATATATAAACATTATGACAATCTAGAGTGACTGTTTACTATCACATGTGCCTTCTAAATAAAGTAATTTCATATATTTCTATTTTCAACCCCTAAATACGTTGTTCTGCAGAATAGACTGATTCTGCAGAATGGCGGATATGTAAATAATATGACAATCTAGAGTGGTTGTTTACTATCACATGTGCCTTCTAAATATAGTAATTTCATACATTTCCATTTTCAACCCCTAAATACGTTGTTCTGCAGAATAGACTGATTCTGCAGAATGGCGGATATATAAATATTATGAAAATCTAGAGTGGCTGTTTACTATCACATGTGCCTTCTAAATAAAGTAATTTCATACATTTCCATTTTCATCCCCTAAATACGTTGTTCTGCAGAATAGACTGATTCTGCAGAATGGCGGATATATAAATATTATGAAAATCTAGAGTGGCTGTTTACTATCACATGTGCCTTCTAAATAAAGTAATTTCATACATTTCCATTTTCATCCCCTAAATACGCTGTTCTGCAGAATAGACTGATTCTGCAGAATGGCGGATATAAAAATATTATGAAATCTAGAGTGGCTGTTTATTACCACATGAGCCTTCTAAATAAAGTAATATCATATATTTCCATTTTCAACCCCCAAATACGTTGTTCTGCAGAATAGACTGATTCTGCAGCATGGCGGATATATAAATATTATGACAATCTAGAGTGGTTGTTTACTATCACATGTGCCTTGTAAATAAAGTAATTTCACACATTTCTATTTTCATCCCTTAAATACGTTCTTCTGCAGAATTGACTGATTCTGCAGAATGGCGGATATATAAATATTATGAAAATCTAGAGTGGCTGTTTACTATCACATGTGCCTTCTAAATAAAGTAATTTCATACATTTCCATTTTCATCCCCTAAATACTTTGTTCTGCAGTATAGACTGATTCTGCAGAATGGCGGATATATAAATATTATGACAATCTAGAGTGGCTGTTTACTATCACATGTGCCTTCTAAATAAAGTAATTTTATACATTTCCATTTTCAACCCCTAAATACGTTGTTCTGCAGAATAGACTGATTCTGCAGTATGGCGGATATATAAATATTATGACTATCTAGAGTGGTTGTTTATTATCACATGTGCCTTCTAAATAAAGTAATTTCATACATTTTCATTTTCATCCCCTAAATACGTTGTTATGCAGAATAGACTGATTCTGCAGAATGGCGGATATATAAATATTATGAAAATCTAGAGTGGCTGTTTACTATCACATGTGCCTTCTAAATAAAGTAATTTCATACATTTCCATTTTCATCCCCTAAATACGTTGTTCTGCAGAATAGACTGATTCTGCAGAATGGCGGATATATAAATATTATGAAAATCTAGAGTGGCTGTTTACTATCACATGTGCCTTCTAAATAAAGTAATTTCATACATTTCCATTTTCATCCCCTAAATACGCTGTTCTGCAGAATAGACTGATTCTGCAGAATGGCGGATATAAAAATATTATGAAATCTAGAGTGGCTGTTTATTACCACATGAGCCTTCTAAATAAAGTAATATCATATATTTCCATTTTCAACCCCCAAATACGTTGTTCTGCAGAATAGACTGATTCTGCAGCATGGCGGATATATAAATATTATGACAATCTAGAGTGGTTGTTTACTATCACATGTGCCTTGTAAATAAAGTAATTTCACACATTTCTATTTTCATCCCTTAAATACGTTCTTCTGCAGAATTGACTGATTCTGCAGAATGGCGGATATATAAATATTATGAAAATCTAGAGTGGCTGTTTACTATCACATGTGCCTTCTAAATAAAGTAATTTCATACATTTCCATTTTCATCCCCTAAATACTTTGTTCTGCAGTATAGACTGATTCTGCAGAATGGCGGATATATAAATATTATGACAATCTAGAGTGGCTGTTTACTATCACATGTGCCTTCTAAATAAAGTAATTTTATACATTTCCATTTTCAACCCCTAAATACGTTGTTCTGCAGAATAGACTGATTCTGCAGTATGGCGGATATATAAATATTATGACTATCTAGAGTGGTTGTTTATTATCACATGTGCCTTCTTAATAAAGTAATTTCATACATTTTCATTTTCATCCCCTAAATACGTTGTTATGCAGAATCAGTCTGCAGTCCTTGAGCTCGCATCGGATGCAGCACGGACGCCTTCCTCGCAGCTCTCCGTCGTTTCCTAGCTCGTAGAGGCCATATATGTGACTTCTACAGTGATTGTGGCACTAACTTCGTCGGTGCTAATCGAAAATTATCTGAATGGTATCAGCTAATAACGTCGCATGCGCACAACGAGCATATAAAGCACCTGTTTTCTGAGCGCAATATTATTTGGCATTTGGACCCTCCCTCAGGGCCGCACTTCGGCGGAATCTATGAGGCCGGCATCAAATCGATCAAACAGCTGCTTAGTATAGTGATTGGTTCACATCTCCTAACATACGAAGAATTCAACATCATGTTAATTCAAGTAGAAGCAACACTGAACTCACGCCCTCTCACACCGTGTAGTTCCGACCCAAATGACCTACAAGCGCTGACACTAGGTCATTTTCTATTACTGAATCACTCATACACAACCAGCGTTGGACATTATTCCGCAACATCAGCGCATCGTTTTGGAAACGATGGACAACAGAGTATTTGAGTACGTTTCAGCAGCATACAAAGTGGACCAGGTCCTACTATCGTTGAAGCTTCACTTGTCCTTATTAAGAAAGAGAACTTACCCCCACTGCAATGGCGACTGGGGCGGATCTTTAAGGTTTTCCCGGACCAAGATGCGGTCGTTCGAGTTGCAGAAGTCAGGACAGTTTCTGGCGTTATTAAACATCTTGTCGTTAAACTGGGTCCTGAGTGGCTGTTTACTATCACATGTGCCTTCTAAATAAAGTAATTTCATACATTTCCATTTTCATCCCCTAAATACGCTGTTCTGCAGAATAGACTGATTCTGCAGAATGGCGGATATAAAAATATTATGAAATCTAGAGTGGCTGTTTATTACCACATGAGCCTTCTAAATAAAGTAATTTCATACATTTCCATTTTCATCCCCTAAATACTTTGTTCTGCAGTATAGACTGATTCTGCAGAATGGCGGATATATAAATATTATGACAATCTAGAGTGGCTGTTTACTATCACATGTGCCTTCTAAATAAAGTAATTTTATACATTTCCATTTTCAACCCCTAAATACGTTGTTCTGCAGAATAGACTGATTCTGCAGTATGGCGGATATATAAATATTATGACTATCTAGAGTGGTTGTTTATTATCACATGTGCCTTCTAAATAAAGTAATTTCATACATTTTCATTTTCATCCCCTAAATACGTTGTTATGCAGAATAGACTGATTCTGCAGAATGGCGGATATATAAATATTATGAAAATCTAGAGTGGCTGTTTACTATCACATGTGCCTTCTAAATAAAGTAATTTCATACATTTCCATTTTCATCCCCTAAATACGTTGTTCTGCAGAATAGACTGATTCTGCAGAATGGCGGATATATAAATATTATGAAAATCTAGAGTGGCTGTTTACTATCACATGTGCCTTCTAAATAAAGTAATTTCATACATTTCCATTTTCATCCCCTAAATACGCTGTTCTGCAGAATAGACTGATTCTGCAGAATGGCGGATATAAAAATATTATGAAATCTAGAGTGGCTGTTTATTACCACATGAGCCTTCTAAATAAAGTAATATCATATATTTCCATTTTCAACCCCCAAATACGTTGTTCTGCAGAATAGACTGATTCTGCAGCATGGCGGATATATAAATATTATGACAATCTAGAGTGGTTGTTTACTATCACATGTGCCTTGTAAATAAAGTAATTTCACACATTTCTATTTTCATCCCTTAAATACGTTCTTCTGCAGAATTGACTGATTCTGCAGAATGGCGGATATATAAATATTATGAAAATCTAGAGTGGCTGTTTACTATCACATGTGCCTTCTAAATAAAGTAATTTCATACATTTCCATCTTCATCCCCTAAATACTTTGTTCTGCAGTATAGACTGATTCTGCAGAATGGCGGATATATAAATATTATGACAATCTAGAGTGGCTGTTTACTATCACATGTGCCTTCTAAATAAAGTAATTTTATACATTTCCATTTTCAACCCCTAAATACGTTGTTCTGCAGAATAGACTGATTCTGCAGTATGGCGGATATATAAATATT
This sequence comes from Harpalus rufipes, assembly GCA_951394225.1. NCBI lineage: Eukaryota > Metazoa > Arthropoda > Insecta > Coleoptera > Carabidae > Harpalus > Harpalus rufipes. The sequence continues at coordinate 33,193,536 of OX596276.1, forward strand.
ATGACTATCTAGAGTGGTTGTTTATTATCACATGTGCCTTCTAAATAAAGTAATTTCATACATTTTCATTTTCATCCCCTAAATACGTTGTTATGCAGAATCAGTCTGCAGTCCTTGAGCTCGCATCGGATGCAGCACGGACGCCTTCCTCGCAGCTCTCCGTCGTTTCCTAGCTCGTAGAGGCCATATATGTGACTTCTACAGTGATTGTGGCACTAACTTCGTCGGTGCTAATCGAAAATTATCTGAATGGTATCAGCTAATAACGTCGCATGCGCACAACGAGCATATAAAGCACCTGTTTTCTGAGCGCAATATTATTTGGCATTTGGACCCTCCCTCAGGGCCGCACTTCGGCGGAATCTATGAGGCCGGCATCAAATCGATCAAACAGCTGCTTAGTATAGTGATTGGTTCACATCTCCTAACATACGAAGAATTCAACATCATGTTAATTCAAGTAGAAGCAACACTGAACTCACGCCCTCTCACACCGTGTAGTTCCGACCCAAATGACCTACAAGCGCTGACACTAGGTCATTTTCTATTACTGAATCACTCATACACAACCAGCGTTGGACATTATTCCGCAACATCAGCGCATCGTTTTGGAAACGATGGACAACAGAGTATTTGAGTACGTTTCAGCAGCATACAAAGTGGACCAGGTCCTACTATCGTTGAAGCTTCACTTGTCCTTATTAAGAAAGAGAACTTACCCCCACTGCAATGGCGACTGGGGCGGATCTTTAAGGTTTTCCCGGACCAAGATGCGGTCGTTCGAGTTGCAGAAGTCAGGACAGTTTCTGGCGTTATTAAACATCTTGTCGTTAAACTGGGTCCTGGGTGGCTGTTTACTATCACATGTGCCTTCTAAATAAAGTAATTTCATACATTTCCATTTTCATCCCCTAAATACGCTGTTCTGCAGAATAGACTGATTCTGCAGAATGGCGGATATAAAAATATTATGAAATCTAGAGTGGCTGTTTATTACCACATGAGCCTTCTAAATAAAGTAATTTCATACATTTCCATTTTCATCCCCTAAATACTTTGTTCTGCAGTATAGACTGATTCTGCAGAATGGCGGATATATAAATATTATGACAATCTAGAGTGGCTGTTTACTATCACATGTGCCTTCTAAATAAAGTAATTTTATACATTTCCATTTTCAACCCCTAAATACGTTGTTCTGCAGAATAGACTGATTCTGCAGTATGGCGGATATATAAATATTATGACTATCTAGAGTGGTTGTTTATTACCACATGTGCCTTCTAAATAAAGTAATTTCATACATTTTCATTTTCATCCCCTAAATACGTTGTTATGCAGAATAGACTGATTCTGCAGAATGGCGGATATATAAATATTATGAAAATCTAGAGTGGCTGTTTACTATCACATGTGCCTTCTAAATAAAGTAATTTCATACATTTCCATTTTCATCCCCTAAATACGTTGTTCTGCAGAATAGACTGATTCTGCAGAATGGCGGATATATAAATATTATGAAAATCTAGAGTGGCTGTTTACTATCACATGTGCCTTCTAAATAAAGTAATTTCATACATTTCCATTTTCATCCCCTAAATACGCTGTTCTGCAGAATAGACTGATTCTGCAGAATGGCGGATATAAAAATATTATGAAATCTAGAGTGGCTGTTTATTACCACATGAGCCTTCTAAATAAAGTAATATCATATATTTCCATTTTCAACCCCCAAATACGTTGTTCTGCAGAATAGACTGATTCTGCAGCATGGCGGATATATAAATATTATGACAATCTAGAGTGGTTGTTTACTATCACATGTGCCTTGTAAATAAAGTAATTTCACACATTTCTATTTTCATCCCTTAAATACGTTCTTCTGCAGAATTGACTGATTCTGCAGAATGGCGGATATATAAATATTATGAAAATCTAGAGTGGCTGTTTACTATCACATGTGCCTTCTAAATAAAGTAATTTCATACATTTCCATTTTCATCCCCTAAATACTTTGTTCTGCAGTATAGACTGATTCTGCAGAATGGCGGATATATAAATATTATGACAATCTAGAGTGGCTGTTTACTATCACATGTGCCTTCTAAATAAAGTAATTTTATACATTTCCATTTTCAACCCCTAAATACGTTGTTCTGCAGAATAGACTGATTCTGCAGTATGGCGGATATATAAATATTATGACTATCTAGAGTGGTTGTTTATTATCACATGTGCCTTCTAAATAAAGTAATTTCATACATTTTCATTTTCATCCCCTAAATACGTTGTTATGCAGAATCAGTCTGCAGTCCTTGAGCTCGCATCGGATGCAGCACGGACGCCTTCCTCGCAGCTCTCCGTCGTTTCCTAGCTCGTAGAGGCCATATATGTGACTTCTACAGTGATTGTGGCACTAACTTCGTCGGTGCTAATCGAAAATTATCTGAATGATATCAGCTAATAACGTCGCATGCGCACAACGAGCATATAAAGCACCTGTTTTCTGAGCGCAATATTATTTGGCATTTGGACCCTCCCTCAGGGCCGCACTTCGGCGGAATCTATGAGGCCGGCATCAAATCGATCAAACAGCTGCTTAGTATAGTGATTGGTTCACATCTCCTAACATACGAAGAATTCAACATCATGTTAATTCAAGTAGAAGCAACACTGAACTCACGCCCTCTCACACCGTGTAGTTCCGACCCAAATGACCTACAAGCGCTGACACTAGGTCATTTTCTATTACTGAATCACTCATACACAACCAGCGTTGGACATTATTCCGCAACATCAGCGCATCGTTTTGGAAACGATGAACAACAGAGTATTTGAGTACGTTTCAGCAGCATACAAAGTGGACCAGGTCCTACTATCGTTGAAGCTTCACTTGTCCTTATTAAGAAAGAGAACTTACCCCCACTGCAATGGCGACTGGGGCTGATCTTTAAGGTTTTCCCGGACCAAGATGCGGTCGTTCGAGTTGCAGAAGTCAGGACAGTTTCTGGCGTTATTAAACATCTTGTCGTTAAACTGGGTCCTCTCCCTGTCAACTAGTTTTAACTAAATAATATTCTTCGTGTACTGACTCGCGCGGAACATTTGTAAAGATCAGTGTTTATTCAGCACTCAAATTATTTGGTTGTGTAAAATTCGCAATTCGGCGTTTTTACACTGATTTAAGAGTGTTCTGGCAACATTCAGACTATCCTATGTTCTGAGGTCAGTGTTACACATTTTCATGACGGTTTATATAGACTCACAGCTTGCGGCAATCCTTTCGGCTCAACAATCCGATTTACAGTCCAGTTTTTGTCGTTAATTTAATTTAAGTTGAAGGAGGCAACCTCGTTATTCGTTGACGTTCACATCATTCTTTCCATAAGAAGTTTAGCTATAACTTTTTTAAATTTATAATTGGGCTTCAATTGTTTAGTTACTAGCCCTTGGTACATAGATTTACAGTATTTTAGTACATTTTTATTACTTACATAAGGTTAAATGTATTGTATTTATTCTTTACAATGGTATTTACTACTTATATTTTGTTGTACATATTTATGTCTCTAAAATATTTGATTATGTTATTAAGTGTGTCAATTTTATTGTATAACGCTAGTTTTAATGTATTTGGGATTTTATACTTTAGCCTTTGTTGCAGATATTTCGGACAGTCTATAATTATATGTTGTATTGTTAGGTGCGTGTTACAATCGTTGCATTGTGGTGAGTCAGTTTTTTCAAAAAGGTATTTATGTGTGATTGTAGTGTGGTCAATACGTAATCGGGTGGTAATGATGTCATCCTTTATTCTTGGTATTTTTATCTTCCGTAATTCTAAATTTTTTCTTTTTATTTCCTGTTTAAAGTCTCTTGGTAGTATGTGGATATCTGTAATTTCTTTATTTCTATTACTCTTGGCTGCATTTTTATTTATATTAGTTTTAATACTCAGGTTGTCTGAACATATATAGTGTTTATTGTTTGGATCACTTTGTACTATATACTTGGCAGCTTCTAATATGCTATATGCTTCTGCAGTGTATAGATGATAGTTTTCTTATAATTTTCTTATCTGGCGTTACTGGTGCTGCTCCAGTGTTGGTATCTGATTATTGGAAAGGACAAGTTGTATTTTTTAGGGTGTCTTGAATGTAAAGTTGTAAGTATGTTAAACTTTTTATATTTAGTCTATTTTCTACTTGTTCGAATATATTTTTAAATGTAGGTATTTCTTGTTCACTAGCTAATTTAATTATATAGTTCATTATTAGATAAGATGCTGACTACAGGGCTAATGCGAAAAATTCCTGTGATTATTCTAAGGGCAGTGTTTTGTATAATGTCTATTTAAACATAGAAGTAGGCCGTAGGGTCGAGGAATTATTGTAAGAAACGAAGAAAGAATTTATGAAAAATTCATGGACCTCGCAGGGATTTGAACCCTGGACCTTCGAGGTCCATGAATTTTTCATAAATTCTTTCTTCGTTTCTTACAATAATTCCTCGACCCTACGGCCTACTTCTATGTTTAAATATGTTACGGATGGTCGCAAATAATTCTTATAATGTCTATTATTTTTAATCTGCTACATTTAGCTATTATATATATATATATATATATATATATATATATATATATATATATATATATATATATATATTGTACATCCGTAGTCAATTTTTGATCGTATTATTGCTTTATATATGTTTAACATGGTTCTCTTTCTGCTCCCCATTCGTAACTACTTATTGTTTTTAATAATTTAATGTCAGCTTTTTATCGAAGGTTACTCCTAAAAATTTAATTTTGTCTACGAATATTACTTGTGTGTCATTCATTTTTATTTCCGAATTTTGATGGGGTTTTCGAAGGTTGCAAAAATGTATTGCTTCTGTTTTTATTTCTAAGAATTTGAAGCCGGTGTTCGCTGTCCATCCTTCAATTTTATTGATATCCTTTTGTAGTTCATCTTCAATAGATTTTATATTTTTTCCTTTTCTATAGATAACTAAGTCATCGGCAAATAGAGATGTATTTGTTTGTTGTGAGACATTGGTTGTTATGCTATTTACAACGATTAAGAAGAGCGTAACACTTAATATTTCTCCTTGAGCAATGTTATTTATTTGGTATTGTTCATTTGATAGACATCCCTTTGATATTGATTCGAATGAAAATAAAAATACAAACGCCAACACAACTCAAACTACTCAAAGTATAAAAAATAGTGTACCTATAGACAAACCAAAAAACGCCGCAAAGAATAAACCCCAAAAGACAATAGTTGGGTCGGCATCTAGTTCAAATATTTCATGCAAGTTTCAAAGTGGTAAAAAGAAAGCCTGGTTCTATGTTGGACGAGTGAGTGCTTCAACAACATCTGATGACGTGTTAGATTATCTGAAATCAAAGTGTCCCGATGGCGAATTCACATGCCAACAACTCTCATCCAGTGGACCAAATAAATCCTTCAAAGTTAGTGCCGATTTTTCCCTGTATGACGTTCTCAACAATAACGACTTTTGGCCTGACCGTATTGTTGTCAAGCGCTTTTTTTTCGTAGAGAATCCGCAGGAAAATTTGGAAACACCGAACACTGTTAATAAGGTATACCAAAAACTCTCAATATTTTATTGGAATGTTCAAAGTTTGACAAATAAGTGTAATTTGATCGATATTATAAATATTGACATCAACGCTACTGTGATATGTTTATTATTATTATTATTATTATTATTATTAAGTACTCTATACAACAGGCAGAACCCAATTACAGATAGAGGAAAACTAGGTTGAGAAACAAAGTAGGTAGGTAAAAATAAACTAACGAGGTAATAGCGAGGGATTGTGGTTATGATCAAATGAAAAAGTCAGAAGGCGGTGGTAAAATTGCTTAGGTGATAGAAGGAAGATATCTAGAGACGAAAATTTAGAATTGTATAAAAAACACATTTTATTAATAGGAGAAGAGAAGAAAATATTGGTACGCGCTGCTGGTAAATAAAAAGTAAGTGAGTATCTAATGAGGTACATAGGTGCGTGAAAGTTAATAAGTTTTAATGACTGTGGATCATCAACATTATTGTGGATTATCTTAGAAAGATGGTAAACGGAATAAATATTACGTCGCTCGCAAAGGGTTAAAAAGTTAAATGTAAGTAGCAACTGGTGATAAGACATGAGACGCTCAGGATAGGTACCAAAAGTTTTAAAGAATAAAAACTTAAGGAACTTTTTTTGAATAGTATCTATGCGATCCTGGTGAACTTCAGCAGAAGGACTCCAGATAAGAGAACAGTATTCCAATTTTGATCGTACCAAAGAATAAAATAAACAAACGATTGCATGTACATTAGTAAAAGAACGTGTATTGCGAATGATGAAACCTAATAAGCGTAATGCTGCATTACAGATAAAGTTGATGTGTGGCACAAATGTTAATTCCTTGTCGAATTTCACTCCAAGGTCAGTAACGAGATCATTACGTGTTAGAATTATATTATCTAGGGAGTAGTTGAACAAGATAGGAGTTACTTTCCTGTAATATGAAACTATTTGGCATTTATCTAGGTTTAAAAACAAATTATTGGACAAGCACCAACTAGAAAGATGAATTAGGTCACGTTGTAGAATGTCGCAATCAGAAGGTGAAGAAATCGGGTGAAAAATTTTCAGATCATCGGCAAAGAGTAATTTACCACAATGGATGACATCAGTGATGTCATTGATAAACAGTAGGAAAAGTAATGGACCCAAATTTGAGCCCTGTGGTACACCAGAGGTGGCAGTAAAAGAAAATGAATTATGACCAAGCAATTGAACAGAAAGTAATCTGTCTTGTAAGTAAGAAGAGAGAAGAGAAATTAAAGAAGCAGATAGAGAGAAAAGGTGCAATTTATTAAGCAAAATGGTATGATCAATCCTGTCAAAGGCTTTTGCAAAATCGGTGTACACACAGTCAACCTGACCTCTAGAGTCCAGAGCAGTAGCTACAACATGGGTAAAGAAAGTAAGGTTAGTGGCAGTTGAGCGCTTTTCCATGAAGCCATGTTGATAAATAGAAATTTTATTTTTGACTCTAGGATAGATCGCGGAGTAAATGATTTTTTCGAAAGCTTTACTGAAATTAGAAAGCATAGCAATTGGCCTGTAGTTATTTATGAAAGAGGCGTCGCCAGATTTTAAAATTGGTATGATTTTGGTTTGTTTCCAGATGTTCGGGAAAATATTTGTACGAAGACACAAATTGAAAATATGGAATAAAGCTCTAGAAAACGGAAAAGCGCAATCTTTTATTACGAGACTTGGTACTGAATCAGGGCCACTGGAGAGGTTAGGTTTAAGTTTTTGTAAATAAGTCTCTATTTCTTCCCTCGTTATATGAATAAGTGAAATTGGATCCTCAGAAGAAGAATTCGTAGATGTAGAAGAAGTTGCGGTTTCAAGTATGTAGACAGATTTAAAGAATGTCGCAAAAGCATTTGCAATATCAACAGGTGAAGAGAAACTGGTATCATTTAAGTACATGTGATCTGGAAGGCAAGACGAGTTAGATTTAGATTTGATGAATTTCCAAAATTTATTTGGGTCTGTTGAATAGAGTATTCACACGCTGACTGATACTCTAGGTAAGAACATTTAATTAAAGTTTTAACTTCGGACCGTAAAGATTTAAATTTGTCTTTGTAAGTAAGGTTTGAGTGGTATTTAATGCAAAGTTGTCTGAAACGTTCTTTTTCCTTTATTTTATGTTTTATTTCAGGGGTATACCATTGGGGATAGCGTGGAATAAACGATGATGACGAAGGGACACATTGGGCGAAAAATGAGGAAAGAGTATTGTAGAACTCATCACAAGCCTCATTCGGATCATTGTATTTATCAAGAATGTCCCAATTATAATTATCGATTAGATTGTAGAGCTTGATATAGTTGGCTTTCCTAAAATTGTAAGAAATAGTAATTGACTTTTTACGATTTTTACTTTGTGAACGACAATTAAATGTGATAAGCAAAGCAGGATGATGACGGTACTCAATGTCAAATATCAGGTCATTAGAATGAGTAACACTGCATTCAATATTAGAAATAGCTAAGTCCAGAATTCTATTCAAGGAATTAATGACTGTATTAAATTGCTTCGCGCCCAAGAAATCAAGAAAATTCGAAAAGCTAAGTGATTTTGGATCATTTTCATCACAGATAAGTGTAGGGAGATTAAAGTCACCAAGAATAATAAAATCATTGTTTTGTAAAAATGTAAGACATTCAAAGAAGTCATAAAGGGACATATACTCAGTATTATTAAGTGCTGGTGGTATATATGCAAAGAGGGGGAGTTATGTTATGTGCCATAACATTTTGCATGTGCCATACCCATAGCCACAGACTAGTCGATATAAACATATGTAAATAAAAGGTTGAATAATTGTTTTTATGTTGTTATGTACGGCAGATAAAAAAAGTTGTTTATTTTTCAATAAAATCATTTTTAATTTCTGCCCCATAATTTTCTATTTCTCTAAGTCCGAATTGACATTTTTCTTTATTAATCAAAATTCCGTATTGACTTAGTCTATCAAAAATTGCTTTTAAATGTTCTAAATGTTGTTCAATTGAGTTACTGGCTATAAGTAAGTCATCAATATATGCGAAGCAAAATTTAAATCCTCTGGTTACATTATCAATAAAACGTTGAAAAGTTTGAGCGCTGTTTCTTAGACCGAATGGCATGACCGTATATTCGAAAAGTCCGAAAGGGGTTATTATTGCCGTTTTAGCTATTGAATCTTTATCCATGGGAATTTGATTGTAGGCTTGTACTAAATCTAATTTTGAATATATTGTAGTGTTTGCTAAATTCGCTGAAAAATCTTGAATGTGAGGTATTGGATATCTGTCGGGTATAGTTTGTGTATTTAATGCTCGGTAATCCCCACAAGGACGCCAAGTTCCGTTTTTCTTTAAAACTAAGTGCAGTGGTGAGGCCCAATTGCTAGAAGATGGTCTAATCAAACCTTGTTGAAGCAACTTTTGGAATTCATCTTTGGCAATGTTTAATCGATCAGGAGCTAATCGACGGGGTTTAGCAAAAGTTGGAGAACCTGTTGTTAGAATGTAATGTTTAACTGAATGTTTAATTTCACGATAAATGTCAAGTTTAAAAGTTAAATTTTCATATTTTGACAGAAGGTTTTCGAAAATATTAGCCGATTGTTTATTTGCAAAACAAGTAGTAGGTTGGGCAATTGACATAATATTTTTTGAACTTTCATGATGTTGGTTTGACATCTCCAACAGTCTTTTCGAGGAAAAATCAATTAATAGTTTATAATAATTTAAAAAATCAGCCCCCAAAATTGAATAACGGATTTTGGCCAAAACAAATTTCCAAGAAAGAGGTTTTGACAATCCGATATCCAATTTAAGGATTCTGTGACCGTAGGTATTGATAGTTGTGTTATTTGCTGCTTGAAGGGTCAAAGAACTTTTTGAATGTACATCAAGATTTGAAATTCTAAGAACACTCACCTGAGCTCCTGTGTCAACGAGGAATTGACGTCCGGAATTCTTGTCCAAAATATAAAAAAGGGGTGTCGAAAAAAGGTTAGCGCTAGTAAAGGAAATAGAAGGTAATAAATTTAATTTTCGATCGAATTCAGGTAGGATAGTTCTTACAGGTTCTTGAGTTTGTCCAATTTCATATGAACAAGGTGGGACGCATTTCTTGGCTCTAGCTGCAAAATTCTGGTGGTACCAGCATAACGTATTAGCTGAGGAATAGCTTGATTGAGAATTTTTGTTGGATTTAAACTTGGGAAATGATTTAATCATCTCTTTTAATTCTTGAACCTCGGAAAAAAGCTTTTGAAGATTTGATAAATTATTCGTTACAGCGGATATTGACGGTTGACTGACACTGAGAATTTTATCAGCTATCTCAGCTTTTTCTTCCAACGAAGAATCCTTGACAGATGCTAGGATAACCTGCACATTTGTGGGCAACTTCTGAATGAAAAATTCTTCCATAAAAGCTTCATCGATGGACTTCGAACCAATCAACTGGCGTAAACGACGTAACAACTGTGAAGGTTTCAACTCACCAAACTCGGAATTCTGAAAAATTTGCTGAATTTTTTCTTTTTCAGACAAACCAGTACGTTTAATTAACGCTGATTTGAGTGCTGAATAAGGACGGTCTTGAGGAGGATCCACTATAATGTCCCTGACTTCATTCGCAAATTGTGGGCTTAATGAAGTTATTACTCTGCTGAATTTACCAAATTCAGTAGTTATACGATGAATTGAAAAGGCTGATTCGACCTGCGCGAACCAAAGCTCAGGATCAGCAGACCAGAATTCTGGAATTTTGAAGCTTGAAGAGACGGCTGTAACTTCAACTGGAGGTGAAGAAGCCAGGTGCTGTTCCGTGGCCATAACGGAGTGGATGTAAACGTCGGGGTCACCAATGTATTAATCCTACTAGAAGATAGTTTAGAAAAATAAAAATTAGAAAATTATGGGGCAGAAATTAAAAATGATTTTATTGAAAAATAAACAACTTTTTTTATCTGCCGTACATAACAACATAAAAACAATTATTCAACCTTTTATTTACATATGTTTATATCGACTAGTCTGTGGCTATGGGTATGGCACATGCAAAATGTTATGGCACATAACATATATAATACGAACATATAGATTGATTTATTATTAATTACTAATTTAGAGCACACTATATCAATAGTAGGTGGAAGCACATCAGAGAAATTACTGAGATCTACAGGGATAGAAGTGATAGTATTTGTTATTAAGAGAAGAACTCCACCACCACGAGACAGTTGACAAGCTTGATAATCTCTATCTTGACGATAGACTTTATAATTATTTGTACATATTTCTGCATTTAGAACACTTGAGTTGAGCCACGTCTCAGAAAAAGCTATAACGTCATATTGAAGAGATGCGCTTACAGAAAATAAGTAAGAAAGTTTAGAGTTGAGGCCTTGAGTATTCTGGTAAAAACAATGCAACGTTTGTAGAGACCTATTGGAAAAGGAGTGACCCAGTAATTGCTACTTGTTGCCTAAAACATTTGATTTGAAACGTTTTAAAGTTTCTTGGTAAACATGGCAGTTTTTATCGAGAACACTATGAGAAACATCAATATTAACAGAAGAAGAGCCTTTGAATTTCATACAGTTGATACATTTAAGTTCTTTAGAAGTGCACTCTATGGAAGGATGAGAACCAGCACATTTAGAACAATGCGAATTAGTTTTAGAACAGTCCTTGGATAAGTGATGAAAGCCGTAACAGTTATAACACCTACGAAGTTCAATGGCGTCATACACTTTACAGTAATCATAACCGATAAAAAGATTACCAGAATCTAATAATTTATGGTATGTATTGAATAAGTATTTGAAATACGGATTTTTTATTTTTTATAGGCATTATCTTAAGAATTTCACATTTGTAGTTATTGACAAAGCAAGAGCTGTTTTGATTAATAAGTAGATTAAGTGCCTCATCTTTATTGCTAGCAGTAACTTCATCTGTTAAACCAACGATCCTAAGGCGAGGGTTGAGAACGCGCAATTCATTTACTTCATATTTATCCTTCAGAGTTTCACTAACAATTTTTTTTAAAGTATCAGGCTGACCCGAGTTAATAATGAGAGCTCCACTACTAGCTTCTCTCACAGAGTTGAGGGTTATTTTAGAAGACACAGGGTTAATATTTTTAAGAACATCAGTCTTGGTTACAGATCCGGGTTGTGTATTTTTTGGTTTGATAATAACGTTTAAGTGAACATTGGCTTAAAGAGGAACAAAATGATTTATATAATATTAACGGCTACTATAAAGCCTCATGTTTTAATAGAACGCAATCAAAAAACGGAGGAGTAATTATCTTTGTCAGAGAAAGAATAAATTCTTTTGAAATACCAAGTATTAAATCTCTATCTGTTGAATCCGACTGCGAAATTATCTCTGTCTTTTTAAGTCAGTTCAAATGTATTGTAGTATCACTATATAGAGCTCCTAAGGGAGATTTTAATAATTTTTTAAATATATTAAACCAAGCGTTAGAAACGTTAAGTAGATATAATGTAAAAATTGTTGTAGTAGGCGATTTTAATGTGGATTTTTTGACTGCTAACAATAATAAAAATGTACTAATTAATTTAATGACTAGCTATGGCCTGAATCTTACAATCAAACAATACACACGCATCACTGAACATAGTAAAACTTGCATAGATAATTTATTCACTATTTTAACATCTGATTTTACAACTTCAGTAAAAAAACTTGGAGTGTCAGACCATTCTGCCATTCTTTTTACTAGAGAGTTTGGAATTGTTGAAAATATTCCCATGCCAATCATACAACACCGTGACGACAACAGTGTAAATAACATTAATTTGTTCTCTTATTTGTTACAAAGTGAATCTTGGGAAGATTTGTATGTCGAAACCTGTCCCCAGGAAAAGTGTAATATATTTGTTAATACTCTTTTATATTACAGAGATATTGCTTTTCCTATTTTAACCAGGAGAAAAAATAATGAAGGTAATAAGTGGATTACGCCTGAACTAAGATCTATGCACGATTACTTAACGTTTATTCGGGAGCTGATTTCATCTGGGCACCACAACTTAAAAGCAAGGTACAAAGAGCTTAAAAAAGCGTATCTGAGGCAGGTAAGCGAAACTCGCAAATTATGTAATCTTAGCAAGCTTTCTCAATCGACAAATAAAATAAAAACGGTATGGTCTCTAATAAACCAAGAATCCGGGAGAAATATTAAAAATAATGAATGTTCAATTACCGCAGATAACTTTAACGATTACTTTGTCTCAATTGCAGACAGCATTACTAATCAACTACCACCCTCTGAATTTGATCATGATTATTTTCTAAATAAGACAAAAAGTTGCGATAATTCTATTTATTTTTCTCCAACAAGCACGACTGAAATCTGTAATATTGTCCGCGAGATGAAGAACAAGGTATCCACTGATATCTACGACATTAATATTACTTTACTCAAAACAGTCATTGAGAACTTGACCGGACCTCTGTGTTGTGTAACTTAATTAATGCTTGTTTAAAGCACGGAATTTTCCCTGAAAAGTTAAAAATAGCTAAAATAATCCCAATATATAAAAATGGTGAACGCGATGTAACCTCAAACTATAGGCCAATCTCGATTTTACCAGTAATATAAAAAATATTTGAAAAAGTAATCTATGTACGTATCCATAAATTTCTCGTTTCAAATGAATATTTCACTGGTGAACAATATGGATTCCGCGAGGGAAAGTCAACTACAGATGCATTAATGTCATTAATTCAAGTTATAGTAGATTCATGGGAAAACAAAGAAATATGCAGGGCCATTTTTGTCGATTTGAGCAAGGCATTTGACACTCTTTCACATGAAATCTTATTATCTAAGCTGGAATACTCTGGAATCAGGGGTATTCCTTTGCAGTTATTAAAAACCTACTTGTATAATAGACAACAAGTCGTATCTGTCAATGAAACATTAAGTACAGTTAAAAATATAAATAGAGGCGTTCCTCAAGGAAGTATCCTCGGTCCCCTATTGTTTATTATATACGTTAATGATCTACCCCAAAATGTAAAATCAAAGATTATACAATTTGCAGACGACACTACTCTAATTAATCATAGTCCCTCAATGGAAACACTTGAACAAAATAGCAATGAAAGTCAAATTCAAGCCATTGAATGGTTCACAGCAAACCTTTTAAGCCTAAATAAAGATAAAACAAATATAATATATTTTGTTAATTCAAATACATCTGATGAACTCCCTCAAAAATATCTAGGTCTCCTTTTACAGAAAAACTTAAAATGGAAAAGCAATATCGATGTATTGTGCAGGAAGTTAGCTACATGTATGTTCGCCTTACGCAAAATATATTGTACAGTGGGTCCACCAGCAACCAAGATAGCCTATTCTGCATTGTTTCACTCTGTCATGTGTTACGGCCTATTGTTATGGGGCCAATCTCCTGATGTGAACAGAGTGTTCTTGATGCAGAAGAAGGCTATTATAATACTTGCCGGTGTAGGTCCAACACACTCGTGTAGAGATCTGTTTAAGAAATTTGGTGTTCTTACACTCTATTCCCAATACATTTTGAATAGCTTAATACACATCATAAAAAACATATCAGATTTCACAACTCACTCCGAGATTCATAAATATAACACGCGAAATAGCGATAATTTAACAACAGTGAAATTTACTCGGGCAAACTCGAAACTCAATAGTGTCAATGTAAAACTTTTCAACAAACTCCCCCAGGTTTTAAGAAAATTAGAAATTCAAAAATTTAAATCTACTTTGTTTAAAATACTGTTAAATAAAAGTTATTATAACGTAGAAGAATATTTAAAAGATGACAATTTCATATAGGCGTAGGTATTGAAGCAAGATTGTGAGCTTCAGACCCAAATATTATAAACTTAGAAAAAAAAAAATTATGTACTTTGCTTGTATCTAAATATTTTGATTTCCTAAAACGTACTGTGCATGTAATTGCTCTCCAGTTAATAAACATTATTATTATTATTATTATTATTATTATTATTATTATTATTATTATTATTATTATTATTATTATTATTATTATTATTATTATTATTATTATTATTATTATTATTATTATTATTATTATTATTATTATTATATTACTTTAAATCTTCTGTTGCTGAGGTATTTTTAGTATAACGGAGTATGTTTCCATCCACACCGTAGTTTTTAAGTGTTTTCAGGATGTGGAACCGCCATGTTGTCATAAGCTTTCTGTAGGTCAAAAAAATATGGCTATAAGATGTTGCTTAAATTTGAAAACTTTTTGTATTTCAATTTGCAAGTCGAGAAGATTATCTGTTGTAGACCTGCCGCATCTAAATCCACTTTGCGTTGTAATTAGAATATTATTTGTTTTTCTAAAAACCACATCAACCTTTTATTAACTAGTTGTTGTAGAATTTTACTTAAGAAATTTGACAGTGATAGTGGGCGATAGTTCAGGGGATCTGTTTTATTTTTGTTTGCCTTTAGTACTGGTATTATATACCTTTCTTGCCATTTCTTTAGATATATATATATATATATATATATATATATATATATATATATATATATATATATATATATATATTCATATTCCACATTTTGTTATAATTTTTTCAGCTCATTTATTGTATTATCATGAAGGTGTTTTATCATTTCGTAGCTTATTCCATCTGGCGCTGGACTGCAGTTTGTTTTTAATTGTTTTATTACTGTATTTAGTTCTGTCTCTGTAAATGGAATGTTTAGGTTGTTTTCATCAGCGTTATGTATATCTGTATTTGTTATTTCCATTTCATTTTTATACAGTAGAAAATTTGCTGCATATGATCATTGCTTGAGTTGTGTTTGAAGGTTCCTGCAAATTTATTTGCTATTTCCTGTGGATCCGTGATAAGCTTATATTCAGAACATAATGAAGATGTTTCATGTAATTGTTTCTTTCCTTTGATATTTCCGATTTTTTCCCAGATTTCTTTTGGTGGGGTGCTAATATTTATAGTTGGGACGTAGTTACTCCAGGAATACTTTTTACTCTGCGTTATAATTCGGCGTGCTTTAGCTCTGATCCTTTTGAGATTTATTAAGTTTCCGGTTGAGTTATGTTTTTTTTTGTATTCTTCTGCTACTGCTACTTCACATTCTTGGTTCCACCATGGTACGTTTTTTGATTTCTTTGGTAAGGTTTTTTTTTGTCCAATTGATGCGAGGGCCGCATTTTCTATTTGGGTTACACATAGATCGATTAATTTCTTAATTAATTTCATCTTCTGATGACTGATGTTGAGTGATTTTCAAAGTTCATTGAAATCATATTTTCAAAGAGAGCCCAGTTGGCTTTTTTAAGATTCCAATTTTATATATATATATGGTTGCATGTAGTCTCTCGTTTGTGGTTGGAAGGTAGTTATAATAGGAAAATGGTTGCTTCCGTGTAGATAAGGGTAGGCTTCCCAGGTGCATTTTGGTGTACTACGAGGGTCTGTTGCGGAAAATTTTCCTGTTCTGGCGCAGAAGTAGGTTGGAGATCCATTATTTAATAAGTTTATATCGTTATTTATTGAATTTAGTTTTTTCTGATTCCCAAATATTATTATGGGCATTGAAGCCTCCTGTTATAATATATAGTGCAGGTAGTTCCGTACAACTTCTATAATGCTTATTAAATTTTCTACGTCTTCTACATATTCTTTTGCTATCTCAAGTTTTTATTTATTACCTTGTACATTTTCCATAAATGATATTAGTTGTTCATATGATAAAGTATATTTCTTTAAATTAGATTTTATAAGGTTTTTAATTGGGTTTAATATTTCCGCTATTGGTGCATTTGGGCAATGGGCTCTCTGATCTTTTCTTCTTGGGTGAATTAAGTGCTTTTTTAAATTAACAATATCGTTTCCTTGATTTAAATTGTTTTTTGTACCACTATTTTCACGTTTTTCGACAGACAATTGCCTTGTACTTTCTTCGGCTGTTTCTTCAGTATTCTAATTACGATTAGTATTTTCTTGCTAGTTGCCTTAATCTACTTGAACGTTGTTTTCTTGTTCTGTACAATTTAATATGTCTACTTCTTCTTCACTAGCTATTATTGTGCTGTTTGTTTTGGGCGCTGGTCTTTT
This sequence comes from Harpalus rufipes, assembly GCA_951394225.1. NCBI lineage: Eukaryota > Metazoa > Arthropoda > Insecta > Coleoptera > Carabidae > Harpalus > Harpalus rufipes. The sequence continues at coordinate 33,210,292 of OX596276.1, forward strand.
TATTGCAGGTGAGAGGACTGCCTACCTTAATTCAGGTATTATGTCTTGTTAAATTATATTTATAGAGTCTGGAGTATTTTTACATTGGCTTGTGGTATGTTCTTGTTGTTTACATTGAAAACACGTAATTGTATCTTCAGTGATAAATATTCTATAATGTATATTTTCATAGTTTATTTCCATGGTATGACACATTTTTCATTTGGAGAAACGTAGACATGTCGTCTAAAACTTAATATGTGGATATATTCTGGGTCTTTTATGCCGGCTCTTAAAATGTGATTGGTGATGTCAGTTTTAAATTTTTGTTTTTTAATCCGTCTTATATTATTTGGGGCGTAATTAGTGGGCAAACATTTGATATGATTAGTCGTTTGACCGGGTTGATTAGTCGTCGTATTTCTATATTATTTCCTTCTATTATAATAAAGTTATGTTAGTTAATTAGAGTGTCGACAGTTTGTTATCAAGATAAAGGCAAATTCGATTATTTGCAATTCTTGATGCAAATAGAATGCATTAATGCCGTAATGTACTCTGTAATTTTTATTCCGTCTATATAAGGCATCAAAATGGCTTGTTTTTTATGGGGAAAATGTTATTGTTTAAATTATATTTTGTTCTGCTTGCATATGTTGTTTGGGTTGCAGGTGTTAGTAACTTGTATTGTTCGGTCATATAGTTGGTTGATAGTACAGAGAACTTCTGTTAGCGAAAGTCTCAGCTGGTATTTGATTTTTGTTTTAAGTTTTATTTTTATTGATAGATGGTTCTAGTTGTTCTGTATCCACTGAGAACAGAAGGAAAAAATTCTGGTTTAGATGTCCAGATAAGGACAAGTATGGATACACTCTACCTTACCTGATCCGTGCTGTTGCAATTTATGCGTAGGACGTGGTAGGAAACACTGATAATTATTGTGGATATAAATGGTTAATTTTTAAGTAAAGTTTTGACACTGTTCAAGGACGTGGTTGTTACTTTTAACACGTTAACTCAACTCTAGCTATAACTTTACCATTATACGCAATAAGAATTATAATACTAAAGTCCTTAGAATCCCTTGCACTTCTTTGGTTTAGTACCATGATAGTTTTTAGCAGATCTTCTGTCCTTTCTCCTTTATCATATATTTTATTAACAAAACTTGTGAATCTGTCCAATGCATTTTCTCCAAAGCCCGATAGTACCTCCACTGGTTGAAGGGAAAATACATGGGTGAAGACGAAGAGGACGAAGAAAGTTTGGAATGTTAACTGAAATTAAGGACGGACAAAATTACGATAGGCGCAAGAGAGAGGCACAGGACAGATTAGTTTGGAGACAGTATTTCCGTTGAGACCTGTTCAAGTACAGAATTTGTTAAATGATAATGATGACGTATGTCATACCCAGTTATGAAATACACTGAAAAAACGATTTTGTTGTAAAAACAAAATTTATTTTGTTAAATATTTTTTTGTTATCTTAACAAAATTTTGAATGAATATAAAACAATTTAGTTAGTTCAAGTGAATTTATTTATTTGAAACAACAAAATTTTTATTTTATTTTATTTGTACAGCGAATTATATATTTTTGTTATTCGAACACCTAATTTTTTTGAAATAACATTTTGCCTTTTGTTAAATTTACAAACTAATGTGGCAAAAGTTATTTGTTACTTATACAAGTCTTATCTTTAAAAGAACAAGTTCATTTTGTTCGATCCTTGATACAATATTTTGTTGACATTATGTACTATTCTGTTCAACTAATAATACTATTTTGTTAAAACAATTATATATTTTGTTATATTTCGGCTATTTCCGTTTATTCCCGGTTTTTTCTTGGGTGGTCTGCATGTACCCACAGTTTGCACGTGTTACGTGTTGCTCGGGGAAGTACGCAGTTTTGTTGTACTCAAGAAATTGTGTATTTGCTTGATTTTCTAAAGGCTAGTAATATCTTTAGAATGGCTGATGAATTTGTCCAAAACATTTTAAAATCATGGAATTTGGAAGAATAAATTCCACTGTATATAGGTAAGTTAAAATTGCATTAATTATGTATACATACTCATATAAAAAGATGTTATAATATAGATGGATATTTATGGTTAATATCGATCATTTGAAAATGACTGAATACTTACTTATGTTGCTGTTTTAATTCAGATTAGTATGTTTTTTAATTAATTACAAATTAATCTCTAGTTTTAAGTTAATTGCATCTCAACGAATAAACTATTTATTTGTTTTCTTTTTTATCATATTCTAGAACAAGGAATAAATCAGAAATCATTTTTTGCTTTGAACTCTGATGTGATGAAGGAATTAATACCACAAATAGGACTAAGAACAATATTTTCAAAAAAAATTACGGATTCTCTACAATTGCAACAAGCTGAAGTACTGTATGTAGAACAGCCCTCAGATAATACTGAAACAGTGAGTAATATCTGCATACATGTTTAAATAAAATTATATAAGGAACTGTGTAGGTATCCCCTTCAGCATGTACATCATCCTCGGCTAGTACTACTTCTTCATTGGACAAAATATCGTTTGAGATATATGATCAAGCCCCTCCAAGACAAAAAGCATTATTGGTTTTGCATCACATTTGTATGCTTATGAATTCGAGCTTACTACCTTAATATAAAACTTTATATTATGATGATTTATTTTATAACGGCCAACTTCGATACATAAAATGAATGATGGAAAATTATATGTACCTGTGACAAGAATGTGAAAATGTATATACATATTTATTACTACTCCTATTTTGTTATTTTATATGTACGAAATACTTTGTAATAAAAGTATATATTATAACGTAAAATTATAATTTGATTATCCTCTTGATTAAACAATGTAATTTAATTGATTTAAAAAGATAATTTTGTTAAAATAAAATTACTTTTCATTTGTTTGAACTCATACTTTTTGTTCGATAAATCAAAATAGTTTATTCTTTTAATTTAAATATTTTGTTAATTTAAGAAAATGTTAGTATTAATACAAACTATATATTTAGTTGCATTAACCATTTTATTGTTTCATACTAAATATATTTTTATCTTGATTCAAAGAAATGTTATTAGTTTATATAACAAACAGTATAATTTCAAACAACAAAAAAAAATCAATTAAAAGAATTAGCACTATTAACTAAATATTTAGTTGCACGTATACAACAAATAATATTTGTCCTGTTAACAATATTTTGTTTAATTCAACAAAATCATTCTCTCAGTGTAGTTTTCAAATCCCACCATTTATCAAAACTGTTATGTTTCAAAACACGGTTGATTTAAAATTTATTTTTTTAGGCCGATATAATTATGTAAAGTGCTTATGTAATAAAATATAAAAAATAAATGTATAGTTTATTTTTTTTAAAGATGCCCGATAAAGGTCATCTATATCATGGAACACGAGGGGTGTGTTACAATAGCTCTGATGATGGTGGTCTTACTGCTTTTCCAAAGATGACACTTTTTCTAACTGGTGGGCGCTGGATGTTCGACCATCGCTTGTTTAAGGAGGACGGAACACAGACACAATTGCACTTAACTTTGATGAACACTTATATTATGGACACAGACATTACTAATATTACTAACTAACTTCTTTATTTACATGATTAATATTTACACTTAACTAACTTATTATTAATGATTACACTAAACATAATTAAACACATAAACTAAATAGTTACGTTTTACATTGTAACTCTGCATGGTATCGTCTACTACGCGCTCAAACTAAAACCCGAGGCTACATCTCGCCGACACGAGTATCTAAAACCGACTATCTAAAACAAAGCGTTACTTTCGCGACAGGCTTATTACTGAGGGGTTGAAGGGGTATCATATGGCACCCATACAAAAATATCAGCCCTGCACGTAACTTCTAAACTTAATTGTCAACAAATAACTCTGACAGCTAGACTAAACAGTCAGTTAATAAAAGATGATAACTATTTCTAAACAGAATTTTGACTAACAAAGATAACAAGTTGAAATATTATTTCTGAAACTATAATTTAGAAAAGATTATAAAAAGTTACTTATTTGTTATTGCTCGCCTTGTTACAATCATGAACGAATTTACAATGTAATGGAACACTCCCCAAGAATCAATTTCGAGTATAATTCTTTTAGGGGCACTAAAGAGCACTAACGAAGTACTAACCAATGACCCCAGGTTCATTAATTTATGTTAAAAACTGTTTGATAGGCAGAAAAAATCTGATGTGGGTAACATAATACCTCCTGTTTAATTTCATTTTTATTCATGTAAATACTAAAAATTAAATTATATTTAAATACCGGGTTCGATCCCGACCGACGCCAAATATTTCCAATTTTAAATGGCACAAAAATTACCCCTGTGGTGCACTCTCCACGCCAGCAATAAGTGCTCGTGAGGTGACTCCTGGTAAACGCACGCACGGTACAAATATGTCATCATCGTTACCGAAATCTATACAGTGTGCGATTAAAGTGTGGAATATCAAAAAAAAGCCGAACTCAGCCGGTTTTTATATAAACACTGAAACACGTCGATTTTTATACAAAGCAGACTGGCACATCCAGCAATGGGTAATATGCCGTGATGATATATTTTTTATTTATTTATATACTTACTTATTTATTGCGGAGTGGAATGGTCAATTTTGTGTCATTTAAAATTTTAAAATATTTGGCGTCGGTCGGGATCGAACCCGGTTCCCCAGATTCGCGTGAGGTGACGCCTGGTAAACGCCCACACGGTACAAATGTGCTATTATTATTACCGACATCTGTGTACAAAGCAGATTGGCTCACTCAGCAATGGGTAATAGGCCGTGATGATATATTATACATAGTTATCTTACCTATATTCGTACACATTTATGCTGGAAATTGTATAAAGTTCCTTTCCATATACGTAATTATTGTGCCATTTACTATTTTCTTTTTTAAAACGTTACTATTATTATTTGAAATGATTAGTTTGTTGACAGTGTCATATATTTGTCAGTTACAAAAATTTGAAATCTGAACTGTGTAACCATGTAGTTATGTTTAAAGCGTCGGCTCCGAAATTAACATTATAGGTAATATTAGAACTTTATCCATAAAATATATACAAAAAGTATTAATTCAAACCTGTAGAATAATTAAAAAACAAATCTCGAAAAAATAACATTTAAAGGTATTTTTCGAAGAAAACATATTTTGAACTTCCAGTAAAGTGTCATTTCTGGTTATCTGATTTACACCAAAATCTAATGGCTTCTTTCTATATTATACTAAGGTTTCAAAATTTTCTGAACGCACACACACACACCTCACCGTAAAAATGTTATAATTGGATTCTAGGGACCTTAAAACGTGGTAATTTTCCAAGTTCATTCTTTACTTTAAAAATTATTTGCTGGTATAAACTTGGCAGAAAAATATGGAACGTTGTTTACGACGTAATAGTGATTCCTGCAAAAAAATTTGCAAGGGCACAAAAGATCACTAACGAAGCACAAACCGATCATATAGTTCATTTCGTTAGTGCTTAAATTTGCTTTTCTATTTTACGCATTTTACAAAGTCATCTCTACGTAGTGAAATATCCCAATATTGGAGACCTGCCGTGCACGATCAATTCGCGATCGCACATTCGTCTATGATAGGCAACCAAACAGACTCCTGTACACTATTATCCTATGATTTTATTAATATTTTTATATTTTGTATATCATATAAAGATCAAATCAATTAAATAATTCATATTTTAATGCAATAAATTTTGAAATTATTCGCAGTGTGCAGTGCACACTTTGCACTATTAACTGCACGCCACACGCCACTGGATGTAATATACTATTTAATATGTATTATCTTCATAAAAATTAATATACAGTAATATTTATAAAAGGCTAATACTTAAATTGCATAAAGAATAGTTAAATTAAATCATATTGTTAACTTTGACAAAGTTGTCTATTCCAATATATTGTTACCTTCCGTTATCCTTGGTAAGGGAGATACAGGGATAATACTAAAAATCGCATATCGAGAAATGACCACGTTTTAAGGTCCCTAGAATCCAATTTTAACATTTTCACCATGGTGTCTTTTTGTGTAAAGGCGTGTATGTGTGTGTTTGTGTTTGCGTGGATTCTCTTTACGCTCTAACTCAAATATTATCATTCAGAAAATTTTGAAACCTTGTATTTATGGCTTATTCTAATTTTAATGCAAATCATATAACCGGAAATGGAACTGTACTACAAGATCAAAATAATTTTTCTTCGAAAAATACCTTTAATTTATCGATAAATTTATAAAATTATCTATAATTTAAATCCCGGCGCCTAGGCTTTAAACACAACTTCTTGTGTACATAGTTCAGATCTCAAATGTATGTAACTGACAGATAAATATCACTGTCAAAAAAAAAACTAATCATTTCAAATTAATAATAGTAACTTTTAAAAAAGAAAATAGTAAATAGAGCAATGATTTTATGGAAAGGAACTTAATACAGATTCCAGCATAAGTAAATATGTAAGTATGTATTTAAATTAATAACAATTAGATGGCGGAAAGTATTGTGTATGTGTGTGTGCGCATGCGTATGTGCTTGTCTATCCTCTACGTTCTAACGCATATCGAGATTTTGGTAAATGATCACATTTTAAGGTTTCTATAATTCTATTTTAACATTTTCATGATGATGTCTGTGTGTATGCGTGTATATGTGTATTTGTGTGTGCGTGTATGTATTCTTGCCTTATTTTAATATGGAAAGAAGTCATTTAATTTTATGTAAATCAGATAACCGGAAATGGCACTTTACTTGACGCTCAAAATAGTTTTTCTTCAAAAAATATTTAAAATATTATTTTTCGAGATTCATATTATTATAAAAATTAGAGATTATTAAATATTCTACAGGTTTGCCACCGTCAAAAAACTAATTATTTCAAATTAATAATAGCAATATATATATATATATATATATATATATATATATATATATATATATATATATATATATATATTGCGTCTGTGATAATAGTAATGTTTTGTAAAAAAAAACTGTAAATAGAACAATAATTATATGGAAAGGAACTTACATCCAGCATAAGTAAATATGTGGATATGTATTTTAATTAGTAACAATGAAATGGCGGGAGGTGTTGTATGTGAGTGCGTGTGTGTGTGTGTGTATGTGTGTGTGTGCGTGCTTGCTTGCGTGTTTTGTAAGTAAGTTTTTTCAAAAACTATACGTCTTAAGAGCTTCTTAAGTACGTATTCTTCAATCGGACACTAATGGGAAGAATTGAAAAGGTTTTAGTAACAATTAAACAACCGAAAGTAGTAGTTTCATAAAAAAAATCTTCTAAATTTTTTTTTTTTAATTTATATTATTATGAATATTAACGAACATAAAATTCTCTATCCGATACATTAAAAAATATATCTTCTATCTTCTTTAGAGAAAAGAAGTATAAAATAATTTGTAGTAATAAATCTCACAGCCCGAACAACTCCATGGTAACCAGTTGAGATACTGAAGGCTTTTTCTAGGAAAGACATTTAATATATTTGATTGTAGTTATTATAAATTAAATATTTAAAATTATATATTATATATATCCTCTTAATAATTTTATTTAAATTTGCGTTGTACAATGTTTTATTAATTAAATGTGTATATACACGGTGCTCATTTTAAGTGTTTCACTATTGCTATCTCGAAAACCGTAAGAGATACGAAGTCGGTTAAATTAGCAAACAATTTCTATATTATAAGCCTAAACACGTTAAGCGCCATTGAAAAAAATGCAATACTACTCGTCGGGCCAAAAACTTTTTTTTTACATTTCGCTTATTTCTAGGTTTTTATCATCAGTATATTGTATATATTTTTACAAAAAGCAATAATATGCCTGATTTTTAGAAAAATATTAGGCGGTCCGATAGGACCGCTGCGGCCTCCAGAGATAGTATTATCTGCGCAGCATGAGCGGTCCACCGTAGCGGTCCTGTTGTATGTGCTTCTATTTGCGCTTGTATAAACCTTACAATTCAGTGTTAACAAAATGGTACCGCAAGCTTGTAATTCAACTACTTTTTGATACAAGTATGGTTAATGCACACTACCGTTTTTAAAAAAATCAATAACTTTACAATAACAATCAGCGAGTTTCGTGAACAAGTTTTTGATCATATGATATTGTATCAGAAACCAGAACCAGAAAACGACCAAAACTCAGAAGGGGACACCTTAAAGAAAAAAAAGAAGAAAAGCTGAGCATCAATTAGACAAAAAAGAAGGACATGCTTTTACATATATTATTTTGTTACATTTTGCAAGCAAAAATTAAACGCATAGAAACTACATAAAAAAAATCATTTGTCAAAACTTGCAAAAAAACCCCTGCAAAAATGTATCGCTGATTAATTTGGATAACTCGTATGCCTAGCTTATTGTAACGGGCCTAGGGGTCCCTTTTAAATGGTAAAATCCGTTTCTTTAGCGATCCGCTGGCCGTTGGCAGCAAAAATGTAATATTAAGTAAAGCGGTTCTTTCGGATCGCCAAGGCCCAGTAGTAAAGTTCAGTAGCGGTCCTTCAGGACCGCCATTGCGCTTAACGTGTTAAAATTTGCATTACAAAAATTATTTTCAACCAGTGGTTCTCAAAATACAGAATTCAACTTTTTAATTTTAAATCTATTTTTTTTTCATTCGCCTATTCGATTCAGCATACAAAGATATAAAATGTTTTATACCCTTACATAACGAAAAAAACGAGAAAAATGTAAAAGAAAAATTATTATTTTCATATTTATTCTACATATAATCAGAGTGCCATGACAAAAACAATTGAATATTTTGTTTTGTATCACATGTCAAAGTAGTTCGTTTATGAATTTTCTTGTTTTCTTTTGTGTTAAAATGACTTTTACGCACGAAGACAAAAATTATATGTACGAAATTTTCATATTATCTCTGAAAAATACTGTTGCTGCAAAGAATATGTATAGGGAAAATTAGAATTAGCACTGCGCGCTAATACGGATGCATTCGTATCGAAGCGAGTTAGCGTACAAAATCAAGAAGCTGAAATAAATATATTAGCATATTTTGAAGCTAATCCAACAGCTTCAGTTAGAATGGCTGCCGCTGAGTGTAATTTAAGTGTGGGCACGATCCATAGGATTTTAAAGAAACATAAACACAGACCATTCAAAATGATTAAAATTCACCATTTACATCCTGGTGATCGTGAGCGAAGATTAGAATTTTGTAATTTATTGATAAATGAGGATCCAGATATCTTAAAATCAATTATTTGGACTGACGAAGCCAATTATTCTAATAATGGTATGTCAAATAGAAAAAACACACACTACTGAAGCCGAGAAAATCTTATTGTTGTACGAGAGAGAAGTTTCCAGCGAAAATTTAATATAAATGTTTGGTGTGCCATTTTCAGTGATAATATTTACGTACACATGTACGACGGTACATTGATTGGTAACAGATACCTGAATTTAATTCAAAATATGCTGGGTATTATTTTGGAAGACATACCTGTAGCTGAGTTGGGAAACATTTATTTCCAGCAAGATGGTGCACCAGCTCACAATTCGCGTCAAGTTACGGATTACCTAAACGAACGGTTTCCAAATTGGTGGATTGGTACATATGGTCCTATTCCGTGGCCCGCAAGATCACCAGACCTTAATCACCTGGACTTTTTTATGGGGTTTTGTTAAAGATGATGTCTACAAAACTATCTATCCAGATATTCAGCATTGAAAAAATGCAATCGAAAATATTATTTCCCACATAGACGGCTGAAATTTAAGAAAAGTAAGAAGTAATATGTTCAGAAGGCTGGAATTATGCAATAATTTTGAACAATTTTTATAATATTTTTTTTTTTTGTTTTGTTTTTGTCATGGCACTCTGATTACATGTAGAAATAAATATAAAAATAATAATTTTTCTTTTGCATTTTTCTCGTTTTTTCGTTATGTAAGGGTATAGACATTTTATATCGTTGTATTCAGAAAAAAATGCTGAATCGAATAGGCGAATAAAAAAAGTAGATTCTCATTTAAAATTAAAAAGTTGCATTCTGTATTTTGAGAACCACTGGTTGAAAATAATTTTTGTAATGCTCATTTTAATAGTCTTATAATATAGAAATTGTTGCTAATTTAACCGACTTCGTATCTCTAACAGTTCTCGAGATAGCAATAGTGAAACACTTAAATTGAACAAAGGTATCTATAATTTTACATTTTACTATGTAAATAATGTGTTTATCATATCAAAATTATGAATAGCTATGTATAATATTTATTTACTTTATTTTTCGAACAATTTATGAAGTTATCACGGTATAAAAAGGACTTGATAAAGATCATACTAGTTTCATATTGTATATTTATAACGAATTTGATCAGTTTCCTCGTCTCTTCACCATAAACAACTGCACGTAGGAGTGTTCCTAGAATGTGGAATTTATAAATCAGGAACAATTTTTGGGTAAATGAATTTTATAGCGATCTGTTGTGTGTTGTCTACATCATATTTTTATTTGTTATGGAAATATTTACCACTCTAAAAGAATAATTGTGTTCAGAGTATTATTATTGATTTGTGTAATATTTGACAATAGATCACGAATTTTTTGCAAAGAAATATTTACATAGTTTCCAATTGAACTAATTCCCTAATTCTATATAGTTAATTTATAAATAATAAAAGCATAATTATTTTATAATAGGGATGATATGAAATGATTTGTTTTTATTTTTACCCAAATCGTCCAATGTGTAATTCTCACAATTTAATAAGACGATAAAAAAAATTGTAACTAATATTGTATACCAAAATATAAGCATTTTCATTGTTAACAGTGTCTCCTAGTGCCAATTATTTAAATTCAAGTATAATTTAAAATCAAATATAAATTTATATTTTATAATAATACATATAAAATTAAAATACATCTAAATTTGTAGGTAAATAGATAATGGCGTAAAGTTTAGCTTCTAAATATTTATTTGTGGAAGAAACCTTGACAAACACGGATTATGTTGAATTATTACGATTTCACAGTAATGATTTTGGGAGTAGTTATTGATTTTCCAGAGTTTCGCATACGCACGCTGCGTAGAACAGAGTGTCAGAGAGAGAGAGAGAGTGAGAGAGAGAGGGAGGAATGATTCGCATGTAGAGACATCTGTTAGTTCTAATTCTAACTATCATACAAGCATCGAAAGTTTTAGTTTGACATACTACTCACAGATAGCGACTAATATAGTTTGTCAAAAAATATATTTCTGAGTGAAACTAAAGAATATACATATTTCTTAAATGCATTTTTTATAAAGCGATGAAGTTATATACAGTAGCATATCATTCCCATCAAATTTTAATAACCCCTCATTTGCGTTTTTATCAAAGAGAGAGCCCTGTATTAAAATTTTGATAGCTCCCACTGCGTTATGTTATTACAAACAAAACTAAATTTTAAAATTGGCCATAAATAAATTCTTAGAATTACCGTTTTTCGTATAAGTATCCCATTATTTTATAACTAAAAATTGTAAAGAAGAAAATTATATACGAGTAGGCTATTTAATAATAATTTATTGTATTTACCGAAAACACTTTATTTGTATAAGTACTGTCTTAAGTAGGGCAATGTTGTTTTAATATACGTAACAAAGCATCAACAGTGTGTCGGAAAGAGCTCTTTAACAGAGACCTTGCTAGATAATTATGTGAAAGTGCTTCTATTCACATTTTATAAATCATAAAAATATTGAAAATGAAAATCAAGATTATCCTTTAAATTATTATGTTCATAACCGAATCATTTTTTGTTCAAATTATTAATAATTACTCGTATAAGTGCATCGGATTAAAAAAGTAGTTCACAGAAATACTCTGAAAAGTATCTAAGGAATAATATGATTTTTAACTTGTTATTTCACAAGTTACTACAAATCGTAAAAATTTATAAACGTATCTATATTATTTATTTATAAGTGTTTGGCTTCTCAATAGGAAAATTTCCCAATTAAAGAGAAGCTAAAGCGTTACAATTAGATACACTACACATGATCATAATATGACATATAAAAACTAGTAAGCAAATGTTTAGAAAAAAAATAAATATCAAAGAGCAAAACATATTTAAATGAGGAATATAACATTTTGTAAGCCTTTTTAACAATATTGTCGATGTGAATGTCAAAAATTAACTTGTTGTCTGGTATCACACTAACTAGCCTAGTTATTAATAAATTATGAGGAAGTCGGTATAAACAGAATCCACCTGAACTGGATTTGCCATAGCTTTTAAAATGTAATTGTATATTCCAGCAGATTCGTTTCAATTGAGCGTGCCGGTACAAAACCATGTTGTTGTGATATAATCTGATGTACTAGAGCATACAAAGATTTATAAATAATACTTTCAAATATGCATAATTTAGATATTGGTCTATCATTGTTAACCATATTTTTGCTTCCATTTTTAAAAATTGGGGTAATATAGACCAGTTTCCAAATTTGTGGATCGTGTGATTCCTTTAAGGATTTTGTGAAAATCAAAGTAAGTGGAGTACTTAGCGAACAAGCACAGTTTTATATATACAGTAAATTTTTTGAAAGATGTCCGATCAAGGTCATCTGTATCATGAACGAATTAACAAATTGGCATACATTTATCCTCCCTCCTTTACAAAGGCTTTAAGCGTGTGCGATAAAAATGGAAATAACACGATTGTCTTTCAAAAATTCATATTGTTTCGACTAAGTTAGGACATTCAATTTTAAAACGATGCTCGTTGTTGATAATACTTTCGCTGTAACGTAAGTTTGTATATTAATTCAGATACATTACCTTAATTCATATATATATATATACAGGCTGAGTCACCGAAATCGCCGTCTTCGATATCTCCCTTGTCGTTAGAAATACAGCATAAGTTTTTAACAGAATTTATTCGTCTACTCAAGGAGCATAACGTAAAATTATTTTCACATATACAGGGTGTTGCATTACGGCTCAGCGAGAATTGTTTGTCTTTTTTTAAATGGAACACCCTATATATTTTTATATATTTTGAATTGTATTTTATTCACCTATACGAACATATGAATTTTGTTTCAGTTTTCCACGGCGTTGCCAAGTTATTCCGTTTTTTCTCTAAAAAAGACCGAATACACGCATTGCTTTATAAAGGCTTACTGAAGTTATTTTAATAGTAAGAATTAAGAATTTTCTTTTCTTTATAACTGTAATTATACTCTATGTTCTGACTTATTTTTTTTTAAATGTAATTATACAGGCTGTTCAATAAAGCGAATCAAATGTGCTCAATTTCAAATGACCATAACTCGTCATTTTCAAATGGAACACCCTATATTTTATTATTCAGTTGTGTGTATTTTTGTATTATTTTCATATGTTATTAAGGGTATCCTATGCCTAAAACCAATAATTTCGGAGATTTTCACCATTTTTCTCTAAATTTATATATTTAACTAAAAATTAAATCTAGTATACCATTGATATTGTTTTTTGAATAAGAAACAATTGTAGTAATGATAGTAGTTTCATTAGCCAGGTTATTATTAATAACAGTGGGATTAAGTAAATTAATTTATTAATATGTCTCTCGCAAGAAGAACTTACGAATATGGTGTACGCACTTGGAAAAGCGGAAAGAAACACTCTTTTGTCGTAATGAACATGACCAGTTTTTTCAAACCTTTCCCTTAGTTTTTCAAAAGAACGCGGATTTGGATGTCGTCTTCCCGGAAACCGTTGTGCATAAATTCTTGATGCCAAAAGAGGGTTTGTTGCCGCTTCTTCAAGTGCGTACACCATATTCGTAAGTTCTTCTTGCGCACTCTTCACGCCAGCATTGAGTGCCCGTGGGGTGACGCCTGGCCTGACCAGCATACACCATATTCGTAAGTTCTTCTTGCGAGAGACTCATATTAATAAACTAATGTACTTAATCCCTCTGTTGTTAATAACAACCTGGCTAATGAAAATACTATCATTACTGCAATTGTTTCTTATTCAAAAAACAATATCCATAGTATACTAGATTTAATTTTTAGTTAAATATATAAATTTAGAGAAAAATGGTGAAAATCTCCAAAATTATTGGTTTTAGGCATGGGATACCCTTAATAACATATGAAGATAATACAAAAATACATACAACTGAATAATAAAATATAGGCTGTTCCATTTGAAAATGACGAGTTATAGTCATTTGAAATTGAGCACATTTGATTCGCTTTATTGAACAGCCTGTATAGTTACATTTAAAAAAAAATATGTCAGAACATAGAGTATAATTATAGTTATACAGAAAAGAAAATTCTTAATTCTTACTATTAAAATAACTTCAGTAAGCCTTTATAAAGCAATGCGTGTATTCGGTCTTTTTTAGAGAAAACACGGAATAACTTGGCAACGCCGTGGAAAACTAAAACAAAATTCATATGTTCGTATAGGTGAATAAAATACAATTCAAAATATGTAAAAATATATAGGGTGTTCCATTTAAAAAAGACAAACAGTTCTCGCCGAGCCGTAATGCAACACCCTGTATATGTGAAAATAATTTTACGTTATGCTCCTTGAGTAGACGAATAAATTCTGTTAATAAACTTATGCTGTATTTCTAACGACAAGGGAGATATCGAAGACGGCGATTTCGGTGACTCATCCTGTATATATATTGTAAAGAATGTTTACCTATAAAAGAGTAAATTAAATCCAGGCTCGAATGACAAATTATTTATTATTCAAAAATGCAGTTCAATACATATCAATCAAATTCTATTTATTTATTTTTTACTATCTTTTTTTTTGAACAACAAAGCGTCTATATCTAAATAAGTCTAGGTCTTGTCGTCCTATATTTTGTCAATGTCAATTAAATGTCAAATTTATGTCACTGTCATCAATTTTATGTCAATGTCATTTTTAGCCGTGACATTCTCCCCTGCAGTAACTGTTCTAATTTAGAACATTACTATTTCTGGGTTTGGACTGGAAGGACACAAATTTTTGTCACTGGACGCCGTAATATTCCGTTCTTTGAAGTTTTTATATCCACTACTCTAACATTCCCGTCCTTTCCTGGATATAGAGCTACAATTCTGCCTATAGGCCATAAAATTCTTTGTCCTTCAGGATTGGCTATTAAAACAATATCATTAATTTTAACTTGTCTTTGTTGATTTTTCCATTTTGATCTCGTCAACAATGTTGGTAAATATTCTCGTGACCATCTTTGCCAAAATAAATCTGTTAGTCGTTGGGCGGCTTGCCATTTTGACAAAAGGCATAAATTAGTGTCATCAGTTACTGTACATGATAAAGGTGAATATGATGGTCCTATGAGAAAATGGTTTGGCGTTAAGACTTCAGGATCATCAGGATCTGTAGAAACATACGGTAATGGTCTACTGTTTACAATATTCTCAATTTCCGCGAACAATTTTCTTAGTACATATTCTTCAGGGTATTTTTCTTTAAGAATTTGATGAAGAATATTTTTAATGATTTTTATTAAACGTTCCCAAGCTCCACTCATATGTGGCGCAAATGGTGGATTAAAATACCATTTTGTATTCCTTCGTGATAAATTTTCGATAATTTCATTTTGATTAAAATTGTTAAGTGCTTCTTTTAAAATTCTTTCAGCTCCTTTAAAATTTGTTCCGTTATCACTATATATTTCGTCAGGGAAACCTCTTCGACATCCAAATCGTCTATATACATGTATAAAACCATTGGTACTCAAGTCATTGGCTATTTCTAAATGTATAGCTTTTGTAACGAGGCAAGTAAATATAACTCCATATCTCTTTTCATGCCTCCTGTCATATTATTTTATATTGTTAGGGTTTACATTAAAACACTAGTTTAGCTTATTACAAAATCAGTCTTTATTTTCAAGCGTCATATCAACAATCATCATTGTATTGTTTTCAACACAGTGTTGCCACCTACTTACAGATCAGTGTCGCCACCTGTAGGCTACAACTTACATGACATCTCCTTTCTTAAAAATAAAAAAATCTGATGTGGCCAGCACAATACCTTCCGTCAATCCTGTGTATTATGTACAAATTCCATAGATAAATTTTCTTGCGAAAGATTCTAATTTTTTGGTATTATGTGATTCTCTTTCTCGGCAACTGAATTCCATACTCATGATAACAAACAAACCACATGAAATAAGAAAATTATGAAATTTTGAATGAAAAATTATAACACTTGTCAGTTATGGACATAATTAATTGCTGTCATTTTGACACAGGTCCCCATATCTCCTTGCCAAAGTCAGCAAAATCATGTTACTGCACGCGGCCCCATACATAAATTTTCTTGCAAAAGATCCTATATTTCCAGTAAAGTTATTTCATAAACAAACTATGCAAATTTCACTAGACACTGACATCTTCTTCTTTAGTTTTTCCCATTCGTTAGGGGGTCGCTATTTTTTATTATCTTCTTCCACTCATTTTTGTTTTCCGTGTCGTCCTCAATCAGTTCCTTTTCTCTCAAGTCTTCTGCAATACAGTCTTTTCATCTTATATTTGGTCTTCCTATGTTTCTTCCACCTTCTATTAATATATTCATCTCTCCTCATAACATGTTCAAACCAACGTAATCGTCTCTCTTATATCTAGAAACTTCTAACACTAGAGATACTTCCCTTTTTCTTTCATTGATTTACATTTTATTGATACTGACATCTGTCAATTTGAATTACCTGAATATATTAGCAGTTTCCATGGTTAAGTTAGCATAGCTGGCTGAATTATGAAATTTATATCAAATTTATTATCTTTATTCTTCTTTAACTCTATACCTGTTGAATAACAAATATAAAATGCAATCAAATAGTATAGATAATAATATATTCTTTATGTTATAATAACATTTAACTGAGTTTTCCAAGAAAAACTATTAAAATCTTCAAATGAGGGTACTTCCGGTTGACCAATTGTAACCAAAATCTAAACAGGTCTGCATATGGTTGTAAGGAAGAGGAACACGCAAGAATTGTAATTTTTGGAATTCTAGTATTGGAGATATCGTGTCCGAAAAGGCGGGGACACACACACACACATACACACACACACGCACACACGAACACACACACACACACATACAGACATCATCGTAAAAATAGTAAAATCGTATTGTAAAGACCCTAAAACGTGCTTATTCAATGAAAACTAATCACCGAATTTTTTGACCAAAGACAATACCTTCCTTACCTAGAGGTGACGGAAGGTAAAAAATACATTGTAATAACAAACAATAACCTTAATAGTAATCCTTTAACTAAGATAAAGTCTTAAAACTAATGGGTAACATAGTCTTTTAAATGTTGTGGGGTTTTAATAATTCTACCTGAACGAGTAGTCACATTTGGAAAATTTTGTTCTGTTATCTTATCTGTAAATTTATTAGATAAACATAAATCAGATTCACTCGACTGATTTGTCGAATTCTCTTTAAGCAAGTTATCAGTTTCATAGTTTGTTTTGTTAGGCTCTTTTATTCCTTTGTATAAATGTCTTCTGTTACGATCTATTATTCTACCATCGTTTAATTTAATTTCGTAAGAACGCATTCGTTTGTCACAATTTACAATTTTACCAGGTTCTAATGCTTTGTCTAATTCGTTTCTAACATATACATTGTCATTCAATTTAAATGGTTTCAAATTATGCGCGTTTCTATCATAATAAAATTTCTGGACGTTTTGCCTATCATATAGCTTGTTTTTAATATCTTGAAATTTACTTACATTATCCTGATTAATTTGAATAGGTAAAATACCTATAGTTTTACGACCAAACATAAGTTCGTTGGGAGACGGAATATCTCTTGAAATAGGTGTATTACGATACTCCAAAAGTGCAATATTAGGATCTTTATTATCCTCTTCTACTTTTTTAAACATATTTTTTATTATCCTTATATGCCTTTCTACCATCCCATTGGACTGAGGATACCTGGGGCTTGAGGTTATAGTTTGAAAATTCCATGTGTATGCAAGCTTTTTAAATAATGAATTTTCAAAATGTGTTTCATTATCAGAATATACTTTTTCTGGAATGCCATAACGTGCGAAAATAGATTTCAACTTAGCTATAATAGTATTTGCACTTAGATTTTCAAGCTTCGCAATTTCCACATATTTACTAAAATAATCAATAACTAACAACCAGTTACTTTCTTTATAATAATAAACATCAAATCCCAAAGTTTTCCACGGTCCTTCTGGAATGTCTCTTACTATCATTGTTTCTTTAACATTAGCTTTTAGATTTTTTATACATGGAATACAGTTTTTTATTAGATTCTCAATTTCTAAATTTATTGTCGGCCAATTTCACGAGCTCTACTCTTACATTTATCTATGCCTAAATGCGTATAATGTATTTTGTTTAATATCTCTTTTCTAAATTGTTTTGGTATTACTAAACGCTGACATTTAAATATTAATCCCTCTATTATGTTAAATTCTTCTCTGTATTAATAATAATAATAAATCTTTATTACACAACAGGATGAACCCAATTACAGAGTAATAGTACAATATATATATATATATATATATATATATATATATATATATATATATATATATATATATATATATATATATATATATATATATATATATAAAGAGATCTAATACAAAGAAAAAACAAATCAAATTAATAAATTACTTAACTTACTTTTGACTACATTCAAATTATCCTCAAAATCTAATTCAGAGCACACTGAATTATAAATGCGACACATAGCACTAACTGGTGAGTTGTAATAATAATTTGTTCGGGAAAAATTACAAAGAAATGTGTTGTTATTTCTAGTACTACAAACATTGACATAAAAATTTAATTGAAAAAGCAATTCACTATCGTCAACTTGATAATTAATAATTTTGTACAAAAATACAATTTGTTGTTTAATATGCCTAATCAATAATGGTTCTAGAGTGAAGGTTCTAAGAAGAGTTACATAATCGGTATTTGGCCAAAAATTAAACAAACGATAACAAACAGTTTTACAAAATCTCTTTTGAATACCTTCTATTGCATTAATTAAATACTATTGTGTGGGAAACCAAATAATATAGCCATAGTACAATTTACTGAGAACTAGAGATTCAAATAGTGTTTTATAGCAAAGAAGATTTTTAAATTCAGATGTGGAGCGAAAAATAAAACCTAACATTTTGTAACAGGATGCAATAATAATTTCAGCATGGTAAATTTAAGTTAGTTTAGAATCTAGGAATAGACCCAAGTCTTTTATCATAACAACTCGATTTAAGATTTCATTATTCATGTTGTAATCGTAGCTAATTGTAACAGTTTTCTTACTATAACTAATTACTTGACATTTGCCAATATTAAAATTTAATTGGTTGTTTTTCGACCAATTGGAGATTGACAGTAAATCTTCTTGTAAGAGACAACAGTCATTAATGTCGGTGATGGTACGAAATAATTTAAAATCGTCTGCATACATTAGTCATTTAGAATGTTTAACAACACATGTTAAATCATTTATAAATAAGATAAATAATAAAGGGCCCAGAATTGAGCCCTGAGGAACTACTGAAAAGGCTATGAAATTTCCAGATGTAAAACCATTACAAACAACATATTGCACCCTGTTGCTCAAATATGATCCGAGTAGTAGGTGTAAGTTATCTGAGAAACCAATTGCTTTTAATTTATCTAATAGTAATACATGAGAAACAGAATCGAATGCCTTCGAAAAATCAGTATAAATCACATCAACTTGTTGCCTGTTGTTGAAGGCATCATAAATAAATTGAGTGAAACTAGTGAAATTCGAGGTAGTTGATCTATGAGATACGAAGCCATGCTGACATAATTCTTTGTTTGAAGTTGAATAGGTTTGAAAAGAGTATATTCGAATATTTTTGCTATAGAATTTAAACATGAAATAGGTCGATAATTGCTAATTTGAGTTTTATCTCCAGATTTAAACAATGGGAATATTTTTGAAATTTTCCATTTATCTGGGACTGAATTTGTTTTTAAACATAAATTAAATAAACATGTAATGGACTAGCTAAAATATCAGAACAACCTTTAAAAATGTAGACTGGTATATTATCTGGCCCTACCGAAACAGTGTTATTTTGTGCTTTAATAGCATTTGTAATTTCATTTAATGATATTTCAGTAATTATTATTAAATCGCAGATAGAAACTGGAATATTAATAGCTGAAATATCATGATGAACATTAGAATTATTATAAACATTTTTAAAAAAATTTGCGAAAGCTTCAGCTATTTCCATACCAAATTCAAATGAGTGACCATCGTAATACATAGTTGCCGGAATTTTGTTACTATCTTTTTACCTCTCGCTAAGAGAGGTATTGGATTCATGCTAAAAATCGCATATCCAGATTTTATTGAATAAGCACGTTTTAAGGTCCCTACAATCCGATTTTAACATTTTTACGATGATGTCTGTGTGTGTGTGTGTGTGTGGATGTGTGTGTGTGTGTGTGTGTGTGTGTGTATGTGTGTGTGTGGGATGTTGGAAGGACGGTTACTCAAAAACTATAAGACTTAAAATTTGTTTAACAACGTATTTCCCAATCGGACATTCATGGGAAGATCTGAAAAGGTTTTGGTAATAATTGGACAACCGGAAGTAGAAGATTCTTGAAAAAAAATCTTCTAAATATTATTTTTTCAAAATTTTTCGTGGTAATATTAAAGAAAATTAAATTCTCTATCTGATACATTTAAATATTTTATTATATATTCCATAGATTTAGAGATAAAAGAAGTATAATATATAAAATAATCTGTTGTAATAAATTTGACAGCCGAAAGAATGCCATGAAAAATAGTTGATAATTTAAATTATTTGTAACTGACAGATAAATGTCAGTGTCAGAAATAATGAGTAATGAATTAAAAATGTACTTGGAGAATCCCTTAGTTCTTGATCTGTGACTATTATGGAGATGACAAGTCTAGGTTGAAGGACTTAAATTTGTTTCAAACATTATGGGACAATGTACACCAGTACTGTAGACTAGAGTAACTTTGAATTGCGAAAAAGCTATCAAATTCTTCTCAAGTAAGTTGTAAATATTGACAAAATCGGAGTGCAATCTATCCGTCACTTTATTAAAGGGAATTAAGGTTATTTAGATATAACAAGTATGAAAAAATAAAATGTAAAAGAAGATATATAAGAATAGATGCACAATCCAGATATATACATTTTAGACCGCCCAAAATTAATGTTTTTACTAGAAGAATATGAAGAGAAAGTAAACAAAGTTGTTCGAATTGAAAATTGCTGTTACCAGCCTAATATTTATATATGGTAAACTCTACTTTGTAATTTATTGTAACATAATTTATGGTAAAATATCTTCATGTTGAGACATGCTATTATTGAATAATAAAGAAGTTTATACGTCAGATTTATATGAATATATTATTTGTATTTATAAAAATAATCTTTGCTTTATGCATACAGCCAGGTAAAATATACGGCGAGAGGTTATGTGCTGGCCACATCAGATTTTTTCTTATTAATATATGTCCAAAAATATTTAAGATCATTTACAATATTGTTTTGTATTGAACTCATATAATTAATGTAGGCATTTTTAATTAACAATTTACAAGAGGAGCGTAATGCTTTAAATCCATTTAAATGAAAAGTGGAACCATGTTTGCGATATAGTCTCCTGTGATATTCTTTAAGTTTTAGTTTGGCTTTGATATCTTTTGTGAACCAAAATGGAAATCTGTTTGAATGCTTTACAATTTTGGGTATACATTGATCCAATACACCATAAAAAATATTGTAAAAGGTTTGCACAGCAGAGTTAACATCATCACACGATTCTAATGATCGCCAATCTGTATTACTAAGTAGAGAATAGAGCAATTCATAGTTGCCCTTTTTAAAATTATATGTAATGTTGTTTTTTACATTAAGTTTAGAAGAGTGATTGTGAGAAACCGAAATATCATAATATTAAGAGCAGGATGATGTGCGTCTTCTGGCAATAAACTATTTAAACATATTGTCACACTGCCATTTAAATTTGTTATGACAACATCTAAAATATTGTTATTATCGTTAGGAATATAGTTAACTTGTTCCATATTTAAGAAATTTACAAAATGCAAAAAAATATTAATTTGATTGTCAGTGATATTTTCTTTATAATATTTATTTAAGTTAGTTAAATTGAAATCTCCGACAATCGAAATATTGGAATTAAAAATAAATGGCATTGTACTAAGCATTTCATAAAAAGTGGAATATTCCATAGAAGTAGTGTCGGGTGGGATGTAAGCTGTAACAATGTAGATGGGATTGAATGAATTTTTAGACGCAACTTTCAAACAAATAAAGTCAATATTAATTAATTCACAGCTGATATCCATATGTTCAGCATTGAGAGTGTCATTGACGGCGATGAGTACACCTCCCCCTCTGCTTTTCCCAGTTCGTACGCGATCACAGTCACTCCGAAATACAGCAAAGCGTTCGTCAAACAATTCAGTATTAAAGATGTTGTCGTTGAGCCAGGTTTCAGAGAAGACTAGGATGTCATATGTTGTGGATAATACATTTAAAAAAAGTTCTGACAGTTTTGTGTTGAGTCCACGCACATTCTGATAGTAAACAGAAATATTTTGAGTTTTTATTAGTTTTTTGTTATAATTATACGCGGTACACCATTTAAGTATTTAATACGCAGGTTCTCTTCACCATTTTCACTGCGTCGTTTAATTTCGATTTTTAATTCATTAAGATACTCCCTTTGCTTGGGAGTTTTATCACTGACTATTTTAATCATATTAAATTTAGTGTTTTTTATTTTATTTGTGTTTTTTATTATGTTTATAGCATCGGAAGTAGTTTTAAAAGAGACTTTTACAGATCTAGGTCTAGTGTTAGCACTGTTAAATTTACCCAAACGGTAATTTTTGAATTCCGTTGTAGCTACGGGTTTAGAAGACACTGTAGTTAGAAGTACGGTTTAATTAAATCCGGAACCAAAGCTTTATCACATGGCCAACCTAATTCAATACATTTTTTCAACAGCTGCACTTCCTCATCTACCTCTATTTCTTTTAAAAATTCTTGTTTTTTATCTAATGAAATCGGTAAATTCTCTACAAAAAAACATACATAAGCAGCTATTTCCTTTGCAAAATCTTCCGATTCATCTTCAAGGTGTGCACGAGATAATGCATCTGCTAACAAAAGCTCTTTTCCCGGTTTATACTCTACAACTAAGTCATATTGCTGTAATTGCATAAGTATTCGTTGTAATCTTACATGACATTGTTTCAAGGGTTTTTTGAATATTGCCTGTAACCTGTAACGGTTTGTGATCAGTTTCAACTTTAACAGTTTTACCATAAATATATTGGTGCAATTTACTACAACCGAATGCAATTGCGAGGGCTTCCTTTTCAATTTGTGCGTAGTTGCATTCTGTTTTAGTTAATGATTTACTACCATAAGCAATCGGTAGACAGTTTTGAAGTAAAACACATCCCAAACCATGTTGTGATGCATCTACACTTACAACTACGGGTTTCTTATAATCATAGTAGTTTAACACAGGTTTTTTAGTTAATACATCTTTTAATGAATTGAAAGCTTCCTCTGCATTTGCATGCCAGTCCCAAACTACATCCTTTTTTTAACAAATTTCTCAAGACAAGAGTTTTATCTGACATGTTTGGTATAAATCTGTTTACATAAGTGATCATTCCCAGAAATGTTTCTAATTCCTGTTTGTTATTAGGTCTTTCCATTTCTACTATAGCTTTAATTCTATTTTCATCTAAAGAAATATCTTTATCCGAGAATATGTGGCCTAAATACCGAACCTCGTTTTTCTCAAATTTACATTTGTTTAAGTTAAACTTTATATTTCTTTCTCGCGCTTTTTGTAACACTTTTTCTAATCTTTCGTCATGTTCGTCTTTATCTTTTCCCCAAACAATTACATCATCAATATATACACGAACACCTTCCATATCACCCAATGTTTCTTGGAAACATTTTTGAAAAATCTCCGATGCGGAAGAAATACCATAAGGCATTCTCATAAATTTAAACCTTCCAAAAGGTGTACCAAATGTTAATAAATCCGAGCTTTGTTCACTTATTTATATTTGCCAAAAGGCGTGATTTGCATCTAAAGTACTAAATATTTTCGCGTCTGCTAAATCAGCACTTACTTCTTCAAATGTGGGTATGTGAAAATGTTCCCTTCTAATGTATTTATTTAAATTAGTCGGATCTAAGCAACTTCTCATTTCCCCATTTGGTTTCTTACCTAATACTAGTTGATGAACCCAATCTGTTGGTCCTTTTACTTTCTTTATAATAAGTACCTAATTTTTCCATTTTTTACCTTCCGTCACCTATAGGAAAGGTATTGTCTTTGGTCAAAAAATTCGGTGGTGAGTTTTCATTGAATAAGCACGTTTTAGAGTCTTTACAATACGATTTTACTATTTTTACGATGATGTCTGTATGTGTGTGTGTGTGTGTTCGTGTGTGCGTGTGTGTGTGTATGTGTGTGTGTGTGTGACCGCCTTTTCGGACACGATATCTCCAATTCTAGAATTCCAAAAATTACAATTCTTGCGTATTCCTCTTCCTTACAACCATATGCAGACTTGATTAGATTTTGGTTATAATTGGTCAACCGGAAGTACCCTCATTTGAAGATTTTAACAGTTTTTCTTGAAAAACTCAGTTAACTGTTATTATAACTTAAAGAATATATTATTATCTATACGATTTGATTGCATTTTATATTTGTTATTCAACAGATATAGAGTTAAAGAAGAATACAAATAATAAATTTCACATACATTTCATAATTCAGCCAGCTATGCTAACTTAACCATGGAAACTGCTAATATATTCAGGTAATTCAAATTGACAATGTCAGTATCAATAAATTTAAATCAATGAAAGAATAAGGGAAGTAACTCTAGTGTTAGAAGTCTCTAGATATAAGAGAGACGATTACATTGGTTTGAATATGTCATGAGGAGAGATGAATATATTAATAGAAGGTGGAAGAAACATAGGAAGACCAAATATAAGATGAAAAGACTGTATTGTAGAAGACTTGAGAGAAAAGGAACTGAATGAGGACGACACGCAAAACAAAAATGAGTGGAAGAAGAAAATAAAAAATAGCGACTGGGGGAAAAACTAAAGAAGACGATGTCAGTGTCAAGTGCAATTTGCATAGTTTGTTTATGAAATAACTTTACTAGGAACATAGGATCTTTTGCAAGAAAATTTATGTATAGGGCGCGTGTAGTGACATCACTTTGCTGACTTTGGTAAGCAGATATGGGGACCCGTGTCAAAATGACATGAATTAATTATGTCCATAACTGACATTTTTCATTCAAAATATCATAATTTCTTATTATTATTTGTTTGTTATCAGGAATATGGAATTCAGTTGCCGAGAAAGGGAATCACATAATACCAAAAATTTAGAATCTTTAGCAAGAAAATTTATGTATGGATTTTGTACATAATACACAGGATTGACGGAAGGTATTGTGCTGGCCACATCAGATTTTTCTAACTCTTCTTTTAATAGTCAAGTTTCTCTCGGGCGATAACTTGTAAAATGCTTCAGAGAATTGTATCATGAAGCTCCGTGAACGTCAGCTGCGGTTCGGTGGGTGGGTTAAGCAGCGGTAGCCTCCCACGCACGTTGAAAAAAAAGAATTTTAATCATTTCCTCCCGATTGAAAATTTATCAAATTATAGCTAATCCAATATCTTAAAGAAAAAAAAAAGTCAACTGACTATAAAGTGGTGGATAATACGTCAGCTGGTCACACGAACATGATAAAAAAATATATATGTTCAGTCATTTCTTCTCAATTGAAAATTTATCAGATGACAGTTTATATGATATTGTGAATAAATAAACATGTCAGCTGGCTATATCTCGGTGGGAAGATTGTCAGCTTATGCTCTGAAGGGTGTAACGCAGGAGCCAGACAGGAGCATCTATCGCCTATTATTATCGGTATTAGATATTCTTTTTTGGCAACATAGTAGTAAAACATCAAAATACGCTTTTACGTTAAATGAAGAAATGTAACTGACATTATTGAAGAATTTTTCTGTGATATTGGTAAGTTCACTATTTCTTGTTGTATAACAATAATAACAATTAAATATTTAAAATTATAACTATATATATATATATACCCATCAGAAATCCCGTCGAGAAATTGAAAGAAATTCGAATATTTAGAAGTATAGGAGAAAACTTCCTCAAAAAATAAATTTAAAATTATAAAAATAATCTAAACATAAAGAAAAGACATGAGAAATATATACGGCGCGAGTAGTCATGTGACTTTGTTGGACTTGACAAGCAAATATAGGGGCCCGAGTTAGAATGACAGCTAGTAATTATGTACATATATGTCAAATGTCAATTTTTCATCCAAAATTTCATGGTATTCCAATTCTATGTGGTTTATTTTCCTCAACAAGTAAATTCCATATTCTTGGTGACAAATTAACCACGTGAAAAATTATGACATGTGACATTTATGTAAATAATTACTAACTGTCATTATGACAAGGGCCTCCATATCTGCTTGTCTAGATCAAGTATGACAAACAAACTACGTAAATTTAGAAAATCTTGAAATTTTTGATAAATTTTTTTGACATTTGACATCTATGTACAAACTTACTAATTGTCATTTTGACACGAACCCCCATATATGCTTGTCGAGTCCAACAATGTCACATGACTCATCGCGCCCTATACTTATGTAACCAAAGTGGCGAGAGGTATTGTGCTGACTACAACAGATTTTTTTATATGTGGGCGTCATTAGTAGACAATGATACATTAAAACCGAAGTGTTTCAATGCAAAATGAATTAAAAATATTTAAAAAATAAAACACATTACTTACATAACTCGGAGGGATTACACCCTAAAGATGTACAAAACCATATTATTATAATGTTTTGAAATTATTTGTAAAAAATTAGCAAAATTTGATTTTTTTATACTTATCTAGTGACAAATGCATGTCTTCATAACAAACAAATACATATTTAAAATGATCTGCCTACTGGTGTGGAAATTTTGCTCTAATTTAATCGAATTCGTATCTCTGATATACCAGTGTTGAGGACCGAAACATGGTGACTTCCAAGTAGAACATATTTTCGTCAAATAGACGATAAGTCACATAATAAACATTGCGTATGTTTTTTTCCAAGGGTAGACTAGACCAAAGTACAATCTTATTTATTATTGTAATTTAATATTCCATATAATAATATGAAATTTAATTTGTTACTACATTTGTTAAAAAATTGTAGTATACATATCGAAGGTTAGCTAAAATTAAAATGTATTTATACAATACGGTATACTTTCCCACTGCGTAAGGTAGATGACAGTTCTCACTTCGTTGAACATGTTAATGATAATAACAAAGGTTTCGTAAGTGCAAAAAATGAAAACTGAAATTTTGCAATAACATACCACAAACTTGGCACATTTGTAAACTTACTCATTTATATTATTAAATATTTTTTTAACATTTTGTAATTTAGTAACCTAGTTTTCTGTAAAAAATGTTAATTTTAACATGCCTTTATGAATTATATTTTAACATGACTGTTAAAAATAAATTAGTTTTGTCGTATTTTCTACTCGCAAATTTGACACTGCTGTTAAAATAATAAATTTTTAACATGTGAAATACTAGAATGACGTGGTCAACAATAAATAAAAAGCACGTCTTTACTAAGTCATGTACTTAGTTGCCATAACCCAAATAGATAAACATAAAAAATCTGATGTGGCCAACACAATACCTCTCGTTTAATTTAATTTTTATGCATGTAAATACTTAAAATTGAATTAAATTAAATACCAGGCACAAAAATGACCCCTGTGTTGCACTCTCCACGCCTAGTAAACGCTCGCTCGTTACAAATACATTATCGTTACTGAAATCTGTGTACAAAACAGGTTGACACATCCTGTAATGGGTAATATGCCGTGACAATATATTTATTTTATTTATTTATATACTTACCTATATTCCTACATATTTACTTATGCTGGTAACTGTATAAAGTTCCTTTCCATATAATTATTGTTCTATTTACTATTTTCTTTTTAAAACGATACTATTATTATTTCAAAAGCTTAATTTGTTGACAGTAACATATATCTGTCAGTTACATCATTTGAGATCTAAACTGCGTAGGCTCCGGGATTAAAATAATAGATAGTTTTATAAATTTATCCATAAAATATATAGAAAAATTATTAATGCAAACCTGTAGAAAATTTAATAATCTTTAATTTTTATATAACATAAATCTTAAAAAAATAACATTTAAATGTATTTTTCAAAGAAAAACTATTTTGAGCTTCCAGTAAAGTATCATTTCCGGTTATCTGATTTACACAAAAATCTAATGGTTTCTTTTCATATAAGAGTAAGGTAGAAATACAAGGTTTCAAAATTTTCTGAACGATAGTATTTGAGTTAGAGCGTAAAGAGGATCCACACACACACCCACACACACGCACACACACACGCACGCACACACGCACACACACGCACATACACACGCACACACACACACACTCACACACACACACACATACACACACACATACACACACACACACATACACACACAGGCATCATCGTGATTTACCAAGAACACAGTAATAAACAATTTTAATTGGATTTAACACATTATAATAAAGAACTATGTTTTACGAGACACCTAAACCGTGCTCTCGGAATACCATTTAAAGGTTCATTTGTGAATCTTGCTCTAATTTAGATTATTAAATATTCCTCTTGGCATCAAACTGTGATACACAATGACAAAGTACGAAGAAATGGGTGTCCGTTATTAAGTAAAATCTTTAGTAAAACAGTATTAATATTATACTATAATATCACCTAGATATTTTAAATCATCATCCATGGTAATTTTCTTTCGTTCTCTATTACATTAATTAAAAGTACAACATATTCCAATGCTGTTGTCATTTTATTGTTTAAACACATATTAAGATTTTAAAAGCCTCGATTTATATGACGTTAAAATTTTAACGGAATTGATGTTTATACAATAGAAAATAAACTTTAACAGCAAGTTTATTTTCAACATAGTTTAAAATTAACAGTTTCCTCATTGAATACACCCCATTATCACTCACTTATTTCCAAAAATAAATAACAACAATAATGATAATAATAATCTAAAAACAGTCGACTGTATCAAATTTTGCATCACTTGTTAACACTAACTAATAGCACATCGTCCAAGTGTAAGTACAAGTTACATACGACAATTAAATTAAACATTTTATATTATTTTTGCCACTGGTGGCCTTTGCTTCCTTTGAACCATGTGTGGGACGAAAGTAAGATGCGGCATCAAAACAAAATCAACCTTTGTTAATCAGCTGTGGGACAATTTTCAAAACAGGAAATCAGTTTTTATTAAACTTTTACTAAAAATGTAATACAAAGAATGCTTAGAGTGAACAAAGCCAGCTAAGGTGCGAAAATTAAAATGTGCAAAGTAATTTTTCTAGGCTGCGGTGTTTCCCATTTAGAGCTACCACCATTAAGATCTCGAGAACTATAAGGGATACAATACCAGTTAAATGGAACTTCTTGTGCACTTATAGGGGGCCATCTCAGATGTGCTTTTGTTTTTCCAAAAATTCCCATAGGGCACTAGATAATGACGAAAAACTGAATTTTGTTGATCTTATTTTTTTCAAATAACTTCTAAACTATTAGTAATAGAGAAAGATGTACCAAATAAAGAAGATGGATATTTCTACTGCCTAACCAGTGGCGTAGAAAATAATTTTTTATATCCATAAATTTCTGAGACACAAAGTTATATTTTTTAAATGGAACCCATATTTTATTTTAATCTCAAAAAATATATTTTTTTCTCTTTTCAATGATGTAAGGGTAAATGCGTTTCGTATTCGTTTTACCCCCAAAATTTAAATTTTCACGTTATTTTTCCCAAATTTTATAATTATTTCACAAAAAGCATAATTATTTTTACATCCCGCTACCCTTGGTAAGGGAGGTATAGGGATCGTGCTAAAAATCGCATATCGAGATTTTGGTGAAGGACCACGTTTAAGGTCCGTATAATCCAATTTTAACATTTTCACGATGATGTCTGTGGGTGTGTGTGTGTATGTGTGTGTGGATTTAAATTTTGGTGTGAATTCGGATAACCGGAAATGGCAGTTTAATTGAAGCTCAAAATAGTTTTTCTTCAAAAAATACCTTTAAATGTTATTCTTTTGCAATTTATTATTGTAAAAATTAAAGATTATTCCTTTTTTACAGGTTTGCATTAATACTTTTTCTATATATTTTATAGACAAATTTATAAAGAAAGTACTATAAAAATTATATCTCGGAACTTACGCTATAAACACAACTCCATGTAACACATTTCAACTCAAATGTTTGTAACTGACAGATAAATGCCACTATCAAAAAAATAATGATTTCAACAGTAACGTTTTAAAAAGAAAATTGTAAATAGAACAATAGTTACATGGAAAGCAACTTAATGTACATAATTTCAAATTAATAATAATGTTTTAAAACGAAAATTGTAAAGAGAACATTAGTTATATAGAAATGAATTTATATATACATAATTTCTAGCATTAGTAAATATCCAGGTATGTATTTAAATAAAAAATATATATTATCACAGCATATTACCCATTGCTGGATGTGCTACTCTGCTTTGTACACAGATTTCGGTAATGATAGTGACATTTATATCGTGCGGGCGTTTATCAAGCGTCGCCTCTTTGCTGGCGTGGAGAGTGCAACACAGGGGACAATTTTATGCAATTTAAAAGTCAAAATATTTAGCGTTGATCGGGATCGAATCGGGTTCCCCAGATTCGTAACCAGACATCAGGCACGCGACAACGAGACCCCATGTATTTAAATTAATAAAAATTAAATGGCGGGAGCTATTGCGTTGGTCCCATCAGATTTTTATTAATTATATTCTGTTTGACTGACAAAATTCTTTTTATGACTTTCTTGCTCAATATTTTTATTTTAAACTCAATTTACAATTTACACTATAACATGTCAAGAGCGACCAGATAAAAATTATTTTTTATTTAAATTTAATTGATTTTTGGGCAAAAATTTCTAACGAAATAAATTATTGAAGTAGAACGAATATTTCTCAATAGAATTCTGGTATACATTCATAATAACATTAAATAAACTATAAAATGAGGAAAAAAATAATTTCGAAGTAAAGCAAATGCAAAACAATAACATTTACATTATTGAAAAGCGAAAAAAATAAGTATTTTTTTGAGACTAAAATCAGATGAGTTCCGTTTAAAAAATAAAATTTTGTGTTATATCTCGGAAATTTACGGATATACATATTAGTTTCGTACGTTACTGGTTAGACAATAAAATTATCTAACTTCTTTGTCTGGAACATTTTTCTCGATTATTAATAGTTTAGACGTTATTTGAAAAAGAAAATATCAACAAAATTCAGTTTTTCGTCATTATCTAGTACCCTACGAGAATTTTTGTAAACACAAAAGCACATCTGAGATGCCCCTAAAGGTGCAGAAAAAGTTCCATTTAACCGACATTGTATCTCTTATAGTTCTCGAGATCCCAATGGTGGCAGCTCTAAATGACACACACTGTATAACACAATGTTACAGTTCGTTAAGGCCCGTTCTTATCACCTCTAGTTAAAATGACAGTGATAACCAGCGGTTATGTTGCAAAATAATTGTTCTTACCATCTTTAGTTAAACTAGACCTACGTTCTGGTTAGTGTTTTAACTGGTAGTTATTTACTATTAGAGAAATAATATTACAAACATCACACATAAAAATAATTATTATTGAAGATTTAAAAGTTATTGAGAATGTAGAAATTATTTTCCCTTATAGAAGTGGTTTGATAATACCAACATCTGACAGCTTTTTATCTATTATGATTATGAATAAAATGTTGGTGCAGTAAAAAAATCAGAATTCCATCTCGTACATAATTTCGTTTAGTGTTAAAAAGGGGTATTTTTTTGAGGGTTTATAGTATTAACCAAAATGAATAAAACAGCTTAATCAACATAGGTCTGATCTTCAACTGGTCCCGAGAAAGATGCTATTCGTAGTAGAATCAAATATAACCTGACATATATAGTGTTCGAACAAATTTTTTTCTGTGTCAGTAAATAGATTATGAAAAACAATAAAATTTTATATGAAACGTTTTTCTCAATTTCTAATAGTTACGCAGTTATTTGAAAATGAAATATTGGCTAAGGTCACCACAACATTTAAGTTGGTACAATTATTTGATTTTTTTTTTTAGAAAAACAAAAGCACATCTAATATGGCTTTTGAGATGTAAACAATAGTCTCATTTAATCGTCCTAACTCTTATAGCTGCATTGTGATGCGGCCGTGATTATTCGCCAAACGGACCCGGTGTTGCCGCGTTGCTGCTGTTGTGTGTATAAAAATTTGTTCATTTCTACTTAGGTAGTTTTTAAATTTAAACATATTACAATGAATTATTGTATTATAATAATAAAATAAACTTGGAAACGTATGTAGTGAATTAAAAAATAATAATATTGAAACTATACATTGAAACAGTCGAGCCCCGATTTAATACGTGTTTTAATATAAATACCCTTAAAACGTAATTTTTTAAATTGTTTTTTTATCATTATGTATAATTTGAGCCGCGAAATTTTCTCGGACCGGTTTGTAGTTGCCCATTCGGCCCTGTTAGTGGTGTGGTACATATACAGGGTGTTAAAGAAAGGTTAAACAATTTTCAGGGCACATAGTACTGACCAAAATGAGTAAAAAAGCATAAAAAACACAGGTCTGAGCTCGACTCTTTCTGAGAAAAACGAAAAATCGAAGAAAAACTAACAGATAGTGATCGAATAAAATTTTGTATATGTTAATAGACTACAAAAAAACAATAAAATTTTATTTGAAACATTTTTCTCAATTTGTAATAATTAGGAATGTATTTGGAAATTAAATATTGGCCGTGGTCGCCACAATTAACTTAGTACAATTATATGATTTTTTTTAATTACAAATGCACATCTAAGATGACCACTGTAAGGTAAACTAATGGTGGTATTCTGAGCGTTTTCATAACTTCTATAAGAGTTATCTTAAGGACTTATAGATCTTAAACGTCAGAGTGGTATTCTGAGCGCATCTATAGCTTATAGGATTATCTTAAATGTCTTAAGATATCTTAAAAACTTACGGTCACTGTACAGTTCGCTATAACTTGTCAGAGAAACAAATAGAAGTACAATTTGGTTTGAAAATGAATAACAATTTGCAAATTTTATATTTTGCACATTTATTATCAGAAGAGGAGTATGAACTTTAAGTATTAATTAAATTATTTAATTAAAATATTTATACATTTGTCAATATTTGAGGTTAATTATTGTTACATTTTTAGTAATAACATACGATATCATAAGAAAAAATATAAGGGATGAAATTAATACATTTTAATTGCCAAACATTTTAAACAAATGTTTCATCTTACAAGGGAATTTGTGAGAAATATAATTCAGACTTTGCAGCTCCATTATGTCGACCGCACATCTCGAATATCATTTCATAGCAAGATACTTTCGCTACATTACATTTTTGTGTATCTGGTTCATACCAAAGCAGTGTTAGAAATAGCACTTGGGTGTCTATGAGCCAGCCAACAATTAGCAAGTTTTCTTTTCCTGTAACATAATTTTATATTTTTATTTATAATATAATTACAATTTCCTATCAAACATTTTGAATTCTTAACTCATTTTAAACTGACTGCTATGTGACCATGCGTGACTGTTTGTAAACAAGTTTGACGTAAATCTTCTGTCAATTTCTTACTGTAACATTCAATCAGTAAAGTTAACCTCAGAAAAATAAATGCTGCGCATATGCAATTAAGAATTTGGAAAACTTGTATTTTTTGTTTATTTTATAATAATAATTCATTTTCAAATGTAAATAACGTTAACTAAAGTAGTTATAAATAAACTATTACTCCTATTTTATAAATATTAAACCATGATACATGTTTTATTTTCCAATGAGTGGCAAACTTGGTTTTAAGATATCTTAAGGGAGTGTTATAGAAACTCAAGGTTATAGACGCTCGCTCAGAATACGGATTTATGAAAATCTATAAGCGTTCAAGTTATAGATTTGTCTTAAGCTATAGATCTTAAAAGTTACAGATTTTTAAGATAATGCCCAGAATCCCACTATAAAGTCTGATTTAATCGAAATCGTAACTCTTATAGTTTTCGAGAGGTAAACCCCGTAAAAACTCATTTTCACTGCCTTGTATCTCGGAATCTGTTGAAGATCGGACCTATGTTGTTCAAGCTTTTTTTACTCAATTTGGTCAGTACTATATGCATTTAAAAAAAATACCCTTTTTTACAGCCTGTATAAATGACCTCCGTGGTACTCTCCACTCTCCCTTCTAAAAGTGAAATCTACGAATAGAGCCAGATTGGTACACACAGAAATTTGTAATACACAGTGATGATTTATTTATTTTATAGGCCGCTTAGTAAAAGTACGACTTTAATATCAAGTTACAAATTAAAAATTAAACAACAGGAAACCATTTACAAAACACAAACTATTTAACCTTGACGATTATTCAATTTAGTTATTTATTTGTTGTAACAAAATGAATGGTTTTGCTAAAGATTAATAACCATGCATGGTTTATCTTTATGGATATTGTAATGGCAATGATTACCGTACGTCACGAAAATATCAATGTAAATATCTAAACAGACGCTAAACTTCACATCACATAGTTCGAAGTTGGTCGTACAATTCAAAGAGTAAAAACCGTGAGAGAGTTTCACGTAATTATGGTGGTGTGCACACTAATAATCATGTCAATTTCGATGACGAAGAAAATATGATACATAGTGCTTAATGATACGATCATTAGCACTCAGCGCATTTCAGTACTACGCCTTTCCGAACATGTTTGGCGGGTGTATTAATTCGGATGAGCTATATTCGTATCATTTTCAGCGTGTACAAGCACTATATCTAAGAAATTATAACCAATGTACCGTAAAATTTTTGAAATATGTCCGATCAAGGTTATCTTCGAATGTTATGAATTTTTGTTTTGCCCATTCTGACAAATTCAGTAGTGTCGTTTGCTTAGTTTTTATGAGCGTACACAAGATACTACTGCTATTTTATTATTATATAAATATATGTTACAATAAAACCATTCAAAATTCAAAAATAAATCAACTGGCAAATATAAAACTAAATATGTGAAAAATAAGATACTGGTTAGATTACTGACAGTGTCAATGTCAGTGACACTGACAGAAAATAACGTTATTCGTACGGCTATGAATCAAGGTAATGTATCTGAATTAATAAATAAACTTACGTTACAGCGAAAGTATTATAACAACGTACATCGTTTTAAAATAGAATAGAATGTCCTAACTTAGTCGAAACAATATGAATTTTTGAAAGACAAGCGTATTATATCCTTCCTTATCGCACACGCTTATAGCCTTTGTAAAGGAGGGAGATAAATGTATGCTAATTTGTTAATTAGTTCATACATAATAATTACATTAATAATTACATGAAAATATTATTCATTCTAATTTTCTCTCAAAAGGTATGTAAGGTTCGAAGCCCAGTTTTTCAGTGATAATAGGGTATTCTCTCATATACGAGTATATCTAAGAGTGAAAATCCGAGTGAAAAATTACATTTAATAAGCGAAGTATTAATTTTTAAAATATGACTACGTTGTGTCACGTTTTAGTGATGTACTAGTTATACCAGAGGTGTGCAATCAGTAGTTCATGGATTTTCGAGAAAGTGTTTAGTAAGTATTAAAAAAGGTTCAAATTAAAATATATTTTATTGTAAACTTACATTCTATTACTAAAAAACTAAGGAAAATGAAAAGAAAGTCTTTCTAATTAATTGATTATATAATTTTTCTTGTGCTACAAAAACATTTTGGTATTCTCAAACTATATTACTGGCGCTTGACAACAATTTTATTGCATTTCTCACATGGCAATGTGCACTCATGTAAACAGCAATAAAAATAATTAATTGTCCAAAATTAATAAGAATAAAATTTAAAAAAAAAACCTTATAGCAAATTTAATGTAATAATTGGTACTCTGTGTAAAAGAATATATGCGAAAAGTGGTTTCGTAGCAAAATGGTAAAGTTTTACTTCTTATATTATGGGTGATGGGTTCAAATCTAGAGAATTTCTTAATTTTTTTTTCTTCATAATTATTTAATATAATTAGATAATACTGGTTACATTAAAATAGCAATAGGTATTCACGAAGATGAGTACAAAATTTTTCAGTTTGAATGGGAAGCAAATATGTTAATTTCCCACGTTAAACGACTATGTAATATATTTCGAACGCCTCCTCGTATGTCAATTTAGATACACAATACGTATTTGTACGTAGTATTTAATAATTATTTTATCATACTTTTATTAATAATAAGTTCACATCTAGGTAATTATTTTTACACAAGATGGCATATACATACATGCTAATAAATCTGTTCACGAAAACTCCCGAATGATCCGAAGTAGACCTGAGCATGTGCGTACTTAAGATGCGGCCCCTTATCACATTCGAACATTGAGTAGGGATTTCAACTGATCTCCCATTGGTAGTACAACTAGTACATCAGCAAAATTTAAATGCTTTATATTTTTTGCAACAACTAATTTATAACATGTTTTTTTTTTGTTTTTCCCCTCTTGTTTACCGATCAACTTTAATATTTTTAATATTTTTTTAATATTGATGATCATGAGAGAATGCCCTATTGATAATACATAAGGAGAATATTATCTTATAACATTCAAGTAGCATACACAATATTATATGCTGATAACACTACTTTTATTCACTATGATAATAAATAATAACCCAAGTGAAATAAACGCAATAATAAATACAAGTCGACAAATAAATTGGTATTGAATGACATCAAATTTAAAGTGTCCTTTCTTCAAAATGAAAAATGTAAATTTTTGGGCTTCATACTCGTATTACAGCCAAATCTTTTGTGGGAGGAACATATGTAGCCGTGAAATTACAGAAAATATTTTTACTTAAGAAATACTATTACGCAACAATTTATTCTACAATTTTTATACTACGAAAGCACAGGTATTTGTATTCGTATTTTCAGATTTCTTTTTTTTTCTACATTTTTTACCTTCCGTCATCTTTAAGTAAGGAAGGTGTTGTCTTTTGTCAAAAAATTCAATTATGAGTTTTTAGTGAATAAGCACGTTTTAGGGACCATATAAAACGATTTTTCCATTTTTACGACGATGTCTGTATCTATGTATGTGTTTGTCTGTGTGTGAGTCTGTGTGTGTGTGTGTGTGTGTGTGTGTGTGTGTGTGTGTGTGTGTGCGCGCGTTTGTATGTCTGTGTGTATGTGACGAAAGTTTCGGATCGCATAACTTCAATACCACGATTCCAAAAATTATATTTTTTTCGTTTTCCTCAAGCTACATCCAGAAGAAGAGGTGATTAGATTTTGGTTATAATTGATCAATCGGAAGTACCCTCATTTGAAGATTTTAACAGTTTTTCTTGAAAAACGCAATTAAATACCATTTATTGACAGTTAACGTTATTATAACTTAAAGAATGTATAATTCTCTATACGATTTGATTGCATTTTATACTTCATAATCAATAGATATAAAGTTAAAGAATTATAAAGATATTAAATTTCATAAATCAGCCAGCTATGCTAACCATGGAAACTGCTAATATATTCAGATAATTCAAATTGACAAATGTCAGTATCAATGAAAAATAAATGAATGTGGTAGAGATGAGGATGTAGAGATAGATGTTGGGTAAGACACGGAAAGATACGGTAAGGAATGAAAGAATAACGGATATAACTCTAGTGTAAGAAATTTCTAAATAGATACGAGACAATTACATTGGTTTGAACATTGCATGAGGAGAGATGAAGAATATAATGGAAGAAGAATGAAAAGCTTAGTAAAAGACGGTTAAAGAAACAGAGGAAGACCAAAGATAAGATGGAAGGACTGCATTGCGGAAGACTTGAGAGAAAAGGAAGTGAATGAAAACGACACGCAAAGCAGAAATGAGTGGAAGAAAATAAAAACTTAGCGACTCCTAACGAATGGGAAAAGCTAAAGAAAAAGAAGAAGAAGATGTCAGTGTC
Organism: Harpalus rufipes; assembly: GCA_951394225.1. Taxonomy (NCBI): domain Eukaryota; kingdom Metazoa; phylum Arthropoda; class Insecta; order Coleoptera; family Carabidae; genus Harpalus; species Harpalus rufipes. The sequence goes on from OX596276.1 coordinate 33,248,803, forward strand.
AAGTGCAATTTGCATAGTTTGTTTATGAAATAATGTTACTGTAAATTTAGAATCTTTTGCAAGAAAATATATGTATGGAATTTGTATATAACACACAGTGTAGACAGAAGATGATGTGCTGGCCATATCAGATTTTCTTTTAGATATTGTATTTAACCTGACATCTGTAGAACATAAATTCGTTTAATTTTTTTTTCAATTTTTCTTGATTTGTTAGTTTAACTGAAAAATTGGCGACAATTTATATTGGTTATTATTTGTGTCATAAATTGACTAAATAAAAGGAAATGTGAGTGGGTGGGCAAATTGATTTGGAACGGGGTTCGTAAGTAAATTCGAAATGATTTTGGCGTCAGTCAGGATCGAACCCGGTTTCCCAAGTTCACGACCAGACACTCAAGCACGCAGCCACGGGACCCCATTTTAAATGTCACAAAAGTGACCCTTGTGGTGTATACTCCACGGCAGCAATGAGTGCCCGTGAGGTGTAGCGTGGTAAACGCACGTACGGTACGGGTAATCATTGCCAAAGCTTTCAGTAAAAGCACATTTTCGTTTCTTACTTCACAAAATGATGCAAAAACACTAAATTAATATAAAATTTTCAATAAATATATTAAATTGTTTACCTAAATACAAGAATGCTGTAAAAACACTATATTAACATAAAATTTGCAATAAATGTATGAAATTATTTACCCAAATACAAGAATGCTGCAAAAAACTAAATTAATATAAATTTTTCAATAAAATATTATATTATTTACCGAAAACGAAGATTACACATAAACAACATTGACGTATTGGTTTGAAGTCAAATATGCAGTGTGGTCAGATTGAAATTTCACCAAAAGATAGCAGAAAAGTCGCTGTTGTGCAAAGAAGTCGCTAAGACTGGCGCGCGTTTCAAATTCAGTCAATAATTCTAAATTAGTGTAAATAGAAATAAAAATTTAATTTTAAAACAATATTTGGAATATATTTACGGTCATATGTACATTCACATTTTATAATCATAAAAAAATTGAAAATATATACACTTGATGAAACACACACCGTGTTTCATCAGATATGAATACAAAAAATAAAATTAATAATTACGTAGAAACTGGGACATTACAAAAACCTAACGGGACGCAGGGACGAACTGTGAAATCCGGGACTTAATATTATGCTGCTGTATTGCTGCTGCATTATTTAATAATTCCGGTGCTTATATTCAACGTTAATGCAATTATTATTATTTTTGAAAAACAGGAATATTTTATTTTTTGTTAAATTACCTCGCCAAATACCATTCGAGATTCGTGACTAATTTGCCTTAGGCAATTTTTGCGAAGATCATTCCTACTTGTTGCTTATGCAAATATACACTCGTGTTGTCCCATTTATGCAGATGTACGTCAGAACAAGCAATCATGATCTTTCCAACAGAATTTACCGGGAAAATTATAGCCATTATATCAATATTGGTATTACTATGATAATATAATGTTACTTAAAAATGATTATTATTAGTATAAAATGTTTATTTATTTTTTCCATTTTTACCTTCCGCTACCCTTGGTAAGGGAGGTATTGGGATCGTGCTAAAAATCGAATAACAAGATTTTGGTGAATGACCACGTTATAAGGTTGTGTACAAAAGTGGTAGTACTCGTAACATCCGCACTATTCTCTTGGAAGGCGCCACTGCCTGGCGAACGCTGGGGTCGCATATTCTGATGCCAATATTTATTCCACTTATTTGCTATCTCTCTCTCTCTCTTTGTATGCGCTGTATTTATCTATTATCAACTTTGTGTTTTATTGCAATATTCTTACTTAATCCAGTACCTTTATACCTTTCGGTGTCAGGCTTGTCCAGTTGTGTTATATTCTCCTGGGGTTCTTTTCCAGAATTTTCGCCATGTTTTCCTGTCTGCCGTTAGTATTTTAATGTTCCCCCAATATCATCTGCGTTGCAAAGTGCTGTCATTTCGATTTATTTTAATTTACAATGTCCTACCATAAATTTCTTAATTCCTTTTCTGCTGATTTTTATTGCTTTGTCTAGTAATATCGACAATAGAAGTGGACTAAGTGCATATCGCTGTCGAAGTCCGGTGTCTGTGTCTGAGAAATGAAACATCAAAAGAATTTACAATTATTTTGTAGTTTCTACATATTGTATATAGGCTTTTAATTTGTTTTATGGTCTTTGGGTTTGTCCCTCTTTTTTCTAGGCTTGACCATATCTCCTCTGTCCTTACTTGATCAAATGCCTTCTCCAAATCTATGAAGCATAGGTGGATCTCTTTACCTCTAAGTTTTGTTTTTTCACATATTTGACGTAACATAAAAATCTGGACCTGCATTCCTCTGCCTGGTCTGAACCCACTTTGAGTATCCTCAAGTGTTTTTTCTATATCTGGTCTTATTCTATTTTCCGGTATTTTTGCGTACATCTTTCCAACTACACTTAGTAGGGTTATTCCTCTATAGTTCTTACACTATTTAGCGTCACCTCTCTTGTAAATTGGTGTTATTATACCCGTTTGCCAGTCTTATGGTGTCCTTTCCTTCTTTTGTCGTTATGTTAAAAAATAATAATGTTTGTTGTACTTTTTCTCATATATTTGTCCATTTCCGTTATAATGTTGTCGTGCCCGGGGACTTTTCCATTTTTAGTTTGTTCAGAACTTTCTGTATTTCTTCTAATGTTATTATTGTGTCTTCAAAATTTTTGAAGGTTGTTGTTTGCTTGTCTTGGTTATCCGAGTTTGTTTCTGTAAGGTTTCTTACATCCAATAATTCTACAAAATGTTCCTTCAATCTTGCCATAATGTTTTCCTCTGAGTCTATTATATTTACATTTCTATCTTAGTGGTGTCGTGAGTCTGGTTTTCTTCATGTTTCTTAACATCTCGTAAAACAGTTTTTGATTCGAGTCAAAATCTTTAATTTTCTCATCGAACTTTTCCCAGATTTTTTTGTTTCTCTTCCTTTATTTTGGTTTTGACTTCTTGTCTTGTCTGTTTGTATTCTTCGTAGTCTCTACTGGATGTACTTGCATGGTATTTCTTCCATTTTTGTTTTTTATTCTTCACTGTTTCTTTCATTTACATTGTTTTCTTTGTTTGTTACTTATTTTAACTTTTCCACAAATCTCGTCCTCTGCTTCTACAATGCACTCTTAAACTCTTCCCAAGTTTCTGTTAATCCTTTTGTATAATTAAATTTCTTTAATTTCACTTCTACGCGTTATTGGTATACACTTACTTTGTGTCGTCTTCTCTAAATTTGTGACTTTTAATTTTGTACTTTGTTGTCGTTGTTCTTTTAAATTCGTGTTCTGTTGTTGCTTCTTTCAAGACCATATTAACTATAAAGTGGTCACTGCCTATTTCTGGCTCTTTATATACTCTTATATCTCTGATATTTCTTTGGATCTCTCTGCTGACTAAAAAGTAGTCTATTATCGACCTCTCATTTTTTTGCCGGTTCTACTCTTCTATATTTATGTATGTCCTTGTATTTAAAGAAAGTGTTTGTTATGGCTAGATCATTAGTATGCACAAGTCTATAATCCTTTCTCCGTTGTTATTTCTTGTGGGTTCTGCTTCTTTACCTAAATATAATTTTATTCTTGTGTTAGTATTCCCTACTCTTCCATTGAGGTCTCCCATAATAATATTTTTTTGCTTGTGTTATTTATTTCATTTTGAAATTCTTGAAAAAAGTTGTCTTTCATTTCCTTCTTATCATTTTCGTTTGGGCCATACGCTACTATGATAGTTAGTTGCATTTCCTTTTCCCATTTTTAAATCCTTTGTAAGTGTTTTTTCGCTTATATATTTTTCGTTACTTACTTTATTTATATATTTTTCATGAATTATGAGCCCTACTCCTTCAGCTGCTCTTTTTGTTATTTCTACCCCTGACGAATACATCCAGAATCCTTTTGTTAATTGTGTTAAACCTTTCCCTTATATGTCATCCCTTTATCTCATAAGTTACATTATGCAAAAATAAACGTATAAATATTTTTATTCCTTGTAACATCATAGCAGTAAGTAATTGTCACATTTTATTCTTTTATTTATTTAGGCAAAAACTTCTGATTTTAAAAGCACTGATGTCATAATAGACTATGTTACTTACTTTCTCTATCGTCAAATTTTAGAAAAAATAACCCCATTCTGCCTCATTTACGTTCGTTTAATGTATAGAACCCTATAGATTACTTTTCTCTGTCAATTTGAAGCCCTTTCAAGTCACCTCTCTGACAATTGCCTACTTCTATGTTATTATTTTTACCTTCCGTCACCTTTGGGTAAGGAAGGTATTGTCTTTGGTCAAAAAAATCAATGATGAGTTTTTAGTGAATAATCATGTTTTAGGGTCCCTATAACGACGTTCTCCTTGAAATTATCATTTGCTTCTGTGTAACAGATACGAAAGTAACCAGTAAAGGACGAAATTTTGTTGTATTTTTGCCCAAGCAGAATGCTTCTTCTATGTTATGTCCGCGGATACTAATCTCTAAGTATTTTTGAAAAAAAATCAACTAAATACTCTTTCATTTTATTCGGAGCTTCCTCCTCCTCCAGACCAATGATTACTATATTCCTTTTCTTCATATTTTTTTCCTTTTTTATCTATTACTAGTTCACATGTGTGGATTCTTATATCGAGGCCTTGAATTTTCGCCTCCATTTGCTCTATTCTCGCAGTATTGTTGTTAAGAGAGTTTTTAAATGTTACAATTTCCGTTTTAATATCATCTAAAGTGTTCAGTTTATTCAAAATCGTCTCTATTTTATCTTTCATAGTGGACGGTGAGGAGACAACATGGCAAAAGTTAGTTTATGTTTTTGCCTGGTAGAACAAAATTGTGATTTGGCTTTTTTTTAAATTATGTACACAGGCAACATATTTGTAATCTTTTATACAACTGCTTCCTTAATTGAATCAAATTATTATCAGAAAATATAATCGAAAAATAATGAGGATTTGAAAAATTCGTCTTATTTTCTCTATGCCGTACTACCAACCTACCAATTTTGCGTTTTATTGCAATATTCTGAAGAGTAAAAATATAACATTTTAAATTTGTATTTTTTATTTCGTACGTGTATAGAATAATGTATAATTATTTTTCACCAAATTTGTAAATATTTATAATAAAAAAACATATTACAAATCAATGCAATATCTCAAACAAAAATATACTCTTATTACTACAACTCGGAAAATTGATGAATCCAAAAATATGTATTAAAAATCCAATGTGTCCAACACAATACCTCCCGTTTAATTTAATTTTTATTCATGTAAATACTTAAAAATTAAATATAAATACGGGATTCGATCCCGACCGACGTCAAATATTTGGAATTTTAAATGGCACAAAAATGACCCCTGTGGTGCACTCTCCACGCCAGGAATAAGTGCTCATGAGGTGACAGCTGGTAAACGCCCGCACTGTACAAATATGTCATCATCGTTACCGAAATCTGTGTACAAAGCAGATTGGCACACCCAGCAATGGGTAATCTGCCGTTATGATATACATATTTATTTTATTTATTTACATACTTATCTATATTCATTTCTGGCGTAAAGAATGCACCACAGGGATCAATTTAGTGCCATTTAAAATTCTAAAATATTTGGTGTCGGTCGGAATCGAACCTGGTTCTCCAGATTCGCGTGAAATGACACCGGGTAAACGTCCGCACGCTACAAATATGTCATCATTATTACCGGTGTACAAAGCAGATTGTCTCAACCAGCAATGGGTAATATACCGTGATGATATATTATATATTTTTATTATCTTACCTATATTCCTTTTCCATATAATTATTGTTCCATTTACTATTTTCTTTTTAAAACGTTACTATTATTATTTGAAATGATTAGTTTGGTGACAGTGACATATAACTGTCAGTTACATACATTTGAAATCGGAACTGTGTAACCATGGAGTTGCGTTTAAAGCGTAGACTCCGGGATTATAAATATAGATAATTTTATAAATTTATCCATAAAATATATACAAAAAGCATTGTCGTAAACCTGTAGAAAATTAAAAAAACTTTAATCTTTATAATAACAAATTTAGAAAAATAAAATTTAAAGGTATTTTTCGAAGAAAAACTATTTTGAGCATTCAGTGTCATATCCGGTTATCTGATCTACACCAAAATCTAACGGCATCTTCCATATATGAGTAAGGTAGAAATACAAGGTTTCTAAATTTTCTGAACTATAGTATTTGAGTTAGAGCGTAAAGAGGTATATATATATATATATATATATATATATATATATATATATATATATATATATATATATATATATACCTCTTTACGCTCTAACTCAAATATATATATATATATATATATATATATATATATATATATATATATATATATATATATATATATACAGACATCATCGTTTAAACGTGGTCATTTACCAAAATCTCGATATGCGATTTTTAGCAGGATCCCTATACCCCCCTTACCAAGGGTAGCGGGAGGTAAAAATATATAAATTATAATATGTTTTACTTACAAGCTCTTTCGGTTCATAATCGCTGGAAAATTTTGCAATTCGTACCGATTTTTTAGGTATACTTACAAGAGCCATACTTGTTAATATTGCAATATCAATAATACAATACATAAGAATCTTGTTCATAGAAATTATTTAACGGTATTTCTAATGCTATTACCAGATTACTTAGTGCTAATGAAATATATACGGTATTATTTAGGCCTATCACATGGAAAATTATCAGCAAATAGTGGAATACGGCCCACGAGTAACAGTATCTAGTGAAACAATTTGTTAGTGGTCATTCTTGCAAGGCATTTTTACTAAGAAAATTTCCACAATGGGTACTTCTCAGGTCAATTCTCTATAGTCTTTGTGTAAGCGATTATGAACCGAAAGAGCTTGTAAGTAAAACCTATTTTCTATTGCTATAAGTTCACCATAAGCGGTTTACGCTATTGTAGTCGAATCTAAACTATACCGACAATATTGCGAATTGAATTCACCACAAAATTATATTTCAAATCATATCTTATGATTGTTTCTGATGGGCGGTTTGCCTTTTTAAAATACATATTAGAAAAATTCATGTGAATTGAAGTTTTAGTCGTGAACCTATTTAAAAAATTTAAATCGCGATATTTTTAAAGAGTGTGGCATGAAAAAATAGTAATCATCCGAATTTAAAATATATTGTAGCGCGCGCCGACCCAACGCGCCGAATGCTTGCGGCGCTACTGATAGCATGTTCGCGAACGATGACGTAATACCTTCGCCGGAATTACCCCGATGACGTAATCCCCCGGGAACACCCATACACGTTCTGTCCGGTCAATTACGCCGTGACCTAAATCTTTTGTATTCAGGTCACTGTCGTGGCCGAGGGTTCTAGAAGGATATGACCTGTATAAATACCGTCGGGAGAACAGCGGGAACATAGTCTGATATACAGGGTGTTTACGGTCTTTTTTTTTAATGGGTTATACTACAGGTTAAAAGAAGGCGAAAAACATTAAAACACCTCAGTAAAATATTTATAATTACAGAGTTACAGGCCTTTAAAAGTGCACCTCATCAAACACAATTTTATTAATAACTCTGGTACTAATTGCACGAAAATTTTGAAACTTGGTATGACGGTACTACTTATTTAGATGCACTTATACTTTCTTTTGTTTTTGTATCTCAACCAGAGGCGTCTCATATGAGGAAGCCATGAACATTTTTTATCGTTATTTTTTTACTTATGGGCATTTTTTCATTTTTACTTATAAAATATTACATACAGTTTAAAAATACACAAAAAGGTACTCTTAATAAAACTTGATAAACGCAGTAGTTTTGGAGATATTTTAATTTTTAGAAAAAATAATTTATCCATAAAAATTAGATAAAAGTTAAGAAACAAACAAGTACGTAAAATTTTAGTATTATTTTATAAAAATTGTTCAAAATGACCACCTTGAGCACGAATACATGCGTGACACCGGCGAATTAATGAATCATATACTCTATGAAATAAAATATTTTTTTGAATTTCACGTACAGAATTAACTCTTCGTGCTCAAAGTGGTCATTTTGAACAATTTTCATAAAATAATACTAAAATTTTACGTACTTGTTTGTTTCTTAACTTTTACCTAATTTTTATGGATAAATTATTTTTTCTAAAAATTAAAATATCTCCAAAACTACTGCGTTTATAAAGTAAATAAGTAGTACCCTCATACTAAGTTTCAAAATTTTCGTGCAATTAGTGCCAGAGTTATTAATAAAATTGTGCTTGATGACGTGTACTTTTGAAGGCCTGTAACTCTGTAATTATAAATATTTTACTAAGGTGTTTTAATGTTTTTCGCCTTCTTTTGACCTGTAGTATCACCCATTAAAAAAAAGACCGTAAACACCCTGTATATAAGCAACGAGCAATGAACTTGGTGATATAAATATACAGTTTACCAGTTGTTAACATAAATAAATGTAGTTATATAAATAAGTGTAGTGATATAAATATTGTATAGATAAATAATAGTAGTGTTTAAGCATTTAATAATATTCTTAGTGTTTATAATTATTTAATCATAGTGTTAATTGTTTTTATTATCTTTTAATATTTAATCCTTAATTAATTATCGTTTAATAAACGTATTCTTTTAGTTAATAATATTTGTCTGTGTTTTACACTTCACCCATATAAATAAAAACGTTACAATTGGTGTCAGGTGTGGGGTTGTTAATAAACTGTGAAGTGTAAATAAAAATAAATAAAATGACGAAACTATTAAAATTAAGTGAATTGAAAGTAAGTGATCTCAAGACGGAATTGGAAGACCGAGATTTGGAAGCAACCGGAAAGAAGTCAGTGCTTCAAGAAAGACTGCGGCAAGCCTTAATCGATGCTGGTAAAAATCCTGAAGATTAATTATTCGAAATTCCGTATGACGCATCCGACGTTTGTAGAGATTTAATAGAATTTTGTAGAACATTAAGACAAGAAAGTTCTAGAAATTCGGAGCAGAGATTAGAGGAAAGTTCTAGAAAAGCGGGGGAAAATTCTGGAGCTCGGGAAGAATTAATAGAACATTCTAGAATATTAGAGAGGGAATTGGAGGAAAGTTCTGGAAAAGCGGAGGAAAATTCCGGAGCACTGGAAGAAGAATTAATGGAACATTCTAGAACAATGGAACGTGAATTGAATGAGAGTTCTAGAAAAGCCGAAGAAGATTCTGGAATTTTTGAGCAGAAATTGGATGAGGAATTGGAGGCGAATTCAGGAAGAGTAGAGGAGAATTATGAAACTCTGGAGCAGAAATTGGAACAAGAATTGGAGGTGAATTCTGGAAGAGTAGAGAAGAATTCTGGAATTACGGAGCAAATGATGGAGCGAAAATTGGAAAATTCTGGACTCCTGGAGCAAACATTGAAACAAGGATTGGGGAAAACTTCTAGAAAAACTGAAGAAAGCCTTCAAGAATTTGGAGCCGACGTAGTTCGTTTGAATTGTCTCGTACATCCTATGGCTCCTGACAGCGATTTGGAGTACCTGGCCACTCAAGCACTCATCTCTGGAGTTCGAGATAGCAATATTCAGCAAGCACTGCAATTAGGCTGCCCAAAAACTATGGTTGATGCACTCTCATATGTATCAGATCATGAAACTGCCAAACAAGTTTCACTTAATCAATCGCGAGTGCGTAATATTTATGCTAAGGGAAATGTAAACACCGAAGGCATAGATGAAAAAGTGCGACGAATTACAAATGAAGTGTTTGCAAGAAGAAAAAAACTCCGCTGTTACAAAAGAAGACGGAAGCGAAAAAGAAAGAGACCGCGAGAGAGAAAAAGTGCGTGCTCAATAAGAAATTAAAAAAAGAAATGTATGCAGAAATACTAGAGGTAAAGGACAAATCCGTTGATGTCAAGAATGGATATGAAGAAAGAAGACGGAAGCGAAAAAAAAGAAAGAGAACGCGAGAGAGAAAGAGAGCGTGTTCAGCAAGGAATTACAGAAGAAATCTAGGAAGAAATTCCAGATGTAGAGGAAAGCCAACCGGAAATGAATAGTTCTCCGACGAGCAGCTGCGATTGCAATCTAAGGACTTTGGAATGGGGCCTGAAGACAGCGGGGAAGACGTGCCCTTGGCGATTCGTATGTACAGCTCGAGTGGGAAACGAAAACTCAAGATAGATAACGATGACGACGATGCCATACCTCTCACCACAAGGAAGAAGAAAGTCAAGACAGAGAAAGGAACTTGAAAGGAAGGGAAGTAGCGTCGACGCATTGTTCAGAAGGCCATGCTAAGGGAGGCAAATATGGTAGTCGACTAGAAGAAAAACATTCCACCATTGCCAGAATAACAGTAGTCAACGATACTAGGCAGCCCGATGGACTACAGGACCCGACTGAAAATATTACTGGAATGGAAAGCGACGAGAGCAAATCAATATGGGAAGATGTTGCACCACTGTAAAATCGTGCTGGGCGCAATGTGACTCCATGGTGATTGATGGCCTGTTAAATCGTGTGGTTGAGAATGCCATGGAACTGAGAAGAGAACTCAGTTGGTTATTTTTAAGAGTAGAGTACCAGACATGTTAAAAGAGATCCATGACGGATCTGGAGGAGGCCATTTTGGAGTCGACAAAACTTTAGAACGATTGCGCCAGCGATTTTACTGTTAACTGCAAGGAAGACATTAAAGACTGGTGCAAGAAATGTGTGTTTTGCGCTGGAAGCAACGGTCCGCATAAACGGCGAAGAGCTCCAATGCGGAGCATGCCGCGCAGTCGACAACCGTGCCATCGAAAGTCGCCACGTCGACACCTACCTCCCACCACAGGCCGTAGCTACGAAAACCGTCACATCGAAAGTCGCCACGTCGACATCACCTCCCACCACTGACCGTAGCTACGATAGCCATCACATCGAAAGTCGCCACGTCGACATCATCCCCCACTACAGACCGTAGCTACGATTGCCGTCACATCGAAAGTCACCACGTCGACATCACCCTCCACCTAATCGCCCTGAGTCTTTCAAAACGTTAATTCAGCTGACTCGCTATAACATAGTTTGTACTTCATATTATTTACGTTAGACACCGCCACGTACGAGTTTGTTATGTCATTTACTCAAAAGATTAAATGGAATAAAATATTTATTTTTGTAAACACTTTAATGTTACCAAATGTAAAACAGTTAAAAATTATATGATAGACTGAACAAATATATGTGTGTATTATAAAATAGTGTAGGTATATAATATTCTATGTTTAAATATGTTTCAAAATAGATGAAATATTTATCATTTTATTTTGTAATGCAGATTTATAAATTTGTTTTAAATGTTAGGGAAGAACAGAATTAGAATTGTATTAAAATTTAAACACTCTCCATACTAAAAATTAGATTGAAATACTTATAGAGATTAATTTTTTATACAAAATATTTTATTAGCTGTTAGGTATATCTAGAAAATGTACCGTTATAGTATGTCTTTTCGTACATTGCTAAATAGAAGATAAAAATATGTATGGATGTATAATTTGGAGGCTGATGGTAAGAATTTGGACAGCTGTGCAAATATAATGACAACGTAGATTTTATACTCAAAACTAAAATGTACAAAATGGTTACATGCATGCTCCGAAAAATTGTATGAATATACAATATAAAAGCAGTAATATTACAATTAAATACAAAATAAGAAAATAATTTACTTACTGTTGCCGTTGGTTTATTGTATTATAAAAAGTTTATGGTATAATTTTTTTTTACTGACGATTTATAAGTTATGTATATATAAAATCCGTTGTACTCTGTATGAATTTTGACTAACAAAATGAAACATTTAAAATTAAAAAGGCATGCAGTTGAAGCTATTACTTATTATTAGGTATATTTCTAAGATCAGCCGGAGGCAAAATAAGACTAAAATGTTTATTACTAATATTACTATATAAATAAATTTATTATTATTATTTTCAACGCCTTTTTCACTTAATAAACACTACTATTAGATCTATGACAGATGTGTACAAGGTAAATAATAGAATATCACAGCCAACTATTATCATTTTATTATCTTCTTTATTAGACATAGTTTAAAACCAGACCCTTAATTTTATATATCATTGTAAAGAGAAATTGATTTAGAACCTTATTCCGTAAAAATATACAGGCTATTCCATTTAAAAAATGAAACAAAATTAGTAGGCCATGGAAAAAATTGTGTATGCTAAATTATAGATTAAGTTGTATTAAACAACTCCTACATTTTTTTGTGTCTTATATATTTCAGAAGATATTAGCTGGACAATGAAAAACCAACCAACCTGTATACAGATGTCCCAAATTAATTGGGCTATCATTGGGAGCTCCGAAACTATAAGAGCTACGAAGCCGGTTAAATGGCCAATGTTGTAGTTTTGAGTGCTCATTCAGATTCCGCTGAGAACAATTTAAAATTCCGAACAGTTTTAAAGTTATTCAAAAAAAAAAATTAAAATCGCGATTTTAGAAAATATCAAATAACTCCGTTATTATAAAAGATATAAAAAAAATGTTTCATATAAAAGTTTCATGATTTGATGAGACAAACTTAAAAATAAAATTCAAGATGGCAGTTTCTAAGATATTAATAGCAACTTTCTTATTTTAAATGGGCTCATATTGGATTTTTGCTTTAAAAAAATACTTATTTTTCTCTCTTTTCAATGGTGTAAGGGATATTATGTTTTAGTTTTGTTTTACCTTTAAAATCTAAGATTTTTCATTTTTTTTCATGAAATTTCTTATTTTTTTGAAAGTATATCTGCAATATTTAAATGTCATGTTAGTTATTTTAATTAAATAAATTATTTTATTATGACTAAAAATATTATGGTCAATAAAAATCACCTGTTTCAATAATAAGTTTTTTTTTTATATCAGATACCTGGTTGAGATACACATGACAAATAAAAAGCAGAATATTTTGAAATTTTGAATGAAAAATTATGACATATAACAATTGTGACATCTATGTAAATAACTACTAGCCGTCATTCTGACACGGATCCTCATATCTGCTTGCCAAGGCCAACAAAGTCACATGACTGCTCGCGCCCTGTAACGAATTTAACATTTCTTGTACACACAAATAATTGAAATTATTTCTTCTTTCGTTCTATGAGGAATTTTGTCCTACTTCTAATATGTTCAAAATTCTTCAAATTCATTGACAGTATTAGCGGTTTTTCTTAAGACTAATAATACAACAAGATACGTATATTAAATGTACTCGTACGTCGCAGAAAAATCTTCCAGTAATGCTAATTTTTAACACTGACAATTTGCATTTATCTGTCAATTACAAACATTTAAATATTTCGACTAGTATTCTTGGACTTTTTTGGGCAACGAGATTTATTACAACAGATTATTCTATTTTATTATATACTATATCTCTAAACCTATAGGAGATATAATAAAAAAAAAATGTGTCAGATTGCGAATTTAATGATCTTTATTATTTGTAGTAACAAATTTTCAAAAAATAATATTTAGATTTTTTTTTAGAAACTACCACTTCTGGTTGTCCAATTATTACCAGAACCTATTCAACTCTTCTCATTACTGTTAGATTGAGGAATCCGTACTTACACAGATCTTTAGTCTTATAGAATTTCAGAAATCGTACCTACAACGTCCTCACACACATACACACACACACACACAGACACACAGACCATCATCGTAAAAAAAATATAATTGAATTCTAGGAACCTTAAAACGTGCTTATTCACTAAAATCTGAATATGAGATTTTTAGCATGAATCCAATACCTCTCTTAGCGAGACGTAAAAACTTACATATATAAACCAATTCAGTGAAAAATGATCCTTTGAGCTAAGAAAATTTAATATACATTGCGGTTTCTATAATAAAAATAATTTGAAAACAATACTAGTCAATAATAAAATTTTATCCCAAAATAATTATAAAAAGTACTGTATCTATCAAATAAACTGCAATGATTGTGACTATATTTATATTGGGCAAACAGCTCGTAATTTCAACATTAGATTCGATGAACACATGAGAAGTTTTAAAAACAATAGAACCAATTCAAATGTAGCCTAACATTTATTAGAAAATCAACATACATGTAATAAAGATAATTTAAATATTCTGCATTGTGAAAGGGAAAGGCCAAGATTAACATTCCTGGAATCCGTCGAAATCAAGAAAGTTATTCACAATGGCTATAACCTGATGAACGAACAGTTAGACCTTTGTCCATCTCCGATTCTGGACTGTTTAATCTCAGCATTCCCTAGAATTCTGTAATCTTTGCACAATGTTTAACCTCCCTGTGTGAGCATACTGAATTTTAAAATTCGTTCGTGTAATTCTTCTAATGATGGCAGCAACGCCGAAATTGCAATAAAGAATCTTTTAAATTTTGTGAAACCTACCGAATATGTATTTTTTTTCTTATTTCAATCTAGTTTTTAGTATTGATAGTGTTAAATTTTAAAACAATTCTAATAGCATGTTTCTGTTTTTCTCTAACATTTAAAACAAATTTATAAATCTGCATTATAAAATAAAATGGTAAATATTTCACCTGTTTTGAAATATATTTACACATACAATATTATATACCTACACTATTTTATATTACACACATATATTTGTTGTCTATCATATAGGTAATGTTTAACTGTTTTATATTTTGTAACATTAAATTGTAGACAAAAATAGATATTTTTTTCCATTTAATCATTTGAGTAAATGCCATGACATACTCGTACATGGCGGTGTCATCTAACGTAATTAATATGAAGTACAAACTATGTTACAGCGAGTCAGCTGAATTAACGTTTTGAAAGACTCAGGGTGATTAGGTGGGGGGTGATGTCGATGTGGCGACTTTCGGTGTGACGGCTATCGTAGCTACGGTCAGTAGTGGGGGGTGATGTCGACGTGGCGACTTTCGATGTGACGGTTATCGTAGCTACGGTCAGTGGTGGGGGGTGATGTCGACGTGGCGACTTTCGATGTGACGGTTTTCGTAGCTACGGCCTGTGGTGGGGGGTAGGTGTCGACGTGGCGACTTTCGATGGCACGGTTTTTCGATGCTACGGCTATTCGATGGCGTGGTTGTCGACTGTGCGACACGTACTACTCCAATGCGTCAATACAACGTGGGCAGTCCATTTGAGCGCATTGCGATTGACGTGGCCGGACCATTTCCAGAAATAGAAGACGGAAATAAATACATCGTGGTTGTTATGGACTACTTCACCAAGTGGGTTGAAGCCTATCTATTACCCAACCAGGAAGCCTCACGGTCGCTGAAACCTTAGTCAAAGAGCGTGTATGCCGGTTTGGTGTACCACGTGGACTTCCAAATGTACCAAGGGTATACCTTGTTCAAAGATATTTCGTTATGGCTTTAACTTACTAAGCTTGTGGTGAACCGCACACAGCAAGAGATTCTACCTGTTGACGCTCAGGGTAGGATTGCAAAATATTTAAATTCGGAAATCTCTAATCTCTGTGCGCATTACGTATTTCAGATTTACTTGAAATAATAATGAATTCGCAAAATTAAATTAAGTCTTTGACTATTACTAGAAATATAAGATGAGAAAATCGTCCTTGTCCGGTATTAATATATATTCGGGAAACTAAGATACCAAAGGCATACCTAGTGAGTATAGGTATATAAATGAGTTTTCAAAAATTTAAAATCAGTAGTAATACTAACTTTCGTACTGAGGTCAACAATATACGTATTTAATATGTGGCGACCATTTGAAGAAGACAATACTGATGTTTTACCAGTTGAAAATTGTGATAATAATGAATACATACCTGTCCTTGCACCCCTATAAATCAAGCTTAAATCCCTAACAATAGACCCGCTGAGAGGGCCATAACGAAATATCTCCGAACAAGCTATAATGCCGAGGCCACACAGAGCGCTATACTAGCTTTGCTATATACGCTATGTTCGCTACGTACGTGATGTTCTTTATGACCAGTGGCTACATCGAAAGCTACGTACGTACAGTATGTTTTCAGTTTTCGTTTACGATGTTACCAAGCACGATGCCATGGGAGAATAGTGAGAAGAATGAATTAGGTACTTTTTATTATTATCACTGTGTAAAAATAAACGTAAAAAGAAGTGGGTCCACGATGTCAACATAATGAGGAATGATTTTGGGGAATTTCATCATCTCATAGTGCAGTTGCGAAAAGATAAAAACAAGTTTAAACAGTATTTTCGAATGAGCCCAGAGCAGTTTGATCAACTCCTAGTCATTATTAAAAATAATATTGAAAAGAAGAAAACAAATTGTAGGGAAAACATTTCCGCTGAAGAAAGATTATCCTTTCCCAAGCATTATCTCTTATATTTTGATTGCGATAAGTTTCCAAGCTTTTGTTCCACACACAATCATACTTCCGCACTTCTTCTATTAATTTTTCTATTAATGACATTCTCCTTCCTCACAGTATATTAAACTGAACAACTATCAAACGCAGTACAGACGCTAGCTACGTTTTAAAAATATAGCCGACAATCAAACAGTAGGCGACGTGGCTTACATCGCAAACATAGCGTACTAGTGTGTGTGGCCAGGTACATTTAAAATACTAACAACTATTTTTCGAAAACATCGCGAACATAGCAAACATAGCGTACGTAGCCCTCTGTGTGGCCTCGGCATAATACGTGCAGATTTCGCCATCGAGAACTGTTCCGCCGAATGCTTGCGGCGCTACTGATAGCATGTTCGCGAACGATGACGTAATCCCTTCGCCAGAATTACCCCGAAGACGTAATCCCCCGGGGAACACCCATACACGTTCTGTCCGGTTAATTACGCTGTGACCTAAATCTTTTGTATGCAGGTCACTGTCGGGAGAACAGCGGGAACATATATATATATAAGCAACGAGCAATGAACTTGGTGATATAAATATATAGTTTACCAGTTGTTAACATAAATAAATGTAGTTATATAAATAAGTGTAGTGATATAAATATTGTATAGATAAATAATCGTAGTGTTTAAGCATTTAATAATATTCTTAGTGTTTATAATTATTTAATCATAGTGTTAATTGTTTTTATTACCTATAATATTTAATCCTTAATTAATTATCCTTTAATAAACGTATTCTTTTAGTTAATAATATTTGTCTGTGTTTTACACTTCACCCATATAAATAAAAACGTTACAATATTTAAAACTCACAAACAGTCCCCGTATTTTAATTTAAATTAAAAATTTTGGGAAATCGTTGAAAATATTACTAGGATTAATATTCATAACTTTAAGTAATTATTTATAAATATATTGGATGCATAAATACGTACTACAAAATCATCGATAATTTACTTAATTCAATGCCACGACGAATTTAAGTTGTTATGAATAATAAAGACTAGTGTATAGTATAAAGTATTAAATTTTTAGCATTGTTTATTTTTATGTAAGTTAAGTTTCTTTCGTAATTGTAATCGTTTTTTTTAAGTAAATAAAAAAATAAAAATAAAATATTTCATCACGGCATATTATTGCTTAATTTATGTCGTACCTCACATTCGTTGAATTTGGCAAATATGTATTTGTATTTGAGTAATGTAAATTCTTTTGATTTACTCATATACCTAACGCACATAAGGTTTTTGGTATATGTTGCCTTTACATTATAACATTTGAAAATATGTATGTTAAATATTTAAAGTACCTATAGAGAAATACGATTTTTTTATTCGTTCCTTCAGAGTTGCTTTATTTAATGTCCTATTTTATATGTATACTATCGCATATTATTGCCCATTACTAGGTCTGTTAATCTGCTTTTATTCGCGTCCTCAAAGTTATTTAAAAATTAGATTCGAACTCACATCGTCAGAATCAGGACAGGTCATTTACGTATCCAGCCACGCTATCTTTTAATAATAATAGTTTATACATATATAGATACGTACATTACAAAATTAAAGGAATATCGATAAATTTAGTATTTACTTATTCCTCTGCTACACAATAATGATATAATAATAATAAATAGAAATAATAACTAAGTTCGAAAAATATACGAAATGTATATCAAAAGTTCTAAATTATTACTTTAAGGGTAACGGCCTTATGACAAAGATTAACCCTCCGGAGGGCGCGCTTTTTAGAATTACAAGAGCGGGTGCGCCGCGGCATTTACACCGCATTCAGATCTTCACGTTTCTAGCTCAAAAATGACAAAGAAAATATATTCTTTGTAATAAACTAACACAAATATACCATATTTAGTCATTTTATTAAAAAATACATGGTTTATTACCCGTTTCTGGGCGTGTTAATCTGTTTTGTACGCAGACACTGGTTATGATAATTATATATTTGTATAGTGCGCGCACGTGAAGCTGGCGTTGAGTACACCATAGGTGTAACTTTTGTGCAATTTTTTTCTACTAAAACCCAATATATCTGAAATGAATAAATAAATATGAATGTAAATGAAGAGGCTATTCAAATATTTATTTATACCGATTAATAGTTTGTATATTAAATAGATAATATAAAAAAATATCGAGATCTGGAATTTCTACTCACGTCTCGAGAAAATCTCGAGGGCATTACTCTCGTTTCGTCTCGATATTTCGAGGCGAGAATAAGATTAATCTCGTCTCGAAAATTCGAGATATTTGAGACGTGATCTCGTAAATGCGAGATATCGCGGCATTACTAATTACTATAAATAATAATACAAGCACACTTGTATATAAATTGTACAAACTTACAATATTACAAAAATATTGGCAATAAATAAAATTTACATGACTAGGCGCGCTGCGGGCAACACACCGCAAATTCATCCGGCTTTGAATCTAACTCATGTAACAAATGAGCGGGGATGGCATATGACACCAAGTTTGTCGTTAGGCGGAGTCAATAACAAAGGAGGAATACCTAGACGCACAATATTACAGGCCTGCCCATATCATAGTTATATTACTTATTAAATGGTTATAACAGTAAAATGTAAATTTGCGGCTTTTTGCCGCAGGCGCGCCCTCCGGAGGGTTAAAGTGTATTGCTAAATGGTTTTTTCCATTCCACAGGTAATTTTACTCCACTCTTTAGTTTTGATATTCAAATTTTGTAGAATTATTTATTAGTTGTGTTGTAAGAAATGTTTGTTATTGTTTTAAAGATGCCCAAAGAATAATTAGTAGTTCTTTAAAATATATTACTTGAACTAAACTATATCTTTAATTACCGTAGGAATGGTTGATACAAAAATGAGAAATGAATCGATTTAAAGATGTTCAAATAATTAGAGAAATTGCATGTGAATGGAAGTGTTTGATACTAGTGAATCACTTATCGGCATAATCGTGTAAAACATAATATGAAAGAATATATCATACCTATTTTAAATTTCTCGTTATTCTGTTTTAGCCATCTGATCCGAGAATGGATAAAAAATTAAGTAACAAGTCAATTTGAAATGTGTTTACAACTCGCGACGTTGACAAAATTACTGTAATGAGTAATAATAATAATTCTAAGCAATTATTATTAAATATAACGGATGCATGGAAATTATATAGTAAATCATCGAAAATTTATTTCATTGAATGCCACGAGGAATGCTTGGTGTTATTAAATAATAAACACTACTTAATAAAGTTTTATTGGTTATTAAGTAAATATATGTAGGTACCTTAGTCTTCATATAATATATGTCGAAAATCTCCTCAATAATAGCAATAGCCATTGAATTTTCAGCTCTTCCCAGTAATGTCCGATTGAGAAATACGTAGTTAAACATAAATTAAATATTATAGTTTTTGAGAAATCGTCCTTCCAACGTCCTCACACAGGTAGAATTTTTGGTGTAGAGTAAGGTATACAAGAAATATTAAATACAAAAGGGCGCGAGCAGCCATGTGACTTTATTGGCCTTGACAAGCAGATATGGGGCCCGTGTAGCTAGTAATTATGTACATAGATGTCAAATATCATAATTATTCAATCTAAATTTCGTGATTTTAATATTTCGTGTGGTTTATTTTCCTCGACTTTCTCCTGGTGACAAATTAACTACGTGAATTTAGAAAATCTTGAAATTTTTAATGAGGAATTTTGACATTTGACATCTTCGTATATAATTACTAGTTATCATTCTGTAAAGGGCCCCATATCTGCTTGTCAAGGCCAACAATGTCAATTGGCTGCCTGCGCCCTATACTTATCCAACCAAAAACAAAAGTGGCGAGAGGTATTGTGCTGGCCACAACAGATTTTTTTTATCTATAAATTATGGTGTGGCCAAATTCTCATTTTCCGCACCCAATTGACCCACCGTTTGTTTAACCTTCCTATTACCCCGAAGTAGATTTCACTCATTTGGTAAATAGGTCAGATTGATCCAAGCTAATAATGACATTAAAAGGATGTCATTATTAATTGAGTATATAAATTTAATTATTATAAATTATTTTATTAGGGTAATAGTTATATTATTAACACAATTATTACTAAAATATATTTGCATGTTCTTGACATACAAACATATTGCAAGATTTACACTTCTTGCTTGATTTTAGATCCTGTTAAGAGATACATAGTTTACATTTTCCTCGTTTGAATTCACTCGTTGAAGTACTAGACCCAGCAACTGCGTCAAGTTTTTTTCTTACACTATGTTGTATATTTTTAGTATTTCTTTCTTGACGAAAAGCCTCTGTTAACTCTTAGCCTAATTCTTTCAAAAATAAACGTCTTTATGCACCATAATTTAAAGATAAAATGGAATTAGAATGTTTAAACAAATAAAATTATTTTGCGTTTTATAAACTTACTGCGCTATCCACGATATACTTAATCATACGACATAAAATTTTATATTGAATGCCCAAATTCCTTATTCGAGTGAAATAAATACACAATACATTATATTAGAAATTATGAAATTGTATAGAGATATTACTTCTGCGGAATGTCATGCCTTTGTCAAAAAGAAAATAAAATTGATTGATGTTCAATTTCGGTAACTGGAATTAGCGCTATAGGAACATCGGACTTCAATCAATTTTATTTCTTTTTTGACAAAGATATATGTTCGTAGAAATAATTCTATGATTAAAAATAATAACACGACTTGTTTTTCCAAGTAAGAAATATGTTTTCATAAAATTAATAGATATTACTGAAATTGTTTACTGCAGAATAATTTTAAAATGAATAATGATAATAAAAATACAATGAGGTGTTGCAAAAAATTTAAACTATCTTTGATTTTGTAAATGATTTTATGTTTACTTGAGATAACCATTTCATATTTCTTTCTTCGTTTTGAGGCGCTATTAAAACAATTTTTTTTAATATTATTACTTCAATTTGGGCACACTACGGATATAATTAGTAGCTAGTATATAGATAACAGATGCCACGGCTATCACTCGTTTAAATTCTGTCAGCGAAAAATGTAAGCCATTCCTTCATTGGTGAGTTGTTTTCTGACGTCATCCGGCGACAAAAAGGCGGCAATTTAAATATTTTTACTTATTCTTTCGATTAAAGCAAAGAAAAAAATCGTACACCTCATTCAGAATGCAGTAATGCGGAAATAAACACAAATATAAAGAAGAAGAATAATAATAGGCGTATAATACTGATAATTTGCCGCATCATGCTTTAAATCAATTATAATGCTTTATTTTGCGTAAAAACCTGGTATATTTGCGAATAGTTTTGAATTAGTTGGCAATATTTCCGAAGCTTTTGCGATATAACTAAAGAATATTTTCTAAATCAAATATTTAACTACGCTCTATATCTGTAACTAATAAATATTTATTAAACTTCAACAAAATTTAGTTACAGCAAATTTATATATTTTATGTAATTGCAATAGGAAATAGATTTTAATATCTCTTATGCAAATGCCACACCATTAAGTGACCTACTTGAGCTGGAGGTTTAATGAAGGCGTAGTCACGAAAAGCTAACTAACCTAAACTAATCTTCGTCAGGACATTGCAAATACTGGCGTCGAGGTACAAACGAATTGGAATATATACTATATACTGTTAAACTGTGTACTATATATTATATGCTATTACTATATACTAAATACTTTATACTATATAATACATACTATATACTATATACTATATACTATATACTATATACTATATACTATATACTATATACTATATACTATATACTATATACTATATACTATATACTATATACTATATACTATATACTATATACTATATACTATATACTATATACTATATACTATATACTATATACTATATACTATATACTATATACTATATACTATATACTATATACTATATACTATATACTATATACTATATACTATATACTATATACTATATACTATATACTATATACTATATACTATATACTATATACTATATACTATATACTATATACTATATACTATATACTATATACTATATACTATATACTATATACTATATACTATATACTATATACTATATACTATATACTATATACTATATACTATATACTATATACTATATACTATATACTATATACTATATACTATATACTATATACTATATACTATATACTATATACTATATACTATATACTATATACTATATACTATATACTATATACTATATACTATATACTATATACTATATACTATATACTATATACTATATACTATATACTATATACTATATACTATATACTATATACTATATACTATATACTATATACTATATACTATATACTATATACTATATACTATATACTATATACTATATACTATATACTATATACTATATACTATATACTATATACTATATACTATATACTATATACTATATACTATATACTATGTACTATATACTATATACTATATACTATATACTATACACTATACAGGTGTTTCCTTTAAAACAACCAGCGCTTTTTTGGGCGAACTAATGACTTTAGAGAAAAATGTTATATACAAAAAATTACCAGGAAAAAGGGCTTAATTTATGAGGAATAATAAATAAAAAATTCAACCAGTGGTTCTCAAACGGTAGAATAAAATGATATTTTTTTAAATGGCAACCTATATAAATTTTTTGTCCATTAGATAGAGATTTTTTTTCTGATTTCAACGATATAAATATGATATGGGGTTGTATAACAATTATTTCGAGAAAAATGATATTAAAAATCAGAAATAATTCTACAATATTGAAGTAGGCTATGCAATAAACAACTATTAATACGACTATTGCCTAGGTTACGATAGTATATTATTTTCAAAACTAAGTCGGGTTGATGTGAAGGGGCAACCGTCGACCCGCAATCTAGTAGCTCCACAATCCATTAGTTATGTCGTATCCTTTCATCATCAAGCCAAAAGTATCAACGTGGATGGCACTATTGACGGAAGGCCACTGAAAATGTTACTGGATACGGGTGCAACAAAGACTATAATTAGACCCGACTTGGAAAAGAAAACTGGCAAGACGCATCTTCAACCAACTAAGTGGCGATTACGCACAGCGACAGGAGAACAAGTTACCGCAATAGGAGAAGTAGATGTCACCATCTCTATTGGGAACAACTCCTTTAAACATCGTGCGCTGGTAGCTGATGTTGAAGATAAATTAATACTTGGGATGGACGCAATGACAAAACACGGTTTTAAACTTGACCTGAAGAAGGGAGTGATGATGGTCAATGAAGAAGAACTCATATTAAATCCACGAGACGACAAGGCTGTGCGTGTACTAATGGCCGAAGACATCACCCTCCCAGAACGAAGTGAAACTATCCTGGGAGCACATTTAGATGGTAGTTTCTGTGCGGGAAACAATGTTATGCTTGACCCCAGGAATGACGATGCCCCCGATGACGATTGGCACTGGAGTTGTTGTCGGAAAATCACTGGTCAACGCCAGCCAGGTCATTCCAGTTCGGATAATGAACGTAAATAACTATCCGGTTATTCTTAAAAGAGGAACAATTGTAGGAGAATGCTTGGCAGTATCGTCGATTATTCGAACTGTAAAGGCCACAGGGAACACATCTCAGAAAGTTCCGGGCACGTTAATCAATCAACTGACAACATCGTTTGAAGAATTGACCGCCGACCAGAGAACCAAGGCGAAGGATTTAATTGGGAGGTTTCAAGATGTGTTCCAATATGACAAGAAAGCCAACGGAAGAACTAATGTAGTTCACCATAAAATAGACACCGGAGACGCAAGACCCATCCGCCAACCAGCAAGAAGAGTGCCATTGGCGAAGCGTGAGGAAGCCGAAAGAATTATTAAGGACATGAAGATGGAAGGTGTAATCGAACCTTCAAGCAGTCCTTGGGCTTCACCAGTGGTGTTAGTGAAGAAGAAGGATGGCTCTACACGATTTTGCGTCTATTATCGTCAACTCAACAACGTGACGAAGAAGGATAGCTACCCGCTACCTGGAATAGACGATACATTAGACACCTTAGCTGGCTCAAAGATTTTCTCCACTTTGGACCTAAAGAGCGGCTACTGGCAAGTGGATTCGGATCCAAAAGACAAGGAGAAGACAGCCTTCACCATTGGTACAGGACTCTGGCAATTTACCGTAATGCCGTTTGGGCTCTGCAATGCTCCTGCAACGGTTGAACGACTCATGGAAACAGTATTGGCTGGGCTATCTTGGAAAACCTGTTTAGTGTACCTCGACGATATTATTGTGGTAGGTAAGACATTCGAGGACCACATGAAGAATTTGGAAGAGGTTTTCCGGAGATTGAGGAAGGCTAACTTGAAACTTAGCCCGAAGAAGTGTCACCTGTTTCAAGTTCATTACCTGGGACACGTGGTTTCCGGTAAGGGTATTGCAGTTGACCAGGAGAAGATAAAGGCTGTGAGAGACTGGCCAGCACCTAAGGATAAACACGAACTTAGAAGTTTTTTTGGTTTGTGTACCTATTATCGACGATATGTACCTGGATTTGCCAACATAGCCAAGCCACTGACAAGGCTTACTGAAGAAGGAAGAAGATTTATCTGGGAAATGGACTGCAAAGCTGCATTTAAAGAACTAAAACATGCTTTGACAAGCGCACCCGTCTTCAGTTATCCTTTACCTGAAGGAGAATTCATACTAGACACAGATGCCAGCAACGTCGGAATTGGTGGCGTTCTTTCCCAGATACAAGACGGGTATGAGAAAGTTATTGCCTACTTTAGTAAGACCTTGTCAAAACCAGAAAGAAATTACTGCGTGACCAGAAAAGAACTCTTGGCAGTCGTGAAATCCGTGGAACATTTCTACAAATATTTGTACGGAAGAAAATTTTTGATTAGAACTGACCATGCTGCATTAAAATGGCTGCTAGAATTCAAGAATCCTGAAGGTCAGGTGGCTAGATGGATTGAAAGACTAAGGAATACGATTTCAAAATCGATCATAGGGCGGGTACCAGCCATCGTAATGCCGACGCATTGTCCAGAAGACCATGCCAAGATGAGTGCAAGCATTGTAGTCGACTGGAAGAGAAACATTGTACTGTCGCCAGGACAACAGTAGTCGATGATAATTGGCAGCCCGATGGAATACGCGAAGACCAAGAAAATGACCCGAATTTGAAAATTATACTGGAATGGGAAACAGAAGAGAGAAAACCAAGATGGGAAGAAGTTGCACCACACTCACAGAGTGTAAAATCGTACTGGGCGCAATGGGACTTAATGATGATTGAAGATGGCCTGTTAAAGCGTTTGGTGGAAAATACCGATGGAACTGAGAAGAGAACTCAGTTGGTTATTCCTAAGAATAGAATTCCAGACGTGCTGAAAGAGATCCATGACGGATCTAGAGGTGGCCATTTTGGAGTCAACAAAACATTAGAAAGATTGCGCCAGCGATTTTACTGGGTTAACTGCAACGAAGACGTTAAAGACTGGTGCAAGAAATGTGTGGTTTGCGCTGGAAGCAACGGTCCTCATAGACGACGAAAAGCTCCAATGCGTCAATACAACGTTGGCAGTCCATTTGAGCGCATTGCGATTGACGTGGCCGGACCATTTCCAGAAAGCGAAGACGGAAATAAATACATCGTGGTTATCATGGATTACTTCACCAAATGGGTTGAAGCCTATCCATTACCCAACCAGGAAGCTACTACGGTCGCCGAAACCTTAGTCAAGGACTGTATATGCCGATTCGGGGTTCCACGTGAACTTCACTCCGACCAGGGGAGAAATTTTGAGTCTGCCGTTTTCCAAAATATCTGCAAGATATTAGGGATTAATAAAACGAGAACAACTGCATTACATCCGCAGTCCGATGGCATGATTGAACGCATGAACAGAACGATCAACCGGTATTTGTCGAAGGTAGTCTCCAACCACCAAAGAGACTGGGACCGACATCTTCATCTGTTCTTAATGGCTTATCGGTCATACGTGCATGAAACAGACAGGGAAAAGTCCTGGGAACATCTTATTTGGGCGTGAGTTGCGCCTGCATGGGGACTTGGTGTTCGGCAGTAAACCTGGGGAAGATCTGGCCGGGGAAGATTACGTAACGGACTTACGGAGAAGAATGGATGACATTCATGAACAAGTCCGCACAAACATTCAAGCTGCCAGTGACCGAATGAAGGACCAGTATGACATCAAGGCAGAAAAAGGTAGATACCAACCTGGGGATTTAGTGTGGCTTTACAATCCTCAAAGGCGCCGAGGTTTATCACCAAAGCTACAAAGAAATTGGGAAGGTCCATATGAGATCATTAAGAGAATAAATGACGTGATATACAGAATTAGAAAAACACCAACAGGGAAGCCGAGAGTAGTACACTTCAATCGGCTAGCCCCATTCGCTGGTGCAACAATGAAGACCATCATGGAGCAACGGTTCGTCGGATCATAGCTCAGGAACCGACTTTTGAAGACTTCATGGAACAGTATTCTTTCGGTCACAAGGCGCGGTATGGCGTGACGACAGAAGAACATAGAGACCTGTTCACCGTGTTTTCAGATTATTCCCTTGGCCACTGCGTATCGGAAGACTTAAAGATGTCACGCGGCATAGCGTCAGTCTTTAAGACAAAATTTGGACGACTACAAGAACTGGCCAACCAAGGTCCATCCGTCGGGAAGACGCTACGACTGAGGGATAACAATACAGAACAGCAGCGGTATATCTACTACCTGGTCACAAAACCACGCTCGTACCAGAAGCCGTCATATCGCAATCTATGGAGCTCGCTGTGTGACGAAGGATCATCTGCTAGAGAATGACATTTTGAAGCTAGCAGTACCGAAGGTAGGCTGTGGACTAGATGGTTTGGACTGGAGAATTGTGAGGAACATGTTAGAGAGCCTCTTCCGGTATACCGGTATTGAAATTATCGTCTGCAGCTATAACCCTAACAGACAGAAAGGAGAACTCCAGCGGACCATCGACTGTCACTTCTTCAAGACTTCCAAGTGTACCAAGGGTCTTAAGGAGGGGGCAATGTGACGTGCGCTCCTGGGAGAAGAGTATACAACGCCGCCACTGACAGAACGTTCCAGAGCGATGACGCAATCCCTGGCGCCGCAGCGGCTAGAGGCTAATTACGCCGTGACCTCATTCCTTTGTACACAGGTCATTGTCGCTTCCGAGAGTTCTAGAGGGAGATAAGCGGTATAAATACCGGCCGAAAGAAAGCGGAGGGACAGTCTGATATATATAAGCGACGAGCAATGAACTTGGTGATATAAATATACAGTTTATCAGTTGTTAACATAAATAAATGTAGTTAAATAAATAAGTGTAGTGATATAAATATTGTATACATAAATAATCGTAGTGTTTAAGCATTTAATAATATTCTTAGTGTTTATAATTATTTAATTATAGTGTTAGTTGTTTTTATAAATAAATAAATAAATATTTCATCACGGCATATTACCCATTGCTGGGTGTGCCAATCTGCTTCGTACACAGATATTGGTAATGATGGAATATTTGTACCGTGTGGGCGCTTACCAGGCGTCACCTCACGGGCACTCATTGCTGGCGTGTAGAGTGCACCACAGGGGTCAATTTTGTGCCATTAAAATGCGATGTAATTTTTGACGTCGTTCGGGATTATCTTTTAATATTTAATCCTTAATTATTTATCGTTTAATAAACGTATTCTTTTAGTTAATAATATTTGTCTATGTTTTACACTGTTACGGTTTAAAATTGATGTGGTGACATTTTGCAGCATAATATTTTGCCATATATATACGTACCTTCCTATCATCTAAATCTGGTTTCCCACGTCGTATTGTTATTATTATTTTGTCGATCCTTCGTGTATGTTTATATTTCTATAGTGTTTCGTCCAATAAATTCTCTCTGCCTTCTTATTGTAATTATATTTCAAATGTTCCTATAGTGTTAATTATGTAAAATATGTTTCACTTTGAATCTGTAACTTACCTAAATCCCTTTTCTGGCTATTTTCGCCCTATTTCTAAATGTATTCTTCAATAGTTTATTCTTTAGCGACCTACAAGGTTATTCGTTTACATTTCTTGACAAGTTTTAGTTGTAGCTTTGCGACAGCGGCGTGCGTGAATTGTTTTTATTTCTTCTTTTTATTTTGTGGTTTTTTTAGCGCCATCTTCATCCGGTAAAAACTTTTGGGTTCCGGAAAAAGTTTTGAGCATCGTGCTTCTGGAACAGTTGTCTTACGGGGTGGACGTGTTTTTTTTTTTGAGTTCGTTGGCACGTGGCTGATTATCGGCGTAACGCGAGTGGAGTTCTCGATCGTCGTTTGAAACCAGTGTTGGTCTCGCAATTGTGCGGATTTATACGACATCGGGGGTTACTGAATGACTTTCCAGTGTTGGATATTGTGGTGGATGTCTCGTGTGGTGTCACGAACACCCTTTTGGTTCCTGAAAGTCTCTCTCTTCAGAGGATTTGCGAACTCTGCCGTCAGCGTCACCATTCTTGCGAACATCTCCAGATGGTGTGGCGCCGCTTGCCATCGTCCTCATCCCGTCGACCGACTGCCGTCTACCCCATCACCATTCCTGGATACCTCACCGCCACTGTAGATAAGTTGCAGACTTTTTTTTGTTCATATGAATAACTCTTATTGTTGTCTACTGAAAGCGACCATTTTGTTCATATTCTTGAAACGTTATTAATTATTTGTGTAGTAGGTCGTCATTATTGGACGACATATCAAGTTTCATCGTTATTTAAGGTCATTGTGCCTAACACACGATATAGTAATTTTGTCTAGTTTTGTCCGTCGCGAATTGTCCGTCGCCCGTCTCAACTGGCTGTGAATTGCCCTGCGTCGTATGGTTGGCCAACAATGGACGTTTGTAGATGTGTATCGGGTTACGGGCGTATTCGAGTCGTGTAATTTATATTTATATTTTATTTTCATAGTTAAAAATTTATCAAGTATACTGCATCGTTGCAGATCCATTTTAGTTTTGTAATTTACAATCTATGTATATACAACTTTTCTTTAACGTTTATTAAACGTACTTTTATATTTTTTCTTGAAACTTTTGTTCTATTTTAGAAAGCCTTAACATTGTCGTTTTCAGGCCACAACAGATCACGGTAGGTATCAGTATATTGCGTTTTCGTAATTTTCACGTTAAAAATTACGTGGCGCCCATTCAACCCCTTTTGGGGTTGTTCACCAAATTTTACCCTCTCCCTCCTCCACTGTTTAAAAGCTGGCGGCCGCACACCAGAATATCTAGGGTGCGTAAAGTTCCTAATCGCTCACGCAGCGGTTGCACGTCACAACACTTCACCCATATAAATAAAAACGTTACAATATTATAATTTCGGTTGGAGTGCTTTGCAATAGTGTACTAGTTACTTATCAAATAGACCATTTCAGGTTACAATGTCATCAAATACTAATACATTTCACTCTAAATTCTCCCCTTTATCCGTATGAGTCCCACAAGGATCTATTTTGGGTCCTTGATTTTATTTTATTTATGTTGCTGATTTACCTAGTGTGTTATAATTTTAAACGGCAAAAGCATGTGTAAATGACACACATTTTAGCAACGGTGAATAAACATTGGTGAATGCTAACCTTGAAAATTTCTCCACCTGGGTATAAATAATGGACTTCAAATTAATGCTGCTAAATCCTCCTTACTTGTTTATGGTTCAAGTGAATTTCCATAAATTGAAATAATTGGTACAAGACTTAAACGTAGTACTGGGGTTAAGAGTTTGGACATGTTAGTAGATGAAAATTTTATTTTCCGTGAACACTTGACTATAAAATTAATTGCAGCGAAATTAAAACTAAAAGTACTGTCAGTACCGTCAATTACTTTCTCCAGATGTTAAGTTACGCCTTGTCAATTCATTAGTAATTCCCCTATTAGATTATTGTTCATGCGTTTACATACCTAATCTAACCAAAGGAGACAAATACAAAATTATTTTTTTGCAAAATAGCTGTATAAAAATTATTTTCTTACTTAGCTCCTACTCTGTATAATATCATTCCATTCAATTTAAAATCTCCATGATGTAGTTCATTCAAACGTCATAAAAAAAAAATCGATAAGTTAATGTGGTACTCACTATCATTGTAAAAAAATTCTGACTTTTTTACTATTACTATTAATTGTTTTTGGTATTGTTACTATCTTTACTTTGTATCAATTTTTGCGGTTACTAGTATAACTTGTAATGAACATTTTGTGTTTTAATTTCTGTCTAAATTTTTATATTATTATTAATTATTTCAAGGTGGCAGAATGGGACAACACTATTGCAATATAGAGTCGTTAAGCCTTTAGTCAATAAGTGGATTCTTGTAAGCCGTTAAGTCGTCGTGATATCTTGTTACGATTAAGGATTGTTCACACAAACTATACACATTTATTTCAAGGACTTCACGAGATCATTTGCGATTCGTGAAATATATCTATTATAGTAAATTCTTATAGATTCTACGAAATATTCTTAATTGAGACATGGACTACGAATGGCTCATGAAATTTTTAATGTACTGGCTTATACCGAAGCACAAGAGATATTATTTGCGTTTCTTAAATCAACGCAACTTTATGCTAAGATTTAAGATATCAATATATCTACTCCACAGTGAATATCTAACTGTATCGAGCTTTTTAGAAGGTACGTTCAAACCATACCTTTTGGTAGGGTAGGGGATGATAATAATAATAAAAATAATAATAATAATAATTACGTATGATAGGATGTAAATCTTCCATAAATATTAATAATATTCTTTTTATGCCACAACCATCTGTATGGCAATATACTACCAATAATATGATACATATTTTTGAACTTCGCCTGTTGTTATTCAATGATAATATATATTTCTAAACTGCCATAACCATCTTTATGGCAGTTAGACGGCTGTGGTCCTTATTTAACAAAAAAAAATATTATTGTTTATTATTATTAAATAATGAAATTCTGCATTTCTTAAAATCAATTGTAGATCATAATTTGTTTATTTTGATTCTCTGTATATTAGTTAAATTCTCAAATTTATTTTAGAATATTTTATCATCGTTGAAAAACATAAAATAAAGAAAAATATGAGGCTATTTTCAATATATGTTCCCACTTAAAAAATATTATATTTGTGTTATATCTCGCGAATTATTAAGTTTTGAAAATATCCAATTATACAATATTCTACGTAAAAAAATATATAAAAATTATGTAAACATTTTTTATTTATCTCTTATAATAAGCGAGGTATGAGGTAATTTCAATATAAGCGAAAATCAAGTTTTAGCCTGTAGCTCAAAAACAAAAGACGATTGTAAATTCCTGTGGTGCCTATTAAAATTATTTCAAAAAGTTGGCAAATAAAACCCTACATCAATTTTCTATAGCGTGTATAATAAGAAAGTGTTTCATATAAGGAACTCGAATTTTTTCCACCTTGTTCAGTAGCGGATTTAGAGGGTCGGCACTTGGGCACGTGCACCCCCCCCCACTGTTATTTTTAAAAAAATATTATTAATATCATCATTCACGAATTATACACATTATAGATAAATAAAATAATAAAAATATGTACTAATAAAATAAAATTAAGAAAAAATACAGTTATAAGGTGTACGTACAAATAATTTGTGTGCCACGATAATACACGACAATCTAAACGTTATTGTTCGGGGCTGAATATCTGCTGACGGGTTCGGTAATTTGTATTTTATTAATGAAACTATAAATATAATTATTTATCAACTTTGATCCCAAACATACAGCAATTATTGTTAAGGAATGACTGTTCTGCAACATACCGAAATAACTTAAAACATCTCCTCAAACTTCTGATTTCAACTATATTGAAAATTTATGGTCGGAACTAAATAGGCGACCCCGCAAAAAATATTTTTCACTATTTAGCAACTCCAGACGAATTTGACTGAAGAAGGGAAAAATCACCTTCCATATAATCTAATTTAATAAAATCAATGCCTAGGTTACTGGAAGCTGTAATTGAACCAGTGAGTATCGTGTTGAATGTTAAGATGTAGTATTACGTGTTTTATAATTTAATAACTGTAGGTGTACGAATAATTTTGTGTCGCAATTTTTGTATAGGTATAATTTGTTTCTAGCACTATTACATAAAGTAAATTAAACATTTTTTAAATTTGATGATAGCTATATCATTTGATTATTAAATATCGAAAGAAAACTAGAAGTAATTTTTTAAATGAGAAGTTGTATTTTATATTTTAATGATAAAAGTAAAGTATACAGATAATTTTATGAGCCACTGTATATTTAAAAATTGTTTTTCCTAATTTCGCAACGACCCATCATCATATTCTAAATCCTATACTATAGTTAATTTGTACGTAAAATGACAAAAAAATTGTGCAAAAATAACGAACTAAATAGTTCCGATGAAGAAGTTTGAAATAAAATACATAATTTTAAGTGTTCTTTACGATAACCTCAGTATTCGAAAGTTATCAATATTGAGTGTCAGACTGACAGATATAATGTACATAACCTATAAATATAAATAATCCTTTCATTTTCACAAATTTCGATTTCAAATAAAATTTAATATGCACCTCAGCACTGAAGTTAAACATATGTTAACATAACCTAATATAATGCACAAAGCGCACACCTGCAAAACTCGAACCATTACAGTCATGTTTGATTTTACAAAAAGAAAAAAGAAAGTGTTAACAAAATATAAAAAAAACAAATATATTGGCTCGAATTTTGTTAATGTGAGTTTTATGCTTTAGGTTATGTGAAAATATATTTAGAAAAGAAATAAAAAATTAAATCTGCGTCAACTTCGTCAAAATATAGAATTAATGATTAGTCACGAAATTTTATCGTTCATAGTAAAGGAAGTCATTTAGAACATATAATCATATAGTAACCAGTTTATAATTTGATACGAGTATTTTAATTATTTTTCTATACTTCATTCTTTATGTGTACAAAAGACAATTGACATTATGGACCGTATGTAACATTACAATCGATGTCGGCTCCGGTGGCTCAATGGTTAGAGCAACGCTCCTTAGTCATGAGTGCGCTCGGGGTTCTGGGTTCGAATCCCACTAAGGCATGGATGTTTGTGATGTGAACCCACTCTGTAATTGGGATTTAATCCTGTTGAGGGGTTTTTAACTAAAAAAAAAAAAATACTACATTTTTAGAGGAAACATATTGAACACGAAACTTGAATTTTATACGCCATAGATAATAATAGATATAAAATGAATTAAACAAATTCCTCATACCTTTCGATATAGATTACTGAACGACACAAGCATTATTTTGGTGTTATTTTGTTTGTTTTTTATATCTTCTGAGAATTTTATTCGATCATGATCAAAACAGGAGAAACACTGTCGTACTGTTGGGTATATTGAAAAGAACCTCAATATACATACATAAAAATCTCTGAAATGCCTTTGTAACTTTATCAAAGCGGAATGTTGCTGGGCACAAGGCACAAAGGTATAACCTATGCTTATGCTTTGGAGACGTGGGCTGGTTCTCTTGCATGTCTAATATGTTCTCACATATTTTGTGAAATACAAACTTTCGAGTAAGCCCTTTGTGTTTAGTGTATCTATAACCGTACAGTAAATATATTTTGAAATTGATTTTTTTATTATAATATTCTTAGTAGACAGGTAAATTTCTTATTACACATTTATTTGATTATTACAAGTTGTAATCAAAATGCATGTAGCAAATATACGTAAATAATTTATGATCTGTAATAAATTGATTATATCAGGGGAATTGGAACCTTATCTTTCGAATTTAGTTTCACTCAAGGACAGATTGCCCTATGGGGCGATCGAGCGAAGAGCTAATCCCCGGTGGGCCATGACTGAATAATAGAATGATCCGACCGTCTTTAGGTTCATTTTAAAAATTTATTAGTTATAAATTTATACTATAATCAAGAAACTTACGAAAATATACATACTCAATACTAAAATAATTATTCTCATTTTACATATTTATTAATGTCGTGTAGCATGGTGCAATACGTGACTGATTGTGACTCAGACGGCCCAGGTTCAATTCCGGCCAACGTCAAACTTGAGACTTGAAAATTATTTCTATTTTTCAAACAGTACAAACGTGACCCCTGTGGTGCTTTGACCACGATAGTTTTAAGAACCCGTGACGTAACGGTCACACACTCGATTGTTACTATATATTTATGAATAAAAAGTACCTAGTGTTTGAATAAATCGTAAACTATTTACAAAAATAACCAAATTTATGAATATAAGTGTCGTTTTATCTAATGTAAGTGAAATCTGTTATGAAATTATATATTGTGATTACAATGTTTGTCTACTAAAACAAAAAATGTTTGTTTTTAAAATAAAATGTAAAAAAATGTGATGTGGCCATCACATTACCTTACGTCAATTCTGTGTATTTTGCACTAATTTCATACATCAGTTTTCTTGCAAAGGATTCTAGATTTTCAGTAAAATTATTTTATGAACAAAATATATAAAATTGCACTTGACACTGACATCTGTCAATTAAAATTATCTGATTGTAATAGCAAATTCTAAGGTAGCAAAGCTGGCTGATTAATGGAATTTAATACATTTATAATTTTTACCTTCCGTCACCTTAAGCAAGGTATTGTCTTTGGTCAAAAAATTCGATAGTGGGTTTCTAATTAATAAGCACGTTTTGGAGTCTCTAGAATACGGATTTACTATTTTTACGATGATGTATGTATGTATGTATGTATGTATGTATGTATGTATGTATGTATGTGTGAGTGTGTATGTGACGATCGTTTCGGATCGCTTAACTCCAATACCACGATTCCAAAATTTTTAATTTTTTCGTATTCCTCGAGCTTAGAGCCATATGCAGACATGATTAGATTTTGGTTATAATTGGTTCACCAGAAGTACCCTCATTTGCAACTTTTAACAGTTTTTATTGAAAAGAAAAAACAGTTAAATATCATTATATTACTCTCTGTAAGATTTAATTGGATTTTATACTTCATATTTAATAGATATAAATAATTATAAAGTTATTAAATTTCATAGATCAGCCAGCTATGCTCGCAGCTATGCTAACCATGGAAACTGCTAATATATTCAGATAATTCAAATTGACAGATGTCAGTATTAATGAAAAGAAAACGAATGTGGCAGAGATGAGGATATTGAGATATATGATGGGGAAGAGACGGAAAGATAGGGTAAGGAATTAAAGGATTAGGGAAATGGCTCGATTCATAGAAATTTCTAGAAAAATACAAAAGAGACGATGACATTGTTTTGAACATGTCATGAAGAGAGATGAATATATTGGAAGAAGAAAGAATAGTTTAATAGTAGAAGGTAGAAGAAACAGAGGAAGACCAAAGATAAGACGGAAGACTTGGGAGAAAAGGTACTGAATGAGGACGACACGCAAAACAGAAATGAGTGGAAGAAAAAATAAAAAATAGCGACTCTTAACGAATGGGAAAAGCTAAAGAAGAAGATGTCAGTGTCAAGTGTATTTTGCATAGTTTGCATGTTATGAAATAATTTTTCTGGAAATATAGGATCTTTTGCAAGAAAATTTATGTATGGCATTTGTATACAATAAACAGGATTGACGGAAGGTAATGTGCTAGTCACATCACATTTTTTTACCTTATATATTTATTGAAATGAATAAAAAATGTAATCAAGACCTGTAGAGAATAAAATATTCCTTAATATTTATAAAAAAAATGACATCTAATTGCGTATTTATAAAAAGAACTCTTTAGAATTTCAAATGAAGGTACTTGCGGTTGACCAATTATATCCAAAATCTATTCTAAATTTTTCATATGGATGTAAAGAAGAGGAATTCCAAAGTATTATAATTTTCGGGTTGAAGTTATCGGCTTTAAAAAAACTCGTCACACGCCCAAACACACAGAGAAAAACGCGCGCACACGAAGGCGTCCGCACGCACACGCACACGAAGGCGTCCGCACGCACACGCACACGCACACAGGGATACACTCACTCACACATACACACGCACACACACACACACACATGTGCACACACGCACGCTCGCAAACACACGCACAATTACGCACGCACACACACACACATACATACATATAAGCATACACGTACGTATACAAATACACACAAATCGTATAAATATATAACTTTTTCATTATAACGATACATCATGGTATAACAACATTCTTACAAAATAAGCCTGTAAAACGTACTTATTCATTTAAACTCATCATAGTACTTTTCGACCGGACAATCCCTAACCAGCGGTAACGGAAGGCAAAAACGAAAGATAACGGATCTCATAAAAGTTTCGAGCCGTATCGGTTCGTTAATTTTTCTTTTAGATTCGACTTATGTTTCGCTTTTAAGCTCCGGAAAATGCATTATTCTTTACTGGGGCGTAATGAACCGTAAGTCTATTCTTGTATAAAGAAAATATAACGTTGAAATATTTAGCTCGTATAACAGATTTGTTCGCATTTTATGTACCTTATTTTCTTGTAGTTATGCAAGTGGAAACAGTGTCTGGGAAGATTTACAAATAAAAAGAAATCTTTTTACTTGCGCAAGGTTGACTAAATATACGAATTATGTGAGAAATTGTGTGTTTCACGTCTGTGCATTACTACGGAAATTTAAATCTTTCATCATTGGACATAGAATTCAAAATCACTAAAAAGTAATAGGAATTATTTTGAGACTAATCATATATGTATAAAGTTTATTTTTTCATCTACGAGTACAGTTGTTATTCTTTTGTTTATAATACTGACAATTAAAATTGATTTTCCACTTCTTAATTATTAAAAGCAAGTGTGTAACTAATTAGTCTCGGTTTTTATTTTTGCATTACGATGACTAATAAATAATTAAAAATAAATACTCACATATTACAGTCTTTTCGCAATATATTTTGTAATTATTTGAGGAAATATACAATACATTTTTTAAAAAACCGATCATTTAACGCCATTACAATTTGAATATCGAGTTACGTACATATCTTATCGGCTGACATTTACCTTATTGGATATGAAACCAATTTATTTATGGTATCTAATCGTAGAAAGGTACTAATTTTAAGGCGAAGAAACGAAATATATATATATACAGGGTGTTAATACTAAATCGTTACACCCGAAAATGGTAGATAGAACTCATTAAAACAAACAACTTTTCTTAGCTCAAATTTTTGATTTGGAGCCCCAGTTCATAGTTATTGGCGTTCTCTTGCTTTTCGAAAAATCGTCATAACTCCCTTTAAAAAATACAAAAACTTTCAGCATTTGCTTTCGGTTCTCTAAAACACTTGTATATACAATTACTTTCTATTTCATCAAATAACAAAATGGCGACCAATCAAAAATTTCAAAACAAGATATTTTGAAAACCACCCCATCGATTTTCGAAAATAAAACATTTTTAAAATCCATAAACTTTCTACTACAATATTTGTCTGAAACATTTTTTTCTATCTGGCCAAAACAAGTTTTTATTCAATAATTAATTGCTGTCATTTTAACACGGGTCCCCATATCTGCTTGCCAAAGTCAGCAAAGTCATGTCACTGCACTCGCCCCATACATAAATTTTCTTGCAAAAGATCCTATATTTCCAGTAAAGTTATTTCATAAACAAACTATGCAAATTGCACTTGACACTGACATCTTCTTCTTTAGTTTTTCCCATTCGTTAGGGGGTCGCTATTTTTTATTTTCTTCTTCCACTCATTTTTGTTTTGCGTGTCGTCCTCATTCAGTTCCTTTTCTCTCAAGTCTTCTGCAATACAGTCTTTTCATCTTATATTTGGTCTTCCTATGTTTCTTCCACCTTCTATTAATATATTCATCTCTCCTCATGACATGTTCAAACCAATGTAATCGTCTCTCTTATATCTAGAAACTTCTAAAACTAGAGTTACTTCCCTTATTCTTTCAATGATTTACATTTTATTGATACTGACATCTGACAATTTGAATTACCTGAATATATTAGCAGTTTCCATGGTTAAGTTCGCATAGCTGGCTGAATTATGAAATTTATATGAATTTTTTTATCTTTATTATTCTTTAACTGTATATCTGTTGAATATGAAATATAAAATGCAATTAAATCGTATAGACAATAATATATTATTTAAGTTATAATAACATTTAACTGAGTTTTTCAAGAAAAACTGTTAAAATCTTCAAATGATGGTACTTCCGGTTGACCAATTATAACCAAAATCTAATCAAGTCTGCATATGGTTGTAAGGAAGAGGAATACGCAAGAATTGTAATTTTTGGAATCTTGTATTGGAGATATCGTTGACGAAACCGCGGTCACACACACACACATACACACACACACGCACACACGACCACACACACACATACACATACAGACATCATCGCAAAAATTGTAAAATCGTATTGTAAAGACCCTAAAACGTCCTTATTCAATGAAAACTCACCACCGAATTTTTTGATCAAAGACAATACCTTCCTTACCTATAGGTGACGGAAGGTAAAAACAATAAAATCTCAAACACTTGATTTTATTTCATTCAATATATTCATATTTCAAACGTGCGCCATTTTATTTTTTAATAATACAACGTAGTACTAATTTATTAAAATATAGTATGTTCCATTTGAAATTTCAAAGTTGGTATCACATACTCCGGAACCGGAAGTAACAGAACGCTTCTTGATACGTCATCTTATTGCCCATATTGCCTATAGTAAATTTGTTTATTTGAAGATAATCGATATCTCGCTTAATAACGGAGATAATTACTGGTTCATTCTCGCGTGATCATCCTGTATATACAGCGTGGTGACCGCAACCCCAGAACATAGGACTTTAACATGTAAAATCATACTTTCTTAATTTCCTCCTTCCCTTATTATTTTAGGTAAAAATGCTTCAAATAAAAGTTGTAGAGCATCTGAATCAATAAGTAACATTAATTTTGTATGCCTTGTAACGACAGAAATTAGGTATTAAAATGCGAAAATCATCTCAAAAAAAGCAATAGCCATGAAATTGAGACAAAATAAATGAAAAATGTCTAAAGGTTTATCTGTCACGTTAGAGTGTGACGATGCGCGTCTGTCACAAGTTTTACGGGTTAAATAGTTCAAAGCCGTGTAGCTTAGCCCTTATAAATCCGCGAACCGTTAAACTTTTCTTCCCGACATTTAGAATAAGGCGTGTAATTTGACCGGGAAATAAACCACATAAATGATCGTCAACATCGTTTTCCATTTTAAACCTATTTGCCCTGTTGTTTTATGCAGTTCTTGCTATCAGTAAACAAACTTAAGCTGGTTGAATTAGCAGGGCTGTATAAAAGCAGGGCCCGCGATTGTAGAATAGAGTTGTTAACTGCGAGTTTCCTCTCAACAACTAAAGCCGATTGCGAGTATTCCATCGAATCTTGATAATCCGTCAAGACATCGAAGCCGATCTCCAGGTGAGCAAAGTTACCGTTTTTCTTTCAAACCCGTACCGTGAGCTCTCCGTTCGAGTTGTTTACTGAAAGTCAGCCTTATTGTCTCGTTGTGAGCTTCAGACGCCCGACGTCGCAACGCTTGTTGAGCGTAGGCCAAAGCATCTTCGAAAGGCGTATTTGAAAACATCCAGAGACACTACGACTGACACCGGCCGTAATCATCTCCGTGGATTAAATGCACCAGTTGCGCGTGTCTAGCCATTTTACAGTGACTCGTTGCGAGTTTTACCGACTTGACGTTTCGACGCCGCCGGCGTGTAAACCCGGGCGTTACAGACGTCAAGTCCGCGTGTGTATCCAGAGTTACTGTAAAACGGCCCGTTTTTCCAAGTCGAGTATTTTAGCGTGCATCGACCCAAGTGCGTTTTTTCGACTCTGCGCCGCGACGCCCCAGAGCGTAAGCCGGGGCACTCAAGGCCTGGCCTAGAGTCTGTGAGGTTTGCCTGGCTCGAATTTCTCGTCGTGCGCCCTATATACCATTGAACTCCACGTACTCCGCGAACATCCGATTACGAGCGTCGCCGTCGCTACGCCCGGCGTCGATATGCTGATTATTGCAGAAACGCGTAGCTACATCTCATCGTCGGTCACACCGAAACCGTCCAAACGCATTTCTATTCACATTTTTGATATCCGTGCATCTACCGTTCATCCACCGACATCACAGCCGTCGCGACGCCCAGCGCCGTTTTCCGAAAACCAGTAATTCGACTAATTCGCACACCCAGCATCTTATTTTACACATCAGCGACCAGCATACTATTTTGTACAACGAATTACCATACAATAAAGTTGTCTTGTATCTTTTATTGTAATTGTGTTCTTCATATTTCATCCATCTCCAAACCTGCTATCCGACCGTTGGCATAGCGCCAAAATAGCGTTGCAAGGGTAATTTATTTTTATTAGATATTATTTCTAATTTCTGTTTCAATTAACAATTATCTGTTAATTTAAATTGATATTTGTTCATTTGAACATATTTTTTCAAATATTAATGAAATTAAATTAACCTAACTTGACAGATAAATCGTTAACCTTTGTTAATTTTTTGTTTCAATTCCGTGGCTATAGCGGTGATTTTCGACATTTTCATACTTAATTTTTGACGTTAGGTATACAAAATTAATTTTGCTTAATGATTAAGATGAAGAATTATATGCCCTACAATTTTTATTTGAAGCTTTTTTAGCTGAAATAATTAGGGAAGCAGGAAATTAAAAAAAAAATTATATGTTAAAGTCCTGTGTTCCGGGGTTGCAGTCACCATCCTATATATATATATACATATATATATATATATATATATATATATATATATATATATATATATAGGATGGTGACTGCAACCCCGGGACACAGGACTTTAACATATAATTTTTTTTTAATTTCCTGCTTCCCTAATTATTATTATTATATATATATATATATATATATATATATATATATATATATATATATATATATATAATGGGATGTCCCCCTTAGTCTTCTACAATTTTGTTCAATAGTATTTTTTTGTAACTATAATAATAAAGAAAATAATGGCGCTGGTCGGTTTTGGTGTTACACCCTGTATATATATATATATATATATATATATATATATATATATATATATATATATAACTTAAATTTCTTTATCGATCGATTGGGTTTTTAAAAAATATTTATTTTTGTGAATACAAGTTTATGATACTTTAATATGATAATACAGGTTGCGAAATACAGACTAGCTTAACTAAAGAGTTACACATGGTTTTATACTATTGTAATATGATATTGTCACGTTCTGTCACATCAACACTTGTTCATTTGGTTAGCACTATAACTCCTCCCTCCTCAGATTCGAGCCTCCTGGGGGAGTCGAAGTTCGATGCCTTCAGGGGTGCGAGACTACCTCCTCTGCATGGCTAGTTTCCTCTAGGTTTGGATGTTGATTGGATTGGCATTTGATGGTGATTTTTTCCTCGTTTGGGAAAACAGCTAGGTACATGTTGATTTCTGGAATCACTTCGACATGATTTTCTATTAAGTATATTTTTGTATAATGGCAATGACTCGAAGTTTGATTTTGGAATATTTCTTCTTCGCACATCGCTGAGAAATGGGCGTGATATTTGTGAAGACACTGATATATTTTTGCTTGAACGCACATATCATTCAGAGGCACGATTTCCTTATCAGATTTAAGAAGATGTTTCGTATTGGGGATAATTGTAATAAATTTTGATTCGTATTTGGTTGGAATAGGGTAAATATAGTAGAGTTCGAAAGTTTTTTCGAAATTAATGGGGGTGGAAATGAAATAGATTATTTGAGTTGCTTTAATTTTACAATTTATTTTTAACATGGACTCGAAGTCTAATAGGTTCTCTTGTCGGGGTTCAAATGATAACTGCAAGAGATATAATTTTGATATTTGTTTTAGTTCTGCTAGTAGCTCCATGGGGTGTGTTATACTAATGCAGAGTTCTTAATTTACAAAAGGTGGTTGAGTTTTCAACGACATTTAATATAGAATTGTATAATATAACAAGTTGATCGTAAATGTTTTTTCCATACAGTATACTAATGTGCGTACTGTTTATTATTTAGAAAAATTGTAAAATTTTGGATTTTAATATTTCTTCGTTGTGCTGGATATCTAAGATGGTTTTATTAAAATTTTGAATAATTTGGTGGTTCACCGAATACGAAAGGTTGAGTTGATTTTCCAAATTATGCTAGTTTTTTTTTTTGTCTTTTTTGCATGCTTGCAAACATCTAAATTTCCGGTGATTGATTTGAATATTTTCTAATTTTTTATTTATTTTGTTGAAATACTGTGAGTTTTTTGATATGGTTGATTTTTAGTGTTGAGTATTGTGTATTTAAATCGATGTACTGTTTTAGAAGAACTTTGAGATTGTAGTAGTGAGGAGCGAGATTGATAGGAAGGATTCCGAGGTTTTTGTTATGTTCCTAATTATTGTTCCGTGTCCCAATGCGAACAACCTGGAAGTGGTTCAAAATTACAAGTTTTTTGTCTAGGGCGTTTAATGTTAGAGAGGTGAATGTTCTCTGTTGTATTACCGTGGGTGGTTTTTATTTTTCCTGTTTTAAGATTTTTATTAACTTTTGTTAGCTTTTCGGGTTTATATTTGTTTTTCGTTTTTTGTTGTTTTTGTCTATTTTTCACGTATACCTTTTCGGGGATTTCGGGCAATTCTTCTCTATTTGCATTACCTTGTCTTTATTCGTTTGGATTTTGTCTCTAATTGATTCGTAAAGTAATTTAGTTTTATTCTTGTGATTTTCTATATAATTATTGACAAGCTGTTTTTCGAGGTCGAGATTAAATGGAGAATTAGTGTCTAAATGGCCGGTAATAATTTCGCATGGTTTCAGTTTTGTGACTGAATGAATTGTGTTATTATATGCTAATAACGCATAATTTACTTTGGATTCTATAGGCTCAGTTTTGTATTCTTTTTGATTATTAAATAGTCTGATATGTTCTATAAGGGTAGAGTGAAAACGTTCTATAATGCCATTAGATTCTGGAT
Organism: Harpalus rufipes; assembly: GCA_951394225.1. Taxonomy (NCBI): domain Eukaryota; kingdom Metazoa; phylum Arthropoda; class Insecta; order Coleoptera; family Carabidae; genus Harpalus; species Harpalus rufipes. The sequence continues at coordinate 33,292,491 of OX596276.1, forward strand.
GTTGTGAGCTTATGAAATGTATGTCGATTTTGTGTAGTGTCAGCAATTCTTTTACGACTGAGTTTTTGAACTCTAGCCCGTTGTCTGAAATAATTTGTTCTGGAATGCCGTGATGTGTAAAATATTTTACTAGGTTATTACAAACTTCTATGCCTTGTCCTGATTTTAATTTGTATGCTTGTGCATATTTTGAAAATGAATCTACAATAGTTAAGAATTTTGCTTGTGGTGATACTGTCTATATGTAAAATTTGGAAAGGTTTCGTAGCGGTAGGGGTGCTGTTTAAATTTACATTTAGGGGTCTCCGATCGTATTTTGTTATTTGACATATTTCACAGCTATTAATAAATGTTTGAATAGATTTTCTTAATTTTGGCCAATAATATTGTTGTTTTATGCGTGCTTCTGTTTCGTCGATACCGCGGTGATTAGTTTTGCCACAATGGTAATTCGATATGATTTGTGTGATTTCTTCGTTATCGGTAACGTCTCTTAAATATTTTTTACATTTTACTAAATTTAGTTGAGAATTTTTGAAATAATTTTGAAGTATTAGACTGAATTTCTCGTATAATTCATTTTGGAAATAAATGCGGTATTTTACTTTTGGTACAATGTATTCTTTAATAAATGCAATCATTTCATCTTTGTAATTAAATTTTGAAAAATCTACTTCCAATCGTAATTTTTTATTATCGTATAATTTTGTAATTTTTACTTGTTTGGGATTAAAATCAACTTCTGTTATGATGATTTGATTTTTGCCATAGTTTACAGGGCATTCTACTATTGGGATACCGACAATAGGATTTTCTTTACTTGAATGTATTGTGATATCGCTATCGCTTGTGTCGTCATCGTTTATCTCATTATGATGTGAGTCACCTACCTCGACTGCAAGGGATTGAATATCGTCGTCTTTATTATCTGTTTTATTTTTTAACTCTGTATTAAAATTTTCTATGAATTTATAAAAGTGTTTCATGTTTTCTGCTTCGTTTATGTTTAATTCAATCTGGGGAATTTCGTTTTCATGGAGTTTGTAAACAGTTATTAGTATGTCAGTGTTGTCGAATATGTATTTTAACATTACTTTAATTTCGGTCCAAACTTGGTTGTCATGTCCACATGCAATTTTTGGTATACTTAAATTTTTTATTTTATGATGCAAACAGAATTTTTTCAAATTTAATAAGGTATAGAATATGTCTTGTTTAGTGGGTTTATTGTAATAATTTTCTTTTGTTATTAAGTACAGTATATATTTTTGTGGGGTTTTTAGATATACTAGGTTATGAAGTTGAGGATTTTGAGATTTTAATGTGTGTACGTTATTAAATTTATTTTTGAAATTTTTGGCAATACCCGATGACATTTCTAAATCTTTGCTCACGCAATGAGCTAGACTAGAGTCGGATGGTGCGTCGAATAGATTACCTATTACTTCTACGATGTTGTCGTTATTGTGATTTAGGTAGTGTTTTTTATCTAAATAGTCTTTGTATAGAGCTAGTGGAGTGTCATCTAGTTGTGTTTGTAATTGTACGTTTTGATTATTTTTAGTTTCTACAGGTATACGGCTTAAGGCGTCGGCATTGGTGTTAAGTTTGCCTTTCTTATAGATTATCTCATAGTCGTATTCCTCTAATTTGAGGCGCCATCTTATTAATTTTTGGCTACATTGTTTTAACGAGAATAGCCATTGCAAGGGTCGATGGTCTGTATAGATTTTGAATTTGCGTCCTAGTAAGTATGTTCTAAAGTACTGAGTCGCCCAAATGATAGCTAAAAGTTCTTTCTCGATGGTGGAATAGTTTATCTCAGTGTCGTTTAGTGTCCTGCTTGCATAAGCTACTGGTAGGTCGTTGCCTAGGCCACCTTGAGATAGCACGGCTCCTATTGCTACTTGGCTAGCGTCGCATGTCAAGTTAAATTCTTTATCAAAGTCTGGGTATTGGAGTAGTGGCTCGTTAGTCAGCAAATTCTTGCAATTTTCAAAACATTGTCTGTACTCAGGGTCGTTAATGTCAATAACTGCACCTTTCTTTAAGCGTTTAGTCAGCGGTGTCGTTATTTTAGCGAAGTCTTTAATAAATTTCCGATAATAGCCTAAAAGTCCTAAGAAACCTTTTATTTGTGATGTAGTTTTTGGAATAAGAAAATTTAGAACGGCTGAAATTTTGTCGGGATTTGGTTTCACACCATCAGGGGTTACAATATGCCCGAGATATGCTACTTCTTTTTTGAGGAATTCGCATTTATCTAATTGTACTTTAAAATTTGAATTTTTCAAACGATCGAAAACTAATTTTAAATTTTGAATATGTTCTTGAAGGCTGGTGCTAAATATAATAATGTCGTCGAGGTAAACGAGGCATTTTTCGTTTACTAATCCTCTCAGAACATTGTCCATAACGCGTTGGAATGTCGCGGGCGCGTTTTTTAAGCCAAAAGGCATACGAGTGAATTCATAATGCCCGTCTTCCGTATTAAATGCAGTTTTTTGTATGTCTTGTTTGTCCATTTCAATCTGGTGGAAGCCAGATGCTAAGTCTAACGTAGTAAAATAATGACAACGTCCAAGTTTGTCTAGTAAGTCAGTTATATTTGGTAGTGGATATTTGTCGTTAATGGTCTTTTCATTCAGTTTCCTATAATCTACCACTATACGCCACTTGCGTTTACCGGATGCGTCAATCTTTTTGGGAACAACCCAAATAGGCGATGACCATGGAGAATATGATGGTCTGATAATATTTTGATCTAACATGTTTTGTATTTGAGAACGTACCTCTTGTCGGTGAATTTCTGGGTATCTATAAGATTTTGTGTAAATAGGAATTTCGTCACTTGTTTTTATGGAATGTTTAATTTGATTAGTAAATGTTAAATTTTTGTCGTCTACGTGAAATATATCAGAATATTTGTGAATTAATTTTGAAATAGCTGATTTTTCTTCCGTATTCATGTGATCTGTCCGAATTTTTGAAATATCAAATTTAATTTTTTCTGATTGAATGAAATTGAAGTTAGGGGATGAGTACGTTTCATAATTGGAGATGTTCTCTACGGTAATTGGTTGTAATTGTGTGAATTTAATATGAGATTCTGAATTATTAATTGCTGTGCAAAGTGCATAGTGATTATTGGCTGTGGTGACACATTCGGGGATAATTAAATTATTCTGTTTTTGTTTTGGTATTAGAATAGTTCCGTTTTGTTGGGTTACTTGAATTTTGATTACCTTTTCAGTTTTGGGATCTAAAGTTACGTCATTATCTAAATGAGAAATATTGTTTGTATTAATTGTATTTTCCGAATTTTGGTGTTGAATTTTTATTTGGCAGGTGGTTGTTGTAATTAAATTTTTATTCAAATCTATAATTACTTTTAATGATTTCAAGTTATCTAACCCTAATAAAATATCAAATTCATCGTGAAAATTAAAAATATGATATTTTAAACTTGCATTTTTCTTTAAATTAAATAATTTTGAAATAGGTACGAGTGTGCTATAATTTTCGATTGATGTTCCATGCGCAGTTGAGATTTGGAATGGGTCTTTAAAAATGGAATTTTTGTAATATTTATGCGCTATGGTAGGTTTTATAAAGGATTTCGTACTTCCTGTATCTATTAAAACTTTCAGGTTATTTTCTGGGAATATAATGTACGGTAATTTACTTTTATTTGTCAAGTTCATTAGTTCGATTCTGGGTAAATGTGTTCTATGTGTTCCGAGGCTGCAACGTCTAAAAAATTATCGTCATTAAAATTTTCGGGGTTTAAGGAATTTTCGTACTCATTGTTATCAATTAAAATTTGGTCAGTTTGTTCTTGGTTATCGTCGAGATTGTAATAAACATATGGGTCATCGGCAGGTACAGCTGACTTGTTGATATTAAATAATTCTCCCGCTGTGTTAGCGCGGTTTTGTCCGTAGTGGTTTTGTACCTGTCTGGATGGGCCAGGTGTAGGACGGTGTTGGACTGTATTTCGCGTGGAAATACTCATCGGAGTAGGGCCAGGAAGGTTTTGTCTGATTGATGGACCTTGCCGTGGTGTTTGTGGTGTGTATTGTCTTGGTTGTTGTTGGGGTGTATATTGTTGTCTGTATGCTGTTTGTTGCATAGGTGAATGATATGGATTTTTATTGGGTGTAAAATTAAAATAAGGTGTGGGTTTCGGAATATTATATCTTGTTTGGTGTGTTTGTGGTTTTTGATTTAATTTGTGTGTATGCTGATTAGTATTTTTGGATTTGGCATAATATTCAAATTGGAAATCATTTGCTAGCATACTTAAAGCTGAATTCAAATCTGCGGGGTTCTTTGCCCTCATTAATTGGCCTATAGGTTCTTTTAAACCTTTTAACAAAACGCGCAAAGCATAATGTTGGAAATAATCAATCATTACAACGGATGTTTCGGCAGCGGCATTTGTTGAAATACAAGAAATTTGTAAATTTAATAAGTGTTGTAAACGACCATAAAAATCAAAAACGTTTTCATTAGGATTTTGTTTTAATTCCGTTATTTCCATATTTAATGTGAACCAGTCACGTTTGTCTGAATAAGCATTTTTTAATGCTTTTTTTAAATCTTCCCATTTTTCAATTGTGCAACTTGCAATATTGATAGCTGCTTCACCTTTTATTTTCGCTAATATACTACTCATTAAATATTCGTTTTGGAAATCTGTTGTGTTTGTGGTGTTATAAAATTTTGTAACTAATTTTTCACAAACACTAATAAATCTAGAAAGTAATTCACGTTCCCCATGGAACTCTGGCACCATGTCCAAATATTCCTTTTTTAATACAGGGGTAGCCATGTTTAATACTGGCGTTCGTAAAATGATATTTCTAATACAATTTGAATTTCAATTAATTATACGATCTTCTATTTCGAGATCGGAGTCTGATTCGGAATTATTTGAATCTGATATAGATTCTGATTCTCTGAATGACATATGGTACTCACAAAAATAGTAGTGTCGGCTTCATGTGCCCTGAAGTCGTACACGGTCTCGAAGTTGAGGCTGGAGTTGCACTGATGTCCGCTCAGCTTGGCTCGCTCGGCTCGTCGAGATGTTTCTTGCTTCTGATGTCCCCTCAGACGCAGGATACGGTGATCGAAGTATAAATATGTTCGAATTGCCAAATTAATCACGAAAGTGAAACAATTTATATTCGTTAAATTGTTTTGACAATCCTACCGACTGCGCCACTTAAATTTCTTTATCGATCGATTGGGTTTTTAAAAAATATTTATTTTTGTGAATACAAGTTTATGATACTTTAATATGATAATACAGGTTGCGAAATACAGACTAGCTTAACTAAAGAGTTACACATGGTTTTATACTATTGTAATATGATATTGTCACGTTCTGTCACATCAACACTTGTTCATTTGGTTAGCACTATAACTTATATATATATATATATATATATATATATATATATATATATATATATATATATATATATATATATATATATATATATATATAGGGTATATTTGGGAAGACGAACCCCCTCTTGACTTTAAGTAAGGTTTACATGATACGATTATCAACTTTTATCATCCATCTCCAAACCTGCTATCCGACCGTTGGCATAGCGCCAAAATAGCGTTGCAAGGGTAATTTATTTTTATTAGATATTATTTCTAATTTCTGTTTCAATTAACAATTATCTGTTAATTTAAATTGATATTTGTTCATTTGAACATATTTTTTCAAATATTAATGAAATTAAATTAACCTAACTTGACAGATAAATCGTTAACCTTTGTTAATTTTTTGTTTCAATTCCGTGGCTATAGCGGTGATTTTCGACATTTTCATACTTAATTTTTGACGTTAGGTATACAAAATTAATTTTGCTTAATGATTAAGATGAAGAATTATATGCCCTACAATTTTTATTTGAAGCTTTTTTAGCTGAAATAATTAGGGAAGCAGGAAATTAAAAAAAAAATTATATGTTAAAGTCCTGTGTTCCGGGGTTGCAGTCACCATCCTATATATATATATATACATATATATATATATATATATATATATATATATATATAGGATGGTGACTGCAACCCCGGAACACAGGACTTTAACATATAATTTTTTTTTAATTTCCTGCTTCCCTAATTATTATTATATATATATATATATATATATATATATATATATATATAATGGGATGTCCCCCTTAGTCTTCTACAATTTTGTTCAATAGTATTTTTTTGTAACTATAATAATAAAGAAAATAATGGCGCTGGTCGGTTTTGGTGTTACACCCTGTATATATATATATATATATATATATATATATATATATATATATATATATATATATATATAGGGTATATTTGGGAAGACGAACCCCCTCTTGACTTTAAGTAAGGTTTACATGATACGATTATCAACTTTTATTTTTCAAATGGGAACCTAAAATTATTTTACTAAAATAAAAACCGCCATTATTGTCTCTTTTCAACGATGTATTACTTGTCATAAATGAATATGAAAAAATTCGAGAAAAAAAAAGATAATTGAGAAATATCAGAAACTATTTTTATTCAAATGTTCTAGGTAGCTATGCGAATTTAAACAAAATGTAACCAGGTAAAATAACTTCACAACGTAAATTAACAAATGTAATAAGGTAAAACAACTTAAAATAAATGCTCGAAATTACGACCCTGTTCTGAGTGTTTGTAAAATTGGTTGTCGGCGCCTAGGAAAACGTTCAAGCTACATTCTCTTTGCTCTTCTTAGAATCCCAGTTGATTCATCGATTATTAAAATCATATCAATCAATTCACCCTTTGCAAACATTTCAAATATTGCTTTACAAAGCACGTGAAACAGCTAACAAGTAAACATCTGCTTTATTGTCATTAATTTATTATAATTATCGGTGTCTATTTTTTTTTGTAAACCATAGGCAAATGATAAAATTTTCATTTAGGTGTAAATTGGGCCCTATTAATTTCAAAACTAAAGTGTAAATATAAAAAATGTTCAGAATTAATAAATGCATCTAACAAGTCCAAAATTGTTCACATGCGTTTCGTTTGCGAGAGAGGCAAATTACAAGAAATAATTTTTAGATATTTACAGAGTGCCATGGGCAATAGCACAAAATGTTAAACAGTTGTATTGCTTGAGTTTGGCAGGTGACATGTGTCATAAAGTTTTGATAATTATTGATTTCATTGAATCATATATACATTTACTATCGCAAAAAGAACGCAATGGAATAATATTAACAACCAAGCATCAATTAATAAACTTTTATCTGTCAAAGTCAAACATGGCACTTTGTAAAAAGCTTAAAGGCGGATATTTTATTTTACACTTATCTCATGACAGGAACTCATTACATTTTTTGTATTTAAGTTTAGTTCTAAAATTAAATTAATAGGGCAGAATTTACAGGCATATGAAAATTTTACCATTGTATTTCCTACGGTCCATAAAAAAATTAGACACCGGTATATAATATATATATATATATATATATATATATATATATATATATATATATATATATATATACCGGGTGATCATTTGAAAACTTCCCACCTTGAATAACTCTTTAATTAATAAAATTATCAAAAATCACTAAAACAGGTCAATGTTATTTTGGAGGGGGACATTTAATAACCTATTCCAATCAGTTGGGAAACTTTCACCCTCCCCTCCAGCCACCCCCACCCCAAAATTTTAAAAGGCACTACCCCATGTGTGATACATCATTTTAAAGGTTGTAAAATTCTCAATATTTTAAAGCAAAGAAAATTAAAATCGGCCGAGCCGTTCATGAATTAGAGACAAAAATGTATGCCCATTTTGAGTGGTTGATCAAGCCATCTACCTACGTTTTGCTTTGAAACAAAAGAACGTGCGTCGTACAAGTTCAAAGTGTCAAGTGTTGTAGAATTCTGGAATTAAATATCGCCGCTTCAGATAACTTTAGATTACTTTGATTTGGGGTAGCGTTTGTGCCAATTGTGTCACTGAAATGACATACACTTTAGAAGAGAGAATTGAAATAATTTTCATTTATGGAGCTGAAAATCAGTGTGCTCGACGTACAGCCAATGAATTTAATGCAAGACATCTAAATAAACATGTATCCCATCGATCAACCACTCAAAATGGGCATACATTTTTGTCCCTAATTCATGAACGGCTCGGCCGATTTTAATTTTCTTTGCTTTAAAATTGAGAATTTTACAACCTTTAAAATGGTGTATCACACATGGGGTAGTGCCATTTAAAATTTTGGGGTGGGGGTGGCTGAAGGGGAGGGTGAAAGTTTCCCAACTGATTGGAATAGGTTATTAAATGTCCCCCTCCAAAATAACATTGACATGTTTTAGTGATTTTTGATAATTTTATTAATTAAAGAGTTATTCAAGGTGGGAAGTTTTCAAATGATCACCCGGTATATATATAGTGTGCGATTAAAGTGTGGAATATCAAAAAAAAAAAGCCGAACTCAGCCAGTTTTGTAAAAACGCTGAAACACGTCGATTTTAATTTTTAAAAATACACATTAATATGTACGATTCATTTTCCGACTTTCATTTATTTTTCAGTTATGATGTCATCACAAAAAAATTTAAATGACAACATAGATTTTTAGTAGTGAAATCCGATAGTGTTTTTTCTTCTCTTTATGATCATGTAAATAAATCATAACGTTGCATAACAAAAATTCTGAGAAAAATCGAGTTGAATATTTAATAATAATGAATATTCAAGACACCCTGGTAAAAACATTTAAAAGTTGATTATGGAACTTATAACTTATAAAACATGAAAATCGAAAAGTTTTAAACTGAAAAATGAAAAATAAAGCAAACCACTATTAAATTAAATGAATGTAAAATAAATAAATAAATAAATATTTCATCACGGCATATTACCCATTGCTGGGTGTGCCAATCTGTTCCGTACACAGATATCGGTAATGATGGAATATTTGTACCGTGTGGGCGCTTCTCTGGCGTCGCCTCACGGGCACTCATTGCTGGCGTGGAGAGTGCGCCACAGGGGTCAATTTTTGTGCCATTAAAATGCGATGTAATTTTTGGCGTCGGTCGGGATCGAACCCGGGTCCCCAGATTCGCGACCAGACACTCAGGCACACGGCCACGAGACCCCATGAATGTAAATGAATTAAATAAAAATAATAGGTCGATTTGGGTATTTTGCATTAAACATATCACACACTTCTTGCTGGGATCTTGTAAGGTTCCCACAACCATGAAAAATTAAAAATTCTATTCGTTGCCTTATTGTTAAATCCGCCATGGCCTTGATAATTTAGAAGAATATTATTAAAATTCAACAATAAACTACAATATTTATGTCTAGAGAATTGAAGATTGACAGAATAATTGAATGAAACAGTTTGCTACATTTAATTTTTTTATCGAGGTAGGTATCTTGATTATTCATTATTATTAAATGTTCAACTCGATTTTTCTCAGAATTTTTGTTATGCAACGTTATGATTTATTTACATGATCATAAAGAGAAGAAAAAACACTATCGGATTTCACTATTAAAAATCTATGTTGTCATTTAATTTTTTTTGTGATGACGTCATAATTGAAAAACAAATGAAAGTCGGAAGATGAATCGTACATATTAATGTGTATTTTTAAAAATTAAAATCGACCTGTTTCAGCGTTTTTATAAAAACCGGCTGAGTATATATATGAGTATATATATATATATATATATATATATATATATATATATATATATATATATATATGTATATATATATATATATATATATATATATATATATATATATATATATATATATATATATATAATGTGAATTGTCCTTTTTAGGATTAATTTTTCCTTTTTTGGGAATGACTAGGTAATAAACCGAATTGTTTCTCTGTAAAACAAAGTTAACTTTTATTAATCATAAAATTACAAAATAAAATATATTTTATTTACAACTTTTACCTGTAAAACAAAGAAACAACATTCAATGTTTATTATTCACACTGCTGTTCCCTTCTTTACAAATAATAAATTTTTCAGTCAATATCGGTAGCGTGATCGGTATAACCTATCTTCTAGATTTCACCTTTCTGACTGACCGTGACCTCTGTCTTTCTCCGGTCATTCATTGACAAGTTACAGCTGTCATTCATGTTCGGCCATTATTGTGCGGGAGAATTCAAACACGATTAGGAAAGTATAAAGTACTTTCCTTACATCTCCCCTCCTCGAAGAGAAAATTTGGTCACATAATTTTATATGAAGCAATATCATCTTCTACGTATTATTTTTCTGTAGTAGCAGAGTCCGAAGTTGGTATAAGTTTGGTGATATGAAATAGATTTGATTCTAATTTCTTATGACCTGTATCCACCTTGTAAATTGAATTCGAGATCTGTTCTAAGATCTTATATGGTCCAATTCTCAACTCGTCTAGTTTTTTTCTGTTCAGACGATTCCCATTTTCAACATACACCATCTGTCCTATATTGAATTTGTAATCTTTTCTATTTTTGTCAAATTTTTGTTTATTATAAGCATGGTATTTTATACTATTTTGTAAAGCAGTTTTTCTGTCTTGTCTTAAATCATCAATTGACTTTTTTTGTTTTAATTCCTCCGGTAAGATTGAAGAATCTGCACCTTGCATTAAATATTCTGGAGAAAATCCTGTTACTGTGTGTTCGGTTTCATTGTATTTTTTTATACATTCGTGTGCTATGGTTGTCCATGCTGTTTTATTTCTTTTTTCATCATTCATCTTGCACCTGATTTTATTTACTATCGTCTGGTTTACCCTTTCATTTAAGCCATTAGAAAATGGTGCATTTACTGCTGTGAAAATTAGTGGTATGTTTTTTTCTCTTAAGAAGTTTTTAAACTCTTTGGAATTTATACCTGGATATTGATCCGTCAAAATCATCCCAATATGGTTATTCTCAAGTACTTTTTGAGTTAGTTTAATAAAGTCGTTAGAGTTTTGGGTTTTTGATGTTACAATATACCCGAATCGTGTGAAATGGTCCACTAGGAGGTGTAAATATTTTTTTGTAGATCGCGAACCACCGAAGCCACCTATTGTGTCCATGGACATTATTTCGAATGGTTTTTCTGCAGGGCCTAGTTGGGACATTAGGCCAAATTTACTTTGTCCTCTTGATTTGTTCTTTATACAAACCTTACAATCTTTACACATTTTTCTTATATTTTTCGTTAAATCTTTTGCTGTATAATGTGGTTTAATTTTGTTTTCTATTTGTTTTATTCCTATGTGACAGAAAATATTGTGTGTTTTTCGTATTAATTCTTTGCTGAATTCTTCTGATAGCATAATTTTTTCTTTTTTCTTTACTTTTTTATAGTGCAGACCGTTCTTCAATTTTAGTTTTTCCTTGTTACTTTGCAACTCTACGTTTTTCTCTTGATCTTCAAGAATATCATCTAATTTTATTAAATTCACCGTTTTTAAATCCTCCTCTTCATTTTCATGTGGTTCTAACACCGGATTTCTACTTAAACAGTCTGCTTCCAGATTATTTTTGCCTGGGTGGTATGTTATTTGAAAGTCATACTGTGACAGATAGTACGTTAGGTCACCTAGTTCTTCGTCAGTTCTTGATTTGATGTTCATTCTTTCAAGTGGTTTGTGATCTGAAAAAATTTTGAACGGTCTGCCTATCAGCCAGTGTTGCCAGTATTTTACTGCTTCTTTTATTGCTAAACATTCTAGGTATATTGCTTTCTTCTTTTTTTGAGCTTCGTTCAATTTCTTTGAGAAATATGCTACTGGTTTTTCCATGTCTTCGTTTAGTTGTGGTTGTTTTAATACGGCTCCTATACCTTGCAAACTTGCATCTGTATAAATGTGTATTGGTAATTCTGGATCGAAAATAGTTAAAACTGGTTGAGTACAGAGGAAGTTCTTCATTTTCTCGAAAGCTTCTTGACAGTTTTCCGTCCAGATAAATTTCTGTCCTTTTCGTAACAAATTATGTAGTGGATCTAGTGTAGTTGCGATGTTTGGCACATAATTGTTGTAGAAATTTATTTTTCCTAGGAATTGCCGAACATTTTTTTGTGTTTTTGGCACAGGAAAGTTTCGTATTGATATCAAATTGTCTTTTATTGGAGAAACTGAATTATTATTTATTATGTGGCCTAAGTACGTAACTGAATCTGAAGCAAAGGAACATTTAGAAAATTTTAATCTGAAACCTTCTTCCTTTATCGCTTCTAATAATAGAGTTAGATGATTAATGTGTTCTTCAAAAGTTTTTGAGAAAATCAAAATGTCGTCTATATAATTTACGGTAAAATCTGAAAGTTTATGTTTTCTAATTATACTACTTAAGATTCTTTGAAAGATGGCCGGTGAGGTCTTCAATCCGAATGGTAAACAGGTCCACTGATAGTGTCCTTCCTGGGTGATGAATCCTGTTTTTCTTCTATCTTCAACTCGTAGTGGGACCGACCAAAATGCCGAGTTGATATCAAGTTTTGAAAAGTATTTGCAGTTCCTTGTTTTTATTACTAAATCCTCAATCAGTGGAAATGGTTGAGATTGCGGGATTATTATTTTATTTAAATCCCTGAAATCTATACATAATCTTGACCTTTTATTTTCATCTCTTTTGTATGCCAGTGTTACCGGGGCCGCAAAAGGACTATATGATTCTTCTATTAATTGTTTTTTTAACAACTCTGAGATTTGTTGTTCTATCTCTATTTTATCTTGAATTGTACATCTATATGGTCTTTTGCTAGAATATTTGTCTATAATTAGATCTATTCTGGCTTCGTAATCTTTTACTGCGCCTACATCATATTTATCTTTGGCAAATAGTGTTTTATATTTTTCTATTAGATTTTCTATCATAAATTTTTCATGGTGATCTATGTGGTTTATTGAGATTTGGAAGTTATTCTTATCCACATGTTCGTTAAAATTTATCCAATTATCTATATCTGTTCTATCATGATTTTCCTTTTCAGAATTTATCTGTTTTTCATTTTTACCAGAGAAATCTGGAATTTTTTGTTCAATTTTTAAATTTTCATTTTGGGATAATTTAAATTTTTTTATGCAATCCAATCCAATTAGAAATTCATAATTGAAATTTTTATTGTTCACTATAAAGACATCTATTTCCTGTTCTATATTGAAAATTTTTGCTTTTATTGTTATCATCCCTTCCGTTTCATTTACACCATTAATCGTTCTCAAATTAACTTTTTTTTTTTATTTTTATCTTCTTTGTTAAATTTAAGTATCCTTGAATTTATTAATGAAACATTTGAGCCCGAGTCATAAATCCCAACTGCTTCCAATGTGTCATTTAATAATATTTTGAGTTTGATTAATGGTGGAATTGTTAGTTTTTTTGGTCCTTGCAATTTAGTTCTACCTCCAGCTCGGAATTGTTAACATGTTTTATTTTATCTTCTTTGTCCTTAAACCAACATGTGGACTCCGGATGAAAACGTGTGCCTTTATTTTTATCTTTACAAATTTTACATGCTGTTTTTTCTATTGTTCCTTTGGTGTTATAATCTCTACTCTTCTTAATTTCAAATTTTTTTCTATTAACAAGATGTTCCAACTTGCCTATTTCGTTGTAAAGATCTTCAGTTTCTTTTAGAGTTTCCCTATCGATCAAATCACATATAAAGTTTGGCAAGCCTGCTGCGATGAGATCTATCAAGGTTCCTTTATCGATTGATTTTCTCACTTCTAATAGTAACCTCTCTTTTTTTATAGCATAATCTAGCAGGGAGCCTGTTTGGTGTCTGGAAAGAGCATATCTGAATGGAGACCAGCCTTTGTTTGCAAACGTTTCACAAAACTTCTTCTTCCATTCTTCCCATTCCGAATCTACCGTAAGTTTCATCAACATGCAACTATACCAATCATTACAAGTCTTTTCTAAAAAAAATTTTAGAATTTCAATTTTCTTCTTGTCTTGAATTATTCCAAGACGTTTACACTCTTTCTCGAATTCCTGAACCACTGGTTAGCGTTCGAGTTGTTACTTGTGAATTTTTCAATCATAAAATCATTTGCTAATTTTCCTAAATTTTGAACTTCAGAATCTTTTTGTTTTTCTTCCAATAGTTTTTCTAATAACTTCATCATTGATTCCTTCGTACTAGTTTCGGCTGTAGTAGGGTTTTTCTTCTCTTCAATTTCGTCTAGGAGATAGTCATCAAATTGTAAGTTTTCATCTTCATCTAAATAAACCTTGGATAATTCGTTTGATAAGCTGATCCAAACTCTTCTTGACTGGTGCCTTTTTTTTAACGTATTCTTTACTTTGGCAAATGTTGTAGTTTTTATTAGCTCTGTATGTAAATTTATTGGCTGATACTCATCTGGTAAACTAAAAGTGCGGTCATCAGGTGTTCCGATTGACGTTAGGCAAATGATATTTGTCTTTCCGTCTGAGGCACTTTTGACTGCAAAGTCAAATCTTAATTTTTCCATTATCTTTTATTTGTTTGTGAATCTTCCACGTAAGAATGTTGTTTTATAATGTGAATTGTCCTTTTTAGGATTAATTTTTCCTTTTTTGGGAATGACTAGGTAATGAACCGAATTGTTTCTCTGTAAAACAAAGTTAACTTTTATTAATCATAAAATTACAAAATAAAATATATTTTATTTACAACTTTTACCTGTAAAACAAAGAAACAACATTCAATGTTTATTATTCACACTGCTGTTCCCTTCTTTACAAATAATAAATTTTTCAGTCAATATCGGTAGCGTGATCGGTATAACCTATCTTCTAGATTTCACCTTTCTGACTGACCGTGACCTCTGTCTTTCTCCGGTCATTCATTGACAAGTTACAGCTGTCATTCATGTTCGGCCATTATTGTGCGGGAGAATTCAAACACGATTAGGAAAGTATAAAGTACTTTCCTTACATATATATATATATATATATATATATATATATATATATATATATATATATATATATATATATATATATATATATATATATATATATAGTTAAAAGGGCAAAATTTACAAACATGAAAATTTTATTTGTATTTCCGACGGTTCTATATAATTCGTTTATTCAAACAATTTTACAAATGTTCGCCTAGAACAAATATGCGGCTCTAATTCCATCCAAAATGCACATTTAGGCGTTTTACATATAAATAATTTTCAATTTTAGATACGAGTATATTCAGGGTGACACTGAAAAACAGACCACTCAAAATAACTTTTTATCTTCCGTCACCTCTAGGTAAGGAAGGTATTGTCTTTGGTCAAAAAATTCGGTGGTGAGTTTTCATTGAATAAGCACGTTTTAGGGTCTTTACAATACGATTTTACTATTTTTACGATGATGTCTGTATGTGTGTGTGTGTGTTCGTGTGTGTGTGTGTGTGTGTGTGTGTGTGTGTGTGTGTGTGCGTGTGTATGTGTGTGTGTATGTGTTGTGTGTGTGTGTGTCACCGCCTTTTCGAACACGATATCCCCAATTCTAGAATTCCAAAAATTACAATTCTTGCGTATTCCTCTTCTTTACAACCATATGCAGACTTGTTTAGATTTTGGTTCAAATTCAATGACAGTATTAGCGGTATTCCTTAAGGATATATATATATATATATATATATATATATATATATATATATATATATATATATATATATATATATATATATATATATATAATATTAACATACCTATAATTTAAATACAATTACAAAAATTTAAATATCTCAACTCTTTTTTGGGCAACGAGATTTATTACAATGGTTATTCTATATTTTATACCCTATATGTACAAACCTACACGAGATATA
Organism: Harpalus rufipes; assembly: GCA_951394225.1. Lineage (NCBI taxonomy): Eukaryota > Metazoa > Arthropoda > Insecta > Coleoptera > Carabidae > Harpalus > Harpalus rufipes. Next base: position 33,308,356 of record OX596276.1, read on the forward strand.
ATAAAAAAATTAAATGTGTCAGATTGAGAATTTCATTTTCTTTAATATTACCAAGAATTTTTTTTAATAAATAATATATAGAAGATTTTTTTCAAGAATCTGCTACTTCCGGTTGTCCAATTGTTACCAAAACCTTTTCAGCTCTTCCCATTAATGTTCGATTGGGAAATATGTAGTTTAACAAATATTAAGTCTTATAGTTTTTGAGTAATCGTCCTTCCAACGTCCCACACATATACATCCACACACGCACACACACACACACACACACACACACACACACACACACAGGCATCATCGTAAAAATGTTAAAATCGGATTGTAGGTAATTTACAACGTGCCTATTCATTAAAATCTGGATATGCGATTTTTAGCATGAATCCAATATCTCTCTTAGCGAGAGGTAGAAAACAACAATTAAAGTTTACATGCAAAATGTCAAGCAAAAATTGTTAATATCAAAATAATTATCAAATCTTTTTTTTACCTTCCGTCACCTCTAGGTAAGGAAGGTATTGTCTTTGGTCAAAAAAATCGGTGGTGAGTTTTCATTGAATAAGCACGTTTTAGAGTCTTTACAATACGATTTTACTATTTTTACGATGATGTCTGTATGTGTGTGTGTGTTCGTGTGTGTGTGTGTGTGTATGTGTGTGTGTATGTGTGTGTGTGTGACCGCCTTTTCGGACACGATATCCCCAATTCTAGAATTCCAAAAATTACAATTCTTGCGTATTCCTCTTCCTTACAACCATATGCAGACTTGTTTAGATTTTGGTTATTATTGGTCAACCGGAAGTACCCTCATTTGAAGATTTTAACAGTTTTTCTTGTAAAACTCAGTTAAATGTTATTATAACTTAAAGAATATATTATTATCTATACGACTTCATTGCATTTTATATTTGTTATTCAACAGATATAGAGTTAAAGAAGAATAAAGATAATAAATTTGATATAAATTTCATAATTCAGCCAGCTATGTTAACTTAACCATGGAAACTGCTAATATATTCAGGTAATTCAAATTGACAGATGTCAGTATCAATAAAATGTAAATCAATGAAAGAAAAAGGGAAGTAACTGTAGTGTTAGAAGTTTCTAGATATAAGAGAGACGATTACATTGGTTTGAAAATGTATGGATAAGTGTAAATAACGTCAATTTAGAAAGTTGTGAAATATTTATTACAGTACTTCAGAGAACAAAGAACGCTGAAATTAAGAAATAGAAACACAAACATAATTATTACGAGGGCAATTTATAAAGAAATCTACCTAGTATTGAAAGAAGACACATTGCACTTGAACAATACTTTATTTTTCAACATAATTTCCTTCAATACTAACAAACTTTTCCCAAGGTTTCTTCAACTGTGCCATTCCGTTAAAAAAATTTTTTTTTGGAAGATCTGCAAAATAACTGTCAACAGCATACATTAACTCCTTGGCTGATTCAAATCTTTCCCTAAGATTTTTTTTCTTATTTTTAAATAAAAAAAGAAGTCACTAGGTGTTAAATTGGGGCTATAAGGGGGATGGCGTAGTTCTGTAAAACCGCAGTCCCTGATAATATCATCAACTTTACGCGCTTTGTGATCTTTGCAATTTTCATGCGACAACAATTTCTTTTGTTTGCATGAATTCGGACGCTTTTCTTCCAGGGCAAGTTTTAAGTTTTGAATACTTTTACCATTTATCTCTGCATTAATCATAGAGCCTCTTGGTATATACTCTATCAATAATATCCCTTCATTATCCCAAAAAAATGTTGCCATCAACTTTTTCCCTGAATATTGTGGCTTGGCGTTTTTGGGCGGAGGGGAGCCCTTATGAACCCACCGCATGATTTCTATTTTGGTAGGCGAGTCCCAGTGATACACCCATGTTTCATCGCCAGTCACAATCTTCGAGAAAAAGTCGCTGTCATCTTTCAAGCAGTCTGGATATCCTCCGTGAAGACACCTTCCTCGTGCCGAAATCATCATGCAAAATTTTCCAAACACTGGTGCCAGATAAGAACAGTTCCTTGGCAATAACAGAAACCTTCCACCGTCGATCTGTAAGCACCATTTTTTCAACTTGTTGAACATTTTCTGCAGTTCGTGCTTCAAGTGGTCAACCAGATTTTGGATCACCTGTATCGAATCCCTTCCCCATCGAAACTGTTTACACCAAAATATTACTTTAAAATAACTTGGGGCATCTTGCTCATGCACGACCACCATTCGCTCATGAATAATTTTAGGACCATTGTCTTCTTTTGTTAAGAATTTTATCACACTCTGATTCTCCAATTTAGTTTCACTCATTTTTTAATCCAAAATTCTACGCTAAACTGTAATAAATAATACGATTTGAATGCAACTTACTGTATGAACTTAACAATGACACACATATCTAACAACAAAAATTTGTTATCGTTCGTCTTTTGTTTCATGGCTAGGTAGATTTCTTTATAAACTGCCCTCGTAGTTTTAATATTTTTGTTGTATATGTATTTACATTACTTCCTCATATTGCTACCCAAGTAACACAAATAACCTAAAATCGACGACACTGTGACGTCTAATTTACGTCACATAGACGTCTCAGCGTGGAGCTGTACGACGTCATTTTAAGACGTTGTTTAGATGTCATTATAAGACGTTGTATCGACGTCATTATAAGACGTTGTTTCGACGTCATTGTAAGACGCTGTATCGACGTCTTTTAAGACGTTGTATCGACGTCTTTTTAAGACGTTGTATCGACGTCTTTTAAGACGTTGTTTCGACTTCATTTTAGGGCATTGTTTCGACGTAATTTTTATGGTATAAACATAAATGGTGGTAGGAAAAATTAATAATTTAATTCAAGTTTTATTTATACTACATAATATAAAAATATTAATTAAAAAATATTAATGCAAAACAATATATGAACAATAAATATTACACATAAAAAGTATTTAAAAAATATATTACGAAAAATACAAATTAATTAAATAAATAATGCATGTTATATCTACAAAAAAGTTATGTACATATTTATTTGCACGTTGTTGTGTGGTGCATATTTCAACTAGTTCATAATATCTTGGTTATGATTGCTTGTTTATATTCTTCATAATGGCACTTCGCTTCGTGTCTTACCATATCTATAAAAAAGTAATTGTCATAAGCAATATAAGCACAATTTTATCTACTTACAATATACTAAATTTTCAATGTTCGTATCAATCGTATTAAGAAATTTCAGTATTTTCAGTATTCTCCCGTGGTAATTAAAAAGCTGGACATGACACAACACAAAGATAGCGGAGGGTGCGTTCATACATATACAGTAGTCTGAGCATATGTCAATTTTTATTTGATTTATTTTTATTTTGCTGTAATTTCTTTTAACTTTAGAAAAGAGTTGTGAATACAAAAATGAAAATATAATTCTTTCAATTTACCAAATTATTCTAAAATATCCACCTTGTATAATTTATATTCAGAATTGGGCTGCTGGGAATAATTGTTAATTGCCCGAACCAATTTTTCTTTATATTTCAAATTTTCGGGCCAAGCGCAATAAATTTTATTCTTTTTATTACGTAGCCAACATTTCGACAGTTTGAATAGAATTTGTACCAACAAATTCTATTACAGCTAATGCCAATCTATACAAGAGAAATTAGAAATTAAGTTTCCTTTAAAAAAAAAAATGCAACTTGGTCAAGATCACCAGAATCGTTCTAGAATAGCTTGAAAGGGAAGATGTAAAGATTCTTGGAAAACTTAGGAAAGTGGGATTTTTGGAGCTATAGGAAATGCTCAGGTAAAACCGTAAATCTATATAGATAAATCTTTGTTTCTATATTATATATTTCCCTTTATTTATACATTTGCTTTTGTATTAGCAACATTTCTTAAAATAGTTTTTTTAAAGCACTACTAGGTTTTGTTTAAATTGTTGAAAATTAATATGTCCATCATTTTTATACCAAAAAAATATAACAGATATAAATTGTTTCCGTTTCGCATTAATAATTATGTAAACATGTAATATGTTTTAAATAAATTAAATATAAATATCACCACGGCATACCTATATTTGGGTGTACCAATCTGCTTCTATTCGTAGATTTTCGTAATGACAATAATACATACACATACATATTATAAATATATGTAAACTAAGTTTTATATTACATTTCTTCTAATTTTAAAAATCATTATAATAAACAATATATTGTTATATATTTTTGCATAATGAATTGATATATAAATAAAAATAATATATCCCTTCATGTGTTATTAATTGCCAAATTAAATAAATTTAAAATATAATTTTTTAATAATATTAATAATAAAGTAAAAATAATCGTCATAAAGACGTCAAATTAGACGTGGAAAAAAGGTTTAAATAGACCTAATTATGACCATATCATATGGACGTCATAGCGACGACAAATCTGACGTCTAAATAGTCCTATTTCAGACCAAAAATCAACGTCACAGTGCCGTCGTATAGACGTCTGATTAGACGTCTAAATAGACCTATTTCAGACCAAAAATCAACGTCACAATGTCGTCGTATAGACGTCGGATTAGACAGCAGTATATGACTTAAATTCAACCTGAAATCGACGTCACTTTTTGGTCGACCGTCGGTCAGTGTTACTTGGGTATGTAATATCTTGCAATTTGACTGTTAGTATTCTGATGAATAATAAATAAATAATTCTGAAAAAATCGTAAATTTTGGTTTGTTTTCGGACGTACATTCCGAATTTCATCGCCAGTCGCCGAAATATTAATTATTATATTTGTTAATGTAAAATATATTACTGTTTTTGTTAATACCTAAAATTAAATATAGTTGCCAAGTCAATTGACATTGACATAAGTTTTGTTTTCAATATAATAATTATTGTAATTTTCAATCAAGGAAAAATATATGTATAAAAGAGCTGTTGTGTGTTTCTTTTACTAATTAAAGCATATTTGTATGTTGAGAGTATTCAAGATTTACAATATGGTAGCAGAGCGTAGTTCTCTCATTTGAAAATTGTCGTGGTACGCAATTTGCTTTGTATTTCGTCAGAAGTTATTTTATCCTGAATTCGCTTTAATTGATATGGATGTTCACGGTATTGAAAAACTCTGTGGGATTGAAAATTGGACCATTTGGAAGTTTGCAGCAAAAAATTTGCTACGTGCTTCTGAAGGAGCCTATGAAGTATGTATCGGGGAAATTGAAAAGCCGATAAAATTTCCGAATGATGCAACAGTGGAACAACGAACATAATATAATGCTCTATATAAAGTATGCGACAGAGCAGATCGTTGTGCTAGTCAAATTATTGTGAAAACTGTTGAACTGTGTTAACTCTGCTTGTTGCATGTGAGTGTGTTAGAGACATGTGACTAAAAAATTCATGCAATTTTTGAGAAACATACTAAACAAGCCGCACATGCTGTTCAGTCAGAATTTTTCGGATTTAGTATGAAACCAGGTGACAACATGGTACAGCATATTGCTCGATTTGAAGGACTTATATTGCGTATGCAACAATTAAATGTCAAACCAGATGAGTCATCATTAATGGTGAGACTTTTGGATACGTTGCCAGATAGCTACGAAAGTCTTTGTCAGTCCTGATGGGCAAGATCCGAAGAACAACAGAATCTTAAAAAATTAATTGAAGTATTGACGTCGGATGAAAAACGGCGACTACACCGTGCAGAGAAACAGGAAGAATTAGTTGCGCTAATGGCAACGAAAGCAAGGATACGGGAAACGAGTAATGTAAATGAAGTAAGACGTCAAGATAAGTCAAAACCTACAAATGAAAAGTCAAAGCGGGAGAAATTTAAATGTTACAATTGTGTGGTGGTAAAGGGCACATAAAACGAAACTGTTCAAGCTTTAAACAAAAGAAATATGTAAAGAAACAGACTTATAAAGAAGATCAAGCATTTATAAGTGAAGCTGTTAATATAGAAAGTGATAAATCTTGGATTGTTGACACTGGCGCGATTGATCGCGTAACAAATGACAGTGAATATTATTCGTCATTTAAATACTTTTCTACACCACTAAAAGTTCATATTGGAAACAAGAATACAATGGAAGCTTTGGGTAAAGGTACAATTAAATTTAAATCCGTTGTTAATAATAAATGGTTGTCGTGTCACATGGTTAATGTTCTATATGTACCAGAAGCTCGTAGAAACTTGTTTTCCGTTACTTCTGCTTTGGATAATGGTTTGAACTTCAATTCGACGAAAACAAAATGTGAATTTGTTAAAGATGGTGTTGTGAAAGCATATGGTGTACGATATGGTCAATTGTTTAAGATGGTAATACAAGTACAGAAACCAGAGAAAGCTTGTATCATCGAAACGAATGTTGCATTGAAAGCAAATCTGCAACTATGGCATGAACGATTGGGGCATCAAAATAAACGCCATGTACAGAAGTTCCTTAAAGGACATAACGTTTATGTTGAAGATGATCACACATTTTGTGCAGCATGTGTTCAAGGTAAACAAACTTGATGTAGCTTTCAGTCACGTGAACAGCGAGCAAAAGAACATGGTGAAATACTACATGCTGACTTGTGTGTACCTATGGAATGTACGTCGTTAGGTGGAGCGAAATATTTCTTGTGTTTCAAATGTGATTTTTCAAAATTTCGCATGGTTTACTTCTTCAAGGAAAAATCAGAAACAGCAGGAAAAATTGCAGAAGTACTGCAAATAGTATATAACAATTGTGGACGTCCCTTAAGAACATTCCTGTGTGATGGTGGCCGAGAATTAAATAACCTAGAAGTAAAGAATTTAATGAAATAAAACGGAGTAGAGTTTATCATCACCAATCCTTATACTCCAGAACAGAATGGATGTGCAGAACGAACAAACAGAACCGTTGTTGAATTGGCTCGTGCCATACTACTGGCTAAAAATCTACCAAAAACATTATGGACGAAACTGTAAATACTACTGTGCATATACTTAACTGTACAGGACCAAGTAGTGAGTACGAAAAGACACCTTATGAGTTGTTTCTGAAGAAGAACATACACATAGTAATATTCCACGTTTTTGGAACTGATTGCTTTGTAAATATCCCAATAGAAAAACGAAAGAAATGGAATCCAAAAGGACAAAAAGGAATTCTTGTTGGCTACACAGATGGAATAGATGTTATCGTGTTTTGATTAAATCAGAAAATCGCGTGCCTCAAAGCAAACATGTTGTATTTGAGCCTGAAAGATTTGGAAAGACTATGGTACTTATTCCAGAAGAAACACCTGATGATTCAATGAAGGTATGATGAATACAGTGAAGAAGGTTTATTCTGCTTCTAATTCTTTGGCAAATGAATCAGGAAGTAATAAAAATGAATGTCCATGTTCTTCAGTTACAAATTGCAACACAAAAAAATATGAAAAGATACTGAGGGATCGCAACAAACTCAAACCACCTGAGCGATTCACTGAAATGATGTTAGCTGAAATTATTGAACCGAAAAACTATTCTGAAGCCATCAATTCTGAAGATTGCCAGCACTGGAAAGAAGCTATGGAAGAGGAAATGGTTTCTAGGAGAATTCCACCTGGACTTTAGTTGAACTACCAGAAGGTCGTAAGTCCATATCAAATAGATGGGTATATAGAATCAAGCGCAAGGCTGATGGTCACATTGATCGCTATAAAGCACGTCTGGTTATACGTGGTTTTCATCAAGGAAAAGGCGTGGATTACAATGAGACTTTCATTCCTGTCGCTCAATTTGACACAATTCGAGTTATTTTAAGTGTTTTATGCCCGTACTTATAGTCGAATCTCAACCTTGTACTTGAGAATTTGTTGACTGAGACGAAGTGGAGTCGCCATGGGTACTTCGTTGGGGATTTGTTCTATAGTTAAAACTTCGGGAATTCTCGGCGAAGTTTGAGATTACAAAGGTGATCTAGGGATTTTTTTATTTTACTATTGTCGTCCCGTTTATTTGACACAACAAATGACAGATTATTTTATAAGTGTCAAGTTATATGAAAGGTGCACAATAATTGAAAATTTGAGTAAGTATGCTTGTATAATTAATTATGTACGTAATATAGTTTTTCTTTATTTACTAATCATTTCAGAATAGAAAATAAAATATTTCCATATACGGAAAAAGAAAAATTGCTACTAGCAGCGTTAGTAAATATAAAACAAACTATAGAAAAGAAAATGTTTAGCCTCAACTCCATCTAAACCAAGAAACAGAAGATTTTTGGAAAATGAAAGCAACTTAAGAATTAAAAAAAAATAAAGAATACTGAACAGCAGTATGAACTGCATAAAATTAGGATAAAAATTAAGGAAGAACAGCTGAAAGAAGAAAAATGGAAGCTGAAGAAGAATTAGCCTAATTAAAGTTATTAATGTATAAAAAAGAACATAATTTATAATTTGTTTTTCAGTATTTTTTCTTTTAATTTCAATAAAATGATACAAGTTATCTTGTATAATCAGTTTATTTAAAAATGCTGATTTATGAATTTTGTAGAAAATAATTTTCTTCAATAAATTCGTTTTGCCTAATACTTATATTGTAAAGAACGGCAGTAGCACAAATAACTGCAATTGATGTGTCTAATTTTGTTGTTAGACTTTGGCTTAAACAGGGGAATTTTCTTTTCCAAACACCAAAAACTCTTTCAACAATATTTCTTGTTCGAATATGTGCAGTTTTATATACCTGAAAAATTCCTGTAGCATAAAATCTTAAACACAATAATAACTGCATTATTGGTGTAAAAGGCAAACCACGGTTATTCATTTTTATTAAATCACGTATTATTAAGGGTAAAATAATCTGTAAAACTGCGTTCTTTGTAAATCTATATCTACTACGAAATTCCCTTCTCCATAAAATTCCAGTGGATTTTCCATATCACGAATATAGCGCTTTGGCCTTCTTTGTCGAACAACACCTTCCACACTGTCCCTAAATTCGAAAAACTCTAAATTATCTTCCCTGTCAGGATCCATTATTTCTTTAAAAAATCAAACTGTCAAAATTTGACAGAAATAAATACTTGAGCACGTCTTAAGGTTGCTATAATGCTGTCTCGAGTAAAGTCGTTGTCAAGTCTGCGCGAAGTCTTACTTCATCACCGAGTAACGACTATAATAGCTGATTCAATACTTGAGCACTACTCAAGTTTGAGATTGGGCGAAGTTTTGACTATAAATACGGGCATTAGCAAACCAGGGTCTACATTTACCACAGTTTAACATCAAAACTGCATTTCTAAACGGTGTTCTGCACGAAGAATTGTTTATGGATCAGCCTGAGGGATTTGACGACGGTTCCGGTCGAGTTTGCAAGCTTCTAAAAAGTTCGTACGGATTAAAGCAAGCGCCAAGATGCTGGAACTACCGATTCAAGGAAGTAATGATAGAATTTGGGCTTACTGAAAGTCAGGCAGATCCATGCGTGTTTTACCGAAATAATCATGATGACAAACTGATGGTAGTAGTATACGTCGATGATGGTTTAGTAGCAGCAACAAAGAAAATAGATATTGAACTGTTCCTACAAAAACTAAAAGCGAAATTTAAAATTACTGTTGTTGAACCTGTTGGATATTATTTAAATATGCATACTGTACGTCAAGATGAAAGTACTATAATAATTAACCAAAGAAAATATGCTGAAGATGTACTTCAACTTTTTAATATGTCAAAATCCAATCCTGTGTCTACACCGATTGACCAATATTTATCTTCAGGGGAAGAATCTGACTATGAAATGGTATCATTTACATATCGAGAAGCAGTGGGTTGATTAATGTACCTAGCTGTAGCTACTAGACCTGACATTGTCTTTGCAGTCAGCTATGCGTCACAATTTCTTGAAAAACCAGAGAAGAAACATTGGGAATTGGTAAAGAGAATTTTAAAGTATATTAAAGGTACATTAGCTATGCATATTAGGTATACTGCATGTGGAACAAGTGAACTTCATATATTTAGTGATGATGATTACGCAAATGATCCATTAACTCGACGTTCTGTTAGTGGAATGGTTTCCAAATTCAGCGATGGAGCCATCAGTCGGGCAAGTAGGAAGCAGCAAAGTATATCTCTCTCACTACAGTAGCGGAGTACATTGCTGCGATCGAAGCAGCAAGAGAAATGATTTGGCTTACGCGACTGTTTCAAGAAATCGCCCCACTTCAAAAGGTACCTATTCTCTTTGTGGACAATCCTAATGCCATTAAACTAGCAAGAAACCCCGAGTTTCATAAGAGATCGAAGCACATTGCCGTGCATTATCATTATATTCGTGGACAAATTCATGAAGGTAATTTATTAAATGTACCTAGTGGAGATCAAATTGCAGATATCTTCACTAAACCTATTTCACGTATAAAATTTGTTCACTTACGATCTCTATTGCGTATGTTATAGAATTAATATTGACTGAATTTAAAGTAATAGTATTTGTTCAATTTGATTTTCAGTCATTATTTCTGTAATTATTTGTTTAAAACAGTGTAAAATTTTAGGGGAAGTGTTAATGTAAAATATATTACTGTTTTTGTTAATACCTAAAATTAAATAGAGTTGCCAAGTCATTGACATAAGTTTTGATTTCAATATAATTATTGTAATTTTCAATCAAGGAAAAATATATGTATAAAACAGCTGTTGTGTGTTCCTTTTACTAATTACAGCATTGTATGTTGAGAGTATTCAAGATTTACAATAATATTAAATAACATCCACCAGTTGCAATCTCGGACTGAAATGGTTATCTCATCCCGCCACTTTAGGGGTGGAAAATAAAGCAAAATTTATTAGTTTTTCTAAGAATCGCACGTTTTAGCTCTTGCGTTTGGAGAAATTTTATCCCAAATTTCGGATTAAAGAGTTTTTGTTCTGATTACCTTACTTCAGCTTCATGTTGGATTACTGGATGTTCGGAGTAACATGTGTTCGGATTAAAGGGTTTGTAATGTATTCCTTAAAAGTCTTTGACGAAAACAAACACTTATTATAAAATGATATTATCGTTGCTAATTGTACAGGGTCTTTAAGAAATGGTAACATTTTTTGAGAGTACATAGTACAGGCTAAAATGAGTAAGAAAAGTTAAATCAACATAGGTCTAGTCTTCAATTGTTTTCGAGAAAGAGGCCATTTTTTATTAGAATCGAATAAAAATTGACAAAGCTCTGATCGAACGAAATTTTGCCTAGACTATAAAAACCACAATAAAATTTTATTTGAAACATCTTTCTCACTTTCTAATAGTTACGAAGTTATTTAAAAATTAAATGTTGGTCAAGGTCGCCACCAACGACCAAAAATATATGTATTTGTAATAGTTGGCAACTACAACGAAATCTATGTGAATTTAGAAAATTCAAAATTCACGTAGTTAATTTGTCACCAGGAGTGTGGAATTTACTTGTCGATGAAAATGAACCACATGGAATGGGAAGGTCACTAAATTTAGAATGAAAAATTATGATATTTGACATCTATGTACATAATTACTAGCATAATCTGCTTGACAAGGCCAACAAAGTCACATGACTGCTCGCATCCCATTGTATTTAATATTTCTACACATTCTACACCAAAAATTCTACTGTATCTATTCTTTATATTTACATTTTTAATTTTAAAGAAATTTTGTCCAATTCTTCTAATTTTTCGAAAAGTTTCCAATTTATTGTCGGGATTGACAGTATTTTTGAAGGGTATATGTAATATACCTATCATTTTAAATATTTAACTGTTAATACAATAAGAAATAATATAATGTGTGTACTTCTCAGAAAAAATATTTAGTAAAGTCTTTGGATTTGTGACAATGACATTTATCTGTCATTTTAATTATTCAATTGATTTCCATGAGATTATTTCGGCTATTACAACAGATTATTATGTAACATATTTCTTTATCTCTAAATCTATAAAAGATATAATAAAATATTTATATGTATCAGATAGAGAATTTACTCTTTAATACAAGCAAGAACAAAAATTTTCAAAAAATAATATTTGGAAGATTTTTTTAAAAAAATCTGCTACTTCCTATTGTCCAATGATTACCAAAACCTTTTCAGGTCTTCCCAGCAATGTCCGATTGAGAAAAATGTAGTTAAACAGATATTAAGTATTATAGTTTTTGAGAAATTGTCCTTCCAATCGCCCTACATATATACACACACATACACACACACACACACACACACACACACCGACGTATATATGGGGGGGGTTCAGGGGGTTCAACCCCCCCCCCCATCGGTCATATTTTGCCACGTTTGATATTAAGCTGGATATAATTTTCTTACAAATTTGGGGGATTATGTACCTACTTAAAATGAAAACCAAAAATGGGCCGATTGCCAGGCGTCCCGTATATACGGGATTGTCCCCTATTTCAGCTAACATTTGAGCGTCCCGTAAAGTACTGTTCGGGACGCCCAATTGTCCCGTATTTTGTGAGGAACGTAGTTTAATTAACATTTAATTATTATACATTTTATTTTGAGCAGTTCAATAAAATAATGATATTGCTACTACTCAGTAATATAGTATTTTAATTTAATGCAACATTATAGTTATTGCTTATGCTCCCATCTCGCATCATAAAGTCTTGTAGAAGGGGCAACTATACGCTTTTGGAGCGTACATACGCGTTTTCGTCATAAAATATGGATTTTAATTTTTAAGAATTTGTTAAATTTGCTTCATTGTAAAGAACTCTATATTATCTTACATTGCATTAAAACACGTTTGACCTTGAAAATTTTCAAAAAATCGCCTGCGGCGCATATTTTTTTTATCATACATTTTCCATCCAACCCTACCAGAAAAAAAACCGGTCGACCTGTCAAAATTTTGACACTGATGCCTGACAGCCATTAACAAGATTTCTAATTTGACACCGGACACGACGTATTTCTGACAATTTTAGGCCAAAAGCAATAGCCGATCGAACTGTCAAAATTTTGACAATTCTGCATGACAGCCATTGAGAAAACATTTCATTTAATACTAAACACGACATATTTCTGACAACTTTACGCAAAAAACAATAGCCGATCGACCTGTCATCATCTGCTTTATAATATAGGTAACTGAAATAAGTGATTAAAAAATCTACTCACGCAACCTGCCAACACAAACTGTTCCTTAAGCTTATAAGTGACTTAATAGCACTGCTATTAAGTCTCTCATAAGCTTAAGATGGGTGCGGTTTTTATCAAATTGTATTGCATTTTCGACCTTTATTATATTGCTTTATTACTTTTTTATATTTATAACTTCTAATAGTTATGACAAAATGTTAACCGACGTTGGATTTTTCCATACAAATTTTATTAATGCTGAAGATGAACCACTTTGGTTCGAAACGTCCGATGTTCTGAAATAAATAAAGAATATTAAAAATCTGGAGCACCAAGGCCTTACTCTATACTCAACGTTATAATAATAACGAAATCGTTTAATAGGCTTATTGTGTAAACGATCGTTATGACATTATGCATTGTTATATCGTTATTAAAACAATAATCGTTAAAGTGGTATACTGTAAACAATAATTTAAGGTAGTTCACCAGCTACCGTCCATAACCCCTCTCTAAAGAAAACTTTTGGTAGGTGACTGTACTTTCTCGCGCCGTATGTCATAAGTATGTACAGTGTACACCCACACCGCTACGAAACGTTGTTAACGGAAAGCTGGCAACATCGCTCTTTGATCGGAAAGGGAAGAGGGGAACAGCTTTAGCAGAGATCCGTTGAATCCAGTGATAGTCACTAATTCGCCGTTTTGACGTGACTTATTCCCGCTGTCAATTTTGACGTATTAAAAATAATATAATAAATTATATATACATGAAAAATATTACTTACATTTACATTTTTTGTATTTTTTATTCATTTATATTTTTGAAAAACCATATAACAACGTTATAACAGCTAAATTGATTTTTTGACATTCTAAAAATGACATTTAAATTTGATATCTGCTGAATCGTAGCCTACATTATTAATACACGATCGGGAAACAAGTCAAATTTTGTTTCAAAATCTGCCCAAAAACTCTAGTTCTAAAACCGGTAATGAGGGCGTGATTTATGCCTGCTGTCATTTAAATGTCATTTTTAGACTGTCAAAAGATCAATTTAGCAGTTCTAATTATACAATTTTTCAAAAATATAAATGTATAAAACATTCATTAAATGCAACTGTAAGTAATATTTTTATTTATATAACTCTGAAACTGTGTACGTCAGATCACTTTCATCGTTTGAAATACAATCCGAAACATATTAAACTACTACATATTAGTTTTTTATTAAAATCTATAGAAGAAAAATGATCCTATTAATCAAAACGTTGGTTTTGATAGCATTGGTCCTATGCTTCACGTGTAAAAATGTCTGACTTTCGAGGCGAATAGCTCATTTTCTGTACGTGAGAAGTTTATAAAAAAATAACTGCATGTATTAGGTCATTCTTAACACATAGTTAAATTTTTATGAACATCTATAGAAATTAGATTTACTGGTGAACTACCTTAATTCTACATAACGAAAAAAAGATAACTATATCGTTACTTTTTAACGACTGGAAAAATCATTCGTTACCTAAACGTTTTGTCAATAATTCAGTATTTTTATTCGTGTCAAAATAAAATTGCTATTATGTTGAATAGTGATATTAAAAACCCGTCATATTATAGTTTTTTGCAGGGTCATATTAAAATAATTTAATAAGTTTTTATTCCTAGCGCCTAGCGCAAGATTCCCAATTTGTCCACAGATGGCAATAGTACCTCTAGCATAGCCCACAACAAGAGTTTGATAGCTGACAGGTTGACAGATGACTCCCTCCAGAACTAATCCAACCTAGAAGTTTTCTGAGTATTATTGAATTATTTTAGATATTTCATTTAAAATTAAATTTGATTTTAGGAAATAAAGTTTTTAACTTGAACCCAATATTATTATTTTTTAAAATGTGTTACAAAATACGGATACGAAGATAACGATTATCGTTAAGTATATATAACGATTTGCATAATAACGATTTCGTTATGATAATGATTCGTTAAGCGAATATTTTACAGAATAGGCCTGTTGGTATCAAGTTCGTGAAAAATTAAATGTTTAGCACGTATTGACTTACTTGAACAATAAAACAATTATGAAACATCTAGGTTTTCTTGCTTTGCCTACTACGAGGGGTCTAATTTTGTGTTCTCCAGTTGCATTTGTACATGCAAGAAAAGTAAGTCTTGTTCTTTGAGCCTTTCTTCCTAGGGCTGTTTTTTCATCGTTCGTTATCGTAGTTTTTCGGGCAATAACTTCTTTCACGAACCAGTTTTGAGTAAATAGTAGTTTGGAGTCTGTGAGACTCCACATCACCATTGACGTAACTATATTTCTATAAAGTGTGAGATTGCGAGTCAATAATAATGTAATATTTTTAAAAACCTGATGCCAAATCTACGTTTAATTTTTTGTAACCATCCATCACTTACAAAAAATTCATCTCTTTTTCCTTCAAAGTTTTATATAAAATCTTTGCTTTAGTTTTCATGAGTTCACTCGTAACTGGTAGGTATCTTAACCTTTGTTTACAATACCATTCATATAACTTTTTTTTCCATTTTAGGCATTTCTCTAATCTTCAACGTTTTTCTTTTACTTGCACATTTTCATGTAACATTTAAGATAGTGAGCTAGTTTACACCCATCGTTTAGGCCGCGTCCTATACCCTATATTCGACCTATACCTTATAGGACGCCATGCTGTAAACACTTAGTAGGCGACCTGACCTAGTTTAGGTCAGGTCTCTTTTTCATGTGACCTGACCCAGTTTAGGCCACGTTTTAAATTGCGTGTAAACGCCTTAGTGACCTAAAGTGTTTGATAAAAACCCTGTAGGTGGCGGTTGATCCGTATTGTGATTTTGTTGACATCATATTTTGTAGGTTGTGTAAGTTAAATTAATTGAATTATTACGGAAAAAAACTCATGTTCCGAAGCTGAATCTCCGGATCCCTGTGAAGTTCAATAAGAGCACATATTTCATTAGTTACAGCGTGAACATACCAATAAAAACAAATTAAAGATTGAATGATATTTGGTGATGCTGACATAACCTAATATACTTTTATCAATCTGGCATATGAAACTGCAGTTTAAAAAAATTAAGTGCGATTGTATTTCAACAGATGGCATTGACTCGAGGACTATATTACACCTATATTAGACCTAAACTTATCATTAGTCCCCATGGTGTAAACGATTTGTAGAAGACCTATTATAGGACAAGGTATAAGCCAGGTCGCATGAATAGGATTGGGTGTAAACTAGCTCATTAATTTTTTTTAAAGGAACATACTGTGGATTTGGCAATACCGTACTTTTGTGCAATATATGAAACACTAACTCATTCTTCCAAGCTTTTTATAATTACATTTTTATCTGAGAGAGTTAACTCTTTTCATTTTATATTATTTTTTTTGACTTTTTTGACGTATAAAACTACATACGCGATTATACGAAGTAAATAGTATAGGAGAATACCTTGTCTGACTATCAACAGATGTGAACAGGGCACTGCTTACACTGTTCACATAAACGAGATTGTTTAATCTATAGAACCTGTAGAATGTAGAATTAATATAAAATAACATATTCTTCATAAATCACTTACTTTGAGTTAATTTTACGAATACTGTTTGTCATATTTTGAAGCATTATTGTTCTTTATTTTCATTCAATTCGATACAAAAATGCTAGATTTGTCTGCGTCCAAATGATTCCAATCTTTCTCATATTTCTTTGGAAACAATACAGACAAAAATACGATATTTTCTAATGATTCTTCAGTCTTTTTCCAAAAATATTATTATTTATAGGTTCAAATTGACAATGACAAATGTGTCATTTATGATGCGTACAATTATTCTATTTGAATTCTGACATTTAAGATCTAATTATTAACCTTTCCTAACTCCACTTGTGATTTATAGATATTTAGCATTTGACAACCTGAAAAAATATAAATATAAAATTTCATAGAAATAACATTTTAAATAATACATACTGTTTAAATACCAGCATTTCATATGAATTTATTTGTTTATGATTGCACTTAATCATAAAAATATTCTTTTTATTCCAAAAATATTATCACCATTTATATGTTCAGATTGACATTGACAAATGTGTCATAATTTTCTTAACTTTTTTCTTCTTAATTTTTTCCATGTAGATTTTGATCAATTGTTTCACTTTGCCAATTTTGAACGTTTAATATTTTTTTTCACAAAAACTATGCATCCTACAGAAATTTTACCCGTATCTAGGGGCCTGAAGACAAGAATTTCCTACATTTTTGTATAAGTTTCATGAAAATCGGTCTTATCGTAAAGCTTGTAGAGGTGAGCAAATTTTCAGCGTTCGTCGTGAATAAAGAATAATGGATATGGCTTTTAGTATATAGAATAATATAAGCCGACCCAGGTGGAGTAGAGGTAGCGCAATTGCTTCACGCTTCAGGGATCCTGGGGTCGAATCCCGGATAAGGCATGGTTGTTATGTGTGTCTTTCATCATTTCATCTTTCTCAACGAAAGGTATATAATGCAAATGTTATAAAATATTAAGCAAAAGTCACCCCCATACATCAATTATTGTAATAAGTTTAATATACCTTTAAATACAATAAAGAATTATATATTATTATTATATATAATAATATAGAATAATATGTCGTCGGCTCCGGTGGCTCAATGGTTAGAGCAACGCTCCTTAGTCATGAGTGCGCTCGGGGTTCTGGGTTCGAATCCCACTAAGGCATGGATGTTTGTGATGTGAACCCACTCTGTAATTGGGATTTAATCCTTTTGAGGGGTTTAAAAAAAACTCGTTACCCAAAAAAAAATAGTTGAGATATTTAAATGTTTGTAATTGACAGATAAATGCAAAATGTCAGTGTCAAAAATTAGAATTTTTCTTGGAGGTACAAGTACATTTGATATATTATTGTATTATTAATTAAATATGTTTTTAAATTATAGGTATGTTAATATTACATATATCCTTACGGAATACCGCTAATACTGTCGATGAAATTGAAGAATTTTGAACATAGGATAAAATTTCTCATAGAACGAAAGAAGAAATACAATTTCAATTATTTGTGTGTACAAGAAATGTTAAATTCGTTACTTATAGGGCGCTAGCAGTCATGTGACTTCGTTGGCCTTGGCAAGCAGATGAGGATCCGTGTCAGAATGACGGCTAGTAGTTCTTTACATAGATGTAACAATTGTCATATGTCATAATTTTTCATTCAAAATCACAAAATAATCTGATGTTTATTTGTCATCAATATACTTGCCCAGGAAAATAATCTACATGGATTTGGAAAATCATAATGTTTTGAATGAAAAATTATGATATTTGACACCTATGTACATTATTACCAGCTGTCATTTTGACACGGGCCCCCATGTCTGCTTGCCAAGGCTGACAAAGTCACATAACTGCTCGCGCCCTATGTAACATAAAATGTAAATAGCGAGAGGTATTGTGCTGCCCACAACAGATTTTTTTATAATATTTTTACCTCTCATTAGGAGAGGTATTGGATTCATGCTACAAATCGTATATCGAGAGTTTAATGTTTAAGGTCCCTTTTATCCGATTTTAACATTTTTTCGCTGATGTCTGTATGTGTACGTGTGTGTGCACGTGTGCGTGCGTCTGTGTGTGTGTGTATGTGTGTGTTGGAAGGACGATACTTCAAAAACTATTAAGACTTAAGACGTGTTTTACTACAGATTCCTCAATCTGTCATTAATGGGAAAAGGTTTTAATAGCAATTGGACAACCGGTAGTAGAAGTATCTTAAAAAAATATTCTAAATTTATTTTTTGAAAATTTATGTTATTACAAATATTAAAGAACACAAAAGTCTATATCTGATACATTTAAATTTTTCATTATATCTTCTATAATACAGTACAGCCAACGCGACCGCCGCCGCTGGTAGAACGGTTCTCGAACGATAACGTAATCGTCGCGCATGTCTCGACCTGCTTAATTACGTACGGTTGGCTGATTTCTTTGTATTCTATGGAATACTGGAGAACAGTGTAGAAAAGGGACGCCGGGCTTTATAAATACCGTCAGGGAGGAAACCCGGAACATTCTGTTATAGACAAGCATCATGAAATGAATTGTTGGTGATATGAATAAATAGTCTACGAGTGGTGAACATAAATAAATATAGGTATATAAATAAATATAGTGAAATAAATATTCTTAGGGCCATATTTATAGTCGCTACTTGAAAAATTCTTGACTTAAGTTTAGCTTCAAATGATAGAAATGTCAATTTCCATTTTCATAGATCGACCTTGACTTAAACTTGACTTGAGTTGAAGTTAATCTGAAGTGCGCTTCTCCATCACTACTTCACAAAGTTTTTGTTATTCAAAGACTAAACTTGATTTCAAATTATCTCGAGGTCAAGTAAAAAATTAATATATCTCGAATTACCTTTCCACCCTCGTTTCCACCTCACTTTAATTTTCCTCGAAAACTAGTTTCATTATTTTTTAATTGTTGACATATGTTTTTTGTTATTAATTCCTGTATTTGTATTAAGTTAATGACTGTAACGGTAATCCGTTACAATCCATAAATCATTCAGATATATATTGTTAATTGAGAAGCGTCTAGTTTTTAACTTAAATTTGGTGTTTACAATTTGCATTTGAAAATGTACATTTTTGAAGATTAATTTGAGTAGTATGATATTTATAAAGAGTTTTTGGATTTGGTGTATAATAAACACAGGATGTAGTTTCAGTTTGTTTATTTGTGCGAGAGCGCGAGGATTTTGATAATGTATGTAATTGGGAGACCGGATTTATTCCTGTGCCTAGGGCCCGAAAATTTCTTAACGTGACCCTGCATAAAATAGATACTTACTTTATGATGTTCAGAAATAGCGTTAAACTCATCAGACAGCTCTTGCCACTTTCTTTTTTTTGCAGCCGTTGAAATAACATTGGATTTGTTACGTTCCTATATATCTATATATTGAATTACTAAGTCCTTTGAATATTTTTTTCATCTGCTGTGAAGATGGGTCTTTTTCTTGTCTTCCATTTCCCTTAATTGTTAACTAACCTAACCTTAAAAGGTTCACAACTCTGTTGCAATTTGCACTCCGGCTATTAACCACTGTAATAAAGATATTGCTAATTGAATAACAAAGAGTAGAAACTAATAAGTTCAGTTAAAAACTTAATAATAATAAATTAGTAATAGTTACTTACCTATGCTAACAATAAACAAACATATGGCTGTCACCACGCTGTTACGTCATAGAAATCTTAAATCTGACTTAAGATTTACTTGAATGAAGTAAAAGTTAAGAATATTTTATGAATACAAAAACTTATTTGAAGTCAAATGTGTCGTAGGCTTACACTTAGCTTAGGATAATCTCAACAAATTTCAAGTCGTGACTATGAATATGGTCCTTAGCGTTTAAGTATTTAATAACATTCTTAGCCTTAAATTAATATTTATAATTGTTTAATCATAGTTTTAGTTATTTTTATTATCTTTATCTTAATTATTTATCGTAAAATAAACTTTTTTAAATTAATATTTCTCTGATTTTTACACTGCACCCAAATAAATAAACGTACAATGTACAAAATAATCTGTTGTAATAAATCTCAACGCCCAAACAGGTCCATGGTAAACAGTTGAGAAATTATAAAAATGTTTGTAAATACCAGACAAATGTCAGTGTCAAAAATCGCAAGACATTACTGACGGCTTTTTCTGGGAAGGACAATTAATATTTAAAATTATAGGTATATTACATATACCCTTCAGAAATACCACCAATCCCATTAATGAATTGGAAGAATCTCGAACATTTAAAAGAGTAATGGGAGAAAACTTGCACATATTCATAGAATTAATTCAAAATTAAAAATATACAAACATAAAGAATAAATGTAATCAGAATTTTTTGTGTTTACGAGAAATGTTAAGTACAATACTTACATGACCTACAATGGAAATGGCGAGAGGTATTGTGCTAATCAGAACAGATTTTTACCTTCCGTCAGCTTTAGGTAAGAATGGTATTGTGTTTGGTCAAAAAATCGTTTCTAGATTATTTTAGAGAAAATACTTCAAATAAAAGTTATACAAAAACTAATTGTACGCAATTTTTATTTGAAGTAGGTATTTTTCTCTAAAAAAATTCAACAACGGATTGACAGAGATAAAAGTAACAATCACTATGACAATTGTTTTGTTTATCAAATGCCAATTCCATAGCTACTTTGAAAGCCAACTTTCAATTTACTGTGAAACTGTTTAAAATTAATAAAATTTGTAATTATATATTTTTTACGGTTGCACAAAAAATATTGTGTACACCTTGTCCGCGAAATCTTTAGCGTCCTCGAGATTGTCTTTCCTCGGCCGCAAGCGGCCTCGGCGACAATTTTTCTCTCGGTACGCTAAAGAGTGATTTCGCGGCCTTGATATACAAATAACTATTGTATGATAGCTTTAGGACTTTTAGATATAATAATTGAAGATTTTTCAAAACCAAATTTTACAATAATTATTTTCTTCTCGTAGAAAAAATTGTCTTGTCTTTTTACCTTCCGTCACCTTTAGGTAAGGAAGGTATTGTCTTTGGTCAAAAATTCAATGCTGAGTTTTTAGTGAATAAGCATGTTTTAGGGTCCCTATAATATGATGATGTTTGTATGTATGCATGCATGTATGTGTGTATGTGTGTGTCTGTGTGTGTGTGAGACGAAAGTTTCGGATCGCATAACTTCAATACTACGATTCCAAAAATTATATTTTTTTCGTATTCCTCAAGTTTTCAACCAGAAGAACAACTGATTAGATTTTGGTTATAATTGGTGAAGCGGAAGTAGCCTCATTTGAAGATTTAACAGATAAATTTGATTGATTGACATTTAATGTTATTATAACTTAAAGAATATATATTTCTCTATACGATTTGATTGCATTTTATACTTCATATTCAATAGATATAGAGTTAAAGAATTTTAAAGATATTAAATTTTATAATTCAGCCAGCTATGCTAACCATGAAAATTGTTAATATATTCAGAATGACAGATGTCAGTTACAATAATAAGTAAATTAATGTGGCAGAGATGAAGATGTTGAAGTAGATGTTGGGGAAGACACGGAAAGATAGGTAAGGAAATAACTATAGTGTTACAAGTTTCTAAAAAGATACAAGAGAGATGATTACATTGGTTTGAAAATGTCATGAGGAGAAATGAAGAGTATATTGGATGAAGAATGAATAGCTTAGTAATACAAGATTGAAGAATGAGGAAGAGGAAGACCAAAAATAAGATGGAAGAACTGTATTGCGGAAGACTTGAGAAAAAAGGAACTGAATGAGAACGACACGTAAAATAGAAATGAGTGGAAGATTAAAATAAAAAAGCGACCCCTAACGAATGGGAAAAGCTAAAGAAGAAGAAGAAGATGCTAGTGTCAAGTGAAATTTGCATAGTTTGTTTATGAAATAATTTTACTGGAAATTTAGAACCTTTTGTAAGTAAATTCATGTATGGAATTTATACATATTACACAGGATTGTCGGAAGGTATTGTGGTGGCCACAACAGATTTTTACCTTCCGTCACCTCTAGGTAAGGAAGGTATTGTCTTTGGTCAAAAAATTCGGTGGTGAGTTTTCATTGAATAAGCACGTTTTAGGGTCTTTACAATACGATTTTACTATTTTTACGATGATGTCTGTATGTGTGTGTGTGTTCGTGTGTGCGCGTGTGTGTGTGTATGTATGTGTGTGTATGTGTGTGTGTGTGACCGCCGTTTCGTGCACGATATCTCCAATACTAGAATTCCAAAAATTACAATTCTTGCGTATTCCTCTTCCTTACAATCATATGCAGACTTGTTTAGATTTTGGTTATAATTGATCAACCGGAAGTACCCTCATTTGAAGATTTTAACAGTTTTTCTTGGAAAACTCAGTTAAATGTTATTATAACTTAAAGAATATATTATTATCTATACGATTTGATTGCATTTTATATTTGTTATTCAACAGATATAGAGTTAAAGAAGAATAAAGATAATAAATTTGATATAAATTTCATAATTCAGCCAGCTATGCTAACTTAACCATGGAAATTGCTAATATATTCAGGTAATTCAAATTGACAGATGTCAGTATCAATAAAATGTAAATCAATGAAAGAAAAAGGGAAGTAACTCTAGTGTTAGAAGTTTCTAGATATAAGAGAGACGATTACATTGGTTTGAATATGTTATGAGGAGAGATGAATATATTAATAGAAGGTGGAAGAAACATAGGAAGACCAAATATAAGATGAAAAGACTGTATTGCAGAAGACTTGAGAGAAAATGAACTGAATGAGGACGACACGGAAAACAAAAATGAGTGGAAGAAGAAAATAAAAAATACCGACCCCCTAACGAATGGGAAGACGTCAGTGTCTAGTGCAATTTGCATAGTTTGTTTATGAAATAACTTTACTGGAAATATAGGATATTTTGCAAGAAAATTTATGTATGGGGCCGCGTGCAGTAACATGATTTTGCTGATTTTGGCAAGCAGATATGGGGACCTGTGTCAAAATGACAGCAATTAATTATGTCCATAACTGACAAGTGTTATAATTTTTCATTCAAAATTTCATAATTTTCTTATTTCATGTGGTTTGTTTGTTATCAGGAGTATGGAATTCAGTTGCCGAGAAAGAGAATCACATAATAGCAAAAATTTAGAATCTTTCGCAAGAAAATTTATCTATGGAATTTGTACACAATACACAGGATTGACGGAAGGTATTGTGCTGGCCACATCAGATTTTTTTCTTATTATCTAATCTATACAAATATGAACGGCAAAGTGATCAAATCAAAGGAACCTGCTTTTCCTATATGCATTTAACTTCTATAATATTATTTTACCTTTAGAAATTGATTAAATTCAATTTTATATGGAACGTTTGACGTAAGTCAAAATAGAAGCGCCCTGTTGCCACATGTAATTACAAAAGTCTGATTCTTTTTCGGATTATTAGGCCGTGGTCTAATAACCCGAAAAAGAACAAAGTATCGCTTAGGAACAGTTGTTCAATATGAATTTTTTTAAGATCATCCTTAGCGGTAAGTCCGATCTTAACTAAGAACGCACTCCGCACGTCATAAGAACGGATGCTGAATATTATTGTTTCAATACGGATATATTACAAAGCGGAAAACAAGCACATATTCAATTTTAAATTGTAATAGTGTGTACCGTACAATTATTTGAATTACTCATTTTTTTTTGCATAAACTATGTGCTTTTTATTATTCCTAATACCTTCATATATTATAATGAAATGAATAAAGTAAAGAATATCTCAATGACAAATTTAATTAGAACAATTATTTACGTAATTATCTTGGTTTTAATAAAATAATCTGATGAACATTTCGTAATTTAATTTAATTCCAAATTAATATCTATGCTGCATAATGCAAATATACGAGTATGTTCAAAAATTTGAATAAGATACCAAGCAAAGTAAATTGAAAGTAAACACGAAGATCTACAACTTTAAATCAAAGTTTATTTTAAAATTTAATTAAAACACTGACATACTTCTTTTTTTCCAGACTTGGGAGTAATAACACGCCTTTGTTTTAATTAAGTTCTCCAGATTAAACTATTGTACCTAAAGATATATGCATTACATTTTGGGGATCTAATTATATTTCTTTTTACCTTCCGTCACCTATAGGTAAGGAAGGTATTGTCTTTGGTCAAAAAAATCGGTGGTGAGTTTCCATTGAATAAGCACGTTTTAGGGTCTTTACAATACGATTTTACTATTTTTACGATGATGTCTGTATGTGTGTGTGTGTGTTCGTATGTGCGTGTGTGTGTGTGTGTGTGTGTGTGTGTGTGTGTGTATGTGTGTATGTGTGTGTGTGTGTATGTGACCGTTTTTTCCTGCACGATATCTCCAATACTAGAATTCCAAAAATTACAATTCTTGCGTATTCCTCTTCCTTACAACCATATGCAGACTTGATTAGATTTTGGTTATAATTGGTCAACCGGAAGTACCCTCATTTGAAGATTTTAACAGTTTTTCTTGAAAAACTCAGTTAAATGTTATTATAACTTAAAGAATATATTATTGTCTGTACGATTTGATTGCATTTTATATTTCATATTTAACAAATATAGGATTAAAGAATAATAAAGATAAAAAAATTCATATAAATTTCATAATTCAGCCAGCTATGCTAACTTAACCATGGAAACTGCTAATTCAAATTGACAGATGTCAGTATCTATAAAATGTAAATCAATGACAGAATAAGGGAAGTAACTCTAGTGTTAGAAGTTTCTGGATATAAGAAAGACGATTACATTGGTTTGAACATGTCATGAGAAGCGATGAATATATTAATAGAAGGTGGAAGAAACATAGGAAGACCAAATATAAGATGAAAAGATTGTATTGCAGAAGACTTGAGAGAAAAGGAACTGAATGAGAAAGACACGCAAAACAAAAATGAGTGGAAGAAGAAAATAAAAAATAGCGACCCCCTAACGAATGGGAAAAACTAAAGAAGAAGAAGTAGATGTCAGTGTCAAGTGCAATTTGCATAGTTTTTTTATGAAATAACTTTACTGGAAATATAGCATCTTTTGCAAAAAAAAAATATGTATAGGGCGCGTGCCTTTGGCAAGCAGATATGGGAACCCGTATCAAAATGACAGCAATTAATTATGTCCATAACTGACAAGTGTCATAATTTTTCATTCAAAATTTCATGATTTTCTTATTTCATGTGGTTTGTTTGTTATCAGGAGAATGGAATTCAGTTGCCGAGAAAGGGAATCATAAAATACCAAAAAATTAGAATCTTTTAGAAGAAAATTTATGTATGGAATTTGTACATAATACACAGGATTGACGGAAGGTATTGTGCTGGCCACAACAGATTTTTTTATATCTAATATTTAATCCATAATTCTCTAATTTCTATTTATGACTTTGTGACATCCATAGTTGTGAACATTATGTAAATATACTACATTCCAAATTCCTAAGTTAGAATATATTTGATAATAACCAAGACATTACCATTCTTTAATTCCATTTGTATTTTAAATATGTATGTACCTAATCTATCTAACAATGCTGAACAACATAACAAACAGCCAAACAGATATGTATATATATGCACGTGTTTTCATTAAATTTATATTAGGAATGTATTGTTTTTTACCTTCTCGCTAAGAGCGGTATTGGATTCATGCTAAAAATCGCATATCCAGATTTTATTGAATAAGCACGATTTAAGGTCCATAGAATTCGATTTTAACATTTTTACAATGATGTCTGTGTGTATGTGTGTGTGTGTGTGTGTGTGTGTGTGTGTGTGTGTGTGTGTGTGTGTGTGTATGTGTATGTGTATGTGGATGTGTGTGTGTGTGTTCACGGTTGCTGGAGACACGATTTCTCAAATTCTATAAGACTAAAAACCTTTTTGACTACGGATTCCTCAATCTAACATTAATGGGAGGAGTTGAATACGTTTTGGTACCAATTGGAACACCGGAAGTAGTAGTATCTTAAAAAAAAAGTCTAAGTGAAGAAGTTTAACTGACATTATTGAAGAATTTTTCTGTGATATTGGTAAGTTTACTATTTATTTGTTGTATAACAATAATAACAATTAAATATTTAAAATTATAGCTATGTATGTATATCCCGTCAAGAAATTGGTAAAAATTCAAACATTTAGAAGTGTAGGAAAAACAAATTAAAATTATAAAAATCTAAACATAAAGAAAAGACATGAGAATAGGGCGCGAGCAGTCATGTGACTTTGTTGGACTTGACAAGCAAATATGGGGGCCCGAGTTAGAATGACAGCTAGTAATTATGTACATATATGTCAAATGTCAATTTTCCATCCAAAATTTTATGATATTCCAATTCCATGTGGTTTATTTTCTTCGACAAGTATATTCCATATTCCTGGTACAAATTAACCACGTGAAAAATTATGACATTTGACATTTATGTAAATAATTACTGTCATTTTGACAAGGGCCTCCATATGTGCTTGTCTAGGTCAACTATGACAAACTAACCACGTAAATTTAGAAAATATAGAAATTTTTGATGAAATATTCTGACATTTGACATCTATGTACAAAATTACTAATTGTTATTTTGACATGAACCCCCATATTGCTTGTCAAGGTCATCAATGTCACATGGCTGCTCGCGCCCTATACTTATGTAACCAAAAACGAAAGTGGTGAGAGATATTGTGCTGGCCACAGCAGATTTTTTATTTAGAAACTGTGATAGTTCTAAGTTCTATGATATTATGCATAATAATTGTAACGTTTTTATTTATTTAACATAGTAATATATACAATACTAAAACATTAAAACATTTAGCATTTCAATTCATAACAATAAATACAACAATAATAACTGTTTCATTATCACCAAATTTAACCGAATAGAAATAAAATTGGATGACTTTTAATTTTATAATTTATATCATTTTTTAAAGGAATGTTACGACTCATTTTCAGAAAAATTTACAAGGCTAGTGACTGCAATTATCCAGTCTATTTTTCTAATCAGATACTGTTGTGGATTCTCTTTCCGTATTTTGCTATTTTGTTATAGGTTATGTTTTGCGATATTTTTAAGCTTAAAATATATCTTTTTTTAATATTCTTCGTTTTACTATTAAAACCGTGAAATATTACTTTTTTGTATATTTAAATTTAGGTCTTTCAGATGTAATTATTGAAGATATTTCACAACCAAATTTCTCGTAGAAAAAAAATGCTTGTCTTATTTTCTTATTACCTTACCTCAATAAATATTAATGGTAAAAGTGATCAAATCAAAGCTTTTGTGAGAGGAACGTACTTATCCTATTTGTAATTAACCTTTTTAATATTATTTTACCTTTATTGTTTAAATTCAATTTTGTATGGGACGTTTGACATAAGTCAAAACAGAAGCGCACTGTTGCCACATGTAATTACATTTTTTACTGAACATCGCTTAGGAACAGTTGTTGAATATGAATGTTTTTAAGATTATTCTTAGCGGTAAGCCCGATCGTAACTGAGAACACCCTAGTACCTACGTCATTAAGAACGCATGCTGATTACGGGTCAATGTATTAAAAAATCTTACACGCTTATCTTATTCTAGAAATTAAATAAAGTGATTAACTATTGAATTTGACCACTATATATATATATATATATATATATATATATATATATATATATATATATATATATATATATATATATATATAATCAGGAAATTATACTTTCAAATGGCAAAATCTTGTAGAATTTGTAAACTTCAATAACGTTATAGTGAATCGTTTTTACTTTCCGCCAGCTTTAGGTAAGGGAGGTATTGTCTTTGGTTAAAAAATCCAATTATAATCCAGTTAAATATCATACGATTTCATTGCATTTTATACTTCATATTCAACAGATATAGAGTTAAAGAATTATAAAGATATTAAATTTCATAAATCAGCCAGCTATGCTAACCATGGAATCGGCTAATATACTCAGATAATTCAAATTAACAGATGTCAGTATCAATGAAAAGTAAATGAATATGGCAGAGATGAGGATGTTGAGATAGATGTTGGGGAAGACACGGAAAGATACGGCAAGGAATGAAAGAATAAGGGAAATAACTCGAGTGTTAGAAGTTTCTAGAAAGATACAAGAGAGACTATTACATTGGTTTGAACATATCATGAGGGAGAGATGAAGAATATATTGGAAGAAGAATGAGTAGCTTAGTAATAGAAGGTTGAAGAAACAGAGGAAGACCAAAAATAAGATGGAAGGGCTGTATTGCGGAAAACTAGAGAGGGAAGATACTGAATGAGAACGACATGCAAAACAGAAATGAGTGGGAGAAAAATTGCGACACCTAACGAATGGGAAAAGCTAAAGAAGTAAAAGATGTCAGTGTCAAGTGCAATTTGCATAGTTTATTTATAAAATAACATTACTGGAAATTTAGAATTTTTTGCAAGAAAATTTATATATGGAATTTGTATAATACACAGGCTTGACGGAAGGTATTGTGCTGGCCACATCAGATTTTTATTATGTTAAGTTTACATAACGTTGATTTGTAATTGTAACGTTATTAAAAAAATGTCATGTGGACACCACACGACTTCCTTGTACGATTATTAAACTATACATATTTTTTTAATAAATAAATTACAAAATATTAATTTTAACTTCAAAACAGTAAGATATATAGCGACCATAAAAGAAGTTTTTAAAGAGAGTTTTGATTACAACAATGAATATGACTAATTTCACAATAAAAATATAATATTTGTTATTGTACGAATTGTAAAATTGCACGTATTTAACGTAATTTGACATGAACATTTTTTTTGTCCTATTCCATAGCAAGCTTTATTACAAAAACAAAAAAGTATACAATTTTTAATTTACATATCTCGCTTATACAAAGGGCTAATTTAATAATACTGGATGTGCTAGACTCAGAAATTAATTCTCTAAAACTTTATTTGAAGCATTTATTTCTAAAATCAAAATAAAATCATTTTATTCAAGAAAAACTGTTAGCAACTTCAAGTAATGTACCATTTCCGGTTAGCCTATTTTAACCAAAATCTATTATGTTATTTCGATTGACAAACGTCTTGTATACCAAATTTGAAAAGTTTTGGATTATATTTTAAAACAGTTTTTCATTAAAATCTATTATAGGCTTCATGTAAAGTGCCACTTCTGGAAATTGTGTAATAACCAGAAAGGGAGGTGCACAACTAGATGTTATAGCAGTCCTAAATACAAAATTTCAACTTTCTACGGCTTACCGTTTTTGAGTTATGCGAGATACGTACGTACGTAAGACGTCACGACGAAATTAGTCAAAATGGATTCAGGGCTGATCAAAATGGATATTTCCGCTGAAATCTGAAAACCGAAATTTTTCGCGATTACAATACTTTCTTTACTTACGTACAAGGAAGAAAAATGAAATGGTATTATAACATTATCGGGTATCGTTATGTTACGTTTTCCATCACTGATATTGTTAATATTGCAATATCTTGGTGATGAAGTGTGTTATTTTGAAATGTCAATTTTTTTTACATAAGTATTTCTTTAAATATATTCTGATTAGTTCATCAGAGGGTATAATGACTATCAATCCCTGATCATTATTTCCTGCGGGATAATGTGACATAGGTATAGCAATAATCATATATTTAATATACTTACGTTATTTATTAATTGTAGATAAAAAGAACTTTAAAACTGCTTTTATGAACCTTATTATTCCTACCTCCATGCTAATTATCTATATTATTTTTGAATATTGTACTGGGAAACTACTGTTTTCCACAATGGATGTCTAAAGTGAATATATCAGTGGATATACGAAAAAAATCTCTTCCCGAATATGTGCAAAAAGTTTATCCATAGTATTATAAGCAAGACAAGTGCACTAATGCGGTAGAATATTATTCAACAACAGTATAATAAATAAAAATGGCAAAGCAAAACTGTTTGCACATTCCAGGGCCAATTTATTTACACAAATTTAATAGACAACACATTAATTTTCTATCGTCTTTTATTTTTAAACTCACGGATTTATTTTGGCACATTCATGATGGATCAGGGGTCAGGTTTGTAATTATTTCTAAATATAAGACACATCTCTTTTATGTAATAATATCGGAGGTAATTATGTGTACAAGTTTACTATTTCCAAAGAAAAAAATATTTATGGCACATTTCGACGAAATAATAATAATGAGAATGTAAAATAAACTATGGAAATTAAAACTATAAATTTATTAATAAATAAAATATGATGTGGCCAGCACAATACCTTCCGTCATCCTGTGTATTATGTACAAATTCCATACATAAATTCTCTTGCGAAAGATTCTAAATTTTTGGTATTATGTGATTCTCTTTCTCGGCAACTGAATTCCATACTCATGATAACAAACAAACCACATGAAATAAGAAAATTATGAAATTTTGAATGACAAATTATAACACTTGTCAGTTATGGACATAATTAATTGCTGTCATTTTGACACAGGTCCCCATATCTGCTTGCTAAAGTCAGCAAAATCATGTTACTGCACGCGGCCCCATACATAAATTTTCTTGCAAAATATCTTATATTTCCAGTAAAGTTATTTCATAAACAAACTATGCAAATTGCACTAGACACTGACATCTTATTCTTTATTTTTTCCCATTCGTTAGGGGGTCGCTATTTTTTATTTTCTTCTTCCACTCATTTTTGTTTTCCGTGTCGTCCCCAATCAATTCCTTTTCTCTCAAGTCTTCTGCAATACAGTCTTTTCATCTTATATTTGGTCTTCCTATGTTTCTTCCACCTTCTATTAATATATTCATCTCTCCTCATAACATGTTCAAACCAATGTAATCGTCTCTCTTATATCTAGACACTTCTAACACTAGAGTTACTTCCCTTTTTCTTTCATTGATTTACATTTTATTGATACTGACATCTGTCACTTTGAATTACCTGAATATATTAGCAGTTTCCATGGTTAAGTTAGCATAGCTGGCTGAATTATGAAATTTATATCAAATTTATTATCTTTATTCTTCTTTAACTCTATATCTGTTGAATAACAAATATAAAATGCCATCAAATCGTATAGACAATAATATATTCTTTAAGTTATAATAACATTTAACTGATTTTTTCAAGAAAAACTGTCAAAATCTTCAAATGAGGGTACTTCCGGTTGACCAATTATAACCAAAATCTAAACAGGTCTGCATATGGTTGTAAGGAAGAGGAATACGCAAGAATTGTAATTTTTTGGATATCTAGTATTGGAGATATCGTGTCCGAAAAGGCGGGGACACACACACACATACACACACACACACACACACGCACACACGAACACACACACACACACACACATACAGACATCATCGTAAAAATAGTAAAATCGTATTGTAAAGACCCTAAAACGTGCTTATTCAATGAAAACTAACCACCGAATTTTTTGACCAAAGACAATACCTTCCTTACCTAGAGGTGACGGAAGGTAATTAGAAGTAGATGTATCACTTACGCCCCACGTCACGATACATTTTTAGTACCTCACGCTTACATTTACTGTTGACTAAATTTTTTAAATATATTCAAGTTTACGCGAGACATAACGTAACCCAACAAAATTGACGGCTTGTGCCCACCTCAATGGCATATAACTTACAAATATTACCTGTAAACAGTTAAAATATTTACATATAATCAAATTAAAATGTAAGACAATTGAAATACACCAAAAAATTAAAGATAACAATTCCAACTCAAGCCTAACAGTGAGATATGAATGATATACATTTAATTTTCAAAATGCTTAATACATTGTTTTATATTTTGTATGGTTCTAGAAAATAAATGATTTACTTCGAAAATAAATTAATAAGGCTAATTTTAGTTGGTTAAAAGCAAAAATAATTTCAATATTAAATTATCAAAGCTGAAGTCAGTTTACGATATTTCGATTTATATTTATCTTTTAATTTGTTTCAATGAATCATATCATGCTCTCCATTGTGACTAATATACATATAATAACATATTAAAAAATGGTTAAGTGTTTACTCATATTATTAAGAATTATTTATGATATATGTACGTAGGTATATTATGACTAGCGAATGAAAGTTGACGTTTAAATTATTTTATAGATGTGGCTTCTTTTAATATTTTTCCCTATCATTTGATTTGAAAGGAAAATGACTCTTATTTATTCCATTAGAGAAGAAATTGTACGGTACATTGAGCTGTGAATATTTTTGCAAGTACTCATTCAAATACTGGACTATGATATCCCAGAAATACATTAGCACGTCTTCCTCAAAATAGTTGGATGACTATTGAATGATTAAATATTTTAAATGCACCCTTGTCTTGTTTGCAATGATGTAGGTACCGCAGTCATCCATCTGTTTTGAACAAGACATGCTAATGTATTTCAGGGATATCCTAGTCCAGTATTTGAATTTTTCGTACAATTCCAAACTTCTCTAACGGAATACATAAAGGTCATTTAAAATGATAGGGAAAAGTATGAAAAGAAACCTCATCTATAAAATTAATTAAACGTTAACTTTCATTCGCTAGTCATGCTATATGTGAACATAAAGCTTAAACGAAAATATAGAACATAAATAAAATCATTACAAATATGTAAATAAGAATAATAATTGTTGCAACTGATATTATTTAAATTATACTCGTATGAATACATTATAATAATAAACATAATTGTTTTTCTGTAAAACAACAATTACGAACTTGCTATCTCGCTAGAGAATAATTACATGGTATACACATTGATATTACAGACAGACCATGTGAATTGTGGCTACAAAGGACTATTGTAAACAGTATTGCGTAAAATGTGCGTTTGTTTTATCTCATTATTGATATAATCGACATTCAGTTTTCAGCATGACAATGTCATTTCAATCATTATTTTTTTATAGTGTAATATTTAAAATTAATTTAGCAATTTAAACGAGAATTTTAATGAGGAACTCAATATCTCTGACAAAGACGACGTTTTTTAATTTATAGGTACTAAATTATTTTCAAATATAAGTAAACAATAAAAATATTCAAAAATATAAATAATCATGTATTATACAACAAGACGATTGAAAATTCTCGATTATACGAAACGTGTTGCCTGGAAACACCACGAGACCGAAGGTCGAGTGGTATTTCCTATAGGTAACACGTTGAGTATGTCGAGAATTTTCGATGGTTGAGTTGTATACAAGTAGACTATATCATGAATAAAAAATAAATTAATAAGTACAAAGTAAATTGAACATAGGTCTACAGCCTTTTTTTTGACAGAAACGTCAAATTATATGCCACAAAACCTATCTTTTTAAATATAGCTGTAGTCTGTGATAGTATGTAATATTATATTGAAATGCTCGTATTTCAAATAAACAAGCTTGTGAACCAAATAATTATTTATTTACTTTTCAAAATTTTACTTTAATAATGCCTTGCTGTCAAATAATATGTGCGTTCAATTATTTGTTTTGGCGTATTGGGAGCTGGCACTGTCACTGCTGTCAGTGTCATTTCAGATGTCTACTTAAAGCATAAAAAGCACGTTTTTTCTCCAAAAATCTAACTACAGATTCATTTATGTACTCGATACTTTGTTCGAAAGAAAATGATTATACTTTATGCTCTGTAAATATAATTGAAAATGATATTGACCTTTCTGAGTTTGAGTACATAGAACAAAATAAACAAACGCACCTATAAGTGAATATACGAAGGTAGGTATATTCGAATATACAAAGGTTCGTATATTCGTTCACCATGGTTACTTAATAATAACCGCTGAAATACGTGGTAACTAAGGAAAATCACGCATTCTTATTGGTTTATAACTTAATGAATGATATAGTCTTTTAAATAAAAAAAATCTGATGTGGCCAGCACAATAACTTCCGTCAATCCTGTGTATTATGTATAAATTTCATACATAAATTTTCTTGCAAAAGATTCTAAATTTCTAGTAAAATTATTTCATAAACATACTATAAAAATTGCACTTGACATTGACATCTTCTTCCTTAGCTTTTCCCATTCGATAGGAGTCGCTATTTTTTATTTTCTTCTTCCACTCATTTCTGTTTTGCGTGTCGTTCTCATACAGATTCTTTTCTCTCAAGTCTTCCGCAATACAGTCCTTCCATCTTATCTTTGGTCTTCCTCTGTTTCTTCAACCTTCTATTACTAAGCTATTCATTCTTCTTCCAATATCTCAACATCCTCAAGTCTGCCATATTTATTTATTTTTCATTAGGTGCGTTCAATAAACCCCAGGAAAATAAGCAATCAGAAATAAATATTTTTGAATGACTTTGCTAGCCTAGCATTTGCTTGCTCGCAAGCAATCTAAGCGCCAAATATCACGCTTGTCTTGCTAACTTATGAAATATAATGCCGGTAATTGAAAATTATACACACATGAATTTAACTTGTACTGTTTCCATCTCATTTTATGTTGTGTTTATATCAATTACATCTCAAAAAGTCTTTCAAAGTTTTGTAATAAATGTTCATAACATTGTTAAATTTGAAATATTTTTTTAGACCTGAAAAAATGTTCAAAATTAATTCCACTATCTGCAAATAACTATACCTATCTATAAATTCATTTTGTATTACTTTCCAGACCAATAAAAGGGATATGAGAGAGACACATGTTATATTTGACAACTGTATAACTTTCTCCATGACATTTGTGAATATCAGTTCGTCATATAGCTAGCAAATCTTTCAATGTACTACGCAACAAGTCTCGTTTGCTTACCTAGCGTCTGCGCACCTATTGCTACTGAAATCTGTCAATTTTAATTATCTGATTATATTAGCAGTTTCCATGGTTAGCAAATCTGGCTAATTTATGAAATTTAATATCTTTATAAATCGTTAACTCTATATCTATTGAATATGAAGTATAAAATGCGATCAAATCGTATAGAGAATAATATATTCTTTAAGTTATACTAACGTTAAATGTCAATAAATGATATTTAACTCCGTTTTTTAAAGAAAAACTGTTAAAATCTTCAAATACTTTCGTTTGACCGTTTATAACCAAAATCTAATCACTTGTTCTTCTGGATGTAAACTTGAGAAATATGAAAAACTTATAATTTTCGGAATCGTGGTATTGAGGTTATGCGATCCGAAAAATTTTCGTCACACACACACACACACACACACACACACACACACACACACAATACATACATATATACATAGATACATACATACATACATACATACATACATACATACATACATCATCATAAAAATAGTAAATTCGTATTATATGGACCCTAAAACGTACTTATTCATTGATTTTTTTGACCAAAAACAATACCTTCCTTACCTAAAGTTGACAGAAGGTAATAAGTAAAAAAGTGATATATCATTTTTAAATACGGCACAGAGAATGGATAAAAATAAATGGAGATAAAGGAAATAATAATCCAGTTGAAACAGATTCTAATGAAGTAAAATTATGTAATTACCGCGATGACAAAAAATAGAATCTTCATAAACTCTTCAATTATTTTTTTTTTTACATAATTACGTCTTCATTACAAATATCATCTGTCATGCACGTTTAAATTCTTTAGTTTATTATAGTATAAGAAAATGTTACTATATTTTTTTTCAATTACGTATAATAAACGAAAATTAATTTTTACGGTTTCTTGAGAACTTTTATGAATTTCTTCTCATTCTTTTACTTTTTTTGTTTCTGTTATGTAATACAGACAAATAAGTTTAAAACGTAAATCACAAAATCATGATCAATTTCAAGGTTCAATAGTTCAGTAATAATCGCTATAATTGCACATTCTTTAGTTTAAATAAAACTTTGTTACATAAAAAAGAATTAATATTATTAAATTGTCAAAGCACATAATTCCCAATTATTTTGAAATTCTTTATTGTCTTATAGCAAAGGATGACTAATCATAGAAAATCACCTAATAAGTCACGAAAACTGAGAAATAATGATACAAATTATTCTAGAGCTACACCTTCAAATCTCCGTTAAAGTAAAAACATTTCGAAGGACTTAAAGACTCATTCAGACAAATCCCGCTAATTGTCAAAAAATATGAATAAAAAACGACATTGAGGGAATAAATATTGTCAGCAAAGCATCGAAGCATAGCGCAAGATACCTGGCCAACGCATCTAAACTTCCTTCCCCCGGCGCATAAGTTTGTTTGCATTAACCTTAGAAGTTGACATGTTTTGCAACCACGAGGGTGGGGTATTAACAATAGAAGTTGGTACGAAGTACGAATCCCTGCGAAATGCGGTGGTCGAGTATAAATATCATCTAGTGGCTGTTGAACTTCAAGTTAGTCTGTGTACAACACCCAACAATGAACCTACTGGTAAGTTTAATTCATTTTTGTTTGAAGGGAAACACGTTTGATGACGGAAGGGTTTGATTATTTATGATGAATGAATAAAGAACGCAAGAGCGGAGATCAAATGAATGATACGTGGACCAATTCGTTTGTTTGTTTTTTAAAATTTATGATTTTGTAACGATTTCTATTTTCAATTCGTCATTTTACTAAAATTAGTTTGATGAGTGTTACGAATATATAATTGAAAACAAAAAAAACATCGGGATAAATTGCGTACTACTCGCGTTAATTACATTAATAATATTGCATATACTTTTCGTATTATCCCTTTGTTTATTATTACAATGATTTAATACAATATTTTATATAGAAAATTAGCTTAATAGTTACTACAAATAATTGCTACTTACGTTCTAGTCCCTGCAAACATTGCGATAGTCTACTTCTACTCTATAATAGCTATTTATGATACAAATGTTAAAAGTGACATTTTAATTTGTGAGACGGAAGTTTGGAACACGACGCGAAGCGGAGTGATCCAAACCTTCGAACAAAATAACATCACATTTAACAAACAATATTTTTTCTAAAAACATTATTTTTCATATAAATTTGCATTTCTTATAATGTTTTGACATATGCCAAAAATGTTGATTTGTTGTTTCATTCGTCAATACCAAGGCAAATAATTAACTTTTAACACATATGTTAAAAGTAACAATGATCTGTCACTTTTAACACTGGTATCATAAAATGACATTTATAACCATTAAAACAAACATTAAAAAAGCCTACTTTTAATATATTTGTAGAAAATATTATTTATATAATGTAAAATTTATTAGGATTTGAATATTATTTTTTTAAAAGGAATACTTTTTATATTGTTTTTAATACCTCTTGACATTGCATCGTCATATTAATTTCTAATATACGAGTACATAAGGATAGTATTAATAAACAACCAAATAAGTTTACTTACGCAGTAAATTGATTGAACTGTGCAAATACAATGCGATTTCTTGTCATCAAAACTGATGTGGAACGCTTTTTTGCATTAGCGTACAATTTATATTCGGTTTATTGTCTATTATCTGCCGCGACGCCAATGATCTTATAATGTAATTTGAGACAGTCCCGTGTTTTTTAGTCAGAGAACTTCTATTTTATTAGCCGTATTTATTTGGGACATTTAGGGTAACTTGATAGGTTAGTTGTGTTTAGTTGGCATATTTTAAATAACCCAGAACTGATCCTGAACTGACCCAAATCACCCAGCAGATTTGCTGGGTTAGTAGATCCAACCCATCTGTTCTCTCTTTCTAAACAATCGCGTTCCTTATTTATTTCTTAAGACTGACAGATGTGAATTGCTTGTGGAGTTGTTCATATACAAATAAAATCAGGTTATATAGAGCCAACTATTCTACCAATGATGGGAATAAATTACGTGAATTCGAATTAACCGCAAAATTTTTGAAATAACATAGATTGGTTAGAGATGAGTTCAAGATTATCTGCCACGAGACCCCATAGCTTAAAATACAAGCCTTGTTGACGCAACCGGATACGAAGCATGTTTTTAATTTCAATCTAAGAAATTAAATATTCTTTACTGTTTATTTAATAGCGTAAATTAATCAAAAAGATAATGAAATAATTTTAAAGAAAAACTGAGAATAATGTCGAACATTTTATTATTTCTGGTTAATCTATTGTTAGTACATATTCATATTTAATGTACAATACTTCCATTTTCTAAAATTTTAAAATATTGTTTTACAAAAATGCACATAAACACAATGGGCCAAATTCAACACTAATCTTTAATCAAAAAAAGGTTATTTAAAAATAACATAATAAAGAGCGACATATGTAACATGCGAACATAAGAAAAATATACAAGATATATCTATGGTTTCTAGAGACGATCATTGAAGTAAAGAACTGTGCTGAATTCGGCCCAGTAGGTTTACAGACATATGTAACTAGAGTATATATCCATATATACATACATACATAAACGCAAATACATTAACAAAAAGTAATAATAATATTCTGATATCTCCGTGCAATTAATACCAACGTATGAACAATTGCATTCCAGGTTACTTTTAATGTCTACGAATATATCATTATGTTGCCTGGCTCCGTAGAAGATAAAAAACGCTTGCTTGTCGTTTCTATTTGTACTCGTTATAATTTTTTTTTTTTAGAGTTACATACTCGTAAGTGACAATGAAGAGACACAAATGTTATTGACATTAAAAATTAAAGTTTATATTTTCATTTCAAATACCATAATTTAATATAATAATTAAAAAACAACTTTACCTACAATTGTTATAAAATTCAAGACGTGAAAATATTAATTGTATATAATATAATTATGAGTTATTTTTGTAATTAAGGACAGTAATACACAATTGGTTATTAATTACTATCAGACGACATTCGTATCAGCAACCTTGAAATAAATTCACCGGATATATAACAGAGTAGGTGATTAATGAAATTAATGTGAGAAAAAGTATACACATATTCTTTGTTTAAAGTGAATGTTCTAATTTACAAAAAAAAAAAATTATGCTTTTTGTCTTATGAAGTTTATGAGCATGTCGAAAAATAATAAAATTTTAGTTTTTCGCACCTCATAAAGCATGAAATTCAATAACTAGAAATATTCTCTATTATTATTATTATTATGTAGCATATTTTTACTTATATGTTGATGATGGATAATTTTTTATTACACAGCATCTTCTGAAATGCTGTAATTGCACCACGGAAATTATATAATATGATTACATTGTTTTCATATCCTACTTTTTATAAAGAAGACCCAATTCCAAATAATGTTAAAATAACATTTATTTATCCATTTTTTTCACACTATATCAAATGTTTCAGTTCTTTTATGTAAAATATTTTTTTGTAATAAACGATGTGGAAAAAATATAACATCCACTTGTAGTTTATATAACGAAGGAAAACATGGTTCAAAAAAGAGCAATCCTTTAAAATTAAAACAAGCCGTACCTACTTTTCTAACTTAAACGCACCACCTGAACCCATCTTAAGGAACCCCAATAATCTTTTTAAAAGGCTGTGTGTACTGCAATAAATTTTGTTCATTCTCGAAATACAAATTAATTTATAAAATGAAATTATAAAAAGTTGACAAAAGACCGTAATTTATTTGCGTATTAAGGACGTAGTCTTACGTTACTTACTGTAGTATTTAATTATTGATTCATGAACGTTCGCACCATTAACCTATAAGATCAAGTAATTTATTAATATTTTCAATATGCAATAAATTTTAATCAATGTTTATAGATGTCACAAAAATGCTGTAATAGCTACTATTATAATAATAATTTTATTTAGGTAGAAGTAATACAAAGTATCATAAACCAAGTCAGAAAACAAGGAGAATAATAATAAATACATCAAAATGTGTAATCCAGATATTCTTGTACTGTATAAAAAGCTTTAGACAGTAAAAAGCTTTTCAGTTTTAGTTTGAAAGTATGTGTTGACAAATTTCTAAAATCATTGGGTAATTTGTTAAAAATTAAACTACCTATGTAATACAGTGACCGCCTCATTAGATTATATTTAGTAAATTTTAATCTAACATCATCTTTTCTCCTAGTAGGGTAATTGTGGAAGCTGCTGTTTTTATCTAATTTATTAATATTTTCTTTAATAAAAATGGTAATATGTAGAACATATAAACATGGTAAAGTTAGAATTTGATGGTTAATAAATAAATTTCTACAATGATCTCTGTACCCTGCTTTACATAAAACACGCACTGACTGCTTTTGTAGTATAAAAATTCTAACAGCCCAATTTGAGTTTCCCCATAAAATTAGTCCATATAGGATATTAGCATGAATTGTTGCGATGTAAATTGTTTTCGCTATACTGAATGATACCGAATTTATAGCTTTTCTTAAAGCAAATATATTTTTCTGTATTCTCACAGCTACATAGTTGATATGTTCTTCCCACAAGAGATTTGGCTGTAATATGAAGCCCAAAAATTTACAGTTTTCATTTTGATTTTGTACAAAATTATGTCGTATGTTATTTTTTCAAAAAATGACATTTTTAGTTTTGCTGTCATTTAATACTAATTTATTTGCAGACAACCACTCGGAAGCTTTATTTATTGTTGCATTTATTTCACTTGGGTTGTTATCATAGTGAATAAATGTAGTGTCATCAGCATATAATATTGTGTCTGCTAGGTGTATGTTATAAGCTAACTCATTTACATAAATGATAAAAAGTAAAGGACCGAGGACGGAGCCTTGAGGGACACCATGTTGAATTTTCTTTGATTTGGACTGGATATTTGTCTCAGTTATTTGACATCTGTCACTTAAATAGCTTGTGATCATATTTAATGCATTTCCTCTGATTCCATAATATTGTAATTTAGATAGCAAAATTTCATTATTGACACACTCAAAAGCCTTCGACAAATCACAAAAAGTTGCCGATGCGTGTTGATAATTTTCAATTTTATCTAAAATGTTTGATATAAAAGCAACAGCAGCTTTCACTGTAGTTTGTTTTGGCCTAAAACCATATTGATCTGGATTCAGAATGTTAAATCTTTCAAGATAATTAAGCAGCCTGTTTTTTAATGCTATTTCTATAATTTTAGAAAAAATTGGAACAATAGAAATTGGTCTAAAATTATTCGGATCATTTTTATCGCCAGATTTATGAATTGGTACAACCTTGGATATTTTAAGTTTGGATGGAAAATGTCCATTTTCAAAACATTTGTTTATAATATTGTTTATAATTATGTTATATACAGGTGTATCACGGAAAGTGAAACATAGGCGTTTAACATGGGAAATCAGTTTTTCCGTGCGCATTGCACTCCTAATTATTTTATAAAAAAAAAGTGTCAAATGGATGTTGTACAGCAAAAATTTCTACATCCGAATCAATAATAAAAAAAAAACATTTTGGCTACTTCATAACTGCAGAAGTAAAATTTGAAAATTCACGGAATTACAATTTAATATTATTAGCCATGGAATTAGAAATAAGAGACGAACAAAAAAAAAACATTTTGGCTACTTCATAACTGCAGAAATAAAATTTGAAAATTCACGGAATTACAATTTAAAAGTATTAGATATGGAATTATAAATAAGAGACGAACAAAAGCGTAACGTTTTATTACGTCATTGTCAGAATAATGATTGTCAAAATAAATATTTTACGTAGTAAATATTATTTTTTTAAATATAAATTTAATAATAATACTAATAATAAAGCAAACGGTTTAATTAGATATATTATTTAAAATTAATAAAATAAAATAAAGTAACACTAACAATTAATTAATGTAAAAATTAACTCTAATATCGATTTATTATCACAATTTGTCAAAATAAATACTAATAATTTGACGTATAAAATGTTACGCTTTTGTTCGTCTCTTGTGTCTAATTATATGGATAATAATATTAAATTTTAATTCCCTGAATTTTAAATTTTTTATTTCTGCAGTTATGAAGTAGCCAAAATGTTTTTTTTTTATTCGGGAGTAGAAAAATTAGGGGAGCAATGCACACAGAAAAACTAATTTCCCGTGTTAAACGCCTATGTTTCGCTTTCCGTGATACACCCTGTATTTATATTTAAAAAATATATATAAATTCTGCTGGAAATACACGTACTTACATGCAACACAATTCCTTACTGAAACAATATACTTAAACGAAATGCAGTATATTAATATAGAGATAAAAAATAACATACCCGTATTTTTCAAAATATATTGTACGAGTATACAAACAAAATTCAAGAAAAACGGCATTAATATTTTTGTGACGTCACCGTCACGTTATCTGTGCGAAGTAGATGGGTTTATAGATCTTTCCCTTTCGCTCTCGTTGCTTGTATCACTTCGCACAACTACTGGCAGGTATATTATACATATCCCATTGCTGCTTAACTTAAGATTTTTTATAGGTTACTATACTTCGCTTGAAAATAAACTGGAGTAATAAATCAAAAATTGTAAAAATAAATTTAGATTTTTATTAGGAATGCGGCAACAGACCCACCAGAAAACTTAGATAGGTATAACTTTACTAGGGTGCTCATAGAATGCCGCCCGCATTAAACCTGCTGCAATAAAACTTATTTCTCTAACAATATAAAAACCTCCATACATGTTGAGATAATCCGTTTTGAAGAGATACCTTAGATAGAAGTGAGAAATGAAAATTAGGATTAGATGGAAGTATATATGTTTTTATTCAAGTTTTCGTATGGCACCTCTACATACAGATTTTTGACAAGAGCCATCTAATAATTTATTTACTAAGAACACTTTGAAAAATAAAACACATGAATGTGAAAAAATATATTAACTAGTGTAAGTAAGGGTAAATAAAGTAGGTGAAAATTTTAGGTTTTCTTTTTAATTATGAAAAATATGATTGAACTAATAGGTAAAATAATAGAAACATATCAAAACGAATGCACGTAAAAACGTCAAAACAAAGAGAGCCAGTCGCATAACTCCGCCCTTCGCTTAGTATTGATCGCATTTTATTGGCGAATGTCAAGAGCAGGCACAATAATGTCAGACGTTCATGATATTTATATTATAATTTACAATATTTAACTATTAAATATTATTTAAGTATTTTTTTTTATATTTTTGATTATACGAGTATTTTAATAATGTATTAATAATTTATTGAAAATAAAAAAGAACGTATACTCCATCCTACCGCATACCATAAACAGATCACCTTCTATATATTTTCAAACCAAATCTATAAATAGCAATTTCTGTTTTTCAGGTAATTTTCGCCATTGTCTTGGCCTTCGCTGTCGCTGAAGACATCAAGCCGGAAGATCCAAAACCTGTGACTAAGCGAGGTGTGCTTGGTTTGGGCTATGGAGGCCTTGGCTACGGCCATGGATATGGCTACGGTCATGGCTATGGAATCGGCTACCCTAGTATTAGCAAAGTCAGTTACTCGGTGGGCCACTACCCCTCCCACCACGGCCTGTATGATGGCTTCTATGGTGGCTATGGACATGGTTTCGGTTATGGCCACTACGGGCTAGGACATGGATTAGAACATGGCTTAGGCCATGGTTTGGGACATGGCTTAGGCCATGGTTTGGGACATGGCTTGGGTCATGGATACTACTCCAAGATTTATTCCACGCCCATTCATCATGGATACCACGATTACGGACATTTGGGTTATGGGGGTTATTATGATGGTCTTTACGGTGGCCTACATGGTTTACACGGTTATGGTTATTATGGTCATGGATGGTAAATAAATTGTAAATATTTTCTTATACATACGCAATTTCATTATCACGTGTAATAAAATATTTCATTAATCTTGTACAGAATTTTGTATGAAATGTGATTTGTTATAAATAAACGACAATTTTTACAGAAACAGTCAGTTATGCCCAGTTGCACCATCAACGCTTAAAATTTAAACTTGGTTTTATTCATTTAGTCATATCAATAA
The DNA here is from genome assembly GCA_951394225.1 of Harpalus rufipes. Taxonomy (NCBI): domain Eukaryota; kingdom Metazoa; phylum Arthropoda; class Insecta; order Coleoptera; family Carabidae; genus Harpalus; species Harpalus rufipes. The sequence goes on from OX596276.1 coordinate 33,353,078, forward strand.
TTTTACACAGCATTTTAAAAAGTTTTCAATTAGAATTAACATCGATTTATTTAGCTAACTAAATAAAACCAAATTTACATATTTTAAGTGTCGGTGGTGCAACTTGACATTATTTCTTTAATTGTTAACATTATAGTAAAGCAAAATATGACTTGACCAATATAAATTACGACCTCTCTCTCCCTAATTCCATTCCATTTGGAGAATACTCCTGCTAATATTTATGATGAGTGAAGAGAGCGATTGTGGTTCTGACGGCCTGGATTCTTTTTAATTTTCTCACGAAAATGATTCCCGCGATGCATTCTCAAAGATAACGGTATCCATTCTTTGCGACTTTTTAAGCGGCTATAGACATACACGGTTCTCCAAATTTCATACTTTGATGTTGTTTTGTAGTTACGCGTTTTTCGATAATATATTATAGAAAAGATGTATCTAAATTTTTCTTTTTAATTCTAATATTCGATTTTACTTGCCTTTACTTTAATAGTTAGTTTATTTTGAATTTTAGGGTGTCATCCCGAACAAAATACATAATGGAAATGGTTAAGCAGCAAGCACGCAGTTCTTGTGTCGATACTGTCGAATATACAGTTGAAGAAGATGGATTTTTGTCTCCTATTTACGCACAACTGTGTAGTAATATAAATGAAGCTCCTTAAAATATTGAGGCTCCACCATTGATAAACATGGGCTGCATTTGTAAAATTAACGAGGAGATAAACAATCTAAATATTACGACCAGTTTTGATCACATGGAATTGCCGATAGTTTTAAATTTGGACGATGCTGATACAATAAACAATGAATTAGAAAACCTCCAGATCCTAGAAACGGAACAGCAGGTAGAAATCGTCGAACATCACGAATATTTCACCTGAAAACGAAGACTCGGATGTTTCCTACGTTCCTGACGAATACGATTCTGATAATAGTTCTTTTAGCGAAGATAATAGCAGCGAAGGAAGCTGTCACCCGATAGCAGCCTGAACAATATAAAAACTCGAAAGAAGAGAAAATGTACTATAATAGAAATAAATCATAATTATTTGTGATCCATCCTAAATGTTTAAGTAGTAGAAATGGGCTTAATAAGTCAAGGCGATTTGAATAAACGAAGAAAGAAATTGTGAAAAATTCATGAACCTCGCTGGGATTTGAATCCAAGGCCTTCCTATATGTAGCAGGACGCTGTAATCTTCTGAGCTACGAGTTCCCATCAAAGACAATGAATATTTCACAAGTCTTTCTAAAAATCGTAACGAATACACTCTTCTAACTGAAGAAATGAAAACTTAGCGGGAACAATGAGCATATGTATACTCGATTTAAATCCCAGCGAGATCCATGAATTTTTCACAATTTCTTTCTTCGTTTATTTAAAATCGCTGTCATCAATTAAGCCCATTTCTACTACTTAAACATTTATAATGGTTCACAAATAATTATAATCTATGTATGTACGACGGCTAAAAGTTCACAATAAAATGCGTATTGTTTGCGCTGAGTATTCATCTCTTCAGTTAGTAGAGTGTACTCGCTACGATTTGTAAAAAGACTTGTGAAATATTCATTGACATTGATGGGAACTCGTAGCTCAGATGGTTAGAGCGTCCTACTAGATATAGAAAAGCCCTCGGTTCAAACCCAGCGAGGTCCATGAATTTTTCAAAATTTCTGGCTTCGTTTATTTAAAATCGCATTAATCTATTAAACCCATTTCTAGTACTTAAAAAATATAATAGAAATAAACATAAACGTTCAAAAGGTCTGCCGTATCAAAGTAAAAAGTAAATTGGAGACAATTGGAACGACAACATAAACAAACCAGGTAAATTTTTGCTATATCCGTGCAACTGCACTCTCGGTAAAAAAATTCTGCTATTCAGCGTGAAAAAATAACGAAAGAAAAACGTTTAAAGATTTTTTTCAACCATTTTAGAATAAAATGACCTGGAATGAGAGGAAAGTACAGGTACAGGGTTTGGTGTAATGCAAGAGTGTTAAAGAAGAAGAGGGAAAGAAGATGTATCGAGAAGATAATATTCTATTATTATTAAACTTTTTTATTTTCATTCCCACATACATAATTACATGAAAATAACTATAATACAAAGTCAGTTAAATATTAACAATATGAACATATTTTTATTAATGCTCGTTGTTTGGCTGAATGGATGTCTCTTGGACGAAGGTTTCCCCCAATTGTTTCCAATTTACCCAGTTTCTCGCTTTTGTGGGCCAGCCATCACTTTCAAATCATAGTACCATTTCCGTTTACCGGGGCCTCTCTTTCTTCTTTGCCCAGTGGGCCCCAATCTCTGATTTCTCTGTACCAACCAATTTTCTGCCTCATAACGTGCCCGACCCAACTCCATTTTAGAGATTTAATTGTAGAAATATTTTGTCTCTCCATGTTATGCTCAGCATGCTGCGTAGCATTCCGTTTTGTACTACTTTTGTTTTGTTAAGTTGTAACTTTGTCATTGCCCATGTTTATGGGCCATAAGTGATTGACTCACTTATCGAATATTTTTCTTTATGTAGATAGATTTTTTTTTTCGAAAATGGTTTTTAGCGACTAGTATTTACTTCAAGCTATTCTGGATCGTCTATCAATTTCTTTGTTTCATCTATTCTGAAAGGATCCAAGCTGGCCCAAATATATGTACTCGTCTACGTATTCCATTTCGATGTCGTCTAATGTTATCTGTAAATTTTGGTCGTTTGTCATTATTTTTGTTTTTTCGGGGTTCATATTTAGACCTACTCGTTTACAGTTATCATTACGTTCTTTGTGTTTTATTTGTAGATTCTGTGGCGATTCTGCGAAAATTACAATATCGTCTGCAAATCTCACATTTAACAAGTTCCTACCGATGATTTTGATTCCATGTGTTTTGTCCCATTCCAAATTTTTCATCGCATAATGTAAAACACAGTTGAATATGTCCGGCGATAAAGGATTTCCTTGTTTTACTCCCTTCCTAATTGGAAATGTACGACCTAGTTTCTCCAGTTTTGTTTTCGTAGATATTTTGAATTATTTTTATATATTTGCCGTCTATATTAGCATCTTGAAGTGCAAGAATGATACTTTGATGGCTTATAGAATCAAAAGTTTTCGAAAGTCTATGAAAGCTATACATATACAGGGTGGAAACGAACTTAATGTCATAAATTTAAGGGTGAGTAGTATGACATGTGTAGATTACGAAACAGAAAGAATTTTTTTAAAATTCGCATATTTAAGGGTAGTTTTCATGAAACTAACATTTTTGGTACCACTGGACCACTGGCAACGCATTTGCATTATTTTATATATTATACAATTATTTTCGTTAAAAATGCTATTTAATTTAATTATTAAGAATAATATCTTATACAACTAATTTTGAATGTATTTTTGATAACCATATTTCTAATGAAATATGAATTAAAACAGCAGTAAAAAAAAGTTTCCTTAAGAAAAGTCGAATTTTCGTTTTTCGAATTTTAAAAAAAATCTTTCAGTTTCGTAATCTACACATGTCATACTACTCACCCTTAAATTTATGACATTAAGTTCGTTTCCACCCTGTATAGTTTAAGATTGTAGTCACATTTTTTTTCAATTAATAGGTTAATTACGTGTAGATGGTTGGTTGTAGACCGATATTTTCGAAATCCTGCCTGTTCGTCTGGCTGGTATTCTTCGGTCGCATGCTTTATTCTTCGGTCGCCTGCTTTATTCTTCTTTGTATTATTCTCGCAAAGATTTTGTAAAATTGTAGAAGTTAAATTAATGACTAAAACTAATACAATTACCCCTTAACCTTAAAATTATAAAATAAGCTATATACGTATTTCGAGAACTAAGTTCTCATCATCAGTAGTACAAATTTTAGCGGAGTAGCTAAGATTACTCAACATGTACACCATGCCAGAGGTCCTAACAACTCTGTTTTTCGTCCTTGCTATTTATATCTCTTCTTATAAGTTTTCGAACTAGCTTTCTAATTTCTGCTAACTATATTTTTTGTTTTATGTTTTATCTTTTCTAATAATACCCTTTATTTTATTAACTTTCGAATATCTTCCTCAAATCTTGTTTTTTTTTGTTTCGGCTTTCGTTTGGATTTCTTCTGCAGACTTTAAAATTTTTTTCGAGACAATTATATAGGTACTGGGTATCTAGCGCATCGTTTTTTTCTCATAGATTTTTTAAATTTTCTGTATATTTCATTATGCTTGATGATTTCTTCACCTTTCAATGGTACCGAATATTGGTGATAGTTTTTCTTATATTCAACGTTGTTCTAATCATTCTGTGCTCTCTTGTGAATTCTAAGTTATTAAATATCTCTATATTTGTGATTCTTTTCATGTTGTGAAAAAGAACAAAGTAAATTTCACTTTTATATCCTGATGGTGATATCCATGACCATTTTTGATGTGGTGGCGTGGTGAAGTAACTATTAACAATTTTGAGATGGTTTTTCAGGGCAAACTGAGCTAGTAAATTTCCTCTGTAACGAAAGGATTATCTTTATTTACACTAAAGCACCTTTAGGCAAATTTGACACTCCGTCAAAAAGATTTGACATGATACACATATATTTGGTAGCCCTCTACCAACCTCAAATAATCACTCATACTTACTTACATGCATCGATCGCTTCACCAGGTGGCCAGAGGTAATCCCCCTAAAAGACACGAAAATCGAAACAGTAGCTCGCGCATTTATAACCGGCTGGGTATCAAGATTTGGGTACCATCCACATTACAACGGATCGAGGTCCACAGTTCCAATCATCATTTTTTAAACATTTAACTTCACTATTAGGCTCAAAACACATCAGTACAACGGCTTATCATCCGGAATCCAATGGTATGATAGAACGATTCCATAGACAACTAAAATCCGCATTAAACTCCTGCTACAATACCAAGGATTGGTTCGACAACATTCCAATGATATTATTAGGAATACGGACAACATAAAAGAACCACTTAATGGTACGGCAGCGGAAATGGTCTATGGAACAAATATAACATTACCAGGGGAATTTAAAAATAAATCGTACAATACAGCAAAAGATAAATTAGACATTCCAACCTACCTAACAAAACTAAAACTGAATATGAAAAACCTTCCAGTACCAACTACAAACTATTTACAACAAAAACAAAACACATACGTAAACCCAGACCTATTCAAAACAGAATATGTATTCATACGACGTGACGCAATCAAAACACCCCTCCAACAAAGTTACGATGGCCCATACAAAATAATCAATAAACATAACAACTATTTCACTTTGGAAATAAACAAAAAACCACAAACCGTTTCAATAAACAGATTAAAACCAGCATACATCTTACCCTAACAGGTTTAAAACTCCTCCATACCCACACGCACCAGAACCGTGGAACAGAAGAGGAACCTTTTCATAAAAACCATTGTTAATTATAAATATTAAGAATTATGTTATATCGTTTCTCTTTGTAGGGGGTAATGTGGCGGATCAAGTAAACTTCAATATTTATCAAGTTATCCGCCACGTTAGCCTCGACCATTGTTGATCAGCTGTTCCGAGGTTACCTGGGAACAGCTGACAACAACAACAAACAATTATTATTTTGTATTCCTCGTTTGATATAACGTCAAAAGGTATTAACAAAATTTAATTAAATATTTACAATATATTTACATCATAATTGTCCATACATCATAATTGTCCAAGTGTTTATTTTACAATTGTAACGATTAGATTATCGAATAAAGATAACCCTTTCGTTACACCTCTATTGTTTCTTATGCCATAGTATGACATATCTACTCGTATTATTCTTTCTTCCCCTGGTTGTCTACGGCCTATTTTGGTGTTAAAATCATCTATTAGTAAAGTTTGATGTGCAGGTTTTGGTTTATGACCAAGAGTTGCTTCTACTTGGTCGTAGAATTTAAATTTTTATTCTTCCGGTGACTTACTAGTCGGTGCATGAACTTGTATAATTTTTAATGTCAATTTATCATTAATTTTTAATAAAAGTGTTGCTATTCTTTCGCTTATTGAGTTATATTCAATAACAAATTCCTTCCATTTTTTATTGGTGCAAAACCGATACCGTAGTTACTGTCTTCGCAGCTCCGTGCATAAATAGTATATTGTATTTTCTGTTTATAATTGAAACATGATTTCTTCTTACCTCCGACAAGCCTCTTACGTCCCACCTAATTTTAGCAAGCGCTTCTTTTAGTTCCTGTAATCTATCTTCTTCTAGTAAAGTTTTTGCATTGAAAATACATATATACAATTTAGTATTAGTATTTTTGGGAGTTACGGTCTTTCTCTCCCTAGGTGACCAACCTTGTTGGGAGAATTTATTCTGTTTAGTGTGTTTGACATTGTGAGTGACGCATTTTTTTTGTGAATTCCTTGTTATAATTGTGCCTGCCTTATGTCCAGTCATAGGGGTTTCTTTCGTTGCTATATCTCCGTTGTAGCACTGCCGTCATTGTTATTTGTAGTGCTTGCGGTATTGTTTTCGCTACCAGCCTTGTAGCAGTTAATGTTTCGAAATACCTACTGTAAAATATTTTCACTCGAGTTAATGGTTTTTTGTTAGTTTTGAGTTACCTTGAACACTGTTTCTTCGAATAGTTGCTGTTTTCCTGTCTTTAATTTTTTTTTGATAATGATAATGATTCTGTCATGTGAAAGTTGACGTGTCGATTTTTTACTGTTTAATGGCGGGTTTATAGTTGGGATTGTATTTAGTATCTGTAATTCCTTTTTCTTGATTTCCTTGTCGTCTACGAACTGCTTAGCATACATTATTATTGCAAAGTGGCCTTGTTCCCGATACTTAATCATGTGGGGGATAATATTTTTCCTTATTTCGACTATTTCTTCAGGGACATTTTCTCGAGTTGGTAGTCAGTGTCTTTCAAATATCCTCTACTTGAGAGTATTTATAGTGCTTTTCTGTATGCTAAAAAACGTACCTGGATCGAGCGTTCTTTATTGTCTTCTTTAGCACCTAGCCTTTGAATGAAGTCCACATGATTAATATTAGTAGGAACTTTCAAAACAGAATTGAGAAAGTCAGTAACCATTGTTTCCAATTCTTTCTTATTTTTCTCCGTTTTCTTTTTTTAGCCTGTATAATAGGATGTTATTTTGCCGATAGGTGTTCTCGAATGTGGCCATTTTGATATCGTGTGTTTTCAAAATTGCTTCAGGCTTCGTAAATGTATCTTCATTGTTTCTATTAGCTTGATGGATTTCAAACCTTAGTTGTTTGGTGATGCTCTTCCATCTTCGCCTAAATATTTGCACTCATCTTGGTAATTGCTTGAAGGATTTCGTTATCTGTAGTTGCTAGCCTTTGATTTTGAAGAATCTCCGTACACAGGTGTATTGTCGGTGGAATAATATTTGGCATGTTTTGGTTAGTGACAGCGATAAAAATGTCACTACATGCAATAAATGCTGAGTTTGACTGCTTGCAAGGACAATTTGTCGGTTTATGGGTTATAAAATTTATTATAAATAATTGTCAATTACTAAAAAGATACAAACTGGGCGGCGCAGATAATAATAGACGACCTTCTTCACACTATTAATAATCTATATGAGACAACTTCTCTGGTTTTTGGAGCAAATTATATATATATATATATATATATATATATATATATATATATATATATATATATATATATATATATACATATATAGCTGTGTGTATTGTCAAAACAAACAACTTTTGTGGGAAACATTTTTTGATATAGAGTTAAAGAATTATAAAGATTGTAATAATTATAAAATTTCATATATCAGCCAGCTGTGCTAACTTAACCATGGAAACTGCTAATATATTCAGGTAGTTCAAATTGACAGATGTCAATATCAATAAAAAGTAAATGATAAAAGAATATGGGAAATAACTCTAGTGTTGGGCGTTTCTAGAAAGATATAAGAGAGACGATTACATTGGTTTGAACATGTCATGAGGAGAGATGAGTATATTGGAAGAATGAATAGCTTATAACAGAAGGTGGAAGAAACATAGGAAGACCAAATATAATATGAAAGGAGAGAAAAGGAACTGAATGAGGACGACATACAAAACAAAAATTAGTGGAAGAAAAAAATAAAAAATAGCGACCCCCTAACGAATGGGAAAAACTACAGAAGAAGAATATGTTAGTGTCAAGTGCAATTCGCATAGTTTGTTTATGAAATAATTTAACTGGAAATATAGGATCTTTTGCAAAAAAAAATATGTGTAGGGCGCGTGCAGTGACGTGACTTTGCTGACTTTGGCAAGCAGATATTTGGATCCGTGTCAAAATGACAGCTATTAATTACGTCCATAACTTACAAATGCCATAATTTTTCATTCAAAGTTTATGATTTTCTTATCTCATGTGGTTTATTTATTATCAGGGATGTGGAATTCAGTTGCCGAGAAAAGGAATCATAAAATACCAAAAAAAGAAATTTTGACGTGAGGATAACCCGCAAAATAGAAATGAAAGGAAGAAAAAATAAAAAATAGCGACCCCTAACGAATGGGAAAAGCTAAAGAAGAAGAAAATGTCAGTGTCAAGTGCCATTTGCATGAAATAATATTACTGGAAGTTTATAATCTTTTGGCAAGAAAATTTATGTATGGAATTTGTACATAATACACAGGATTGACGGAAGGTATTGTGCTGGCCACATCAGATTTTTTATATTTACGGATAGGGTTTCCAAGGCAATACCACACATGACCTAGGTCGCCCATTTGAAATTTTGAACTTGAGTTTAGTTACGCTCACTTCCGGTAAAATTTTGAACGATCAGCTCACAAAATTAAAAAAAAAAGATTTGATAATTATTTTGATATTAACAATTTTTAGTTGACATTTTGCATGTAAACTTTAATCGTTGTTTTTTACCTCTCGCTAAGAGAGGTATTGGATAAAAATAAATAAAATAAATATTTCATCACGGCATATTACCCATTGCTAAAAATCGCATATCCAGATTTTAATGAATAGGCACGTTGTAAATTACCTACAATCCGATTTTAACATATTTTCGATGATGCCTGTGTGTGTGAGTGTGTGGATGTATGTGTGTGGGACGTTGGAAGGACGATTACTCAAAAACTATAAGACTTAATATTTGTTAAACTACGTATTTCCCAATCGAACATTAATGGGAAGAGCTGAAAAGGTTTTGGTAACAATTGGACAACCGGAAGTAGCAGATTCTTGAAAAAAAATCTTCTATATATTATTTATTGCAAAATTTTCTTGGTAATATTAAAGAAAATTAAATTCTCAATCTGACACATTTAATTTTTTTATTATATCTCGTATAGGTTTGTAGATATAGGGTATAAAGTATAGAATAACCATTGTAATAAATCTCGTTGCCCAAAAAAGAGTTGAGATATTTAAATTTTTGTAATTGTATTTAAATTATAGGTATGTTAATATTATATATATATATATATATATATATATATATATATATATATATATATATATATATATATATATATATATATATCCTTAAGGAATACCGCTAATACTGTCATTGAATTTGAAGAATTTTGCATATATTAGAATAATAGGACAAAATTTCTCTTAGAATGAAAGAAGAAATACAATTTCAATTATTTGTGTGTACAAGAAATGGTAAATTCGTTACGCGAACCGTCATGTGACTTTGTTGGCCTTGGCAAGCAGATGAGGATCCGCGTCAGAATGACGGCTAGTATTTATTTACATAGATGTAACAATTATCATATGTTATAATTTTTCATTCAAAATTTCAAAATATTCTGATGTTTATTTGTCATCAATAGTATGGAATATACTTGTCGAGGAAAATAATCCACACGGATTTTGAAAATCATAATGTTTTGAATGAAAAGTTATGATACTTGACACTTATGTACATTATTACTAGCTGTCATTTTGACACGGGCCCCCCTATCTGCTTGCCAAGGCTAACAAAGTCACATAACTACTCGCGCCCTATGTAATATAAAATGAAAATGGCGAGAGGTATTGTGCTGGCAACAACAGTTTTTTTACTTACCGACTCCGCCTCTTGATCGATGTCATATGAATATTTTTTTTTTAAATTTTGTGAGTCGATCGTTCAAAAAACGGTCAGTAAGTGTGCTTCTACCGGTATCGGATGTCAACCGGTAGGTACCACTTACTGACCTTAATACTTAAATAACTATTTAAAGTTTTGTATTATATTTATATAAACCCATGTGTCGAGTATGTTGTTTCAGTACCTTTAGGTAAAAAAAATGTATTAGTGCAAATGGTCTGCAGTTTTTCGGATCAACAAATATATTGCCAGATTTAACTATGACGATTATGTTATTTCTCAATACCTTTGGTATGTTGGATTCCATGCGTTTATTGAAAATAGAAGGTATCCAGTCTTCGTTTAGAACATTCCATTTTAAAACGATGCTCGTTGTTGATAATACTTTCGCTGTAACATAAGTTTATTTATTAATTCAGATACATTGCCTTGATTCATAGCCGTACGATTAACGTTATTTTCTGACCCAAAGAAAATGGCGAGAGGTATTGTGCTGGCAACAACAGTTTTTTTACTTACCGACTCCGCCTCTTGATCGATGTCATATGAATATTTTTTTTTTAAATTTTGTGAGTCGATCGTTCAAAAAACGGTCAGTAAGTGTGCTTCTACCGGTATCGGATGTCAACCGGTAGGTACCACTTACTGACCTTAATACTTAAATAACTATTTAAAATTTTGTATTATATTTATATAAACCCATGTGTCGAGTATGTTGTTTCAGTACAAGAGATGCCAGCCACACTAAACGGGTTGAACAAAACTTACCGCATAATAAAAGTTGCTTGAAATCTACACCAATTAACCTGTACCTGCTTAGCGGTATAGTTACACTAAAAATATAACAAAATCCATCTTTGGTTTTTAAAGTATAAATAGTAAGATTATGTACTATGAGTTTTGTTTTATAGTACATTTCAGAATGTCGATTTGGGACTTAATAACACGCACTCTAAATCCATTGCATAAACGTTTACTGTTGAATCGCATCACTTACCGATCATTAATTTCTAAATAAAATCTACTGCTTTGGAAATATCAATGAACAAAAAAAAAATCTAATGTGACCAGCGCATTACCTTCCGCCAATCCTGTGTATTATTTACAAATTCTATATATAAATTTTCTTGCAAAATATTCTATATTTTCAGTAAAATTATTTCATAAACAAACTATTCAAATTACACTTAACAATGACATCTTCTTTAACTTTTCTCGTTCGTTACGGGTAGCTATGTTTTATTTTATTCTTCCACTCATTTCTGTTTTGCGTGTCATCCTCATTTAGTTCCATTTCTCTCAAGTTTTCCTCAATACACCTTCCATCTTATCTTTGGTCTTCATCTGCTTCTTCCACCTTCTATTACTAAGATATTCATTCTTCCAATATATTCTTCATCTCTCCTCATTACGTGTTCAAATCAATGTAATCGTCTCTCTTATATCTTTCTAGAAACTTCTATCACTCGAGCCATTTCCTTTATTTTTTTCGTGGCTTCCCCAACAGCTATCTCAACATCCTCACCTCTGCCATATCCATTTTCTTTTCATTGACACTGATATGTCATTTAGAATTTTCTTAATATAGTAGCTGTTTCTATGGCTATAGCATAGCTGGCTGATTTATAAAATTCAATTTCTTTATAATTCTTTAATTCTATATCCATTAAATATGAAATATAAATGCAATCAATTCGTATGGATAAGAATATTTATAACATTAAATGTCAAAAAGTATTATTTAACAGCATTTTTTCAAGAAAAACTGTTAAAATCTTCAAATGAGGGTTGATCAATTATAAACCAAATTCTAATCAAGTCTGCATACGAATGTAAGGAAGAGGAATACGTACAAATTGTAATCACACACAAACGCACACACACACACACACACATACGCACACACACATACAGATATCATCGTAAAAATAGTAAAATAGTATTTTAGGGACCCTAAAACGTTCTTATTCATTCTAAACTCACCACCGATTTTTTTGACCGAAGACAATACCTTCTTTACCTAGAGGTGACAAAAGGTAAAAAACAGATTGTGCGACAAGGTTGTTCTATTTTAGTATTCTTGATGTTTTGAAAATTAACATACGGGTATTGTGCGACGATGACTAAGTCATCTTAATAAGTACTGTGCGTCAACGACTGTATTTGCACTCTAGATTCATGATGGATCGTCTATTGCTCTTGTTCAGGATATAATTTGGACTAGATTAAAGTCGTTGGTGTTCCATAGTTTTCGCAGTAATAGCTTGATATTTAACGTACCATATTCTGACAACATATCTACAAATACTCCGCCAGAAGCATAATTTTTAAGCCTTGTTAAATGTAGGTTGAGTATATTAAATTAGGTTGAGTAGACATATGACTAGTGACTAGTACATGTTTTCCCTTAGAAACTATACGGTTCAATATCATTCTTACAAAAATCTGTTGTGGCCAGCACAATACCTTCCGCCAATCGTGTGTATTATGTATAAATTCCATACGTAAATTTTCTTGCAAAAGATTATAAATTTCCAGTAAAATTATTTCATAAACAAACTATGCAAATTGTACTTGACACTGACATCTTCTTCTCCTTCTTTTTCTTTAGTTTTCCCATTCGTTAGGGGTCGTTATTTCTTATTTTCTTCTTCCACTCATTTCTGTTTTGCGTAACGTTCTCATTCAGTTCCTTTTCTCTCAAATCTTCCGCAATACAGTCCTTCCATCTTATCTTTGGTCTTCATCTGTTTCTTCAACCTTCTATTACTAAGCTATTCATTCTTCCAATATATTCTTCATCTCTCCTCATGACATGTTCAAACCAATGTAATCGTCTCTCTTGTATCTGTAACACTAGAGTTATTTCCTTACCGTATCTTTCCGTGTCTTCCCCAACATCTACTTCAACATCTTCATCTCTTCCATATTCATTTACTTTTTATTGAGACTGACATCTGTCAATTTGAATTATCTGAATATGTTAGCAATTTACATGGTTAGCATAGCTGGCTGATTATAAAATTTAATATCTTTATAATTCTTTAACTCTATATCTATTGAATATGACGAATAAAATGCAATCAAATCGTATAGAGAATAATATATTCTTTAAGTTATAATAACGTTAAGTGTCAATATGTCATATTTAACTGTTAAGATCTTCAAAGGAGGCTACTTTCGGTTGAACAATTATAACCAAAATCTAATCACTTGTTCTTCTGGATGTAAACTTGAGGAATACGAAAAATTATAATTTTTGGAATCATGGTATTGAAGTTATGCGATACTTTCGTTACACACACACACACGGACACACATACATACACACACACACATACATACATACAGACATCATCCTAAAAATGGCAAAATCGTATTAGGGACCCTAAAACATGTTTATTCACTAAAAACTCATCATCGATTTTTTTGACCAAAGACAATACCTTCCGTCACCTTTAGGTAAAAAAAATGTATTAGTGCAAATGGTCTGCAGTTTTTCGGATCAACAAATATATTGCCAGATTTAACTATGACGATTATGTTATTTCTCAATACCTTTGGTATGTTGGATTCCATGCGTTTATTGAAAATAGAAGGTATCCAGTCTTCGTTTAGAACATTCCATTTTAAAACGATGCTCGTTGTTGATAATACTTTCGCTGTAACATAAGTTTATTTATTAATTCAGATACATTGCCTTGATTCATAGCCGTACGATTAACGTTATTTTCTGACCCAAAGAAATTTTACTTTAATACTTATGGAATTGCAGGTTAAATTAAATATTTTTACTTTTAAAAAGGATCCAACAAAGTTTATATTTGATTTAAAAGTACCTACCCTTGCTTTCAACCTTTATTTAGGATTTTGAGAAAAAAAAATACCGCCATATCAAAAGCAAATTTGTTAAAAGTATTGTATTCTTTTTTAAATCACCTCGTACTCAAGTGAAATGTATTTAATTTTGAATTAAAACGTATGATTTCAGAACAATGTTTTTAAAACATTAACCCAAAATAATCAAAACAGTGAAATTAAAATCTATTAGTATTCATTTTGAAAAAATATGTATCATTTAAATTTATTCTATTTTTAAATTAATATTTTTATTTATTTGAAATAAAAAATCTTTACTTAACCTTATGAACGAAGTTTAAAATTACTTGATATGTTGGTACTCAATACTCTTGTTTTATTTTAATAATTATACAATAATTAACACAACATTCTGATTTATGATCTTATAATGGAAATGGAAACTTATTTCTAACAAGATAATTGTACATTGAATAATAAACACAATAATTATTATTAACAAAACATATGTTAAGTCTACCTTAAGTCTAAATAAACTTATTTTTTTAACATTCATATTTGTTATACTTGTAATTTTATAAGTAGCTATGTGTAATTGCAAATACATCCTACATTTTCTTTTTTACTTGAACGCATGATGTGGTTGTGATTGATGGCGATAATTGATTTAACCATTCTTGTACCTTTGTAGTCAGTTAAAACATAATAATATCTTATAAGTAAAAATATTAATAATAATACATACCTTCCAAAGATTCAGCTGTCTTGGCACTAATATCTTCAATCCGAAATTCGAGTCAGGAATCAATTCCTTCAGAGCCAAGTCGTTTAAGTGACACAGAATGTAGAGAACCTAGAATTAGTTGTTTTTCCAAGAATAAATAATATTATACGCATCATTTTGAGTGTATATTTCCCGAATCTATTACGATAAATATTCTTACCTTTAAAATATGGAACAACATTCTCAATTTTGTTATCTTTAAGATAATTCCCTATATAATTCTATTTCTGTAATAATATTTTCTGTTTGCTATGTCCATAATTATTGCTATTGTATTTTCAGCGTACTTACTACTCACATGCAAAACACTGACGACAACAATTTATTCAGTCAAAATTCGGCAAATGGATGTCCAAATTTAATACTTTTATTTTAAAATTGTATGTAAATTAATTTAAAATTAAATATATTAACGTAAAAGTAAATGTTTTAATATGAAATTAATAATTTTTGTTTTTAAAGTTATTCCTACATTTAAACGTATTACTATTTTGATGAGAAAACATTTTACTTTGATTTTAACAAAACGTTTATTTGAATTTAAAAAATATTTTCACTTTCATTTCAAAATCTCAATCTTTGGTCACAAATGAAATAAGTTTTTATCTAAACAGTATTAATTTTATATCAAAAGTATAACTTTATTTTTTAAGTAAATTTTATTCAAAACAAAAGTATCAATATTTAAGTTAAAAATATGTAATAACCATCTAAAAGTTTATTAAGTTTGAAATAAAATTATAATAGTTTTTAAATTAAAAGAATGTTTTAAGAGTAGCATTTTTTATTTTTACCTGCAATTTATTTAAGTTGAAAGTAATTCTTTTCATTTTGGATGTTTTTAGAAACAAAAGTAATGTTTGTTGTAAATAAAACACATATTTCTTTCGGTGTGTCAGTGTCATTGACATTGACACTGTCAGTTATCTGATCAGTATCTTATTTTTAACATATTTGGTTTTACATTTACTTATAAACTTACTAATTGACTTATTTTTGAATTTTGAATGTTTTTACTGTAACATATATTTTTACAGTAATAAAATAACAGTAGTATCTTATGTACCCTCATAAAAACTAAGCAAATGACACTACTGAATTTGTCAGAATGGGCGAAACAAAAATTTTAATTCATACAATTCGGAGATAACCTTGATCGGACATTTTTCAAATTTTTTACTGTATTTGTTATTTGAAAAATATACTTTGAATAAAGATCTCAATCTCAAATGTACCTACAGTTGTAGACGGTATGTTAAATCTTATATAATTTAACACTTGAACTATAATATAAAATTTAAGAGCATCCTGAAGCGTTACAAATGAATCACAATGTTTCCAAAAATTAAGCATTTTAACAAATTACTTAATAGAAGCCGAGTTGAAAGTTTGACCCTCGGCGTCTTGATTCACAACGTAACGAAATAGAAACTAAGCCAAGTGGGATTAATATGACTCTACTCAAGAGCTTCACAGATTCATTTCTCTTTTATAAGACTTGCTGCAAAATCTACAGGACTTCACTACATACAGTCAATAAATAAAAGATGTTATGATACTACCACGACGTAAGAGATAAAATTTTGTTTAATATAATTTAATATGAGACCTCCTATAAGTAGTTTTATAATATTCATATAAGTAAAATGCACTTAACAATATATATGTTTTTCGGATTAGTCTTGAATATAAAATGAATTAAATTTACATTTAAATTTATTCATATTCCATCAGCACATTCAACCGAGAAATGTAATTCAATATGATATGAGGAAATTTCTACGATTTGTGCAGACTTTATTTCTAAAAAAAATTTAAGCATAAATATTTTCTTAATACGCCTGGTAAGCGCCCAAACGGTACAAATATTCCATCATTACCGATATCTGTATACAAAGCAGATTGGCACACCCAGCAATGGGTAATATGCCGTGATGAAATATTTATTTATTTATTTTAAATATTTTAAATAAAGAATAAAATATCTGACAAGTATGAATGCAACAACACAAAAATTACTCAATTTTACAAGAAAATATCTTGTGTCATTCTCAGAAAAACAAATTGTCACAATTATATAAATGTAATAATGATTAGCAAAGCCAGCAATTCTTGCGGTCCAGAGAATGTATACGCCCAAAGGTCCATTGTAGAGCTGTCGAGATATTAATGGTAGGCTATTAATCTGAACATACATAGATTGCACGTGGTTGGAACAAGTCAAAAGATCGCGTCAACCATTTCTCATGGTGTGCTGGCGCTGATCTGATTCATCAAACTGCCACAGAGAACTTGTGGCGCTCCTGTACCGTACTTTCACGACAAATGGGGCTAATATGTTTGAGCTTCAATGAGTTTTAACCTACGTGTAGCCTGACCTATATTTTAACGATTATGTTCTCACTTCATTAAGGGTTTACTTTACAAACTTATTGCTGTCATATAGAACGCTTTAGTTGTATGAGATTGTCATTAGTTGCTAGGGAATTCTATTCTTAGTAAAAACTGCCATAAAAATGTAATAAAGGCAAAAGAAAACCTCTGTTATTTTCAGTTTTTATGTACAATAAAAAATATTTTTTCTGTTACATACGTACAGTAATGTTTATTTTTCTACATCAATGGTGTATGTGACAATTTATTTTGTTAAAAATAATATATTCGTACGTATTTTTCCAAATTTATTAAATATTCATGAATTTCAGAAAAACTGTATTAATTTTTTCATGACGTCGGTGCGAAGTAATACAAGCAATGGCAATGAGAGCGAAAAAAATGAACAGAATTTCCTCCTTTGCTCTCGTCTGGATTACATCACCCAGATGACGTTACAGAAGTTTTAATTTTGTTTTTATTGACAT
The DNA here is from genome assembly GCA_951394225.1 of Harpalus rufipes. Lineage (NCBI taxonomy): Eukaryota > Metazoa > Arthropoda > Insecta > Coleoptera > Carabidae > Harpalus > Harpalus rufipes. The sequence continues at coordinate 33,370,660 of OX596276.1, forward strand.
CTATTAGTACTTATTAAAAAATATACAGTTATGTTATTTTAAACTCACGGTCATATACCCCATTATGTCTGTCAACTACAGAAAACTGAATAACTTATTTGTTTTTCTTGTAACAGCATATACATAAATATATGTAATTATAGCAGCTTTTTATTTATTCACAATTATTACTTTTATTAGGAACCTTATTGTGTGCAAAATTATTGGACAACACTTTCTATATTACATACATTTGTAGGTATGTTTTTTGTTATTTGTTATGACACCTTCTTTTGTTGATCCATTATCTGTTTTGTGACGGGCGCATCAACTGTATATATTCATTCATCATTTATACTAGTCAATAAACCTATTTATAATAAATCATTATTATTATTCGAACCCTTATTCTTCTACAAGCGACGTCGCAACGGTTACTTATTATACTTTTAGCCATTACTAATTTGTACTTCCAGTCTGGCAAGAACCTGCTTATAATATTATTTGTTAATTCGCCTCATAAAGGCGGGTTACAAAATGGTGGTAGCGGTTTTGGGGTATTTCGCCAGTCCAGGGTGGCCAATATATTTGGTCTACTCGCGGAGTACGATTTTGTAACAAAATTATTTTTTTAAACAATTAAACATGCCAGCGGGCAGTATTGTGGGTAGTAGTCCGGTGGATAGTTCTAATTAATTAAATCTGCCAACAACGATTAAATCAGAAGCAGAAATGTTATCGTTGAGAAATGCTACAATAGCACAAATACCAGAATTTTACGGTGACAAAGTAGAAGATTTTTTTAGAAAAGTACTAGTTACAACAAGTGTTAGGAAGTTTAATGACAGAGATATAGTAGAATAAGTTCGTTCAAAATTGAATAGGGATGTCTTAAAGTTTTATTGTGAAACTACAGAATTACGTCTTGTAACTATATCATTTGAAGAATTTATGCAAAAAATTATTACAAGATTTGTTAAAGGTAAATATACAGACCAAAATAACAAATAATTCTGGAATTGTATACAAAATGATGGAGAATCAATACAATAAAATTGCAGAACGTTTAAGAGATTTAAAGTTTGAATTATTAAAAGCAGAAGGTGCAAATGAAATTTTTATACCATCAGCAATGAGTGCCCGTGAGGTGACGCCTGGTAAGCGCCCACACGGTACAAATATTCCATCATTACCGATATCTGTGTACGAAGCAGATTGGCACACTCAGCAATGGGTAATATGCCGTGATGAAATTTTTTTTTTTTTTTATCAAATTTTGTCTCGATTTAAATAAGGCTTGAGAGAAGAAATTACAGAATATATTAAGGTAATACTAAAGTGTCGGATCGACTTAACATTTGAAGAAGCGGTCGAAATGGCAGAACAGGAGGAATTGGAGTTAGAAATAGAAAAAAGAATTGTTCAGATATAGGGACTGTAAGTAAAAATTCAAATCAATCCGCACAGATAAGGATAAATGATGTTTGTAAAAATAGGGAACGGGATTATAGGATAAAATTTCCTTGTAGAGATTGCGAGAAATAGGGCACTGTACAAAATATGGTAAAACATGTACTAATCAGAAGCGAAGTCGAAATCATAACAAGTACAGAAGTCCACCAGGAGGCAATCATTTCAACGCCAATAGCACAACAGTGGGTTACAGGTACAACAAGGACATTCGCAGGATGAAGGAAGGACGAAGACCCCAGCATTTAAAGAGGAACCATCTCTCGCAAGTGCTCCGTCTCGTGAGGTATCAGTAAGAAATAAATTTTTCAAAATTAATAATATTCGAACATTGGAAGATTTAGATAGAGACGATCCTTTTATTTCAGTCAAAATTAGAGATATTTCAGTAAAATTATTAATAGATTCAGGATCAAGAATATCAATTCTTAAAAAACGATTTGCTAAGGGGCATTTAACTACAAAAGATGTTGGGTGATTAAAATCTATTACGGCACAAGTAAAATATGAATGTCAAAATTCTAGTTTTCTTCTTAAAACATTTATTTGCTCAGATGATTTAGATTTGGATGCCGGCGTTTTATTGGGTAGAGATTTTATACGTAAATTTGATGTGCACGTATCAAGGGAGGCGGTTTGTTTTAAAAACGTATGCGTAACACTGCTGAAGCAATCGCGACTTAGAAAACACGTCATAAATTGCGCAACACAAACCAATGACGTCCGCGGGGCAGGTCAAGGGGCAGTATTGCAAGATAAGCAAAAAAAGGTACAGGCACGTACTCAGAAGGCGACCACCACAATTCAAGATAAGGACACAGAAGTTCAGAATACGAGGAATGGCTTCCTCAATCAAGAAGAATCAGTCACACAAACGAGTGGATTGGTTAGATTGAAGAGCGCCGTGAAGATTCCTCCAAATTGTGAATTCGTGTGTACAGCAGTCTTGAAGAACTGAAGACCCATGGGGTTATGACAGGAAGAGTCATAACAAAAGCAGAAAAGAGGTACCGGTGAAGTTGATGAACTTCACAAATCAAAAGCTTCTATTGGGGAAAAATATGTTAATCGGTAAATCGTCCGTACTTGAGAAAGGGAGAACTGGAAATCAACAGGCACAAAACGAGCAGCATTCGCCGACCACGTCAAAAGGACCAGTCAGGACAGCTGTAGTCGGAAAAGGGAAAAAATCTCAAGGGGTGAGCACTGGAAATCACCAGGCTCAAAACGAGCAGCATTCGTCGACCACGTCAAAAGGACCAGTCGAGACAGCTATAGTCGGAAAAAGGAAGAAAAAAAAGTACAGTATTCCACGTCATCTGGACCAGAAAGGACAACTGGAAAAAGAAGAATTGCACAGAATAATTTTCAACAGGCCGCTGCAATCCAACAGGATCAGAAGAATGAAAAAGGACAGTATTGCACGTTATTTGGACCACAATACCAGAAAGACGGGACAACTGGAAACAGAAAAATTGCAACGAATAATTCGCAAATGAAGAGCGCTGGAAATCGGCAGGCTCAACAGAAGAAAAGAGAACTTAGGTCCATTGAAGAAAAAAGTCAGCAAGCTGGATAAGTCACGGCACCTGAAAATAAGGGGCACCAGTCCGTATGCCCTGTAAGAGTTCAAGGAAACAAGTGTATTGAAGAGCAATTCAACTTGGATTATTTACCGGAAGAGGTAAAAAGTAAATTATTGAATTTATTGGTGGAATATGAAGACATTTTTCCATGGATACTAAGCTAGGGAGCGCACATAAAGTAAAACACAGAATAATTACGGAAGATGTACCGCCTCTAGCTAAAACACCGTACCGAGTTCCTCACAGCCAACAAGAACCATTGACTAATGAATTAAAAAAAATGCGTGAAGCAGCTGTAATAGAACGCTCCGATTCACCATGGTCAGCACCAGTGGTCATCGTACCAAAGAAATCCGAAAACGATGAGGAAAAAATAAGGGTGTGTATCGACTTCAGGGGTTTAAACAAAGTGATAAAGGAAGATTACTTCCCTGTAGCCAACATGCAAGAAACCCTGGATCAGCTAGGGAATGAAAATCTATTCACTACCCTAGATTTAGCATCCGGCTACTGGCAAGTGCAACTAGATGACCAAGATAGGCAGAAGACAGCATTCACGACAAATGGAGAGCACTATCAGTTCACGAAGATGTCGTTTGGACTCGTAAACGCGCCAAGCACATTTCAACGACTCATAAACAGTGTGCTATCCGGGTTACGAAGAGAACAATGCCTAGTATACCTGGATGACGTCATCATGTTCCCTAAAAACGAAGCAGAAGAACATCTCGAACGACTCACGGAGGTTTTCAGGAGAGTGAGACAGGCAAATATTAAATTGCAACCCAGTAAATGCATTTTTTTGAAGACTGAAACGATCCATAAATAAATACAGTCATACAAAATTATCCAAAGCCAAAATCAGTCAATGAGATCAGGGAATTCTGCGGCCCAGTAGAATTTTACAGAAGATTTATACAGAATTTCGCAAAAACATCAAAACTTTACACAAAATTGACACAAAAAAATGAGCCGTCCATCTGAACCAAAGATTGCCCAGATTTCACCAAGGATTTCATCCTGTCACCGATGCCAGCAGCAAAGCGAAAAGTGCCATATTGAGTCAAAAATGCAACGGATACGAGAGGGCAATAGCTTTTGCAAATCATCAATTAAATTAAGCGGAAGTAAATTACACTACCACAGAACAAGAATGTCTTGCAATAATTTGGGGTGTAAAATACTATCGATGCTATCTACTCGTATATGGAAGGAAATTCACAATAATAACTGATCATCAACCACTAAAATGGCTCTTTTCGATCAGCAATCCACAATCACGTTTGACAAGAATACCAATTAATGCTGTAGAATTTGAAGGAACGTATTGTAACGTTTTTATTTATATGGGTGAAGTGTACAAATAACAGAAATATTATTAATTAAAAGAATACGTTTATTAAACGATAAATAAATATTAAAAAGATAATTAAAAGATAATAAATTTAACTAACACTATGATAAACAAATATTAACACTAATTTAAAGACTAAGAATATTATAAGACACTTAAACACTAAGATTATTTGTTTAAACAATTAACACTACTATTTATGTCACTTCTTGTCGACTGTTTGTTTATATCACCAATTATTCACGACGCTTATTTATATCAGACTTCTTTACTCGTTAGTTCTATATCACAGACTTTTTCGCTGGCTTTGGCGACGGGTTATATACCTGGCGACTTTAGTTCTAGAACCTCCTAGAGAACTTCTCGAGGTAAACAGCATGCACAATAGATCACGTCACCGCGACCTGTCCTAACAAGTCCGCTACGCGCAGACACAGCGGCGCCAGCTATGGCGCGGCGGCGGCGAGGGTTACGGAGCGGTGGTGGCGGCGAACCAATATGGGATAGACACATGATAGCAAATAAACAACGCCAAGATGCAGCAGTGCAACAGATTTCCAGTAAAGAGGGATATTTCACGGATGATGAAGTTTAATATTCAATGAAAAATCAAATAATGAACGTCATCATCAACTCGTAGTACCAGTATTCATAAAATTCAAGGTAATGTACGATTACCACAACGTACCGTATGCGGAACATCAGGGGTTTGAAAAGGCATGAAGCCGAATCAAAGAAAAAAAAATTTGGAAAGCGATGGCCAAGGACATTGAAGATTATTGCAAGAAATTTCATTCACGTAATCAGAGGAAAATATCTCCACATCACAAGCCTGTGCCATTCAAAAATTCAATGAAGTTAGTAGGCCAATGAAAAGGGTCTCAATGGATATTGTGAGTCTATTACCAACAACTATAAAGGGGAACAAATATATCCTAAAGTTCCAGGACCACTTCACGAAGTATCCAGAAGAATTCGCTATATCACATCAAAAGGCATCAACAATTTCGAGATTATTTTCACAAGAAATTATCACAAGACACAGAGCTCCAAGGCAACTGTTGACTGATCAAGGTGTAAATTTTCAAAAAATCTGCAAAATATTTGGGGTAGGAAAATTACAAACAACGGCATACCGAACACAAACGAATGGGATGATAGTGCGAAGATATCGCGTCTTCAAGGACATTCTATCTCATTTCGTGAATCGAGATCAAACGGATTGGGATACAGAAGTAGTGTACACAGTAGTAAAACGAAACTCCATTTTTACCTTCCGTCACCTCTAGGTAAGGAAGGTATTGTCTTTGGTCAAAAAATTCGGTGGTGAGTTTTCATTGAATAAGCACGTTTTAGGTTCTTTACAATACGATTTTACTATTTTTACGTGTGTGTATGTGTGTTCGTGTATGCGCGTGTGTGTGTGTGTATGTGACCGCGGTTTCGTGCACGATATCTCCAATACTAAAATTCCAATAATTACAATTCTTGCGTATTCCTCTTCCTAATAACCATTTGCAGACTTGATTAGATTTTGGTTATAATTGGTCAACCGGAAGTGTCTTCATATGAAAATTTTAACAGTTTTTCTTGAAAAACTCAGTTAAATTTTATTATAACTTAAAGAATATATTATTCTCTATACGATTTGATTGCATTTTATATTTCATATATTCAGATATAGAGTTAAAGACTTACAAAGATAATAAATTTCATAATTCAGCCAGCTATGCTAACTTAACCATGGAAACTGCTAATATATTCAGGTAATTCAAATTGACAGATGTCAGTATCAATAAAAAGTAAATTAATGAAAGAATAAGGAAAATAACTCTAGTGTTGGGCGTTTCTAGAAAGATATAAGAGAGACGATTACATTGGTTTGAACATGTCATGAGGAGAGATGAGTATATTGGAAGAATGAATAGCTTATAACAGAAGGTGGAAGAAACATAGGAAGACCAAATAAGATGAAAAGAGAGAAAAGGAACTGAATGAGGACGACATACAAAACAAAAATTAGTGGAAGAAGAAAATAAAAAATAGCGATCCCCTAACGAATGGGAAAAACTAAAGAAGAAGAAGATGTTAGTGTCAAGTGCAATTCGAATAGTTTGTTTATGAAATAATTTAACTGGAAATATATGATCTTTTGCAAAAAAATATGTGTAGGGCGCGTGCAGTGACGCGACTTTGCTGACTTTGGCAAGCAGATATGTGGACCTGTAATATTTGTATACTTATTACTTCAAATTACAAATGTAGAAAATGTAAAATAAATAAAATATATAAATTATGCAGGACAAGAATTTTGAGGGGTCTCGTGGCCTTGTGCCTGAGTGTCTGGTCGCGAATCTAGGGGACCCGGGTTCGATCCCGACCGACGCCAAAAATTACATCGCATTTTAATGGCACAAAATTGACCCCTGTGGCGCACTCTCCACGCCAGCAATGAGTGCCCGTGAGGTGACGCCTGGTAAGCGCCCGCACGGTACAAATATTCCATCATTACCGACATCTGTGTATGAAGCAGATTGGCACACCCAGCAATGGGTAATATGCCGTGATGAAATATTTATTTATTTATTTTATTTATTTAAGAATTTTGACATGTTTATTTTATAAATATAATAATTGAATTGTTTTTTCAATAATATTTTGTTGGGGTAGTAACGTGACGGCCTACTAGATCCGCCACATTACTCCCCCGCCTAGTGAAGCGATACAATTCAAAATTTTAAAATACAAAGATACATAGGTACAAGTACAGGTTGTTTCATGAAAAAGCTTGATTGTTGGTGATTGTTTTTTTGTGGTGAAAATTATTAGGTGATGATTGATTGTTTGCTGTGTTTGTATGTGTTCTTGAAAATTTTTCTGGACTTTCTAGGTTATAGACAAAGATGTTTGTCTATAAGAAAGGAGATAGATTTCCCGGGCAAGTGAGTCTGCCGACTGAGGAAATGTGTGGTTGAATCCAGAGCCAGTAGATGTGCTACTGGTAGAAGAAGGAAGAAAAAGCGAAGATGAAGATGCCAGAAAAATTTTCAAGTTCTGTTTTGTGATGTGTGTGCAGTGACATGTGACGTTTGTGTATGTTGTTTGTCTTGTGTAATTGTGTGGAATTCAGTTGCCGAGAAAAGGAATCATAAACTACCAAAAAATTAAATTTTGAATGAAAAATTTTGACGTGAGGATGACCCGCAAAAAAGAAATGAAAGGAAGAAGAAAATAAAAACTAGCGACCCCTAACGAATGGGAAAAGCTAAAGAAGAAGAAGATGTCAGTGTCAAGTGCCTTTTGCATGAAATAATATTACTAGAAATTTAGAATCTTTTGCAAGAAAATTTATGTATGGAATTTGTACATAATACACAGGATCGACGGCAGGTATTGTGCTGCCCACATCAGATTTTTCTTAATGCAGTAAAGCAGAATATCAACAAAGCGACTGAGAGAACGCATAGACAGTTCAATAAAAAATACAAAATCAGCAGACTATCAAATCAGTGACGCAGTATACTTGCATAGTCCAGCAATAAATGCAGAAACGTCACGAAAGTTTCACAAGCCATGGACAGGACCGTACTTCATCACAAAAGTCATGGGAGTAGTAACATAAAAAATTCAGACAAACTTTTGACGGTTCATGTAAATCGCTTAAAACCATTCATGGATGATCTTTTAGAGGAAAATTTAAATGAAGACCTAGAGCTGCCAAATTGTGAAACAGTAGAGCCAGCAGAAAAAAAATTAAATTGATCTTAGTGTTACAAAATATACTGCATCAAAATGTGATGAATGAATTATTGTTTCATAATTCAGAAATGAAACGCTTTCCCACTCCTATTGAGAACTGACATGTCCGATGGCGGCAGCACCATCGGACCGATCAGCTGCTTCTGAATTGGTACTCGCAGTGTTGTGACATATGAAAATAAATAACAAAAGCAATTTTTTCACTTAAAATGGGGCTTGGTATAACAAAACATTTTAGATTTCTGGAAGGAACAGCTACTTCTAGATGTATTATAGAAGATATGTTAAAATGTATTTATAATTTTATTATTATATATGTATATTTAATCAATCGAAATTGATGATCGCAGATGAGCGAATTATAAACGCTAACCACATAATATTATGTGGAGTATTAAAAAATGACGGTATAATGTGGATAATATTTGCACTTTGTCTGCAATACAGTGCAATTACTGCAAAGCCACATCAAATCAAAATACATTTAGAGAAATTTTAAAAACTATTAGTGCAGAATACACGTGTAAAGCTAGACAAAGACCAGGAAATATGTAATTATCCGATTTAAAATGACGAGAACAAACTTGCATGTGTTTTATTTGTTTTGCACTACGAATTGCATATCCCCATGCTTTTCATAGATCCATGTCCATTTCAACACCTGTTCTTGTCGTAATTTTAACTTTATTTTGGCCATGTTTCGGAAAATTATAAAACCCAATGCCTGTGTCTCGACCAGATCTTGAGTGACATGAGAATACACAACAATTTGTACGACTTTTTCCCATTTTTATTCACATCAATTGATCAAACCACATGTAATTCAAGCATAGTCACAAATAGTACCAAATCGGAAAGTTCATATTTTTTCCACCAGATGTCATGTCGCAGCTTGTCAGTTGTCAATAGTAACACCGTACCTTACTCGTAGTAAAGGTCCAGCACTACGGCACTCATGGATTATACGTTAGTTAGTGTTCAATACCAGGAACCAATAAACGGACTAGATATCGGTACACGGATCCAATGAAAATAATATGTGTATGTAATTGATTGTCCATTTTAAGTCTGTAAGTGAATAATTTAAATAGCTTTCATAACTTATTCAAAATTATTAAATATTGTCATTTTTTTCACTTCTCTCATTATAAATTGCTTTGAATTTATTATTATTAGCAACTTATTTGTGGGATGTGCTAGCCATACCATTAATAAAAATTGCAAAAAATACATTGTAGATGGTAAATATAGGAAAAAAGATGTGGAATATTTTGTGTGTTATATGGAAAATCAGTTATTTAGAACTATGGTACTTAAAAATGTGTGTATGTGTTGATCTTAAGAGTGAAAGAACAACCGTCAGTGCCATGCATGGTGAGGAAACCGCATCAAACCGCAGAAACCAGATGAACCATTCAAGGGATGACGATTGGCCAATCGCCTCCCCTCAAACTCATTTACAGCCTTGGATACACCATCCAGAACAAGACCAGTGGTATGCAGTAATTTTCCCCATCAAACATGACATGTAATGAAAATTGTGAATATAGAGATTTTAAGTGTAGTTGTAAATGAAATTGTGCTCCTCCGGAAGCAAATTTTTAAAGGAGGGAAGTATGTAAACCAAGGTCACCACACAATTGAGGTCATAATTGTTTGTATTAGTATTTCCAAATATTGCAGAATAAGCAATAGTAATATTATTGTTTCATAATTAATTGATATCTCAATTGTTTGCTGACAGCTTTACGGTAATATAAAAGCGAGGGGTTGTTCACTGGTGTCAATACGTGTACAAATATCTGAAAATACTTGTCAGTACCAAATAAATATCAGACAATACCATGTGTTATAGTACAATACATGAAAATACTATGCAATACCACGCAATACATAGAAATACTTTAACGGTACATAAAAATACTTTAACGATACATGGAAATACTTTTACGGTACATGAAAATACATATCGATACCGAATAATATTTCTTGTAAATGCACCCTTATGCAGAAGGCAGAGTCACATGCACAGAAGTATACGGAGAGCGTAGAGGACCTTATTTCGAAGTGTATTCGGGCGAGATTTGGTGTTAAACAATTAGGTATGAGTATTCCTATGATAAAGTACTATATTGCAATAAAGATACAAATTCACAAATAACAGTTTTAAAAGTCAAATAATTTCGAACGATGCAATAGAGAATTGTGGGAAATTTACAGCAGTTCTTAAACATATGTTACCTTTGTATAGTATTTTGACATTAAAGTTTGAGAATCCCTGTAAAATCTGTACTACTAAAGCCATCTATGAAAGGGTCAGGAAGTATTTCCAAACGCTACTAGATTGAAAACTTGTTATCACGTTTCTGAATGCAGATTCACCCCTCTGCAAATATGGGGACCCGTGTCAAAATGACAGCTAAATTTCGTCCATAAATGTCCTAATTTTTCATTCAAAATTCCATGATTTTCTTATTTCATTTGGTTTATTTATTATCAAGGGTGTGGAATTCAGTTTCCGAAAAAAGAAATCATAAAATACCAAAAAATGAAATTTTGTATGAAAAATTATGACATTTGTCAGTTATGCCCTATACATAAATTTTCTTGCAAAAGATCCTATATTTCCAGTAAAATTATTTTATGAACAAACAATGAAATAGTATTTGCACATGTAATGTTATTATAAATATTAAAGAATATTCTATTATCTATACGAATTGATTACATTTTATATTTCATATTCAGTGGATAGAGTTAAAGAGTTATAAAGAAATTAAATTTTATAAATCAGCCAGCAGTGCTATAATCATGGAAACAGCTACTATATTAAGAAAATTATAACTGTAAAGAAAATTAATGTTGTAGAGATGAGGATGTTGAGATAGATGTTGAGGAAGACACGGAAAGATACGGTAAGGAATGAATGAATAAGGGAAATAACTCGAGTATTAGAAGTTTCTAGAAAGATACAAGAGAGACGATTACATTGGTTTAAACATGTCATGAGGAGAGATAAAGAATATATTGGAAGAAGAATGAATAGCTTAGTAACAGACAATGGAAGAAACAGAGGAAGACCAAAGATAAGATGGAAGGACTGTATTGCGGAAGACTTGAGAGAAAAGCAACCGAATGAGGATGATCCGCAAAACAGAAATGAATGGAAGAAGAAAATAAAAAATAGCGACCACTAACGAATGGGAAAAGCTAAAAAAGAAGATGTCAGTATCAAGTGCCATTTGCATGAAATAATATTACTGGAAATTTAGAATCTTGCAAGAAAATTTATGTATGGACTTTGTACATAATATACAGGATAGACGGAGGTATTGTGCTGGGCACATCAGATTTTTTTATATAAAAATAAGAGAAACAAGCTGGGTAAATATGTGAAAAAATGTTTTTTCTGTGTAAAATCTTATGGTACCACGAAATAATGTGATTATTGTTCACATGTTTTATCTTTTTTACTTAATTTACAATTCTTGAAAATACATATAATACTAGTCAATACTCTTCAGTACTATACATTACTTTTCAATATTAGTCAATACGTTAAATACCTTTCAATATTAGTCAATACTTTTCAATATTACACATTACTTGAAAATACTTATCAATACTGTAAATACGAAGTATTTTGTCAATCCCTGTACAAAATTTTTGCTAGTGAGCAACCCCTCGTATAAAAGACTGTATGGACGATATGAAGTTGAGAGTCCGGTGAGAGTCCATGGAGGGGTCTATTAAGAGAGAAACCATTCCTCCATACCATAAACCTATTTATAATAAATCATTATTATTATTATTCGAAACCTTATTCTTCTACAAGCAACGTCGCAACGGTAAGAACATTAATTATTTATTATTCATTTGGCAATTAGTAATTTTTACCTCCAGTCTGGCAAGAACCTACTTAAAATATTATTTGTTAATTCGCCTCAAAAAGGCGGGTTACATAGTAAGAGGTACTCATTCCCTATGTCTACGGCTTTGTATATTGCTTGCCAACGTACTGGTTGACATAATATAAATTACTCGTATGTTTATAAAGAATAAATATTGTTGAGCGAAGCAGTATCCTAGTATTTAGAATTTGAGAAAACAATGGGTAAAGTTAACCGTTAAAATACAAATCAGTATGGTTATTTTTGCTTACTAGATATTCTTAACACTATTGAGATATTTACACTTTTTTTCCATAAATTTATACAAACTATTGTGTTGTTGTCTACATGTATCCATTTTTTGAAATCCCCTTATTTAGTATACTCGTAGATTATACCATTATCATTTATTTAACTTAAGAAGGAAATTTATAATGTCCGGAAGGTTTGGCCTGTAGTGTACGAATATTACACGACTTAATTATAATATCATGTAATATTACAGTATAATCTGCAAAAGACCTACGAGGATATAATGGATTCTGAATCTTGAAGGAAGAGCTTTAGTAATTGGTTATAGAAGCTTGAATTCACGAATAATCTCATCTTAAGTGAATGTATAAACCGTTCGACTATAATTACTGATTGCTTGCAATTCTACTATTATGTACTAATTGGAACCCACTAGTAATTAGAATTCAAATTTTCATGTATTTATCAAAAAATAATTATTATAATTGAAATTTCAAAATAATATATTTAAAAACTTTTTACAAATAATTATTTTGTGTTATTGTCTTAATTGGCAAGTCTTGGGAAGGGTATGTACTGAAAATTGTTGAAAAATAATTGACAACAATAAAGAAAATAGTATTAAAAATGAAGAAACTATGAATCCAGAATATTTTTTTATTGCTGGAAGTTACTTGAAAAATTAAAAATCTGCAGGTTTTATGTACGTACGTCGTTTATATTTGTCTAGTAATCTATGCATTTTTTCGGAAAAACATATATAGCACTAAAATGACCATATAATGGCGCAAATTGTGTGTTCATTTAATCCACGTGTCTTGTTTTACAGTTTCCGAATTTCATTGTACGCCAACATTAACTGAGACATTTCATATACTACATATAAAAATATATAATCCATGTGCTATTCCCGATTAAAATAATGCTAACGGGTATAAATATTATCAACTTTGACATTTAGAATGAACGATGCAAACAAAAATTGTTTCATGCATCGGACTTAATACATGTGCACTGGCATGCAAAAATATCGCGTACACCTATTATTTGTTGTATTGAATCACTCTTGATTTTTGACTCGTCAATATCAATAGTGTTAATGAAGATGTCAAAATTAATCGAAATTCAATTACATATACCTGGTTATTCTTTTTTTTTTTCTGGAATATATTTGTAATTTACTAATAATAATAAGATTTTATTTGTAAAGTTGATCATGTACATGATACACAATATGCATTATAGTTACAGTGTAATTAACATGGATTATCAAAATATTGATTAAAAGAGTAGTAACAATTAGTAATTAATTTTTGTTTCAATTTATGTTTATATTGCAATAAATTTCCACAGCTTTTAATTTCATCAGACAGGCTATTGTACAATGAAGTGCCCCAGTAGTAAGGATAAATAATACACGATGATGAACTTGGTTCGTAATATATGTATAAAATAGTGATGATAATAACATCATTGCCAGTTTTTACATTATTTACATAGCCAAAAATAATAAAAATTCGGTTACTTAATTTTTAAGTTGTACGCGATTTTTGCAAACCAGTGCATTTCAAACTGAGATAGCCATTTTACATTACTCCCAAAGCCGCATCAAACCACTTCTACAATGAATGTATTTCCACACGGTAAATGTCTATAACCAATCTAACTGAATATGATTGAGATATAAAAGAAAAGTTTCCGGGAATATTTTTCTTCTTGCACCCAGTTTAGTTTAAGTGGCACAAATATTATGGGAAACTGATAATACATTAAAGGTCATAACTTTCAAAATTTGAAAACTATGTTAATTTTTGATGAAAATGCAAGTATTTAGCATCACTGTAAATTAATTTAAATTATTTCCAGAAAATATAAAAATTTATGGGGATAAATTTGTGACTTTGGTGTAGATTAGATGTTGTTAACAAATACTCGAAATTTCAGCCATACAGCATTATTTATTCGTCGGTTTTGTAAGAATAAATGCTGTACGACTGAAATTTCGTGTATTTGTTAATACGTAATCTACACCAGAGTCGAAAAATCGACCCAAATCTCTTATGGCTGTATTCCTTGGGTAATTTTAAGTCGAAAATACACTTATGTCGGAAATTCATAATTAAATGAGTTATAAGCGATATTAAATTAAGGAGATCTTTACAAAAACAACCTGTCTATTGTTTTGAATTTGAGATAGTCAAAGAAAAACTTTCTAGCTAAAATTTTTTTTTTCTAATTTGTCATTCTAGTTGAGATGTAAAAAGAAAATATTCCGCCAACTTTGTGTCAGTATAACATACTTATAGTACTTTTAAAATGCTAAAATGAAGAAAGGAAGTGTTTAGCTCACTTATGCTCGGTTTCATAAACAAAAAAATAACCTCGAGTTTTAAAATCCGGGATTATGTAATGACACGGGATAAATACTATATTATGTAACAGAAATTAATTTTTATGCAACGCGATTATATAGAAAATCATGGATTATAATTATAATCCTATATAAAATATTTAATTCGCTATTATAAAACCGGGCATTAGAATTACAATTTGTTAATTGTATGTTTTCGTGTAGGTTTCATTCGCATTGAACACATAGTTTGTGTTTCACAGCTACATGTCATAAAGAATCTACAATAAATTTATGATAAAAATGTTATAAAGTGCAGTGAAGTGGTACAAATGTTGGAGAATGCTTTTGCCGAAGGAGCTATTACGAAACCAAGGGTTTATGAATGTTGCAAACATTTTCAAGAGGCCGCTGTCCTAGCACATCAATCACCGATGAAAATGTGACAAAAAATCAGTTATTATATCTGTAATATTGCTGTCATAATTGGACAGGTACCTGTTGAAATGAAATACGACACTGAAATTACAGATAATTTGACGTGCATTTGCATATTAAATACAGAGAATTATAAATGAGTACCAGCAAAAAGAGAAAACGGTCAGAAAATTGGAAGTTGGAAGATAATTTGCTTTTATTAGAATTAAGGAAAGACAAATTATTAGTTTGAGAATAAAAATGTGGGTAGTTATTACAACAAAAAGAGAAGTTTGTGCTGGGAATTATTTATCTAACTTTGGTCTAAAAAGATGCTACGACAAATAAAGGAAGAACAGCCACGTAGC
Organism: Harpalus rufipes; assembly: GCA_951394225.1. NCBI lineage: Eukaryota > Metazoa > Arthropoda > Insecta > Coleoptera > Carabidae > Harpalus > Harpalus rufipes. The sequence continues at coordinate 33,386,085 of OX596276.1, forward strand.
CAGGGGAGGGGCTCGAGGGGCTGAAGCCCCCCCCGAAATTCTTATAAATTTCGTTTACATCTATCCAAAGGTATCTATCATACTATCTAAATTTGAAAAAGTGAAATTTCACTTTTCCGTAGTACACGACTTATAACTGTTTGAAACAGTGAATATTCACTACGAGAAAGTGAATATTAGCTTTTTGAAAACGTGAATTTTCACTTTGGAAAAAAGTCAATTTTCTTAACACGCGCGGGATGAAGCCAACTTTTCCAGCCCTTCGGGCTGCAAAAATGGCCTTCTCCCGCGTTTGTCACGAAAAATTACGTTCGTTACACGACGGAAAAGTCGATTCCTCACGAGTGTCATTTAGAACTCAGCTTCGCCTCGCTCCGAAAGTACACTCGTTTCGGAATACGAACTTTGCCGTCCTAGTAACGAAAATACCTATTCAAATTATTTGAATCACGCGCGAAAAGAATTTTCGCAATTACTTTAAAGAGATATGATATAGCGTTCCCATATGAGAAAGTTTTTGTTTGTTCTAAAAACGGTAAAAATCTGTGTTTCTGAAATACTGTTTCATGTTATAAGAGCTCCTTCTCCAATAAAGTTCTCGATACAAATTTGATAGAGGAAAATTAATTAATCCCTCCCCACCATTTCCTAAAATCTCGAAGCCCCCCCCGAGAAAAAATCCTGGCTACGGGCCTGAGGAAGAATGAAGGAGAATAATATTAAAAGCGTGTATAAAGTATGTTACATAGAAATTAGATTTAAAAATGTGTTATTATACCTCAGAAATAAATTTTAGGATAAAAATAATAAGAAAAGAACTGTTGGCGAGGTCACAGACATTAACCGATAAATTTATATTTTGCAATATCCATTTACGAAATCACAAATTTTTATGAGGACGGTATAGAGGTAGAAAATGAACTGCAAACTAACACTTTGGCAAACAATGAAACTATTTCGGCCACTACCATTAATTTAATTGTAAATTTAAAATGTATAAAAATTTCTTGTAAAAAATTGAACATTTTTTTATTTTAAAAAACATTTAACATGAAGAAATAATATTTCACAAAACCTTATATAACACTTATTTCTATTTTGCGTCGGTCGGGATCGAACCCGGGTCCCAGATTAGCGACCAGACACTCAGGCCACGAGACCCCAAAATTACTTCAATTTTTAATGGCATTAAATTGACCCCTGTGGTGCATTCTTTACGCCAGTATCGAGTGCCCGCGCGATGACCCCTGGTAAGCGCCCGCGTGGTACAAATATTTCATCATTACCGATATCTGTGTACAAAGCGAATATGCACACCCAGCAATGGGTAATATGCTGTGATGATATTGTAACGTTTATTTATTAGGGTGAAGTGAAAAATCAGAGAAATATTATTAATTGAAATAAAAATTTATTAAATGATAAATAATTAAAGATAAAGATAATAACAATAACTAACACTATGATCAAACAATTATAAAAACGAATTTAAGACTAGGAATATTATTAAATACTTAAACACTAAGATTATTTATTTAAACAATATTTATGTCACTATTTATTTATATAACTATATTTATCTACGTTCACTACTCGTAGACTATTTATTTATATTACCAACTGATGAACAGTACTTGTCCATATCAGAATGCACGGCTGGCTTCCCCGACGCTGTTCATATAGTCGGTGTAACGGTGGCATCGGCGGTGGTGGCGGGGCCATCGTTGTACCGTCCTTTCAGTCGTCGGTAATATTGCTCGAGCGCCGTCGGCGGTGGTGGCTGAAAAGGAAGGATGGGGTGCCGGGATAGCTTGCGGAGGAAGGCAAAGGTTTTCTCGAAGAAGCACGGTATTTTGTTACCCTTAATAAAAATATGTTCATTTTCCCTAATTAATTTTACAACCAGAAATAAAGTGAAAATAAAGTGGAATAACATGAAACAACCCTAGGCGACAAACTGTGACGGTATGGCCCAATGAACGGTGACTGTGCCCCCGCGATATGGCAATGGCACAGTCTCTGACAAACAGTAAGTAAAACAATGAAATATGATCGAAATCAAACAGTATTTAAATATAAATTTCGCCAGCAGCAAAAAGTCGTGATAGCAAAGTTTACGGCGGAGTCTCTATAATCCACAAGAGACACGGACGGCGGCTTCGCACTCACCAAACAGCGGTAGCAGCTTCGGCGGTGAACTTCTCTCAAACGTTCTTGCAGACTCGGCCTAAGCGGTCTGTATCGCAGCTCGAACCCTAGGACTCCAGAAGAAGTCGTTCGGATGAACCCAAGAACTCCTGTCTCCGGGCGATTCATAGGTATATTTTATTCAAGGCTATGGAAAACAATGAAATATTTTGTTTTTAGGTCTCTTAATTGCCAATGTACAACAAATTCTTTTTCGTTGTGTTTCTTATACTCAAACTTCGATATTCTTATTGTTAATATTACCTATTTTGTCGTCAGACCGGTCCTCTGATTTAATACCATTAGATTTTTTTTTATTTCGAGGTATATTAAGTAAAAATATATTCTAGAACTTATAATACAATAAACGTCGTATAAAAGCCGTATCAATCGAATTTCGAAGAATACTTCTTTGTATGATCAGGCGAGAATTTCGGGCGAGCTTAAAATGAGCTCAAAATAGTAATCAGCGAAATGACAATTAATTGAAGGGCAAAATTTATTTTAAAAGTGGTTTCATTGTATTTTATTTTAATTTACCGTTCTTTATTTTACACAATTATGTATTGTACAATAATATTGATTTAGTTTTAATTTTTATTTTAGTAGTATAAGGTTATAATTCTTGTTAATTGAAAATTTCTATAACTTATAAATCATAATTATTGTATTGTTTTAGAATTATAACATTTATTTAAAAAAAATTAAATTAAAATATTTGATTTCATTATTTTCCATAGCCTCCTTGAATGAAATACATGAAAAATTTGTAAAATATCATTAATTCTATAATTTCTTACATAATGTGACGTGCGCCCCGGAGAGAAAAGTATACGTACCCCGCTGAAAGAATGTACTAGAGTGATGACGTAATCCCGGAATTTCCCAGATGTTGAAATACCCGCGACGCGCCGGCTAGAGGATAATTACGCCGTGACCTCATTCTTTTGTATACAGGTCATTGTCGCTTCGAAGGCTTCTGGAATGATATGAGCTGTATAAATACCGGCCGAAAGAAAGCGGAGGGACAGTCTAATATATACAAGCAACCAGAAATTAACTCGGTGTAAAAAAAAGAAACAGTTTACCAGTTGTTAACATAAATAAATGTAGTTATATAAATAAGTGTAGTGATATAAATATTGGTATAGATAAATAATCGTAGTGTTTAAGCATTTAATAATATTCTTAATGTTTATAATTATTTAATCATAGTGTTAGTTGTTTTTATTATCTTTTAATATTTAATCCTTAATTATATATCGTTTAATATACGTATTCTTTTATTAATAATATTTGTCTGATTATTTACACTTCACCCATATAAATAAAAACGTTACAATAATTTAAAATACAAGTGTTTTACATCGTTGAGAAGTGAAAAAATGCCTATTTAATGGTGCCACACCCTACTCTGAGCTCCATATGAAAATTGAAAGTTAATACGAATATCTTGAAAATTGTACGAGATATTTTTTTTAGGGCGCCTATGAATTCCACGTACAAGAGCCTGTAGTAAGTGCATGTTAATATTAAGTTTGAATCCACATAAAAAAGTTCCATATATATATATATATATATATATATATATATATATATATATATATATATATATATATATATATATATATATATATATATATATATATAGATTATTCATTTTTACGTGGCAACCATTGCGATCTCGAGAAGTATAAAACGAAGGTGGTTAAATTAGCAAATAATCTCTAGTTTACATTGGTATTTCAGTGATAAACTGAAAAAAAAATTCAATCAGTGGTTCTCAAAATATGGATACCAACTTTTTTATTTTAAATAGAAATATATACGTTTTATTTGCTCATTCAATAGAGCTCTTTACTCTAATATATTAAGTTGGTTGTGATCACGACTGACCAGTTAGGTAGAAGATGAAATGTTCACAGGTATGCAGTCAGGATGATGATAAATTTTGAATAAAACTCTTGTAAGTTAATATCAAGCTTTCGGAATTATTTTATTCCTTCCTCAGGATAATAATACTTGTTGAGGTTAATTATTAAACATAGCAGGCATGAGAACAAGCAAAGATTGTTTTTTGTAGGTAATTCGAAACATATTTAAATTTGACATAAAATTTTGATGAAATATATATAAAGTTTGTTAGTGTACCCCATTTATGATGGGCAGAGATTTAGAACAGATTAAATCACTAACGTGAATGAAACGATAGTGATGTTTTACCATTCGACTTCATATATATACAGAGTGTAACACCAAAACCGACCACCGCCATTATTTTCTTTATTATTATAGTTACAAAAAAAAACTATAGAACAAAGTTGTAGGAGACCAAGGGGGACATCTGATTAGGGAAGACAATATTTTTTTAAACCAGTGGTTCTCAAGTTAAAACATAAAGTTATATTTTTTCAAATGGGATTATACATATTTTTTATGCCTATTCGATAGAGTATTTTTTTCTAATTCAACCATGAGATTATATTATATCTTACATAACAAAAATATTGAGAAATATTTAATTTAAAGAAATTTAATTTTTATAATTATTTTTAGTAGGCTATGAAAGAAAAACAATTCAGTTTAAATTAAAATGAAACAAATATTTGTTAAAAACGTTATAAATGGTGTTCTATTTGATTTATATATAAATAATTCAAAATGACAAATAGTAGTTTTTGTTTTTCATACATAGCCTACTGAAAAATGGCTAGAAAAATCAAATTTACTTAAATTTCAAACGCTTTTTTTTCAATATTTTTATTATGTAAAGATATAAAACTGATACATGGTTGAATTCAGAATAAAATACGCTATCGAATAGGTATAAAAAATATGTATAATCCCATTTGAAAAAATATAACTTTGTGTTGCAAATTGAGAACCACTGGTTTAAAAAAATATTTTCTTCTAAAATAGGATGTCCCCCTTGGTCTTCTACAATTTTGTTCTATAGTATTTTTTTGTAACTATAATAATAAAGAAAATAATGGCGGTGGTTTTGGTGTTACACCCTGTATATTTCCCTCATGAAGGTAGCAGTTCATGCTCCAGAAACATTGGTTCTCAATTAATAAACTAAAAAAGCAAATTAACTTTGTAATTTATTTTAATAAACTAACTTAAACTAAAAAGGTTGTATCATTTTAATTGAATAATGAGTTCTACATTTAAAATTGTTACTGTTGGTCAAAATAATTCTTACCAATATTTTTATTATTATTAATTTGAATGTTGGGGCGACATTAAATGGCACTTTTTGATATGTAAACGTTTTTTCGTTATTTCGAACAGTTCTAATTAAATTTAAATATAACTTTATTTTTCACAAGACATAAATAATCAAAACCAACCATGACATACTGATAATGCATTAAGGTAATAATTTTTAAAATTTAATAACTAGGGTAATTTTGGATGAAAATGGAAGCAGTGAATCACTTTCAAGCTACTTCAAATTAGAGTCAGAAAGTATAAAATATATTTTATTGTTCCATTTAAAAAAATCAACAATGATTTCATTTCACGTAAAAAAAATTTAGAATCTTTCCACATCAAAAAATCTGTTGTGGCCAGCACAATACCTCTCGCCATTTTCATTTTATGTTGCATAGGGCGCGAGCAGTCATGTGACTTTGTTGGCCTTGGCAAGCAGATATGGAGGCCTGTGTTAGAATGACATCTAATAATAATGTCAAGTATTATAATTTTTCATTTCACACATCATGGGGTCTCGTGGCCGTGTGCCTGAGTGTCTGGTCGCGAATCTGGGGACCCGGGTTCGATCCCGACCGACGCCAAAAATTACATCGCATTTTAATGGCACAAAATTGACCCCTGTGGCGCACTCTCCACGCCAGCAATGAGTGCCCGTGAGGTGACGCCTGATAAGCGCCCACGCGGTACAAATATTCCATCATTACTGATATCTGTGTACGAAGCAGATTGGTACACCCAGCAATGGGTAATATGCCGTGATGAAATATTTTTTTATGATTTTTCAAATCCATGCGGATTATTTTCCTCGACAAGTATATTCCATACTATTGATGACAAATAAACATCAGAATATTTTTAAATTTTGAATGAAAAAGTATGACAACTGTGACATCTATGTAAATAACTACTAGCCGTCATTCTGACACGGATCCTCATATCTGCGTGCCAAAGCCAACACAGTCACATGACTGCTCGCGCCCTGTAAGTAACGAACTTAACATTTCTTGTACACATAATAATTGAAATTGTATCTTCTTACGTTCTATGAGGAATTTTGTCCTACACTTCTAATATGTTCAAAATTCTTCAAATTCATTGACAGTATTAGCGGTATTTCTTAAGGATATATGTAATATTAACACCTATAATTTAAATATACATTTAATTAATAATACAATAATATATATTAAATGTACTCGTACCTCCCAGAAAAATCTTAATTTTGACACTGACATTTTGCATGTATCTGTCAATTATAAACATTTAAATATCTCAACTGTGTTTTAGGCAACGAGATTATTTTTGTACAACAGATTATTCTATATTATTATATACTATATCTCCAAACCTGTACGAGAAATATTAAAAAATTTAAATGTGTCAGATTGAGAATTTAATTTTATTTAATATTTCCAAGAAAATTTTTGAAAAAATAGTATTTAGAAGAATTTTTTTCAAGAATCTGCTACTTCCGGTTGTCCAATTGTGACCAAAATCTTTTCAGATCTTCCCGCGAATGTCCGATTGGGAAATACGTAGTTAAACAAATATTAAGTCTTATTGTTTTTGAGTAAGCGTCCTTCCAACATCCCACACAAACACACACACACACACACACACACACACACGCACGCACGCACGCACACACACACACACACACACACACATCATCGTAAAAATGTTAAAATCGGATTGTAGGGACCTTAAAACGTACTTATTCATTGAAATCTGGATATGTGATTTTTAGCATGAATCCAATACCTCTCTTAGCGAGAGGTAAAAAGTATATAACATCTTTGTAATATAGGTCTAAAAATAAAGAACCACGTTGCATAAAAAACGGCATTATTCGAATTCTACTTTCGGTTAAGCTATGTATACCAGTTTACCTAAATTGATCAAGTCGAGATAATAGCAGATTGAGAATAAACACTTATAAGATCTTTTAGTTAGAATGTTGGATATCTTATTCTACAGGAAAAAGTTATCACAGCAGGATATTTAATAGGTTTTGGTTGTTGTATAAGTTGGGACAATCCGGCACAAATTGAGACGCTGGCAACTGGCAACCCGAGCACTTACCGTTGCCAAATGTTACCTTGGATTCTTTTTTGTTTTGAAAGATTACTGAAGTATGTCAATGTTGATGTGCAATACAAGAGAAGTATGCTGGGGCGAACGACCGCTAGAATGGAATGTAGACCAGGCGGCTGATTTATGCCGTGTACGGACACGGCCGAGATTCACAGCCGCACATCTCGCACCTGTGAATGGCCGCGACCGGAACTACGGCATCTACTTCGACCATCGACCGAAGAAAGTGACAAGGCTCGCCACTCGCCACTTCCACTTCCTGCTGCCGTCACTTCTAATTTACGGAACAATCGACATATGCTTTTGATCGGAATCTTATTTTACTACCTAGTCTTGACTTCACCTTGTTTTTTGATTCATTGTTATTGGAATGTATAGGATATTACAAAAAATTGTATTTAATAATTGCAATACTATATTCGGGGTCATGCGTCATATGTTTTATAGTGTGATTTTTTTTCAGATAGTTCCTGAGTCAATTGAAAATATCGTTGCTTTCATATGAATTTGTATTAAACCAAGTTCAAATATTTCAGCTTCAGCTTGTGAAAAATTAACCATTGAAAAATTTGTAATTTGATTACTAAATGAAATAAAAATAAGGAATATGTTACTAGCAGTATTGAAGTGACTTCTGCATATTTAACTATTTTCAGGGATATGCGTATACGTGTAATCTATGATAGTTTACTTACATACAGAAATAATGTGAAGAATGATGTCAAGCGTAGACAATCCGTACAGAATGTAAACTTTGTAATTCCGCAATGGAGGTTTAACGAAGAGAAGATAATTTCATACCGATTTTAACAGTCAGAGACAATGATAATAAATAAACAAAAATGGAAAGTAGAGAAGAAAACAATAATTTTACTAAGATTAAATTATACTCTGAAGCACACAGCAACAAATATTCAAATTTTGTCCTCTTTCACGAAAAATATGAAAAATAAATATAGTCTACATGGGTGTAGATTGAAAATATGCAAATTTTGATGACGTAAACTACATTATTGTCTAGGCACAGACAATGTCGTAATTTATGTAGTGTAGAATTACAAGCACTCAGGCACATCACTGCCCATCTTCTGTTAAAAGTGTATATGATTTAAAATAATTTTAATATTGCGCCAGACGTTTTTTCAAATTTTTGACACACTTGCCATATAATTTGTTTAAAAATTATGAAATAGCTAGCACATAACTTACGACCTTGTTTTCCATAAAATTTCACTTCCAGTTAGGCAAAATCACAATTTTCAAGTAGCACAGTAGGTATAGTTTAGTTCAAGTTCATATCTTGGACTTCTATAATCACTGCAATTTCGACTACAATAGCGAAAACCGCTTATGGTGAACTTATAGCAATAGAAAATAGGTTTTAATTTCAAGCTCTTTCGGTTCACAATCGCTTACACAACGACTATATAGAGAATTGACCTGAGAAGTACTCATCGTGGAAATTTTCTTATATGCTGATAATTTTCCATGTGATAAAATTATTTTTCATATATTTAATATTAAATATAATAGAGATTTTTTTTGTTAACCCTTTTATAGTACAAGGTTTCCTTAAGAGGCCTATTAGACACTTGTCGGAATCTATTCTATTAGGATTAAGTAATCTGGTAATAGCATTAGAAATACCGTTAAATAATTTCAATGAATAAGGATCTTCTTATATATTGTGTTATTGATATTGCAATATTAACAAGTACTGCTCTTGTAAATCTACCTAGAATAATCGGCACGAAATATAAATTTTCCAGGTCAGTTCTCTATATAATCGTCGTATAAGAGATTATGAACCGAAAGAGCTTGTAGTAAAACCTATTTTCTATTGCTATACGTTCACCATAAGCGGTTTTCGCTATTGTAGTCGAAATAGCAGGGATTATAGAAGTCAAATAATTGAATTTGAACTAAACTATACTATGTACGTATATATACAAGCTAAAATTAAGTACAAAATTTCGCATGATAAATAGAATTACTATTAAACTTTGATTTATACGTAAATGGCATTTGTAACATTATATTTTCAGTTGAAAAATAATTTTTGAAATTCATCAAATAGAAATATTAATAAACTAAGTTGAAAAATGATTTAATAACTAAAATTACTGTAGTAATCCACTTAAACGTAATAACTTTGCTGGAATAATCAGCAGTTTATAGCAAGTTGCGAACTCCTGGCAAATGGCGATTATTTAAGTTGACGTAATAATCTTGAATTATCATAACCTCCCAGTCAGTTCCGAAGTTTACACACACCAGAATTAAATTAACGTAATAATAAATTATGTCATTTCAATCCATGAACTCACACATCTTTACATTTGTTTCGGAGTTTTTATTTGTCAAGAGATTAAGTACCACGGTCATCTAACTTATTAAAATAATAAATCGAAATATTTAAGGGAACGTGTTAAACAACAATAATACAATTAGAGAGATTATATTTTCCTGTATTATACTTATTGGTGTATTAGCAGTTTTTCGGATACGTTACATTATGTAATAAATATTTATGAATATGTTATACAATGAATAAATCAATTTATTTTTCAATATTTAGTTTCGTGCAGCATAAGTTCAATCTTCATCAAAATAAATGACTATTATTTATGATTACATTTACAAAAGTTTTGAGCCAAAGAGTCGTTACAGAGGTGTATAGTTCTTATAAATCTATATTTTATAAAGGTTAAAAAATATGTACTTCTTATTACAATTACATTTAATTTGGGAAAATGTTTCGTACTGTAGAATATGAGAGAGAGACGAAGCTATGGAGAATGTAGAGAATATATCACGGTGTAGTGGGGACGCTTGACACTCAACCAATGGGAAATTATAAGAAACGTGTTATTTTATATATCATAAGTCGAATACCATACCTTCAAATATTATAAAAAATACATCACTGTGTCCCTAAAAGATCAATAAACTTTTATAAAGAATACTATTTTTTATTTACGCCTTACAGCCTGATTCTTGTGACACTTGTTTAGAAAACGATATTGTAATCAAAACAATTATTGGTTCGTATACAATAAATTGTAATTCAAGTGAACATTGATTCTTAAACAATATTGTATTCAAAACAATAAATTGAAATGTCAAAAAATTATTATATACTATACAATTTCTGGTATTCAGATGAACAAAATTGTATTGTATGGAAACAATAATTGTTTTAAAATATTGTATTCTGACCAAGAAACTGAGCTACTTGTTACGGAAACAATAATTTATAAAATACTATCTAAATTGCAAATAATGGTAAATACAACTTTTACCGCCCGCTATCATTGGTAAGGGAGGTATAGGGAAGGGATAAAACCGAAAAAAAATCATATTACTCATCATAAAGATTTAATGGGCTAATAAATTTGTTTCACTTATAAATATGCGATTTACATTATCATTTACTTGGGTTTTGCTAACTTTTTCAGTATCACTGCGTTTTTATTGTTTAATAGTCTATGCCAGAACATGCACAAGTCAATGAAGTTTGGCCTTGACTTACTGGCACACTCTTGTGTTTAAATTTTTATTTTTTTTGTTCATATATTTCTTTTTAATGTTGAATTTTGTTGACTGCAACCAACAAATCATTGATGTATGTGATACGAATTTCACAATCTGTCAGATAAATATCAGATCAATTAATTCATGTTTCTTAAAATTTTCGGAATTTGTTAGTGATTATAACTTTGACATTATAGCCGTTACTGAAACCTGGATTAGCGAAAACACTCCTAGTCATTTATTTAATATTGCAAATTATAATTTATTTTGTGTAAATAGAACTCATGCAGTTGGTGGAGGAGTAGCATTTTATGTCCGCAATGGCATCAATATCAAAGTATTAGACACTACTTTCGTTTCTAAAAATAACATATAACATGCATGGATTTTATGCACAATTCAAAATGTAAAAATATGTCTAGGTGTTATTTACAATCCTCACAGTCATTATTATCGTGAACTTGCATTTCTTGAAACTGTTTTTACTGAATTAATTTTACAGTTATTATTTGATATGCACAGATGATATAAATATTAATTTATTATCTAAGGATTATAAAACTCAACATTTCTCTGATCTTTTGTCGGCAAACAACATGCATCAAATAATTATCAATCCCACGAGACCGTCTTCTAAAACGTTGTTAGATGTTGTATGCTTATTAGATACAAGTATTTGCGTAAGTTCAGGTAATATTGACTGTCATGAAATGAGTGATCATGACTGTGTTTACTGTGTATTAAATTTACCAAAAACCTCTGTCTAAAAAAAAATTACATACAGAAATTATTCAAACTTTAACCCTGATCATTTTTACTCTGATTGTGAATCAATGAACTGGGAGCAGAGTATTTTTTTAAATAATGTTGATGATAAGGTTCCATTTCATAATGAAAATATTATTCACTTATTTAATAAGCATGCACCCTTAAAAGAAATTACTACTAAGAAACAATTTAGTCCATGGATTATTCCAGTTATTAAAATGATGCAGAGTAAGCGTAACAAAGCCCTTGCAGATTATAAAAAATATAAAACCGCTGGTAAATTAGAATATTATAAACAGCTACGTAACATCACTACAGCTGCAATTAGGAGTGAAAAACAAGCATATTTAAACGATAATATTAATAATAATATCAAAGACAGTGGTAAACTGTGGATTAACTTGAAAAGAATAGGAGTTACTAATGCATCGGATAATAATATTAACGAAGAAATATTTAAACCGACTGAGTATGGCAATTACTTATTAAATCAGACTGGCACAACATATCCAAACCCTGATACTAAATTATATTATAATACTAATCAGTGTTTAAAGGTACTAACTGATTCATTTGAATTTACATGTGTGGATAATGAAAAAATTGAATTCATTTTTAATAACATGAAGTCCAATGCAATTGGAATTGACGGGATTTCCAGAAAAAATGTTAGTACTAATCATTCCAGTTATTATTAAGTACATTACACATAATCAATACCTGCTTGCTAACCGGAACAGTTCCTGATATATGGAAATCCGCTATTGTCAAACCTATCCCGAAAAATAATAAACCCTCATCTTTCGATGACCTGCGACCTATAAGCATTCTGCCAACCTTGTCAAAAGTTTTAGAGAAAATATGTTGCGAGCAAATTATGGATTACGTAACACAGAATGTAATTCTTCCTGAAAATCAATCTGGTTTTGGATATGTACATAGCACTAACACATGCCTTATTAATATTCTGAATATCTTAATTAAAAATCATGATGAATCAAAAATATCTTTCCTGATTCAAATAGATTTCTCTAAAGCTTTTGACATGGTTGACCATACTTTACTATTGGTTAAATTAAAATATTATAAATTTTCCGAGAACTCATTGAAGTGGTGTAAGAATTATCTTAATAAGAGAGAATTTCTAGTTAGTATGACCAACAACTCCATAACGTTAGATTCATCCTCATTCCAATTAGTACGTGGGGTACCTCAAGGGTCCATTCTGGGGCCATTATTCTTCTTCAGATTTACCTGCCGAACTAAAATATTGCGATGTTCACTCATATGCTGATGACACGCAAATATTAGCATCATGTCATCCGCCAGATGTGTCCAGTGTTGTTAATAATATTAATTCTGATCTTAATAATCTAGTTCGGTGTTTTGAAGATAATGGTCTCAGAATTAATCCAAACAAATCAACGATGTTAGTTATAGGAAACTGCGAACTACCTACTCGTATGATAAAGCTTGACGGAATTCAACTTCAGCCTGATACATTCTGCAAAAGTCTGGGTGTATATTTTGATCCAGATCTTAATTTCAAGTTCCATTTACAGGCTAAAATGAAAGCAGCTGTAATTAAACTAAAGCACTTGTATCAATTTCGTGATATCTGAACGTCTGATGTAAAATTACGCTTAATAAATTAGCTTGTACTTCCACTATTTCATTATTATTGCGCATGTGTGTATGTGCCTAATTTATCACAGGCAGATAAGCACAGAATTCAGGTTTTTCAAAATTCATGTTTATGGTTTGTCTACAATGTGCATAAATTTGACCACATATCAAACTATAGAAAGTTAGCAAAAATGGGTAATATTGAATCTCGTACGAGAAAAATGTATTTAACATTAATTCATAAAATTTTAATAACCAGAACTCCTCGTTATCTCTACGATAAACTTGTTCCAAAATTTTATAATTATAGTCTACGTATTAGGAATTTATATATTGTGCCATCACTTAAAAAACAAAAATGCAAGTGCTCATTTTTCTATTTAGCCACTACATTATACAATACTTTATCAGACAGTATGAAATCTTTTTCTGTAAATTCTTTTAAATATTACTTAAGGAAGTTGAAATTTCGTATTTAGGACTAATATAACATCCAGAAGTGGCACTTTACATGAAGCCTATAATAGATTTTAATGAAAAACTGTTTTAAAATATAATCCAAAACTTTTCTAATTTGGTATACACAACTTTTATGTCAATCGAAATAACGTAATAGATTTTGGTTAAAATAGGCTAACGGGAAGTGGTACATTACTTGAAGTTGTTAACAATTTTTCTTGAATAAAATGATTTTATTTTGATTTTAGAAATAAATACTTCAAATAAAAGTTTTAGAGAATTAATTTCTGCGTCTAGAACATCAAGTATTATTAAATTAGCCCTTTGTATAAGCGAGATATGTAAATTTAAAAATTATATACTTTTTCGTTTTTGTAATAAAGCTTACTATGGATTAGGACAAAAAAAAATGTTCATGTCAAATTACGTTAAATACGTGCAATTTTATGATTCGTACAATAATAAATATTATATTTTTATTGTGAAATTAGTCATATTCATTGTTGTAATCAAATATTTCTTTGTTGTAATCAAAACTCACTTTAAAAAGAACCGGGTTAGATTAATGTTAATTTAAGAATGATAGTAGTAAATGAATTATTTTTTTGTTCTATATCAAAATATTTCTCGGGCTTGGCTTAAGTCTGTCAATATTTTGTAATTTAATTATTAAAAAAATATGTATAGGTTAATAGGCGCACAAAGAATTCGTGTGGTGTCCACATCACTCATGACATTAGTCAATATCATTAATTCATAATAGGAAAATAATGAAATTAACTCTGAATAGTTTTATGAAATAATTATATTTTCATAAATTATATTATATTATTGGCGATCGATTTCGTCTTACGACATCTTCAGGCCACAGCTGTAAATACATGTACATATAAAGTTTTGTAATTATTACAATTTATGAAAATAAATAAAATATATTGTTAGAAAGGAGACGACAAGAATTTTATTGGTAATTAGTTTGAACCTACGTCATCTTCAGGTTACAGTTGTAAATACAATAGGAATTTATATAATATTTGTACAAAGTTAAATATATATCTAAAATGTTTTTGAAAAACAATTTAAAGTATATAAAGATAAATTATTAAATTGAAATGACAAGAATTTTCTTTATAGTTATAAAGTATAGTAGATATGAAGTGTATTTGTTGGTTAAGTGAATGCAAATATCATAAACATTAATTATAAAAAGAATTAAAACAATTGAAATGAAATAATTAAGGGAAGAAAATACTCACCGTCAATAATGTTGAAAATTGAGATGAATTGAAATTGTGAATTTAAATTAAATATAAAAAAATATAAAGACATTGAGAAACACGTGTTTCCCCAGCCAGAGAAACAAGATTTATGAGGAAAAGGTTTGATAAAGGAAGTTAGGTGATTATTTAAATGGCGCGAAATTTTTGAAAATATGCTGCTCTGGGAAGTCTGTAATTTCATTCAGAAGTGGTTTATTTTCTTTTAAGTGTTTTAAAATTTCGTATTGTTCCAGAAGAATTAATTTATGGTAGTCTGATTCGGAGTGTAAAAGTTCTATATTGTTAATAGTGATGTTATGGTTTGTGTCGAGAATATGTGTGTTGATAGCTGATGGTGGGTTATGTTTTTTTAAGTGTTCTTGGAATCTAGTCTTTAAATTTCGGGTTGTCATGCCTATGTATGAATTATTACAGATGGTGCAAGTAATTTTGTATATACCGCTTTTTTCTAAAGTGTGTGTCTTGGGTGTGTTATTTTTTAAAATTTTAAACAGATTAGGTTGTGATTTTGATGTTAACGTGAGATTAAAATTATTGAAAGGTTTTTTTAAAAATTTGTGAAGGTTTTTGTAGTATGGAAGCGAAATAAAGCGGTTTTGGTGTGTTATATGTTTGTATATTTTAGTTTGTAATAATTGTTTGTGTTTGATATTATGAAATATTTTTGTTATCTGTTCTGTTGTATAATTATTGTTAATGCCTATTGTTGTAATTGTGTTATATTCTTTTTGAAAATTTGTTTTGGATAATGGTGTGGTTAGTAGTCTGTGAAAGAGGAAGTTGAAAGCTGTGTTTTTTGTTTGGGGGCTGTGGTATGAATTTTCAGGAATTATAATGTCTGTGGAGGTGGGTTTTCTGTAAATGTCAAATGATAAGTTGTTATTATTATCTTTTTGAAGTGTTAAGTCAAGGAAATTAAGTTTGTTTTGTTGTTCTATTTCTAGTGTAAATTTTATGTTTGATAAAGTATTGAGTGTATTGTGAAAATTATGTAAGTCATCAAGACTGCCAGTCCAGAGTATAAGAATGTCATCAACGTATCTTGCCCAGAGCAGCATATCTTCTTTGTGGGGTGTGTTCATAATTTGTGATTCTAAGTTATCTATATAAATATTGGCCAGTAGACCACTTATCGGGCATCCCATTGGAAGTCCATCTGTTAATTTATATGTTTTATTATTGAAATTGAAAAAGTTTTGTTGTGTTACTGTTTTAAAAAGTTCTATTAAATTATTAATGTCTAAATTTGTAAGATATGGGTCTTCGGTTGTGTTATTATTATTTTCTAAGAAAGTTTTGAGTATGTTAAGTGTTTCGGATGTTGGGATATTGGTGTATAAGTTTACGATGTCGAAAGATGCTAATATGAAAGGTGTGTTATTATTTATTAAACAGTTATCTAATTTATTAATTAATTCTTTTGAGTTTTTTATGGAGTAAGTAGAATTATATTTAATTTTTGTATTGAGAATGTCGTTAAGTGATCTGGCCAATTTGTGGGCGGGGGATTGTATAGAGGATGTAATTGGTCTTATTGATTTTTCGGGTTTGTGGAGTTTAATCAAACTGTATAGAGTTGGAGTATGGGGATTTGATTCTAAAATTTGATATGGGTTAATATTAAATTTTTGGAGAGTATTTGTGCAATTTTTTATGATTTTACGAACTGATTTGTTGTAATTGTTTAACGGGTTTTTTTGAAGTTGGGAGATATTGTTTTCTGAGAAAAATTGTTCGGTTTTTTCTATGTATTGGGTGGAATCTAATATTACAATGCCTGCGTTTTTATCTGCTTTTGTGACTATTAAATTATTTTCTGATATTTTTTGTTTTAATGATTTTAATGTGTTTGAGAAAGTTTGTAATTTTGGGTTACGTTTATGATATTTGCATTCACTTACCTTGTTGGATTGTAGGGTTTTTGTTATGGAAGCTGTTAGTTCTTGTTTCTGTGGATGGTGTTTGATTTGGGTTTCTATTTCAATCGATATTGTTGGAATGTGTTCTGTTGTTCGTGGGTGTGGGCAGGGCCGTAGCCAGGCTATGATTCTGGGAAGGGCCAAATATTTTATTGAAAGGGCAAACATTTTTTTTTTTATAGTTTGAGGTTTTAATTTATATAAATACGAGTAATGTCAGGTTGCATCGCTGACACTTAAATTTTTACTGTTTCTTAAATTTACAATATCGTACCGAAACAAAACGTCAAATGAGTAATTGAATATTGCTGTCAAAATTTCGATTTGCATTCATTTGTTTAAGTCTATCTTTAAATTTAAGGGTCAGTGGTGCAACTGGGCATAATAGAAATAATATGAATATTAAAATAGTTGCAACTTTTTATTACGCATATTGTTGAATATAATACCGTGTTACCGGGTTTGCACTGCCCCTATAAACAGAATTTGAATTAAAATGCTCAAACGATGACAGTGTGACGCTCGATGGCGTTATTATCAAATGTCAGTATTATTTAACCACAGCTATACTGTATCTAACTAACATCGATATTATTTCAAAAAAATATAACTATTTTCAATATTTTTATTTGTAAAATAAAATGATGAAAGTTGAAAGTATGTAGACATCGGCCCCAGGAAGGGCGAAAGTTTTTATAGGAAGGGCCGCGCCCTTCCTGGCCCCCCTCTGGCTACGGCCCTGGGTGTGGGGCAAATTTATATCCTAAGTTTAAAATATCTTGTTCTTCTGTGGTGAAAGTTGTTGAGGAGAGATTTGTGGTTCTTGGCGGGAAGGAATATTCGTTTGTAGTTTGTATTTTGGGTTGTTGATGTTGAAGCTGGTTTTGTTGTTGTGTGGTAAGTCTGTTTTTGTTGGCTTGTTCTATAATTTGATTTAGTTTTTGTTGGCGTTTTCTGTCTGCTGCTATGTTGTCGTATATTATTTCTTCTTCTAGAGTTTGTATTAATATTTCGTATTCTATTGTATGTAGTACTTGTAGTAGATGTCTATGGAAGAATTTAAGTTTTGTGTCTATGAAGCTGTTGATTTGTTCCTGTCGTCTAATTTCTAAAGTTAGTATTTTTTGATAAATCTTGTCTCTCTGGCTGGATTTGATGTTGTGATTTAAATTGAAGCGGAGAAATTTTGGGGTAGTATTGTGTCGTTTGCAGGTGTGTAGAAAGTTTATGTGTTCTCGGTTATTGTGTCTCTTCTGTAGGGTGTATTTAAGCTGTTGGAGTTTATTGGATATCTCCAATTTCTCGATATTTTGGATGAATGACTCCATTTTTTCAGAATTTGATTTATAATAGGAAAATAATGAAATTAACTCTGAATAGTTTTATGAAATAATTATATTTTCATAAATTATATTATATTATTGGCGATCGATTTCGTCTTACGACATCTTCAGGCCACAGCTGTAAATACATGTACATATAAAGTTTTGTAATTATTACAATTTATGAAAATAAATAAAATATATTGTTAGAAAGGAGACGACAAGAATTTTATTGGTAATTAGTTTGAACCTACGTCATCTTCAGGTTACAGTTGTAAAATACAATAGGAATTTATATAATATTTGTACAAAGTTAAATATATATCTAAAATGTTTTTGAAAAACAATTTAAAGTATATAAAGATAAATTATTAAATTGAAATGACAAGAATTTTCTTTATAGTTATAAAGTATAGTAGATATGAAGTGTATTTGTTGGTTAAGTGAATGCAAATATCATAAACATTAATTATAAAAAGAATTAAAACAATTGAAATGAAATAATTAAGGGAAGAAAATACTCACCGTCAATAATGTTGAAAATTGAGATGAATTGAAATTGTGAATTTAAATTAAATATAAAAAAATATAAAGACATTGAGAAACACGTGTTTCCCCAGCCAGAGAAACAAGATTTATGAGGAAAAGGTTTGATAAAGGAAGTTAGGTGATTATTTAAATGGCGCGAAATTTTTGAAAATATGCTGCTCTGGGAAGTCTGTAATTTCATTCAGAAGTGGTTTATTTTCTTTTAAGTGTTTTAAAATTTCGTATTGTTCCAGAAGAATTAATTTATGGTAGTCTGATTCGGAGTGTAAAAGTTCTATATTGTTAATAGTGATGTTATGGTTTGTGTCGAGAATATGTGTGTTGATAGCTGATGGTGGGTTATGTTTTTTTAAGTGTTCTTGGAATCTAGTCTTTAAATTTCGGGTTGTCATGCCTATGTATGAATTATTACAGATGGTGCAAGTAATTTTGTATATACCGCTTTTTTCTAAAGTGTGTGTCTTGGGTGTGTTATTTTTTAAAATTTTAAACAGATTAGGTTGTGATTTTGATGTTAACGTGAGATTAAAATTATTGAAAGGTTTTTTTAAAAATTTGTGAAGGTTTTTGTAGTATGGAAGCGAAATAAAGCGGTTTTGGTGTGTTATATGTTTGTATATTTTAGTTTGTAATAATTGTTTGTGTTTGATATTATGAAATATTTTTGTTATCTGTTCTGTTGTATAATTATTGTTAATGCCTATTGTTGTAATTGTGTTATATTCTTTTTGAAAATTTGTTTTGGATAATGGTGTGGTTAGTAGTCTGTGAAAGAGGAAGTTGAAAGCTGTGTTTTTTGTTTGGGGGCTGTGGTATGAATTTTCAGGAATTATAATGTCTGTGGAGGTGGGTTTTCTGTAAATGTCAAATGATAAGTTGTTATTATTATCTTTTTGAAGTGTTAAGTCAAGGAAATTAAGTTTGTTTTGTTGTTCTATTTCTAGTGTAAATTTTATGTTTGATAAAGTATTGAGTGTATTGTGAAAATTATGTAAGTCATCAAGACTGCCAGTCCAGAGTATAAGAATGTCATCGACGTATCTTGCCCAGAGCAGCATATCTTCTTTGTGGGGTGTGTTCATAATTTGTGATTCTAAGTTATCTATATAAATATTGGCCAACACACATATTCTCGACACAAACCATAACATCACTATTAACAATATAGAACTTTTACACTCCGAATCAGACTACCATAAATTAATTCTTCTGGAACAATACGAAATTTTAAAACACTTAAAAGAAAATAAACCACTTCTGAATGAAATTACAGACTTCCCAGAGCAGCATATTTTCAAAAATTTCGCGCCATTTAAATAATCACCTAACTTCCTTTATCAAACCTTTTCCTCATAAATCTTGTTTCTCTGGCTGGGGAAACACGTGTTTCTCAATGTCTTTATATTTTTTTATATTTAATTTAAATTCACAATTTCAATTCATCTCAATTTTCAACATTATTGACGGTGAGTATTTTCTTCCCTTAATTATTTCATTTCAATTGTTTTAATTCTTTTTATAATTAATGTTTATGATATTTGCATTCACTTAACCAACAAATACACTTCATATCTACTATACTTTATAACTATAAAGAAAATTCTTGTCATTTCAATTTAATAATTTATCTTTATATACTTTAAATTGTTTTTCAAAAACATTTTAGATATATATTTAACTTTGTACAAATATTATATAAATTCCTATTGTATTTACAACTGTAACCTGAAGATGACGTAGGTTCAAACTAATTACCAATAAAATTCTTGTCGTCTCCTTTCTAACAATATATTTTATTTATTTTCATAAATTGTAATAATTACAAAACTTTATATGTACATGTATTTACAGCTGTGGCCTGAAGATGTCGTAAGACGAAATCGATCGCCAATAATATAATATAATTTATGAAAATATAATTATTTCATAAAACTATTCAGAGTTAATTTCATTATTTTCCTATTATAAATCAAATTCTGAAAAAATGGAGTCATTCATCCAAAATATCGAGAAATTGGAGATATCCAATAAACTCCAACAGCTTAAATACACCCTACAGAAGAGACACAATAACCGAGAACACATAAACTTTCTACACACCTGCAAACGACACAATACTACCCCAAAATTTCTCCGCTTCAATTTAAATCACAACATCAAATCCAGCCAGAGAGACAAGATTTATCAAAAAATACTAACTTTAGAAATTAGACGACAGGAACAAATCAACAGCTTCATAGACACAAAACTTAAATTCTTCCATAGACATCTACTACAAGTACTACATACAATAGAATACGAAATATTAATACAAACTCTAGAAGAAGAAATAATATACGACAACATAGCAGCAGACAGAAAACGCCAACAAAAACTAAATCAAATTATAGAACAAGCCAACAAAAACAGACTTACCACACAACAACAAAACCAGCTTCAACATCAACAACCCAAAATACAAACTACAAACGAATATTCCTTCCCGCCAAGAACCACAAATCTCTCCTCAACAACTTTCACCACAGAAGAACAAGATATTTTAAACTTAGGATATAAATTTGCCCCACACCCACGAACAACAGAACACATTCCAACAATATCGATTGAAATAGAAACCCAAATCAAACACCATCCACAGAAACAAGAACTAACAGCTTCCATAACAAAAACCCTACAATCCAACAAGGTAAGTGAATGCAAATATCATAAACGTAACCCAAAATTACAAACTTTCTCAAACACATTAAAATCATTAAAACAAAAAATATCAGAAAATAATTTAATAGTCACAAAAGCAGATAAAAACGCAGGCATTGTAATATTAGATTCCACCCAATACATAGAAAAAACCGAACAATTTTTCTCAGAAAACAATATCTCCCAACTTCAAAAAAACCCGTTAAACAATTACAACAAATCAGTTCGTAAAATCATAAAAAATTGCACAAATACTCTCCAAAAATTTAATATTAACCCATATCAAATTTTAGAATCAAATCCCCATACTCCAACTCTATACAGTTTGATTAAACTCCACAAACCCGAAAAATCAATAAGACCAATTACATCCTCTATACAATCCCCCGCCCACAAATTGGCCAGATCACTTAACGACATTCTCAATACAAAAATTAAATATAATTCTACTTACTCCATAAAAAACTCAAAAGAATTAATTAATAAATTAGATAACTGTTTAATAAATAATAACACACCTTTCATATTAGCATCTTTCGACATCGTAAACTTATACACCAATATCCCAACATCCGAAACACTTAACATACTCAAAACTTTCTTAGAAAATAATAATAACACAACCGAAGACCCATATCTTACAAATTTAGACATTAATAATTTAATAGAACTTTTTAAAACAGTAACACAACAAAACTTTTTCAATTTCAATAATAAAACATATAAATTAACAGATGGACTTCCAATGGGATGCCCGATAAGTGGTCTACTGGCCAATATTTATATAGATAACTTAGAATCACAAATTATGAACACACCCCACAAAGAAGATATGCTGCTCTGGGCAAGATACGTTGATGACATTCTTATACTCTGGACTGGCAGTCTTGATGACTTACATAATTTTCACAATACACTCAATACTTTATCAAACATAAAATTTACACTAGAAATAGAACAACAAAACAAACTTAATTTCCTTGACTTAACACTTCAAAAAGATAATAATAACAACTTATCATTTGACATTTACAGAAAACCCACCTCCACAGACATTATAATTCCTGAAAATTCATACCACAGCCCCCAAACAAAAAACACAGCTTTCAACTTCCTCTTTCACAGACTACTAACCACACCATTATCCAAAACAAATTTTCAAAAAGAATATAACACAATTACAACAATAGGCATTAACAATAATTATACAACAGAACAGATAACAAAAATATTTCATAATATCAAACACAAACAATTATTACAAACTAAAATATACAAACATATAACACACCAAAACCGCTTTATTTCGCTTCCATACTACAAAAACCTTCACAAATTTTTAAAAAAACCTTTCAATAATTTTAATCTCACGTTAACATCAAAATCACAACCTAATCTGTTTAAAATTTTAAAAAATAACACACCCAAGACACACACTTTAGAAAAAAGCGGTATATACAAAATTACTTGCACCATCTGTAATAATTCATACATAGGCATGACAACCCGAAATTTAAAGACTAGATTCCAAGAACACTTAAAAAAACATAACCCACCATCAGCTATCAACACACATATTCTCGACACAAACCATAACATCACTATTAACAATATAGAACTTTTACACTCCGAATCAGACTACCATAAATTAATTCTTCTGGAACAATACGAAATTTTAAAACACTTAAAAGAAAATAAACCACTTCTGAATGAAATTACAGACTTCCCAGAGCAGCATATTTTCAAAAATTTCGCGCCATTTAAATAATCACCTAACTTCCTTTATCAAACCTTTTCCTCATAAATCTTGTTTCTCTGGCTGGGGAAACACGTGTTTCTCAATGTCTTTATATTTTTTTATATTTAATTTAAATTCACAATTTCAATTCATCTCAATTTTCAACATTATTGACGGTGAGTATTTTCTTCCCTTAATTATTTCATTTCAATTGTTTTAATTCTTTTTATAATTAATGTTTATGATATTTGCATTCACTTAACCAACAAATACACTTCATATCTACTATACTTTATAACTATAAAGAAAATTCTTGTCATTTCAATTTAATAATTTATCTTTATATACTTTAAATTGTTTTTCAAAAACATTTTAGATATATATTTAACTTTGTACAAATATTATATAAATTCCTATTGTATTTACAACTGTAACCTGAAGATGACGTAGGTTCAAACTAATTACCAATAAAATTCTTGTCGTCTCCTTTCTAACAATATATTTTATTTATTTTCATAAATTGTAATAATTACAAAACTTTATATGTACATGTATTTACAGCTGTGGCCTGAAGATGTCGTAAGACGAAATCGATCGCCAATAATATAATATAATTTATGAAAATATAATTATTTCATAAAACTATTCAGAGTTAATTTCATTATTTTCCTATTATAAATCAAATTCTGAAAAAATGGAGTCATTCATCCAAAATATCATTAATTCAATTAAAAATATTGGCATGTATTTTTTATGGTAGCTATATATCTTACCGTTTTGAAGTTAAAATTAATATTTTGTAATTTAGTTATTAAAAAAATATGTATAGTTTAATAATCGTGCAAGGAAGTCGTGTGGTGTCCACATCAGATTTTTTCTTTATCAATATTATGTCCGGGATGTTATGCTCTATTTATTATTGGCCTGTTCCAGTAGATTTTTGCATTTTCATTCTCTTGTATGCTCTGAGGTTCATATTTGTAGTATGGCATTGAATTTAGGTATAAGTTTTTGTTGGTTACATAATTTTAAGTGTATTACTTTAACAATTTTGTTGTGCCGTGTTAGGTATTACGATTTTGCCAACGGTGTACATCCTGAATATATATGTTCTATTTTGTCTTGTTTTTTATTATATACGCGACACATGTCTGTTTGCTCTTGAATCTTTGTTATATGCTTCATGTAATATCTTGTATTTATTACTTGATCTTGTATCGCCAACATAAATCCTTCCGTTTTTACAAATATGTTTCCGTTTCTTAACCATGATTGTGTGGCTTCCTTATGTATATATTCTTTTTCTATATCTGCTGGATACCTCCTATGTAATTTCTTTTGTTTCCATATTCTCTTCTTTTCTTCTATGGACTTCATTTTACTCAACGGATCATAATTTTTATCTGATAAATTTAAGGGTGTATAATTTTTATCTACTTTACAAAGTTCTTTATATAAATCTGATGTTAATGATCTATTTTGAAAATATTACCTTATATTATTTAATTGTTTGTATTGTACCTCAAATATTTCTGGAATCCCCCAAACACCTTCTTTTCTCTTCATGTGGAACCGTTCAATAGAACTTCTTGGATGATGAGCTCTGTATGTTGTGAATAGTTTGACTGTTTTTGTATCTATATCTTTTAGTTCGGTGTCTGTCCACTTAATAATTCCAAAACTGTATATTAATATTGAAGTAGCATAGCTATTAATTGCCTTACTTTTATTAATAGCAGATAGTTTAGATTTTAGAATTTGTCTAACCCGTTCCGAAGTACAAATCTCTTAACTTTTCTTTGCATTGTTTTTGAGCTACTCCTCTTGCTTGTACAGATATCCTAGATATTTATACAATTCATCTTTAGTCATATTTAAAATTTGTCCTTGTTTCTCATCAACTTTCACTCCTTCCTGATCTTCCCATTTCCCTTTTTCCATTATGTGAATGCGACACTTATCTAACCCAAACTCCATATTAATATCTACACTAAAACTTGATGCTTGTTTCAAAAGGTATTCCAGATTTTCCCGTGTACTGGCAAACAACTTCAAATCATCCATATATAAACAGGTGAGTATAATTTATGTTTGCTTTTTCTAACGAGTATCCTTTTCTTCTTTTACTATTTAGTATCGTGGTCAATGGCTTTATAGCAAGACAAAACCATAGAGGAGTAAGAGTATGTCCCTGAAACATCCTTCTTTTAATTTCTATTTCTCCTACCTCAGTTGTTTGTTCTTCTCTTTTCATTAGTAACTTTGTTTTCCATTGTGACATGGCATATTTTAGAAACGTATATATATATATATATATATATATATATATATATATATATTTACATCTTACTATCATCCGAGCGTCTTTCCGAAAACCGGTTGTCGAGCGTCCGATTATTTTAAATGTTGTATAAAGTATTTTAATAGATGTTCGTACAAGTATATTCCAGAATTAACTTATAATAATTGATATTTTTATTACTAATAGCTTTTAATAAAATAAATTTCAATTTAATCATCATTGAAGCGTCCTTCTACATAGGTATCATTAGAGCGTCCGAAATATACAAATATATTTCATTTTGTCGCTTATACAGCGTCCGCTATATACATCTCTATATAATTAATAGATATTAAAGCGTCCAGCAATGTTGCCACAGATACTTCACGTACTTATGATTTCACTTCATTATTTGGTCTCGAATCAGGGCTACCTTGATTTATTCGTGCTGCTAAATGTCTTACGATTAAATAATTACCGTTTACCAATTATCAAAATTAACATAAATGATTGTACAGGGTGCTTCCGAAGTAGCCCAATTTAAAATATTAATTTAGAACCTCAAAACAAAATACTTCCAAAAGCTTTGTTTAAATGATACAGACTTTTTACACAGGAATTAATGAAGACATTGTTTATTTTTAAGTTTAAAAAATCGATTTCTGTTTTTATTTATAAATACTCCGATCAAGAAACAAGAAAATTAAAGGATTTTTTTTTTGTTTTGAGGTCCTAAACTCTTATTTTCAGTTCGGGAGCATCCTGATTAATAAAATGGTCGGTAATCTTATGCTCAACAAATTCAAATCATCATAGTTTAGGTTCTCAATAGTTTTAAAAGCATATAAGCTATTAAGAAAAAAAAACTAGCAATCATTATTGTAATTATACAAGGTTTTTCATATCTCCTCGGTAATGAGAAATTTGAATCAATTTAAAAAAATATTTGAGATTGGTTTACAGTTTACAGGAATCCATTTATACAAAAAGGTTTATAAGAATAAATTGAGTACCAATTTCAAAACGATTTTAATCTAAAATTAGTTACCAAGGAATAAAACTAAGATATTTTATATGTAAAAATAACGAATAACTATATACATCAAATTGTAAGCGGACAACAAATTTCTAACACGTCCCGCATATCTTCATTTAAAAATTACTGCATTTTCACATAAAATTTGTAACAATTGAACTCCTGTCAAACTTAAGATTCTTCAAAATCAATAATTTATTAATTTCTCAGTTAATTTTCATGTTAATGTACATATGTTTTATACCATTTGAAACAGAAAAAAAATCTCTATTCAACAGTAATAAATACAACTTTGTGCTCTGCATGAAAATTGAAAGTTAGTATAAATTTCTCGAAAACTGTACGAGCTATGAAAATTTTGAAGACGGTTGTGAATTCTTCATAAAAAAGTGCAAATTAGAAACTTGTATAAATTCGCACAAAAAAGTTATAAGCCAAAAACGAAATTGGCAAAATTTACATTTTCGCTTCTATCTAGGTACCTGTGCATTTTAATGGAAAAACACATCTAAGATGGTTATGAGGCAACTTTTCCCTAATTTAACCGACTTCGTATCTCTTACGGTTCTCGAGATCCCAATAGTGCGTATCGAAAAACGGACATCTGTATATTTATTAAAATAAATTGTTAATATTGTACGTTGAATACTAATATCAGAGGGACTTATTGGTTGATAATCGGGATCTTTCACGGAATCATCCTGATCATTATGAATAAAGTCAACGTCCTAAAATAAACGTTATAGGTTTTTACAATGGTTTTATTGGTATGGTTCTGTAATATTGTAAGTCGAACACTAACATCAAACAGACTTGGTTGATAACTGGGATCTTTCATGGAATCATTCTGATTATTCTGACTAAAGTCAACGTTTTTAAATAAACATTATAGGTTTTTACAATGTCTTAATTGGGTATAGTTCTGTAATATTATAATTGTATACTAACATCTGGGGGACTTGGCTGATAATCGAGATCTTTCACGGAATCATCCTGATTATTCTGATTAAAGTCAATGTCCTAAAATAAACATAAGTTTTTACAATTTTTGTATTGGGTACTAGTTCTGTAATATTTTTATTGAATCAACATCTCGAAACCAGTGTGTTGCCTTCTTCAGAATAAAAAAAATAAGTAAAAATTCTGAAGAAGGCGACACTGATGTAGAAAATAAATATTACAGAACTTTATCGAATAAAGCTTTTTTATTGTAAAAACGAGTTCTGAAAGTTTCTTCCATTATTATCGGTTCTTATTCAGTCATAATTATAATTAGTAATAAAAAATAATCTTAAGCCAGAAAAAAGTAATAATATGGAGAGTATTTATTGGATAAGTTTCTTACAAAAATATGTTTACTTAAGGCGATGTAAATTACATTTACATTTAATGAACATTTTTAAATTTGAATGTTATACTATGGAATTAACTGAAAATGTAGAATTTAATACTATACATTGAATATTTTCGTGACTTTTCGCGTTCAAATAGACAAGGGTTTCGATTTCATATTTTATTTGTTATACACGTAATGTATAATATGTTCCAAAAAATAGTGAAATATATCAGAAATGAACTAGTATCTATTTTGCCGATTTTTAATCAAATATGATTAATTGTAAAAATGAAAAATATACATGTTCGAAAGGGTGTTCGGTTTAAATCAAGGTGGATAAAACTACTAGTTTAAACCGACCTAGACTTTATCTAATTTCGACCAGTATTTTTTGTTGAATGACCATTTATTTGACAATAAGTTCTTCCCTATTAATTTTAGAATAAAATTGTAAATATAAAAGATGCATAGAATTAAAAAGCATATCCAATGACCACAATTTTATTGTTACAATACGTTCCTGTCACAAAATAGTGGTAAATTAAAATATTCATAGGTATTCAACCTGTTAACAGAGTACCAAGAGAAATTAAACAATCAGACAGACCCAAATAAATATTAATATTAATTATGGGGTGTAAGTTAAAATAAAAATTTATTTGCACTAATAAAAAACTTTTTAATTTGTAGAAAGTTCATTTATTATTTTTAATAATAATAAAATCAATGTAAGAATTAAAGTACAAATTGGTCCAACTCGAACTATACAAAATAATGCAGTTATTTGCTTAATTTATAATGGCATTTTGGAAACAGCTTGAAGATGGAAATTTCAATTTACGTCTAGTTCGTGACAGGATTATTTTATATCAATAAATTTAGGATCATTGCTTGCACTTTTAAATTCTAAACATCTATAATTAGTAAGGATAAACTTATCATCAAAATTTTACCATTGTATTTCCCATCAAACAAAAAATTGTAGAAACCCGGAACACAGATACACATAAGTGTAATTTTTACCTATGTAGAGGTTGAAGCAATAATAAGAATTTATAAATAATTTTATTCAATTTTAACGTTTTAAACCGTCATTATTAACTCCATAGCAACAATTATAAGTAACTGTTTATTTGCTAGAGTTTTTTTTTTTAAGTCACTAACAGAATTTTAACTCACTCTGTAACAAATAATGCAGTTAAAATTACATGAGGTACGAAAATATAACCTTCAAATATTCGTATAACTTAAAACATGTTGCCAAATGTACGGACGCCCGTTAATCGAAAAACTGTATGAAATATATATTTTCGCAGATATACGCCGTTCAACACTAGCGACACTAGTGGGAAACGGCAGAACTGCAATATACGGTTTATGATTAAAATTATCCAAATATGTTACAATAAAGCGCCCAGGACAATTTTTGCCAAACACTAACAGATGGCATAAGACGTTGAAAAATGACCATTTTAACAGAGATACATTAGAGCGTCCGTATACGGACGCTTCATTGAAGGTGGACGCTTCAATGATGGTAAAAGATCAATTGACGGACGCTTTAATGTCTGATAGATGTATATATATATATATATATATATATATATATATATATAATTCTCTATTTTGTAAATTTGTAGTACTTCCAACATCCATGAATGTGTTACACTATCGTATGCCTTATGGTAGTCAATATACGCTGTATAACGGTTTATATTATGTTTCTTTGCATCCTCGGTAATTATCATATCTATTAACAATTGTTCCTTGCATCCTTGCGTTTCCTTCCTACATCCTTTTTGTTCTTCATAAAGCATTCTATTTACTCATCTCTTATCCATTTGGCATTCGAATGTGTTACCGTTTTGGACCACATATTGATCCAGTATTTTTTGGTGTTTTCTTTTGACGGTATTTGTTCTACATTACCTTGGTCTTATTATTATTATTTTCCTTTACATCTCTAATGTGTTTTGCATTAGGTTTTCGACTATGGTAAGTACGGTTATTAATAACAAGTAACTTAACATTTTCTTATTGGAAGTTTAATACTTTGCGTACGATTCTTGTAGTTCCTAGAAATGCTGTTTTTTGAAGCTCTTTATATACTTTATAATCTATTTTTATTAGTTGTAGGGAGTGCTGGAGTGTTTTTGGTATTTCACCGGTTGCTCCTATTATGACAGGTACAATATAGACTTTATTTTGTTTCCAAATGATTTTAATTTGCTCTGCTAGATGAACGTATTTATTTATTTTTTCTTTATGTTTTTTTTTTTTAGGTTTGCAGCTACAGGTATGGAGATGTCTATATGTTAAGTTTCTTTTTACTTCTGTAATAGTCCAGCGTAGCGACTATTTCGTATTTGTTTCGTAGGAATTTTTCCGTTAAAACTTGTAGTTTTGTGTTTTCTTAGGTTGAAGTATTTATGAGACAGGGTAAAATTATGTTTCTGGACGGATGTTACAAAAAATCTCTAGGGTAGAGCTTTTTGCAGAGCTGTTGAGTTCTTAGAAGTATTTGTCCGTTACTTGGTGTCCCAGTGAATACTAATAAGTTTTCGTAAGAAACTGTAAACTGTCTCGAGTTTTATAGATGAGATGAGCCGAAATTAAGGAGTTTGAGAGTCATTGGTTTCTACCCTTGCAGAGTATAAAGTCAGAGTTTTGACTCTGACTCCTTCTTGTTCTTCTTGTTGTCTTGTTGTCTTATTTCGGTGTAGACTTATTGCTTGTTTTGCTTAGTTCTCGTTTGAACTTGTTTTCTTGTCTATGACTGTGTGTCTTAGACTGAGCTTGGTATTTTTGTGTGAAATAACCAATTAAATTGTATTGTGAGCTCTCTCATCGGGGTGTTATTTGGCATAACTGTGTGTTTACTCATGTAAGTAATTGTATTTGATTTTGTTATTATTCTTTGTGAATCGGCTTTGAAATATTTGTAGATCGATGTAAAAGGCTTGAGATTGATTTTGTGAATTAGAAATTGAGAACTTAGAGTTTATATAGGTTCAATTGATCGCGTTGTAGTTTTATTTGGCTTATATAATTTTATTGTTCGCGGGGAATTATTAAAGATTATATAATTTTGTTATTGTTGGAAATACGTGTTTGTTCTGTCTCATACCCATATCCAGCGTGTGTCTTAGTGACCCGTAGAAGAACGCGTGAGTATCAATTGAATTACTTAATGACACTACCCAAATTTTAATTGATTGTTTTCTTTAACCCGTTTTGCCCGTGTCCTTCTATCCGAGGACTTTTAAAATACGGATAGTGGTGGCAGCTATTCCGCTACCTTTGACCTTAATTGTTTTACATTAATAAAATTAGTGTTTTACTCTCGGGTCAAATAAATTTTCATATTGTGCAGGACTAAGCAGTACTAAACGCTACCCATCTCGATCACATATTTATGTGTTCACTACCGTACCTGGTACAACTTTTAGTAGTTACCGATGTGATGTATAAATACAGTTTGTAATTGTGTTACAACTTCTGGTAGCTAACGGGGTGATATAAAAATACTGCTTGCATCCCTGTTACACTTCCTTGTACGTAAGTAAAGGAAGTATTGTAATCGCGAAAAATTTCGGTTTTCAGATTTCAGCGGAAATATCCATTTTGATCATCCCTGAATCCATTTTGACTAAATTCGTCGTGACGTCTGTACGTACGTACGTACGTATCTCGCATAACTCAAAAACGGTAAGCCGTAGAAAGTTGAAATTTTGTATTTAGGACTCGTATAACATCTAGTTGTGCACCTCCCTTTCTGGTTATTACACAATATCCAGAAGTGGCACTTTACATGAAGCCTATAATAGATTTTAATGAAAAACTGTTTTAAAATATAATCCAAAACTTTTCAAATTTGGTATACACGACTTTTATGTCAATCGAAATAACATAATAGATTTTGGTTAAAATAGGCTAACCGGAAGTGGTACATTACTTGAATTTGTTAACAGTTTTTCTTGAATAAAATGATTTTATTTTGATTTTAGAAATGAATGCTTCAAATAAAAGTTTTAGAGAATTAATTTCTGCGTCTAGCACATCAAGTATTATTAAATTAGCCCTTTGTATAAGCGAGATATGTAAATTTAAAAATTATATACTTTTGGTTTTTGTAATAAAGCTTGCTATGGATTAGGACAAAAAAAAAAGTTCATGTCAAATTACGTTAAATATGTGCAATTTTATGATTCGTACAATAACAAATATATTTTTATTGTGAAATTAGTCATATTCATTGTTGTAATCAAATATTTCTTTGTTGTAATCAAAACTCTCTTTAAAAAGATCTTACCGTTTTGAAGTTAAAATTAATATTTTGTAATTTAGTTATTAAAAAAATATGTATAGTTTAATAATCGTACAAGGAAGTCGTGTGGTGTCCACATCAGATTTTTTTGCTTTATCCTCCCAAACTATGTCCGGTCTATTGTTTCTTATTTCTTTGTCTGTTATGATTGCTCTATTCCAGTATAGTTTGTGTTCTTCTGTGTCTATTACATTGGTTGGTTCGTAGTTGTAATATGGTGTGATATCTTGAGTGTTGTTGATTCTATTTCTTATTAACTGGTGAACAATCTTTGCGTCATTATTGTGGCGTTCAACGTAGTCTGTCTCAGCTAATATTTTGCATCCGCTTGTTATGTGATCTATGTGTTCCGGGTGTTCTTTAAAAATTCGACATTTATCTGTGGTTACAGTAGGGTCTTTTAGTATTAACTTTTTGTCGTTAAGAGTGGCAATGACGATCTTGAATAGCTATGTTGAAGCCTTCTGTTTCGGAAAATAAGTTTTCTTGTGTGAGCCATGCGATGGATCTAATAATTTGTTAATATATCGTCCGTGCAAGCTTTTGCTCTTCCAGTTTTATATTTTTTCCACATTGTTTTCTATTTTCGTTTTTGGATCGTAGTTTCTTGTGCTCAGACGTAGAGGGGTGTAGTTTTTATCTGCTGTTTTTATGGAGTTGTAATATTCTGAATCTTCGCTTCTTTTGTAGAAGTACTCACGGAGATTGCTTATTTGCTTATAATGTGCGTTGCGGAGATCTACGCCTCTGCCGCCTAAGCTTCTTGGGAGGTGGAATCGTTCGACACTACTGTGGGTGATGGTCTCTATTTTTTGTAAATGTTGTCCTAATGATTCTGTTTAGTTCCTGTAATTCTGTGTCTGTCCATTTTATTGCTCCAAACCTGTGTGTTACTACTGGGATTGCATAAGTATTAATAGCTATTGCTTTATTCCTGCCTGAGAGTTTTGTTTTAAGTATTTGTTTTGTCCCTTGTTGTAGTTGAGTTTTCAGATGTTGTTTAATTTTGGTGTACACGATATTGGTAGTTTGCATTTTCCATAAGTATTTAGGCGGCATTTATTTAGTCCGAAGCTCATCGAGATATCTTTGCTGAAATCATGTACCTTGTTTAGAAGTTTTTTAAGCCCTTTTTTGCTGTTAGATATCAATTTAAGGTCGTCCATGTAGAATAGATGTGTGATGTTCTTTGTGTTTTTATGTTCTGTGATGTAACCTAATTTAGTTTTGTTTAATGATGTTGAAATGGGGTTTAACGCCATACAAAACCAAAGGGCACTCAGTGAATCTCCTTGGTAGATTCCTCTTTTTATTTCAATTGGATCTAACGTTTTGGCTCTTGTGTGGATTGATGTGTTCCATTTGGCCATAAGTTGTTGTAGTAGTCTAATTATGGTGGGGCTAATTTTATATAGTTTGAGAACTTCGATGAGCCAGGTATGCGACACGCTGTCAAAAGCCTTTTGGTAGTCTATAAAGGCAATAAACAAGTCGTTTTTGTTCTTTTTGGCGTCTTCGGATATGATGGAATCCTTCTATTACTAACTGTTGTTTGCATCCTTGACTACCTTTCCTACATCCTTGTTGTTCATCCGCAAATATTTTATTGTGTTCCAGGAGTTCGGTTATTTTGGTAGCTAATATGGACGTTAAGATTTTGTACATCGTGAGTAGAAGAAAATAAGTTATTCCTTTTGTGAAAAAATCTGGTATTTCATTTCATTCCATTTTCTCATGTGTTGATTTCAGTTTTTTTTAGCCAGAAGTTGTGTATTTTGTCAATCCCGGGTGCTTTCCAGTTTGCTGTTTTTGTTATTGTTGTGAGTACATCTTCTACTGTTATGGTGTTGAACTGCATTGTTTGTATTCTGTCACATCGTTTTGTTTCTTCTGTTAACCATTGTGCTCTTTTTTGTGTTCAGCGTTTACCGACCACATATTCTGCCAAAATTCTTGTATAGATTCATTTGTTGGTTGTTGTGATAAATGTTTATCTTGGTGATTTGTTTCTTGCATGTTAATGGTCTTATAGAATTTTCTTTGATTTGTGTTGAACATGTTGTTATGTTGTCTTCGTGTTTCACTGTCTTTATATCTTTTAAGTCTCTTAGAGAAAGCCGCTAATTTTTGTTTCAAAAGGTCAAGTATTTCGGGGACGGTATTGTTTTCATTATTCTTATATGCTGTTATTATTTTCATTGTGTTATTATGTACTTTTCTTGTTGTTGTGTCATTTTTGGTTTGTGTTAGTATGCCTATTTGTCTCCTCAATGTGTCTATTTTCATTTTTAGCCTGATTTCCCATGGTTGTTGTTTTGATTTTGATCTATTTGTATCTCTATTTTGTTTTCTGGCTTTTTGGTTGTTTAGTTCGATTATGCTGATTGCTGCTATATAGATAAAGTTGTTGAGTTCTATTGGATTATTGCATTCTGTTATCTCTTGGCTTATTATGTTATCAATTTCAGTTAGGATTTTATTGATGCCTTTCTTGAGATAAAGTTTTGGGAGGGTTGGCCTATTTTCAGGGTTCATACCATTATATTTTAACTTATTTCTGTTAAAAGTATCAAGAATTTGTTATTGTTCGCTTGTTAGATTTTGCGGCTGCGTTTGTGGAGTTCGTGTGTTGTGTTGGTCATTGTTGTCCTGTTGTTCTGGGGCTGTAGTATATGCTGCACTTCATTTTTTATTGCTATCATACGTGCTTCAGGTATTCGGTTTTTGGTGAAAAGTTGACGTCTTTGATCGAGCACATTTTGAACTGTTTTTTTCTTAATTCGGGGGACTTTTGAATCATTTCGTTGTGCAGTTTTTCACTGTACGGTTGTTTGTTGGTTTCCATGTTTGTCATGAGAAGATAAGAACGAATGAGGTGTGTATTCATATCATCTGTCCATTTCATTCGCTTCTTATCTTTTATTGTACCTTCTGAGGTGGTCGCATCATCACGCTGCGAAGCACTTTCAGTAAGGGGAATAACGTTAGCATTCATTCCTTCGTCAATAATTTCATAGCTTGGGTCGTCTTCTGTTGCAGGTGTAACCTCACGGCGGTTTTGATCCATCCAGCGGGGTGTGTGGGGCTGCCACGCATAGCTCAAGGATCGGTGGGGCGCTACTCCCCAATGGTGTAAGCACTAAACCTGCGGGGCTCGGGGCGCCGGGGCCGCCACTCCCCGTAGTAGGTACCAATATTAGGAACCTACCCCCTGACGGTTTATTATTATTATTCCCCCCCGTGGACCCACCTTGTTGTGGGGGGGGGGGGAGGCTGAGTAGCCCATGTTGCCCGAAAGGGTGAAACTAACGGGTCCTGGACCTCTGTGTCATACTTTGTTTGTACCGGACGATCAGTCGGTAATTGGCCGTGTTCTTTTCTTCTTTAACCTACCTGCATGTTGGCCGTGTGCGGTGTCCCGTGTCGGAGTAGGAGGGGATCCCGGGAGTTGAGGAAGCCTCAACACACTACTTTGGCCCCGAATTCACCTAAACGGGAGGTTACAGGCTAACCCACTGGTGATCATTCGGTCCCCTTCCCGTTGTGAGGCTGGGGGGTGAGTCGTCTCAGGGTGGGGGTGAGAAAACCAGGAAACTCGTATGCGTATGAACTTAGCGGACCCGTGCGATCTCACCCGTGGACTGGCCTTGCTGCCCCCCGGGATGGCTATAGTCTTGGGGAAGCCCTGGCGCTATATCGGCTTGCGGTGCTTGCGTCCTATATGAGTCTCCGTGGAGGGCGGGGATACCTGAGACTGAATTTTTTTTCTTTATGGATAATACTTTTCACCCGCTAACCGGTTTGCCATCCGGTCAAAATGGTGCGTCTGGGGGCACGTCAAATGATTCCGGGGAGAAAACCCCGTTAAAACAACGAATTTCCCTATCGGGAAATATATCTAACATTCCTTGTCTTTTATCGAGAAAGTCGGCTACATCTAAGGTAGACAGCAAAATGGTTTCGGAGTTTAGAAATGAAAGTACGAGCCAGGAAAAGATGGTTGTACCTCGGTTTCTGATCGTAAAATCTATATGTGGTTCATTTGAAAACGAAAGTACTTTTATTATTAACAAATGTTTATTTTGTTAGTAAGAAGTTTAAAATCAGTTAGAAAAATAAAGGATGGACTGTTCATAGAGACTGTGTCCGCTGCTCAAGCTGAACGGCTTTTAAAAGCCAAAAAGCTTGGCATGCCTAATATACAAGTCACTGCACACAGGACCATGAACAGTTCCAAAGGAATTATTTTCTGCAAAGATCTACTAATTTGTAGTGTTAAGGAGATTGTAGAAGAATTGTGTGATCAAGGAGTTGTGAAGTACGTCGTATTAAGAAGCGTGAAAAGGGTGAGTTGATTGATACGCCAAACCACAATTCTCACCTTCAACACTCCAATTTTACCGGCGCATATTAAAGTAGCCTTCTACTTCCTCAAGGTTAGATTGTTTATTCCGGCACCAATGAGGTGCTTTAACTGTCAACGTTTCGGCCATACTTGCGCAAGATGCATGAATACGCAGATATGTATCTGCGGGAAGGAACCGCACGAGGGAAAAAGATGTGAAGATCCTTTATAGTGCGTTAACTGTAACGGTGACCATTCTACCCGATCCCGTAATTGTTCTATCTACAAACAGGAAGCGGCCATTCAGGAAATTAGAATCCGGGAAAATCTAACCTGCTTTGAAGCGAGGAGCAAGGTTGTTGTGCGTACGCCAACTCCTGGAGTCTCGTATTCTTCTGCAATAAAATTCGTAAAACCATCAATTGAGTCTTCTCAAATAGTAAAAGATCTATTACCACAATTAGTAGCAGTTCTTAAACCTGTTTTTGTAGTAAAAGATAGTTTAACACAAACTGGGCCACCAACATCACAGACCACTTTGCAAAAAACAATTAGTCCGGGACCATCCGAGATATCCATTAAAAATAATAGAAAAACTGAGAACGGAGGAACTCTTCTGGGGGAGACTTCTCAGTTTACTCCGTATCATCAAAAATCTCTAAAACAACTGACACCAAAAAGAAAAAAGGGTGGCCTGCTGGGAAGCCGAGGAAGCCTAAAGCTGTTGACTAGATCCATTATTTGTTAATTTTATTATGGATTTCATCATCCAGTGGAATATTAAGATTAGTAGGTGATCGTCCGTGCGCAGGTTTTTTAATACCTACCTGCAAGTTGACCGTGTGCGGTGATTCGTGTCGGTGGAAGAGGGGATCCTGGTAGTTGAGGAAGCCCCAACACACTACTTTGGCCCTGAATTCACCTAAACGGGAGGTCGCAGGCTGTCCACCTGCGGCCAATCGGTTCCCATCCCGTTACGAGGCTGGAGGGTGAGTAGTCTTGGGGATGTGTCGGGATCACCGGGAAGCGGGCGTGCACGAGGATTTAGCGGCCCCATCGTGATCTCTCCCGTGGATTGGCCTTGCTGCTTTCCGGGATTGCTATAGTCTTTGGGAAGCCCTGGCACTATACCGGTTTGCGGTATTAGTGTCCCTTTTGAGACTCCATGGAGGGTGGGGTACCAAAGACCGAAAGTTCATTACAAAAGAACAGAAATCTTCAAAGCCGCTCTCTGGTTCGCCGACCTCCAAAAACGGTGCGCTCGGAGCCGTGTCAAAAGCTCCCGGGGAAAAAACCCCGTCAAAAAACAATATTTCTTGTGAGGGTACGCCTAATAACCCCACTATTGATATGAATCAAGAAAAGGAGGTAGTACCCCGGTTCTTGGTCATTCAAAAGCTTAGTGGTAATTTTGAAAAAGTTAGCCCTTTTCTTTTACAAAAATTACTATTTTATTGGTTGGACATTTAAAAACCATTAAGAAAATTAATGATGGACTACTTGTGGAGACAGTTTCAGCTCCTCAAGCTAAAAAATTATTAAAAGTAATAAAAATGGGAGATATGGGAATAGAAGTGGTCCCTCACAGAACACTTAATGTATGTAGGGGTGTCATTTATTGCAAAGACCTCTAGAATTGTATAGTGGAGGAGATATGCTCTGAGCTACGGGAACAGGGTGTAATTGAAGTAAGGCGAATTAAGTTTAGAATGAATGGTGAATTCAATGACACGCCGAATCACATCTTAACATTCAATACCCCGAAACTTCCAGCTAAGTTAAAAGTAGCATGTATGTACCTGCACCTATGCGCTGTTTCCAATGTCAAAAGTTCGGACACACAGCTGCACGGTGCAATAGTCCACACATTTGTATGTGTGGAAAGGTCTTGCATAAAGGAACCCCTTGTGTAGAACCCATTAAATGTATTAACTGTGAAGGACCCCACTCTGCTCGTTCAAAAATTTGCCCTCTTTATAGGCAAGAGGTTGCCATCCAAGAGCTCAAAGTAAAGGAGAATATTACTTATTTTGAAGCAAAGAAGAAAGTTGTTATTCCTACACCGACCGGTATTTCTTATGATAACAAAGCATCAGCTTTAGTAACACCGGATCCTACTTCTTTTGCGCAGCAAGTAATTCCTCATCTTTTCAGGCATTAAAAAGTGTCTTTGTTACAAAAGAAATTTTTAATGCCAAACAATCTGCACCTCTTATCTCCTGTAATTCCATTTCGACTCCATCTAAATTTCCTACACAAGAGAAGAAAAAAGCAAATTCTACTAATTCTTCTATTGTGTCTATTTCTTCTGGCCCTTCTTCTATTATTCCTACAAAGGAAAATAATATGGCGACTACTATTGTTTCTTCTTCCGACGAAGATCTTTCTCTTAGCTCTGCACCTTCGCAGCAGCAAAAGAAAAAGAAGGGTTGGCCTATAGGCAAACCAAGAAAACCTGTTTAGTTCTTCAACATAACATTATAAGTCATGAATAATATTATTCAGTGGAATATTAGGGGATGCGTCTTTCATTATTGTGACTTGAAGATGCTACTATCGGAATTTAATCCGATATGTACTTGTCTTCAAGAAACACACTTTACACCAGGCCAGGCTTACTCATTGAAGAATTACAGTATAGTTAGGTTCGATTCTGCACCCCATATCCGGGTCAACGGAGGTGTGGCGATGATCGTAAGACAGGATGCGAGTTTCAAACAGGTTAATCTCAACACTAATATTCAAGCGATTGCTATACGAATGTCAGCTCCATTTAACGTTACTATCTGTAACATATATTTACCTGACGCCAACTGGGATTTGACTGACATTCAAGCTATTATTCGGCAACTTCCCACTCCCTTTATTCTTCTGGGAGATTTCAATGCCCACCATTTCATATCGGAATCTGGGCATATTGATCCAAGGGGTAGAATTGTTGAGAACCTGTTTGATGATCCAAATCTTGTTCTAGTAAATGAGGGTTCACCTACATATTTTAATGCCCGATCAGGGACCTTTTCTTGTATCGACCTAACTACTATACTCTCATCAACATTATCAACTCGTTACTCTTGGCGGGCACTTGATGATCCACATGGGAGTGATCACTTTCCTTTAGTGATCACTACAGACACTCCTATGTGTGAACAAGTGTTTGTGCTAAGTTGGTTAATGAGTAAAGCCGATTGGTCATGTTTCAAGGTATCCCTTAAAATTCCACCCATGACTAATAACGCCAATATAAATGTAGAACTAACAGAAAATATTTTCTTAGCAGCAGAAACTGCAATCCCT
Source organism: Harpalus rufipes (assembly GCA_951394225.1). Classification (NCBI taxonomy): domain Eukaryota; kingdom Metazoa; phylum Arthropoda; class Insecta; order Coleoptera; family Carabidae; genus Harpalus; species Harpalus rufipes. The sequence continues at coordinate 33,426,099 of OX596276.1, forward strand.
CAGAGCAAGTGCAAATCTCAAAGAAGGTCGGTTCCCTGGTGGAACCGAGAAATTCAAAAGTTGGTCCGGGATAAAAAAATGGCTCTCAACCGCTTCAAACGGATTCCCACTCAGGAGAACCTTATTCTTTTTAAAAAAGCCAGAGCACTAGCACGACGTTGTATTTTGGAAAGCAAGCGAAAATCTTGGGACGAATATGTTTCTGGCATTTCGTCCAGTACCACAACTCAAGAGTGTTGGTCAAGGGTTAAACGTATCGCTGGGCATGGTAATTCTACAGGTATAACGTACCTAAAACTGGATGATGGAACTTATACAGATGATCCATCCGCTATCGCGGAAATAATGGCCGACCAGTTCCAAAGTACTAGCAGCTCTTCAAATTATATACCTGAGTTTCAAAACTCAAAAGCGGACAGGGAAGTACCGCTAGATTTCAGCACTACTGAAATTCTTAATTATAACGCTGCATTCGTACTTATGGAACTGGAATATGCTCTCAGCCAATCGAAGTCGTCATCTCCAGGTTTAGATAGAATTACCAACGATATGCTCAAAAATTTAACCCTTGATTTTAAACTACACTTGCTTTCCGTATACAATATGCTCTGGCAAAAAGGTTCATATCCTGAGTAGTGGAAGGAAGCCATTGTCAGCCCTATCGCTAAGGTTGGAAAAGACCTATTGATACCGTCAAATCATAGGCCGATTAGTGTAACGTCTTGTATCGGAAAGATATTCGAGAGAATGATCAACAACCGTCTTATGTGGATTCTAGAAACCAATCATTTTCTGTCAGTTCACCAGGCCGGGTTTCGCAAATTCAGATACACCGTTGATCATCTCGTAGAAGATGCAATTCTCACTGCTTTCAATAATAAAGAACACTTGGTTGCACTTTTCTTTGATCTGGAGAAGGCCTATGATATGTTTCACATTCTTAAGAAGCTACATGGATGGAGTTTCCGTGGTAATTTGCCGCAACTTATTTCTTCTTTTTTGGCAGAACGCAAATTTAGAGTTCGGTTCGGTACTTCTCTATCGTCCTCAAGGATATTAGAGAATGGAGTACCCCAAGGCTCTGTTTTGAGCGTCACACTTTTTGCCATTTCGGTAAATGAGCATGTGTCCTTTGTCAGCTCTTTAGGTATGGGTCTGTATGTTGATGATCTCACCATTTTCTGTTCTGGTAAGAAGATAGGAGACATCAACAGAACTTTGCAATCTGCAATTAACAGCATTACACGGAGTGCTGACAAAATTGGATTTAGGTTCTCTCGCGAAAAAACCCAGTGCATGCACTTCTGTTGCCTAAAACTGACCTCACTATGGACCACTCCTTTTTATGAGGGATAATACTATTAAAATCGTCAATAGCGTCAGATTCCTGGGACTCTATTACATGTTGAGGAGCTAAGGACTGTTTGTCTTAAATCTCTAAACATTATAAAAATGTTGGCGGGTACTAAATGGGGAGCAGAACCAAAAACTCTTATACGGGTGTATCAATCTCTGGTTTTATCAAAGATTGATTACGAGTGTGTCGTCTATGCCTCGGCCAAACGTACAACCCTCATAGACTAGACTCAATCCACAACCAGGCTCTACGGTAGGCTCTTGGTGCGTTTCCCAGTACCCCCACATTAAATTTGTATTCTGGGTCAGGAATGACGCCACTTGATGTGACATAAAAAGTTTCTGCTGCTTTATGTTTCTAAAATTAAGTCATTACCGCAACACAAGAACTTCAGTACTTTCTTTCGGAGTGAAAATTGATGCAATCCACGACAAATACAAACCAGACCCGCCGGTATCCGCGCGAAAGAGCTTCTAGAACAAATAAGCTTCGATATACCATTATCGATTCCTGTAGGGGAATCTGAAGTAGCGCGGTGGTTGGTTCCATTAGATAGGACTAACTACATGTACGACAAGTCCAACAGTCTCCCGATAATGATACAGTCAAGGTTTCTAGAGGATCTGCACGGATACAAAAACACGATGGTAATCTATACGGATGGTTCTAAAACCCACCATGGTACTGGTTGCGCAATTTCTGTCGATAACACACAGCACTCAAGTAGTAAGCGATTCTTTTAGGGTCCTACAAGCCATTTCAAACCCTTTTACTGTTGACCCAATTATTCACCATATCTTATCCGGCATGAAACATCTTCATGAGACAGGGAAAGATATTTATTTTCATTGGGTGCCAAGTTTTTGTAATAAATCAACATAAAACGAACTATATGTATAACAACCCTGTAAGCAACATGTGTAGATTACATAATACTTATTGTACCAGACTGGACTTTTCTCTCAGCATAGTAAAATCTAGAGCAATTATTAATTCCATTTTCAATTCTATATGTAATAAGGTTATTTCTTTTCTATGTTATATGTGTACTTAATTTTTTTTTCTCTTTATATTAATTAAAATATATGTATATTTTTGTAGGATATGTATGTTCTCATGTAAAATGTTAATCTTTTTGATATTATTCTGTAATTGGAACTCTGTTCTGTTCTGTTGAATAATAAAGCTTATTATTATTATTATTATTATTATTATTATTATTATTATTATTATTATTATTATTGTTATTATTATTATTATTATTATTTACTTTATTCACCTAAGTCTAGTACATCTAAGAGCTACAAGGTAAATAATTAAATATAATACATTAGCAAAATTGTACTTTTCATTTTCAGGGCTCTAGGTTACTCGTAATGATGACCTAAACTTCGGGTTGGCAGGATGGAGATCTCTTCTGCTGACTAGGATGTGATCTTTAGGTGTCCTAGTCGGTTTCAACCATATTCCAGCTATAAACCATACAGCTGAGGATATATGGGATTTTAGGAAAGTACTTTTCTTATAATGTGGGCTGTTCCATATATTGCCTGTTTTTGAATTTCATATGGGTCGTGATTTCCAGGGATGCGTTTGACATTTTTAATAAATTCTTTATTTACAAAACCCGTCGCTCCAATTATTACTGGAATTATTTCGCATTTTGTTTTCCACATCCGTTTAATTTCAATACACAAGTCTTTGTATTTTAATTGTTTTTCGGCATCCTTTGTTATTATTTTCTCATCGGCTGGTACGGAAACGTCAATTAAATATGTAGTACAAGGAGTTCTTATAATAATATCAGGCCTATTAGCGTTGATGGTACGGTCAGTTCGCACTCCCATATCATACAATATTGTTACATTTCCTTTTGTATCATTCACTACTTTCTCTGGCAGATATTTGTACCATAGTTGTTCATTTGTTTGTCCTATATAATGATTGAAGAGATTGTAGTGAATAAGATTGCAGATTTTATTATGCCGTATGACATATTCAGTTTTGGCCAATTCTGAGCAGGATGACATTATGTGATGTATGGTTTCATCTTCATCTTTACAAATTCTGCATGACTTGTTTTCGGATGATTTATGGATTTTCTTTCCTATATATCTTGTTGTTATGGCTTGTTCTTGAGCCGCTGTTATTAAACTCTCCGTTTCCCCTTTAATTCTTCCTCTTCTTAGCCACATGAATGATTCTATTTTGTCATACTCTGTTTTTTCCATGTCGCGTAATTTTTGTCCATGAAGCGGTTTGTTTCTCCACATTTCATATAAACGTTTCCTACATTGTTTTTCTATTTCTACTGGGCTTATATTAGTTCTTTCTTCTTGTGCATTGTTTTCTACGTCTTCCATATCTGCATTTTCTACTAGTTCTTCATCTAAACCTTCGTCATGCCTAATATGGTTCCTTCTGTTCTCATATTTTTCAATGGGCTTATAGATTTTTTGTTTTATTCGCAAACATCTTTTTGATAAGGATGTATAATGTGAGAGAGTTTCATCGTATATTACTATATTCCTAATAATGGGATCGCTTGATGCTCTGTTTGTTATATAATAGTATAGGCTGTACACAGAATTATAATATACACTTTCTATTTGTTGGAGACCCCTTCCTCCAAACTGTCTTTGGACATATAATCGGTCCACATCTTGTCGTGGGTGAAACTGGCCGTTAAGTGTTAACAACTTTCTTGTTTTCCTATCTATTTTTTCTATTTCAGCTATGGTCCAGTCTATTATTCCGAAGCTGTATCTGAGGACTGGCACAGCGAAAGCTCCTATAGCCTGAAATTTATTTTTGCAGATAAGTTGTGATCTTAATATTTTTCTTATTCTTGTGAAGTACTCATTTCTTAATCTTTCTTTCATTCCCTTATGGTCAATTTCCTCACCTTCTTCTACACCTAAGTATTTGTATGTTTTACCAGGTTCCAGTGCTTGTATGCTCTCTTCATCATTTAATCTCATGTTCTCAGACCAACTTAATTTTCCCCTCTTAAATATAGCCACAGCGCATTTCTCCAAACCAAATGTCATACGTATGTCATCAGATACAACGTTGATCATCTCTTATATCTGGAAGATGCAATTCTCACTGCTTTTAACAATAAAGAACACTTGGTTGCAGTGTTCTTTGATCTAGAGAAGGTCTATGATATGTATCACATTCTTAAGAAGCTCCGTGGTAATTTGCCGCAACTTATTTCTTCTTTTTTGGCAGAACGCAAATTTAGAGTTCGGTTCGGTACTTCTCTATCGTCCTCAAGGATATTAGAGAATGGAGTACCCCAAGGCTCTGTTTTGAGCGTCACACTTTTTGCCATTTCGGTAAATGAGCATGTGTCCTTTGTCAGCTCTTTAGGTATGGGTCTGTATGTTGATGATCTCACCATTTTCTGTTCTGGTAAGAAGATAGGAGACATCAACAGAACTTTGCAATCTGCAATTAACAGCATTACACGGAGTGCTGACAAAATTGGATTTAGGTTCTCTCGCGAAAAAACCCAGTGCATGCACTTCTGTTGCCTAAAACTGACCTCACTATGGACCACTCCTTTTTATGAGGGATAATACTATTAAAATCGTCAATAGCATCAGATTCCTGGGACTCTATTTCGATCCAAGGCTGACTTGGAAATTACATTTTGAAGAGCTAAGGAATGTTTGTCTTAAAGCTCTAAACATTATAAAAATGTTGGCGGGTACTAAATGGGGAGCAGAGCCCAAAACCCTTATACGGGTGTACCAATCTCTGGTTTTATCAAAGATTGATTACGGGTGTGTCGTCTATGCCTCGGCAAAACGTACAACCCTCAATAGACTAGACTCAATCCACAACCAGGCTCTACGGTACGCTCTTGGTGCATTTCCCAGTACCCCCACATTAAATTTGTATTCAGAGGCAGGACTGACGCCACTTGATGTGACATAAAAAGTTTCTGCTGCTTTATGTTTCTAAAATTAAGTCATTACCGCAACACAAGAACTTCAGTACTTTCTTTCGGAGTGAAAATTGATGCAATCCACGACAAATACAAACCAGACCCGCCGGTATCCGCGCGAAAGAGCTTCTAGAACAAATAAGCTTTGATATACCATTATCGATTCCTGTAGGGGAATCTGAAGTACCGCCGTGGTTGGTTCCATTAGTTAGGACTAACTACATACTAAGTATATACGACAAATCCAATAGTCCCCCGATAATGATACAGTCAAGGTTTCTAGAGGTTCTGCACGGATACAAAAACATGATGGTAATTTATACGGATGGTTCTAAAACCCACCATGGTATTGGTTGCGCAATTGCTGTCCACAACACACAGCACTCATGGTCAATGCCTCTTCTAACTTCTACCTACACAGCAGAGTCCTATGCTATCTGGCAAGCACTATGCTACTGCGAGTTAGTCAGAACTTCTAGGAAGTTCCTCGTAGTAAGCGATTCTTTGAGCGTCCTACAAGCCATTTCAAATCCTTTTACTGTTGACGCAATTATTCAGCATATCTTGTCCCTCATGAAACATCTTCATGAGACAGGGAGAGATATTTATTTTCTTTGGGTGCCAAGTCACGTCGGCATTAGGGGTAACGAGTTGGCTGACGAGGCAGCATGTTCTGCCGCTGATAGTAACTCTGTTGATGTGATAATGTAACAATCTTCAGATATAAGTCTTCATCTGAAGAAAGAGGTATTGGCTTTGTGGGAGCGCAAATGGGATGGGGTTCAGAACCATCTAAAAATCATTAATCCGTTAGTTGCGCCACTTTTATTGCCGAATTATTTTACCAGAAGGGATCAAGTCAAGATCCATCGTCTGAGAATGGGTCATACAAGTCTGGGACATGGGTACCGTTTAAATCGGGATAATGCCCCTATGTGCAAAAGATGTGATACTGCTCTGACAGTTGAACATATTCTTGTTGCATGTCCACAGTATGATCTACTCAGGCGACTATATCATTTAGATCAAGACCTTTCCTTTATTCTAACAGACTCTGGTAAGATTCGTAATGTTCTGAAGTTTTTTCGTGCGGTAAATATATATGAAAAGTTATAGACTTGATTTTTTTTGGCATCTCATTTAATTTTTCTTTATTTAATTCTTATATTCTTTTCTATTTTTCCCATTATATGTATACATAAGTATGCGTAAATACTTATTTTTCTTATATTGTATTTTATGCATGTGGGTTTTTGTTGATCTCGTATACTTGTGTATATTTATTTTATATATTTATTTGCATATGTTACTTTTTCAAAATTATTATTATACTTCTATTTATAATACTTATATAGTAGTATATATCCTGTATATTTATTTATATTATACTTTTTAAACCTTGTATTTCTACCTTACTCTTATATGGAAAGATGCCATTAGATTTTGGAGTAAATCAGGTAACCGGAAATGGCACTTTACTAGAAGCTCGAAATATTTTTTCTTCGAAAAATATCTTTAAATGTTATTTTTCGAGATTTGTTACTATAAAAATTAAAGTTTTCTAAATTTTCTACAGGTTTGCGTTCATATTGTTTTGTTTATATTTCATGGATAAATTTCTAAAAGTATTTATAATTTTAATCCCAGAGCTTACGCTTTAAACACAACTCCATTGTTACAAAGTTCAGATCTCAAATGTATGTAACTGACAGATATATGACACTGTCAACAAACTAATCATTTCAAATAATAATAGTAACGTTTTAAAAAGAAAATAGTAAATAGAACAATAATTATATGGAAGGGAACTTAATACAGTTTCCAGCATAAGTAAATATGTAGGAATATAGGTAAGTAAATAAAAATATATAATATATCATCACGGCATAGTACCCATTGCTGAGTGAGCCAATCTGCTTTGTACACAGATGTCGGTAATAATAATGACATATTTGTACCGTGCGGGCGTTTACCAGGCGTCACTTCACGCGAATGTGGGGGACTGGAATTTTAAATGGCACAAAATTGACCCCAGTGGTTCACTCTCCACGTCAGCAATGAATATAAGTAAGTATATAAATAAATAAAATAAATATATCATCACGGCATATTTCCCATTGCTAGGTCAGCCAATCTGCTTTGTACACAGATTTCGGTACCGATAATGACATATTTGTACCATGCGGGCATTTACCAGGAGTCACCTCACGAGTACTTATTGCTGACATGGAGAGTGTACCACCGGGGTCATTTCTGTCCCATTTAAAATTTAAAATATTTGGCGTTGGTTCGGGATCGAACCCGGTATTTAAATTTAATTTTAAGTATTTACATGAATAAAAAAAAAATCTAACGGGAGGTATTGTGCTGGCCAAATCAGATTTTTATTTCATTCGTTAGTGCTATTATTGACTTCGGAAAGAGGAAATATAATTTGTTAGAGTAGTATAGCCAATGTACTTACATATGTGTAATTTATATTAATAAATTAAATAATTTAGACATTGTGCTCAATTAAAAAAAAAATTACCTTTATCTTTACAAAAAGATCTGATGTGGCCAGCATAATGCCTTCCGTCAATCCTGTGTATTATATACAAGTTCCATATATAAATTTTCTTGCAAAAGATTCTAAATTTCCAATAATATTATTTCATGTAAATGGCACTTGACACTGACATCTTCTCCTTCTTCTTCTTTAGCTTGTCCCATTCGTTAGGGGTCGCTATTTTTTATTTTCTTCTTCCATTCATTTTATTGGTCATCCTCATACAGTTGTTTTTCTCTCAAGTCTTCCGCAATACAGTCCTTCCATCTTATCTTTGGTCTTCTTCTGTTTCTTCCACTTTCTGTTACTATTCTATTCATTCATCTTCCAATATATTCTTTATCTCTCCTCATGACATGTTTAAACCAATGTAATCGTCTCTCTTGTATCTTTCTAGAAACTTCTAATACTCGAGTTATTTCCCTTATTCTTTCATTCCTTACCATATCTTTCCGTGTCTTCCTCAACATCTATTTCAACATCCTCATCTCTACCACATTCGTCTTCTTTTCACTTAGAATTTTCTTAATATAGTAGCTATTTCCATGATTATAGCATAGCTGGCTGATTTATAAAATTTAATATAATTATAATTCTTTAACTCTATATCCATAGAATATGAAATATAAAATGCAATCAATTCGTATAGATAATAGAATATTTTCTAATATTTATAATAACATTAAATGTGTAAATAATATTTCATAGTTTGTTTATAAAATAATTTTACTGGAAATATAAGATCTTTTGCAAGAAAATTTATGTATAGGGCACGAGCAGTCACGTGACTTGCTGACCTTGGCAAGCAGATATGAGGGCACGTATCAGAATGACAGCTATTAATTACTTGGCTGGCTTTGACTAATGACTTTCCGACAACTCCAGTGCCAGTTTTGGCATCATCATTCCTGGGCTCAAGCATAATAATAATAATAATAATAATAATATTTATTCAAAACAGCACAATTGTACAAGAATAAGTCACAGAATTACATACGTTACCTAATTAACAAAAAAATTCATTAATATTATAGTACGCTTTATCTAACAAAAATAATTTTAATGATTGTTTATATTTGGTTATTGGTAAATCTTTAATATTTTTTGGTACATTATTATAAATTTTTATGAGATTATTTAGAACTCCTTGATGAATAACAGACAGATTACTTCGCATGATATTAAATTCATTTTTAGTTCTGGTGTTGTACTCGTGTTTTCTCAACATATCTTCAAACAAATTTTGGAATTTTTTGACAAAAATGGCAGCTTCTAGAATATATAAACTCGGTAAAGTTAATATATTGTATTTTTTAAATAAATTTACACAATGTTCTCGAGGACTGACTCCACTAATTAATCGAACACACTTTTTTTGAATTTTAAAAATATCTTCAGCGTTATGAGAAGAACCCCAGAAAATAATTCCATACATAAGGTTTGATTGTATGTAGCCATAATAGATGTTAAGCAAAGTTTCAATGCCAACTAATGTTTTCAGGTATCTCAACATATAAACATATTTATTAATTTTTTTACCCAGTAACTCTGTATGAATTTTCCATTTTAAGTTTTTTTCAATATTCAGTCCTAAGAACTTAATGCTGTCCAAGAAGTACAGCTGTTCAGATTTTTTTAAATTTTGATTCAGTGTTGATAAATTATTTGAATAGTTACCAAATTTTATTACTTGTGTTTTATCTGTGTTCATTTTCATGTTATTGTCGACGAACCATTTTTCAAGCGATGACAGAGAATTTTGTATGGACTTTATAAGTTCAGATTCATCTTTAGATTTGCACAAAATAGCTGTATCATCAGCAAATAAAAGTATATTATTTGCAGTGGTACATTTCGGAAGGTCATTTATGTAAATTATAAATAAAAGAGGACCATAACAATGTTTCCCTCACAGAAACTACCATCTAAATGTGCTTCGAGGATAGTTTCACTTCGTTCTGGGAGAGTAACGTCTTTGGCCATTAGTACGCGACAGCTTTGTCGTCTCATGGGTTTAATACGAATTCTTCTTCATTGACCATCATCACTCCCTTCTTCAAGTCAAGCTTAAAACCGTGCTTTGTCATTGCGTCCATACCAAGTTTTAATTCATCTTCAACTTCAGCTACCAGCGTACGATGTTTAAAGGAGGATTTTCCAATAGTGATCGTGACATTTACTTCTCCTAATGCGGTAGCTTGTTCTCCCGTTGCTGTGCGCAATCGCCACTTAGTTGGTTGCAGATGCGTCTTGTCAGGTTTTCTTTACCAAGTCGGGTCTAATTATAGTCTTTGTCGCTTGACCACATTGCTACCAAGTATTTATCTATAATTATTATTATAATTTGTTATTTTAAAAAAAAAAGATAAAACAAACTCACTTTCAACTCCGAACCTTTACACTATTAAAACTGTGATAGGGTTGTTTGACACTGCTAAATTTTTTTATGTATTTCATAAGTCTTAATTTTTAAAATATATTTTGAGAAACAAAACCATAATTACACTTGTGAAAAATAGTTGTATAAAATAGACTTGCACTTGTGACGTGTAGTTTTGAGAAACAAATACATGTAAAAATTAAAAGTCTACAAGTGTACGCACTTGTATTACAAGACTTGTATTTTTGAGAAACAGGGCCCTAATCACATAAAGAATATCGAAGAGGATGCAGAGCGCCAGATAGCACTACAATATAGAGTGTCACATATGACAATTTTAGATTTGTGCTTAGTCGACTGCACCCTATAAATGTCCTCATGTATGGATTGTCCAACCTGTTGTAACATAATAATTTTACGTATAATTTTTTTGTTACCTTAATTGAGGTATTCTATTCTACTCGTATCTTTTATCTTCCCCGATTTGTGTATAGTTTCATCCTCTGGTGCATCTGTCAATTTATTCACCAGTTTCTAATCTTTCGTGTTGAAATTTATTCTTTCATTGTATTCAGTCAGTCACAAGATTACAAGTCACAACGGAAACAAACCAGAAACAGCTGTTCGTAGACGCACGAGCAGAATAGTCCCCTTTTGAGTTTTGCCATTATGCAACGCGCTCTCCTTTCCGACATTTAAGTGTTACTTTATTTGACCTTAGGCGGATAATGAAATTTGTGACAAAACTTTGAATAATTATAACTCTATATCTAGAAGGTTTACAAGAAAAAGGTATTAAGAAATATTGTTACACTCGACGAGTTCTATCACTGGTTAAATTTAGTATAGGTACTTATTTCAGTCACAGCATGTATTTAGCTATTCAAATTATTGTAAACATAATCAAATATTAAATTTTATGTTAGGGAGGACATTTTCATCTCAAAAGAGGACGGAGGATAATATTGGGTAAAGCCGGACTGTCCTCGCCCAAGGTGGACGGGTGGCAACCAGTGGCGTAGCTACAACTGGGGCAATTGCCCCCTCGATAGCTTTCGACAGTGACTTGGCGCCATTTTTGCTAACCAATGTTTAAATGAACATAGTTGCAGTAAAAGTAAATTATTAGAGGTATACAAATATTTCGTATCACTTAACAATGAGTTTTTTTCAGAAATTGATAATTATGAAAAAGTTACATCACAGATTTAGTTTTTATGATATCCAATAAACTTCATTTAATTATCCAAATTTGTGTGTTCTTTACAGAATATATTTAACATTGCCACTTAGCACTGCTTCAACAGAAAAAAGTTTCAGGCGTTTGAAACATATTAAAAATTACACGCGGTCAACAATGGGTGATACACGATTATTATTTTTATCGTTGTTGGCCATAGAAAGAGATATGGATAATATCAAAAATTTAGAAAACATTATACAACGTTTTAGTATAATACAATCTCGTAAACTAATGATTTAATTTATTTATTCTTTGTACATATATAAAAAATCTGTATTTTTTTGAATGTATTTTTTAGCGTAAAAATAAACACATAAGAACTATATATATTAGGGTGGACCTTAAATGGGGTGAAGTCGAATTTTAACCGGGCCGCCCCTCAAAATGGTCCCAAATTTGGAAAAAAAATTACTACAATTTTTTTTCCGCGTAATATTAATGTTTAAGGGTGCCGAAATGCACTTTTCCACTTTTTATTTAAATAAATTCGGATTTTTACACATTTTGGGACTTTATTTCTTTTCGAGGTAATAGGAGGTTTCAAAAATCCACTCAGCGGTGGAATACAGTCTATAATTACCCGATAATGTGTGGTAATGATTCTGATATTATTCTGAAGAGATTTAAAGATGATCAAACTATTGCTCAAAAGACTTGAAAAGCTGTTTTGGCTTAGATGTTGTGATAAAAAGAGATAAAACAATTATATACTTTCAAATCTACAATACAAAAGTTGAATATTAAATGAAAAAGAATTTCAGTCTGACCTCATTTTCATGCACCTTGCAGAATTTAATGATTCTACAGGGTGCGTGCAGAATCATTGCATCTGCAGAATGAATAAAATAATTTTATTGAAAAATATTTTTTTTTATTATTAATACACTAATAGCGTTTGAGTAATGCTTGTTTTTGAATAACTATTTTTCAGGTTATATTTAACGTCAACACAAAAACATGATAGAGGGCACTGTATGTCGCCGACAAATGTGGCATCAAAACACTCACATTTTTGAAATTGCTGGAAATCCTTAAATAATAACACTTTTAAAATGATGTCAGTTAATTAACAATTGATTTAGTAATTTTATTGTAGATTTGAAATTATACAATTGTTTTGTAATTTTTTTTAATCAGCCAAAACGGCTTTTTAAGTCTTTTGAGCGATGGTTTGATCATCTTTAAAACTCTTCAGAATAATATCCAGACATTATCGGGTAATTATAGACTGTATTCCACCGCTGAGTGGATTTTTGAAACCTCCTACTGCCTCGAAAAGAAATAAAGTCCCAAAATGTGTAAAAATTCGAATTTATTTAAATAAAAAGTAGAAAAGTGCATTTCGGCACCTTAAACCTTAATATTACGAGGAAAAAATTTTACTACAATTTTTTTTTCCAATTTGGGACCATTTTGAGGGGCGGCCCGGTTAAAATTCGACTTCACCCCATTTAAGGTCCACCCTAATATATATATATATATATATATATATATATATATATATATATATATATATATTTTCTCAAAACATATATGACTAGCGCTTTTTTTTATCATTTCTTGCCCCCTCACAACCAGTATACTAGCTACGCCACTGTTGGCAACGCAATGCAAATGATATATATTCTGCATATATAAGAAAGAAATATATAAGAATTATTGTAATAGTTATTTACGTATTCATTTGTGAAAAGAGCGATATTGTTTGACGAGTTCTAAGTTTTGCAAATTACGCGAGTCAAACAATATCGCTTTGCATAATTTATTACGTACAAAATTTTATCTAATGCTATTTTCTAAATAATTCATTGTCAATATTTGACAAGCAATAGATTATTTTATTTATTATTATATAGGCTTTTGCACAGCATTTGATTCAAAATTGAACATCGTTTTGTTTTAACAACGAAGTTTTATTATTGATTGTGATTTCGAGTCAGAAATACCCTCAAATATTGAAGAGTGTGCTAATTTGGTAATGGGTGATTTGACACCCGAAAAGTCCAAATATCGCTATGATCTTGTGTACAAAAAATTCGAAGATTGGTGTCAGAAGAAGAAAGTAAATACCGTTAATGAAAAAGTTATGTTGGCATATTTCGACAGTATGAAAACATTGAAAGCTTCTACTATGTGGACGACATACTCAATGTTGAAAACCGCACTGAAATTTAAAAGAAATTTTAACATCCAAAATTATACTACGTTGATAGCATTGTTGAAGAGGCGGTCAGCGGGGCATCATGCTAACAAATCAAGGGTTCTTAATAACGAAAATATCCAGAAATTTTTAAGGGATCCTGAAGACAAAACATTTTTATTTGCAAAAGGTATGGCTAAACATAATGAGTACTTCGTTAAATAAATATGCAAATTTTGTAGGTGGCAACGATAATTGGAATTGCAGGTGCTTGCAGTAAAGCTGAATTATTTTTTTTGCGTGCGTACAAGACGCCGTAGATGAAGTTAGTTTCTTTAAAATCACTATTCCCGAAACTAAAACCAACATACTGCGAGAATTTGTAGTTACGAATGGCAATATTTCTGTAGTAAATTTGATTGACATTATTCGGAAGTACATCAAGCTGCGTCCTCAAATTACTAAGCATAAACGCTTTTTTGTAAATTATCATAATGAAAAGTGTGGAACACAGCCTGTAGGCATCAATACCTTTGCAAAATTGCCCCAAAAAATTACTCAATATCTCAAATTGCCACACTTCACTGAATAGTACTGGCCATTGCTTCAGAAGGTCGAGTGCTTCACTATTAGCGGACTTTGGAGATGACATATTAAAAATAAAACGTCATGTGGGCTGGAAATCGAACATTGTTGCGGAGGGCTACGTTAAGAATCCATTGGGAAATAAAAAAATCTGATGTGGCCAACACAATACCTTCCGTCAATCCTGTGTATTATGTACAAATTCCATACATAAATTTTCTTGCCAGAAGATTATAAATTTCCAGTAATATTATTTCATGCAAATGGCACTTGACACTGACATTTTCTTCTTCTTTAGCTTCTCCCATTCGTTAGGGGTCGCTATTTTTTATTTTTTTCTTCCATTCATTCCTATTTTGCGGGTTATCCTCACATCAAATTTTTTCATTCAAAATTAATTTTTTTGGTATTTTATGATTCCTTTTCTCGGCAACTGAATTCCACATCCCTGATAATAAATAAACCACATGAAATAAGAAAATCATAAACTTTGAATGAAAAATTATGGCATTTGTAAGTTATGGACGTAATTAATAGCTGTCATTTTGACACGGGTCCAAATATCTGCTTGCCAAAGTCAGCAAAGTCACGTCACTGCACGCGCCCTACACATATTTTTTTTTTGCAAAAGATCCTATATTTCCAGTTAAATTATTTCATAAACAAACTATGCGAATTGCACTTGACACTAACATATTCTTCTTCTGTAGTTTTTCCCATTCGTTAGGGGGTCGCTATTTTTTATTTTTTTCTTCCACTAATTTTTGTTTTGTATGTCGTCCTCATTCAGTTCCTTTTCTCTCCTTTCATATTATATTTGGTCTTCCTATGTTTCTTCCACCTTCTGTTATAAGCTATTCATTCTTCCTATATACTCATCTCTCCTCATGACATGTTCAAACCAATGTAATCGTCTCTTTCTAGAAACGCCCAACACTAGAGTTATTTCCCTTATTCTTTCATCATTTACTTTTTATTGATATTGACATCTGTCAATTTGAATTACCTGAATATATTAGCAGTTTCCATGGTTAAGTTAGCACACCTGGCTGATATATGAAATTTTATAATTATTACAATCTTTATAATTCTTTAACTCTATATCTGTTGAATATGAAATATAAAATGCAATGAAATCGTATAGAGAATAATATATTCTTTAAGTTATAATAAAATTTAACTGAGTTTTTCAAGAAAAACTCTTAAAATCTTCAAATGAGGATACTTCCGGTTGACCAATTATAACCAAAATCTAAACAAGTCTGCATATGGTTGTAAGGAAGAGGAATACGCAAGAATTGTAATTTTTGGAATTCTAGTATTAGAGATATCGTTGACGAAAAAGCGGTCACACACACACACATACACACACACACACACGCACACACGAACACACACACACACACACACACACATACAGACATCATCGTAAAAATAGTAAAATCGTATTGTAAAGACACTAAAACGTGCTTTTTCAATGAAAACTCACCACCGAATTTTTTGACCAAAGACCATACCTTCCTTACCTATAGGTGACGGAAGGTAAAAAGAATTGCTAATGACATTTTGGATGAAACTTCCAACATGAAAGAAGTTAGTGTTCAGAAGGAGATAACAGTAACAGGAGACGCTAATACTTGAGGAGCAGGAATAAATTTCACCAATTGCAGTTGCACTAATTTATTGTTCAATGTTTATAATAATTAATATTGATAGTAAATTATTATTGAAGTATTATTTTTTTCTTTTATTCTCGGACGTGTAATATTCTTTACGCAACTCAGTTAAGTAAAGGTTTTTACATAACTCAATTCGTGTCAATTATGTAAAAAGTGATAGTTTATAAGGTTAGGTAACATCTAACTTTATAAGATGGAATTAGATAAATATAGTTTCTTCAGTGTATTTAAGTAACATGTATAAATAAAAAATAAACTCATATTTCGTTTGTTACAAATCAATAAAAAACTTTTTTTGACCACGAGTGTATTATGAACATATTTTCGTTAACTTTTAAAAAGAAATCTAAAAAAATCTTTTTTTCTCTTCCGACAATAAGATTTGTAAATTAATAATATATAATTATAAACAAATTTATTCCATTTTACTTATGCGGCCGCCGCGCATGTGAACACTATACCGCGTGATCAATATTTGATGACGAGTCTCGACGACATACGGCTACGACTTGCCGCGTCTAGGAAATCCCATCTTGACCAAAATTTTGTAATTCTACTTCTACACATATGTTATTTTATTACCCAGAATACCATCGCCAGGTCACCGTCGGCCGTGTCCGAGCAAAAGTTGCTACGGAAGCATTACTTATGTTCTCATGAAGACTATGGAAACAAGCAAATATATAACAAAACAAAGTAATTATGAAATTAATTGAAAGCTAAATTACAATGAATGAATAAAAAGAAAACACCACAATACATCGCGCCATTTCCATTGTTACATTTAATATTTCTTGTACACACAAAAAAGTATAATTCTTCATAAACAGATATTTTTATACTCGCAATTCTTCCAAGTCATTGACTGGATTGATGGTATATCTATATACCTATAATTTTAAATAATTAATTAATAATACAAGAAATATTAAAAGTACTTCCCAGAAGAAGTCTTCGGTAATGTCAGTTTTAAAATAAAGCTCACATTTTCATTCAATAGATATTATACCCATACATTTATACCACTGGATTTTTGACATTGACACTTTGCATTTATCTGTCAATTATAAACATTTAAATATATCAATTGGTTTCCATGGAGTTGTTTGGACAGCGAGATTTATTACAACAGATTATTCTATATTATTATTTTAATGTGCGCAGACGACACCACTGAATTTATTCAGCACTCAGCACGAAACCGACGCCGTTGGTCAAACGTTCTAGAGAATAATCGGATCTTAGAAGACGATAACTGCAGCGCGTCACGCAGCTGACGCGAACGTAAACATATGGGGAAATAAAAAGGCGGGTTTATGCTCGTGCGTAAAACGGCGACGACGCAGAAACATCAGTCGTAGAATGTTCGGCTATTGTCGGTAAATGAGTCTGTTTTCGCTCATGCGTACGTATGTAGTACGCAGTAAGGCGTATGTGTCGATGCTTACACGTGGTCGCAAAAGTTTGTATATATTATACTTTGGACGTAAATGTGATTCAAAATGGTCGTCAATGAATATGAATTAATTAAATTAATTCATGTGCGACCTGAAGTGTGGGATTCGAATAGTGTACAATTTAGAAATAAAAATATAAAAAATGGAGCATGGCGAGATATAGCCCAAATGCTGGGAACTACAGGTAGGTTCACCCTCATTCTATTCTAACCTTATAAAAAAAATCATTCAATCGTTATTGGTTTTTTGTTTTAGTTGAAGAGTGCCAAGTTACCTGGAAGAAACTCAGAGATAGATACACCCGAATAAAGCGTATGCTACCATCTGGCTCAGAAGGAGAGCGAAAATCGTGGGACAAGGAAGAGCTGCTTCGATTTCTAGATAAAATCTTAGTGACAAGACGGTATTCGCAACATTATTGAAGTAGTAATGTGCCATAATATGTAGTAAGAAATTTGTAGGACAACCAGCAGTGCAGCTGAATCAATGATTATGTCAGAATCTTCATTTACGAGTTCAGTAGAAGGCGTAAATCAGGAACTTGAACATATTAATAAGGAAGGACAGGAGAACATACATCAAGAGAATATCGTAGAATTCTCCGAGCTAAATCACTCTCGAGATAACGCTGTGCGTATTTTTGAATCTGAAACTGTACCTGCACCTTCACCTACTCCACCTATTATTGTTATTCCACCGGACACCAACCGTGGAAACAAGCAAGATGCTGATTTGCTAACTCCCAAATTATTACCTAGTGGTTCTATGAGGCGTAAAAGAAACAAAAATAAAAATGATTGCATTACAGAATCTCTAATAACTGCAATAAATAATATAACAGAAAGTGAAGCAACGCAGAATGTGATTGTGGCAGATGTAAACGAAGCATTTTTGCGATATCATAGTCAACAGGCGAGGGAATTGTTATCCAATAAAAACATAAATGAACAGCGAAGAATTCGAAATAGGCTGTCTGCATGCATAGATGAACTTTATGAGGAATTTAATGAATAGTTCATGGGTTTGATTTTTTTGATATTTACAATATATGAATAGTTTTCTGTACTGTAATAGATTTTATTTTAATACATAGTTTAATATGTAAATTATTTATTTATACATAACATGTAATACTTTTTTTTAATAAACTTCCATGTAAATTATGTGAGATTTCTTTCTAACATAACGTCCTGCCAGTCTACTCGACCAGCTTTTGAAATTAAATAGTCACGTAAACAATCTCTCTGTTTCATGACTTGAGTCGAATAATTACGTGAACCCTGACTTGAAATATGTCGAAGCGATACTTCTTTACGCCAAGCACCAGGAATAATCTTAAATTAAATATGATTTTTTATAAATATTGTCATTATTTTTATATTATTTAATTTAAAAATACAAAACTAAGTTATACTTATAACTACTTAGATATATAATCGAATCATAATTTTCGAATTTTTTTAAAGTAAGATATTGAATTCCAAACTCGATTGACTATTACTATTTCTCCGATAGTAGGTGTGTACATAATGCTCTTAATTATTCATACAACATTGCATTAATTTCTTACCTGGCCATATTCATTCTCCCCATCAACAATGTTATTAATAAAGAGATCAGAATCTCTTTCAGTTCTTAGAAAATTATGCAGTATAGTTGTAGCTTTAACAATACTATCAACTGTGGTTGGATGTGCTATTATGGGCTTGCGAAGAATTCTTCGCCGAGAGGCCAATATTCCGAATGCATTTTCAATAACCCTGCGACCTCTACTTAGTCTGTAATTAAATATGCGCGTTTCATTTGTTGTATTCTGTTTCGAATATGGGCGCATTATATTTTTCTTCAATGGAAAAGCTTCATCAGCAACGAAGAAACAAGGGAACTCCATATTAGTGCCGGGAAGAATAGCAGTATTTGGAGTATTTAATGTTTCATTCAAAATAGCAGCTCCAAAATTTGAATTACGAAAGACTCCACTATCTCCACATATACCTGAAAACAAAAGTCGAATTAATAACATACTATTTAATATTATTAATTAGGAAGTTACCTTGTGCACCAATATCTACAAAAATAAATTTATAATTGCCATTAAATTTATGCTGTAAAAATGTTTATAATTATAAAAAGCTGAACCTGATTTATTTGGACTCTGAATAACAATGTGTTTACCGTCTATTGCTCCTAAACAATTAGGGACATTCCACCTAAAAACAAATAAAGTAATATTTAGTTTCAGAAGTGAAATGTAAAAGACCTTTCATAAAATTGTTTCTTTATTAAATCCCATTGCTCTGGAGATGGTGGTGACATATAAATAGGAGACAATACGTCCCAAAGAACATTGCAGGTTTCTTTCACTATTACTGATATTGTTGCTCGTCCTCTAGGATAAGATCGAGCAACTTCGCACATTGATGAGCCTTGCGCTAGATAACTAGAACGAATAGCTTACTTTATGTAAAAAAATACGTGTAAAATAATCTAGTTATTATTACCTTAATGCTATTGCTAACCGTTCTTTTATAGTTACAGTATTAATGCAACTTCTTTTGCGTAACTTTGTTTCTAATAATTTTACTAAAGTATTAAATTCTCCAACTTGCAGCCTTGTATATTTATATAGATCCTCCGGATCTTCAGTGATCATCACGTTAAAAGTATTGAGGAATCTTCCAAATTTTCTTCTGTACTTATTTAGTGGTCTCACGGACCATCTTCGCACCCTTCTGTCTGATCGTAATAACCTCAACTCATTACATACAGTTGTTAGCAATAGAAGTTTCAGCAATTTTTGTCTCTTTCGTGTCATAACAAATCTATAATAATTATAACCTGTTTTAAATTTGTTCAATAGAATACGATAATGATTAACATACCTGTATACTACCACGCTTCACCAGCTACCGTCCAGCCCAAAATTTTGAGCGCACTGCGTATTATATCACAGATCAGTACATTATTAATTTGTGCTCTGTGATATTATGCGATAACCCCTCTCTAAAGAAAACTTTCGGTAGGCGATCATACTTTCTTGTGCCGTATGTTATATGTATGTACATACATTCATACCGCTACAAAACGATGTGAACGAAAAGCTGACAACTTTAACCGGTGAATCCACCCGTAATTCCAATTTCGCCATTGTGGCATGACATTCCCGCTGTAATTTTTGACGTATTAGAAATAATATTATAATAAATTATATATAGATGAAAATATTAATTGCATTTGCATTTATTGTATTTTTTATTCATTTATATTTTTAAAAAACCGTACAACAACGTTATAACTGCAAAATTTATTTTCTGACAGCCTAAAAATGATATTTAAATTTGATATCTGCTGTATGGTACCCTACTTTATTAATAGAAGGCCACGAAACAACTCAAATTTTGTTTTAAAATATGCCCAAAACTCTAGTTATAAAACCGGTGATAAGGGCGTGATTTATTCCCGCTGTCATTTAAAGGTGTCCCAACTAGAGCGCCAGATTTAATTTTAAAGACAAACACATTTATTTTTTGAATTAAGCAAACATTTTTATTTCAACATAAAGAAAAATAGTTCCGATTAAACGTGAAATACATCAGGCCACCACGAAACCTCTGGCACAGGGTTATTTTTTTGTTGAAATTTTGAATAACGTTTTCACATAAATATGACTGTATTTCATCAATAACGCGCCGTATTTCCTCTTTAAGATGTTCAACTGTTTCAGGCTTATTCGCATACACCTTTTCCTTCACAGCCCCAAAGAAAAAGTCCATCGGTGTTAGATCGCACGATCTTGGTGGCCAATGTTGATCGCCAAATCGAGAAATGACACGGCCTGGAAACTTGGTCTGCAGTAACACCATTGTTTCACGTGCTGTGTGGCAGGTCGCATAGTCTTGTTGGAATAACATGTCCTCCACATCAATTACATCCAATGCAGATCTTTTACCAAAATTCGTTGCATAGTGCTTCTGGAAATGTTTAATTCTTGATCACGATGCCGAATGAAAGTTCCTGGATTCTCGGCCACAGATTCCCTTACTGTGGCTATATTTTCGAGTGACCGACAAGGACGACGACGAACAATGATTTTCTCAAACATCAGCGTATATTTGGTCCCAAATTTTGTAATTAAAAGCCTCACTGTCGATTCATTTGGCGCATTATTGCGACCGAAAATTTGACGTAATTGGCGAACTGTTTTCGCAAAATTTTCACCAATTTTGTAATGTGTTTTTACAATAATTAAGCGTTGTTCGTTTGAATAATTCTCCATATTCTTAAATCGCGTGGTCTGTAAGAAAAATTAACCTTACAACTCGTATTAACAAAATGGCGGCAAATTTAAATCCGGCGCTCTAGTTGGCACACTCGCTATATGTCAAAAAATCAATGTAACAGTTATAGCGTTGTTATACGGTCTTTGAAAAATATAACTGAATAAAAAATACATTAAATATATATATATATATATATATATATATATATATATATATATATATATATGTGTGTGTGTGTGTGTGTGTGTGTGTGTGTGTGTGTGTATGACGAAAGTTTCAGATCGCATAACTTCAATACCACGATTCTAAAAATTATAATTTTTCCGTGTTCCGCGAGTTTACATCCAGAAGAACAAGTGATTAGATTCTGGTTATAATTGGTCACTTACCGTTATTATACTTAAAGAATATATTATTCTCTATACGATTTGATTGCATTGTATGCTTCATATTCCATAGATATAGAGTTAAAGAATTATAAAGATATTAAATTTCATAATTCAGCCAGCTATGCTAACCATGAAAATTACTAATATATTCAGATAATTCAAATTCACAGATGTCAGTATCAATAAAAATGAAATGAATGTGGCAGATATGAGGATGTTGAAGTAGATTTTGGGAAAGACACGGAAAGATACGGTAAGGAAATAACTCTAGTGTTATAAGTTTCTAGAAAGATACAAGCGAGACGATTACATGAGGAGAGATGAAGAATATATTGGAAGAATGAGTAGTTTAGTATTAGAAGGTTGAAGAAACAGAGGAAGACCAAAGATAAGATCGAAGGACTGTATTGCGG
Organism: Harpalus rufipes; assembly: GCA_951394225.1. NCBI lineage: Eukaryota > Metazoa > Arthropoda > Insecta > Coleoptera > Carabidae > Harpalus > Harpalus rufipes. The sequence continues at coordinate 33,448,525 of OX596276.1, forward strand.
AAGACTGGAGTGAAAAGGAATTGAATGAGAACGACACGCAAAACAGAAATGAGTGAAAGAAGAAAATAAAAAATAGCGACCCCTAACGAATGGGAAAAAGTAAAGAAGAAGATGTCAGTGTCAAGTGCAATTTGCATAGTTTGTTTATGAAATAATTGTACTGGAAATTTAGAATCTTTTGCAAGAAAATTTATGTATGAAATTTATACATAATATACAGGCTTGACGGAAGGTATTGTACTGGCCACATCAGATTTTTATTTATATACAAGTATATTATTTTAGTTTTACCCGTCCCTGCGACGTAAAAATTCAGCGTTGCAACTGCCTCTTTCTCTCGAGTTTTTCCATCGTCAAGTACATATTTTACATTACGATTACTCTGACACTGTACAGTGTGTCCACTGTAAGCGGGCCACCATTGCTAACTTTCGTATTTGAAGAGATAGAAAGACGATTAAATGGACAAAGTTGGGCGATATTATACGACAAATTTAACGGTGGAAAATACAAAACAATTGAACATCAAATTCACGACTTATTCAACAAATTAACATTTTTTTAAATGGAATGCCATATTGAAAATGGTACCATTTAAAAGATTTTTATTATCTGAATATAAAAGTTCATTGTCTCTCAAACTAAAAACAAAAGAGTTATTTCAAGTTGAAATTTAAATATTTTATTTCATATTTTGATACAAATACAATATTGTTGCTATGGAAAAAACAAAAACAAATAACGAAATTAATTATTAACTATTAAACTTAAAAAATATGTTCTATTGGGTTGAGGTCTATTGGGATATAGTTCTAAATACTTTTGCGCACTGGCTACGGAATTTTTATTGCACTTTGAATAAACAAAAAGCATATCAACTAATTCATCATTAGTATATTTTTCCATTTTGTTGACAGCATCTATCATAAAATGTCAATTGTTCTTTGTTTAATGTAAGTTTCTGTTGTTTCCATAGCAACAATGATATATGTGTATTAAAATATGAAATAAAATATTTAAATTTCAACTTGAAATAACTCTTTTGTTTTTAATTTTATAGGCATAGTGATAATGAACTTTTATATTCAGATAATAAAAATCTTTTAAATGGTTTCATTTTAATTATGGCATTCCATTTAAAAAAAAGGTATTTTGTTGAATAAGTCGCGTATTTGATGTTCAATTGTTTTGTATTTTCCACCGTTAAATTTGTCGTATAATATCGCCCAACTTTGTCTATTTAATCCTCTTTCTATCTCTTCAAATAAGAAAGTTAGCAATGGTGGCCCGCTAACAGTGGACACACTGTACATCAGATCGCTTTCATCGTTTGAAATAACATTCGATACATATTACATTACTACAACATATTAGTTTTATATTAAAATCCTTAGAATAAAAATGATGTTATCAATAAAAATATTGGTTTTGGTAGCATTAAAAATAAAAATTTGACTGTGCGTGTATTAGACCATTCTTAACATATCGTTAAATTATTATGAAAATCTGTAGAAAGTCGATTTACTGGTGGACTGCCTTAATTACTTTCGCTCGACTGATACTTTTATTCTATTGTTCGTGAACTTACTGGAATGTTCTAGAATAATGGAGAGATAAAAAAGATGCACCTCTGTGCGAGGGGTAGTTCACTTGAAACCAGTATAGGGTTCACGAGTTCAGTGACTGGAGATAGTTCGCCAGTGGAGGACGGACAGTTGAATGGTGACATAAATAGTTGGTGAAATAAATAGTCTTATATTATTGTTTAAATAAATAATCCTAGTGTTAATTGTTTAATAATAATCTTAGTTCTAAATAGCATACAGGCTGTCCTTCAATAATAAATCAGCAATTATCTCGTTTATTATTACGTTTAGCGATTTTATCTATATAACTTACGGGGTGTCTATTTGAAATCCGTAATACAGGGAATTAAGTGTTAATTTTTTTTATTTTGCTGTAGTTAATTGCCTATTAATTTTAGCCAAAATTATTTCAAATAAATGTTATAGATAATAAAATTCTACACCTAAATCACTAATCATATTTTATTTTATACGTTTTGTAACCTGTAAAACTGAATTTAATTTTATAAATTATGCAAATTTCTAGTGATAGCCATGGAATTGACATAAAATTGCAAATAAATGCATGATATTTTAACTGTCAGAATAATAATACTGAATTATTTGCAGTTTCTCCTCTTAATAAAAACGTTTTATTTATAAACCAAAACATAATAAATAGTAATATAATAATTCCGAAATCTCTTTTTATAATACAATTTAGTATCTAACCTATTAAACTATTTTTTTAACAGTAGTAACAGTTACAAACATTATGTATTTATTTGTAATTTTATGTCAATCACTGGAAATGAACAATATTTATAAAATTTCAAATTCAGGTTTCAAAACGTGAAATATAAAATTTTATTAGTGGTTTAGGTGTAAATATTATCTACAATCTTTATTTGAATTATTTTTGGCTAATATTTATAGCTAACTAATTACAGCAAAATAAAGAAATTAACATTGAATTCCCTATATTACACGCGCTATATTACAGTATGTAAACTCGTCTATATAATAGCGGAAGTAGTTCAACATAATTACTTCCGGTTTTCGAGTAATTGATAGCAACTTTTAATATTCAAATGAAACACCCAATAATTATTAAAATTAAATAGTACATAAAATTTGCTATCCAACAGGATAAAAACAATTATATGTTATATGCTGAATGCTTGAAAAATAACATTTTTATTAAATGTTGTAGGCATTGAAATTCACTTTTTTAAACAAAAAGTACCTAACCAAATAAAATTATTGACGTTAATCAACAGGTATAATAATAATCAATTTGACTTTTTAATAAATTAATTTTAAATAAACTTTCTTTAATAAAATAAATGAATTTCAATGCTACATTTAATAAAAACGTTATATTTTAAGTATTCGCCATTGTATTTCTTTATAATACTCGCATGACGTATAATTGTTTTTATACTGCTGGATAGTAAATATCATGTACTTTTCAAATTTGAATAAATATATAGGTGTTTCATTTGAAAATTAAAATTTTCTACCAATTACTCAAGAACCGGAAGTAATAATGTGGAACTACTTGCGCTTTTGTATAGAGGAGTTTACATACTGTAATATATGTTATATAGTTAAAATCGCTAAACGTAATAATAAGCGAAATAATTGCTGGTTTATTTACAGACGGACACCCTGTATATATATTTAATCATTGTTCGTTATTTTTATAATATTTATCTTAATTATTTATTGTTTAATAAACATTTATTTTAATTAATAATATTCCTTTGATTTTTACACTTCACCCAAATAAATAGTTACATTATGTATAAAAAAATAAAATATATATTTCATCACGGCATATTACCCATTGCTCGGTGTGCCAATCTGCTTCGTACACAGATATCGGTAATGATGGAATATTTGTACCGTGCGGGCGCTACCAGGCGTCACCTCACGGGCACTCATTGCTGGCGTGGAGAGTGCGCCACAGGGGTCAATTTTGTGCCATTAAAATTCGATGTAATTTTTGGCGTCGGTCGGGATCGAACCCGGGTCCCCAGATTCGCGACCAGACACTCAGGCACACAGCCACGAGACCCCATACATTATGTATTATCTCTAAATCTATAGGAGATATAATAAAAAAATTCAATGTGTCAGAATTAATTTAATTATCATATAGTATACAAGACGAATGAAAATTCTCGATTATATAAAACGTGTTCCCTGGTATTTCCAATAGACAACTTCTTGAGTATTTTGAGAATTTTTGATTGTCGAGTTGTATACAGGCAGAGCTGAGCAGTAATTAATTACTTTGGGTAATTAATTACTATTTAAATTACTTTCCCAAAATTGTAATTTGTAATTAATTACTTTGTAAAAAATCTGATGTGGCCAGCACATAACCTCTCGCCGTATATTTTACCTGGCTGTATGCATAAAGCAAAGAATATTTTTATAAATACAAATAATATATTCATATAAATCTATGACGTATAAACTTCTTTATTATTCAATAATAGCATGTCTCAACATGAAGATATTTTACCATAAATTATGTTACAATAAATTACAAAGTAGAGTTTACCATATATAAATATTAGGCTGGTAACTGCAATTTTCAATTCGAACAACGTTGTTTACTTTCTCTTCATATTCTTCTAGTAAAAACATTAATTTTGGGCGGTCTAAAATGTATATATGGATTGTGCATCTATTCTTACATATCTTCTTTTACATTTTATTTTTTCATACATGTTATATCTAAATAACACTAATTCCCTTTAATAAAGTGACGGATAGATTGCACTCCGATTATTCTTATATCGATGTGTAATTTTGTCAATATTTACAACTTACTTGAGGAGAATTTGATAGCTTTTTCGCAATTCAAAGTTACTCTAGTCTATAGTACTGGTGTACATTGTCCCATAATGTTTGAAACAAATTTAAGTCCTTCAACCTAGACTTGTCATCTCCATAATAGTCACAGATCAAGAACTAAGGGATTCTCCAAGTACATTTTTCTTTCATTACTCATTATTTCTGACACTGACATTTATCTGTCAGTTACAAATAATTTAAATTATCAACTATTTTTCATGGCATTCTTTCGGCTGTCAAATTTATTACAACAGATTATTTTATATATTATACTTCTTTTATCTCTAAATCTATGGAATATATAATAAAATAATAATAATAATAATAATAATAATAATAATAATCTTTATTGACTATAAGCCAAAGGCGAGGTTCAGCCAAAGGCTGTTCTTCCACCCAACCATACAAATAAGTATAAAAAAATTAAATTATCAGGATTTTTTACAAAGAATAATTTACAAATTAGATATTATAATAATACATATAGAATAACAAAAATGAACAAAGTTAAGTGCTAAACATTTCACTTATATGTCTACGAAATGTATATAGAGACAGAGATTTTAACGAATCAGGAATAGCGTTAAAGAGCATTGGTGCCAGATATGAGAAAGATCCCTTAAATTTTGACTTTCTAAAAGATGGTATAATATACAAATTCTTAATTCGAAGAGTATAATTATAATTTTTTTGAATTAATTTATCAAATAAATAAGACGGAGAACCGGTTAGTAAAACTTTATGTACTAGACAGAGATACGCGATTTTTACACGATTTTCGATAGTCGGTATATTAGCTAACTCTCGAAATTCGCTTATGTGGTCATATTTACGTACCCCGTAAACGAATCGTAAACAACTGTTTTCTAGAAGGGTGATTCTGTTTTTGTCAGTTTGTGTTAGGTTAGGTACATAAACACAAGCACAGTAATCAAATAGAGGCAATATCAAGGTGTTCACTAGCCGTAGTTTGATTGTAGGACTAAGGTCATGTCTTAAGTGAAAAAGGTGACGTAATTTGAGCCTAGCAGCACAGAGCTTTTGGTTCAAATGATTACTAAAATTTAAATTTCTGTCAAAATTGAGACCCAAAATTTTAGTGGTAGATGTACGCTTAATTGTTTCGCCATCCAAAATAATATCGGGTATATTACCATAATTACCCACTACAAGAAGAGACGATTTACTTGCGTTAATTTTGAGGCCGTTATTTTTTATCCATGCTGCTAGTTTATCCAGTTCACTATTTACTATTGCACATTGTTCATTTATGTACTGTGGCTGTGGATTTATGGAAGCTAATACTTGGGTATCGTCAGCGTACGTATGCGCCGTACAAAAATTAAGTACAGATGGCATATCTGCAACATATATAAGGAAAAACAAAGGTCCTAAAATGGACCCTTGTGGAACACCGCACAAAATATTAAGGCTCGATTCTGTAAGCCGCTGTAGCGTATGTAGCACTATAACCTTGAAAAAATACAGCGGTGTACACAAAAAGCGATTCTATAAGATTTTTTATAGAGTGTAAATGCTACATCCCTGCTGTAACTTTACAGTGAAAGAAAGTTCGGTGTAGTGTTGTCAGTGTTTTACATTTAGAGGTTAGTAAGTAATATTTGAGATGAACAATCCAAATATTTTGTTTTTGCTTTATACGAAGAGGATTACGTGCATTTGAAAAATAAAAATAATATAAAATTTATTAATTGAATTTCATTATTCTAGGCGTTATATGCGTATCAAAAGAAGAAATTTACGAGATATGCATAATCCGTTTGAAATACCAAATGTGGAATTTATTAATACATTTCGCTTGACGAAACCTTTAGTTCATGAACTAATTGAAACGTTAAGAATTCACGGAGGGCAGGCAAGACGTAGAACAAAAGTTCCTTTTATTTGCGTGTATTTTATTATTGTTTGTTGCAGTAATTTTTAGAAATAAAATATTCAAAATAAGGTCAAGAACTATGCTATTCTATCCCCGATAGCATTTAACGAAATTGATAATTACTCCCATTTCTTCTTTATGTAATTCTTTTCTACGTTAGGATTTATTATTCCGCTTCTGAATATATAATCGTTTTCTAACATATTTACAATTCATACTGTATTTTTGTGGTACTAAATAATCTTTTGCGTTTCTTTTCTCTGCAAGACATACTGAACAATGAATTATAATACTGAATCAAATAATTAATGTATAAATTACTAGCTTATTAGTGTTTGACATTTTGGCAGTTATTTACAAATGGAATAAATAATAAACATGAAGATAGGTGCGCTGTAAGCTCGGCTGTAAGCGTACGTTACATCGATCAAGGTTATATATCACGGTACAGAATCGCTTATTTTACAGAAATGTAAACTCTGAACTTACACTGCGCTATAAGCTACACCGCTTACACTTTTACAGCGTTACATCCAAGTTATACAGAATCGAGCCAAAAGTTCCGAGAATTATTTGATTCTACCTTCGAGGACATGCATACTTGAAAGAATCTATCCGTCAAGTATTTTTTACACCATTCTACTGCTAAATCAGAAAAATTGTAGTATTTTAATTTTGCGAGGAGCATGCTGTGATCAACCATATCAAAAGCCTTGGAAAAGTCAATCTGTATTAATAATGAGATGATAGACTTATCATAGTTCTCTAATAAATTATCTACAATATTTAAAAGGCATGTGTTTGTGGAATGTCCAGTTCTGAATCCAGATTGATTAGTTGGCAAAATGTTATTTTCCACTGCATATAACATAATTTGATCACAGCATACTCTCTCAAGAATCTTAGACAAAGTTGGAAGGATACTGATAGGTCTCAGGTCATCAAAGGTAGAACAGTTCCGAACTTTAGCTATTGGTTTAATAATTGCTATCTTCCAAACATCAGGTATCACACCTTCCAGAATACATGTGTTAACAATATGGGTAATGTAATCCACAATAATGGGTAATATTATTCTAATAATTTTTAGTGATATACCGTCTATACCTACTGCATTTGATTTTATCGCTTGCATAATTTTAACCACGGTTTCACTGTCTATACTTCTAAAATTAAAAGGCTGCCCAGGTTGCTCTCTATATTTATTATTTAAATAAAAATTCTTCGAATTAAGATCAACTGTACTTATACCTGTTTGAGTTAATAAATATTTAAATGTATCAGATAGAGAATTTAATTTTCTTTAATATTACCACGAAAAATTTTCAAAAAATAATATTTAGAAGATTTTTTTTCAAGAATCTTCTACTTCCGGTTGTCCAATTATTACCAAAACCTTGTCAGATCTTCCCAAGAATGTCCGATTGGGAAATACGTTTTTAAACAAATTTTAAGTCTTATAGTTTTTGAGTAACCGTCCTTCCAACATCCCACACACACACATCCACACACACACACACACACACACACACACACACACACACACACACACAGACATCATCGTAAAAATGTTAAAATCGGATTGTAGGGACCTTAAAACGTGCTTATTCAATAAAATCTGGATATGCGATTTTTAGCATGAATGCAATACCTCTCTTAGCGAGAGGTAAAAAGTAATTATATTCAATTACTTTATTAATTATTTTTTAAATTAATTACTATTTTGAACCAAGAAGTGAGAGAATCCCCGGTATACGGGTGTAGCGTAGTTTATCTTCGTTATAGGTGTAACGACAGGTTGCAAGTGCAACTTGCCATGCGCATTAGAACGTCTTTGGACTTTTACTTAAGTTATAATTTATTATTTTTTCTAAATCCTAATAGTTATAATATTCTATTCAAGGAATTTGCAATGTCTTGATATAGGATTTCATATAAATCACTATAAAGTATTTTTAATAACCATATAGATATATATACAGGGTGAGTCTGGGAAGAGGCCCACACTTTCAACATATTTATTATAAGTAATGGAAAAAAAGACATAAAATTTTATTTTTACTCAAATTTACTGTAGATATTTTTATGAAGTCAGGTTTGCGAGATACCTACGGCTATCAACTTTTATTTTTTGAATAGCAACCTATAATTATTTTATTAAAATATAAATTGCCATTTTTTTTAACAATGTAAAAGTTTGTACATCAAAAACATGAAAAAAATCGAGAAAAATTATATAAGGTTTGTTCCAACATACAATTAAATCAGTCCGGAACTGTCCGAAGTATGCGCAGTATTAAAATGGCGTTCTCATTTGAATATTGCGCATGCGTCGAACAGTTAATTAAACATAAAATACTAATGAATGATGAAACTCCGACATACTAAAAATTATAGATTACCCAGATCTACGAACAAGATATCGAAGAACATGTTTCAAAATTATTAGAAGAAGGAGTTATAAAAAAGTCTTTTTCACCTCGGAACTCGCCTATCCTGATAGTGATGCGTCAGGTAAACGAAAAATTAGGATCGTCATCGATTTTCGAAAAATTTATCAAAAGACTAAAGATGATAGATTCCCTATCCCAAACATAGATACGATATGGGACAGAATTGGTAATAATAAATATTTTTCTACTCTGAATTTACATTCTGGATACCACCAAGTATTGTTAGACATCAAAGATAGAGAAAAAACGGCTTTATCTACAGAATCAGGCCATTATGAATTCGTCAGAATACCGTTTGGACTTAAAAATGCCCCCGCGACATTCCAAAGAATGATCAACACAGCTCTTGGCGATTTAGTAAATAAAATATGTTTAGTTTACTTAGACGATATTATATTTGGTAAAAATTTAGAAGATCATTTAAATAATATAAAATTAGTTTTTGATAAGCTTCGGCAAGCTAATCTAAAAAAAATCTGATGTGACCAGCACATAACCTCTCGCCGTATATTTTACCTGGCTGTATGCATAAAGCAAAGATTATTTTTATAAATACAAATAATATATTCATATAAATCTATGACGTATAAACTTCTTTATTATTCATGTCTCAACATGAAGATATTTTACCATAAATTATGTTACAATAAATTACAAAGTAGAGTTTACCATATATAAATATTAGGCTGGTAACAGCAATTTTCAATTCGAACAACGTTGTTTACTTTCTCTTCATATTCTTCTAGTAAAAACATTAATTTTGGGCGGTCTAAAATGTATATATCTGGATTGTGCATCTATTCTTATATATCTTCTTTTACATTTTATTTTCTCATACTTGTTATATCTAAATAACCTTAATTCCCTTTAATAAATTGACGGATAGATTGCACTCCGATTATTCTTATATCGATGTGTAATTTTGTCAATATTTACAACTTACTTGAGAAGAATTTGATAGCTTTTTCGCAATTCAAAGTTACTCTAGTCTTCGGTACTGGTGTACATTGTCCCATAATGTTTGAAACAAATTTAAGTCCTTCAACCTAGACTTGTCATCTCCATAATAGTCACAGATCAAGAATTAAGGGATTCTCCAAATACATTTTTCTTTCATTACTCATTATTTCTGACACTGACATTTATCTGTCAGTTACAAATAATTTAAATTTGCAACTATTTTTCATGGCATCCTTTCGGTTGTAAAATAAATTACAACATTATTTTATATATTATATTCCGTTTATCTCTAAATCTATAGAATATATATAAAAATATTTAAATGTATCAGAAAGAGAATTTATTTTTCTTTAATATTATCAAGAAAAATTTTCAAAAAATATTATTTAGAAGATTTTTTTTCAAGAATCTTCTACTTCCGGTTGTCCAATTGTTACCAAAACCTTTTCAGATCTTCCCATGAATGTCCGATTGGGAAATACGTTGTTAAACAAATTTTAAGTCTTATAGTTTTTGAGTAACCGTCCTTCCAACATCCCACACACACACATCCACACACACACACACACACACACACACACACACACACACACACACACACACACACACACACACACACACAGACATCATCGTAAAAATGTTAAAATCGGATTGTAGGGACCTTAAAACGTGCTTATTCAATAAAATCTGGATATGCGATTTTTAGCATGAATCCAATACCTCTCTTAGCGAGAGGTAATACAAGTTGACAAATCAGAATTTTTAAAATCGGAAGTCAAATATTTAGGTTACGTATTAACACAAAATGGAAAAACAGTAGATCAAGAAAAAATTTAAAAAAATCAAAATTTAAATATTCAAAAAAAAAAACAAAAAAAGAAATCAAACAATTCCTTGGTATGCTCGGGTGGTATCGCAAATTTATTCAAAATTTTACACAGTTAACAAAACCATTCACCACGTAAAAATAATGAAATTGATCTAACAAATTTAGAATATCAAAAAGCCTTTCAAAATTGTAAAGATATAATAACAGAAAACTCTCTTTTACAAAATTCTGATTTCAATAAAGAATTTATTTTAACAACGAATGCATCGGACTATGCTATAGGCGCAGTTTTTTCGCAAATCCATGAAGGTATAGAGCAGGCATGGCGAACCTATGACCCGTGGGTCAGACATTGACCCACACAAGCTTTTTAACTGACCCACTCTCTTTGGTTTTTGTAAATTAATTTGTTATATGAAAAACAAATATTTCCAAGTGGACATTGGCTAGCTGATTTTCTATTTCCTTTGTATCACGATATCTGTGATGTGGAACTTGACGCGCATATTCGTTGCTTCTTCATAGAGTGGGGGAATGTACCAGCCACCAGTCAGTACCAGTGCTGAACTAACATAAGTGGCATCCATTTCGAACGCATTTAAAAGTAATGTGTATTATTGTGTTTGTATATTAGGTACGTTAATAATTTTTTTTTCTGAAATTATTGTATTCTAAATATAAATATTTTTAATTGTAGCCATGTACTATGTCGGCGGTTAAAAAATTAAAAACAAGCGATACAAGTTCAAGACCATATCAAGCTGAATGGTTTGATAAATATGGTGTGATTGAAAGGAATAAAATGGTTATGTGCGTTATTTGTAATGAAAATGTGACTTCACGTATGTATAATATAAAAAGACATTTTGAAACGTTGCATTCTAATCTCAGAATGTCAACAGATGAAGAAAGAAAAACATATTTTTTACAATAGAAAAAATCTGATGTGGACACCACACGACTTCCTTGTACGATTATTAAACTATACATAATTTTTTAATAACATATCATGAGTGATGTGGACACCACACGACTTCTTTGTGCTCCTATAAACCTATACATATTTTTTTAATAATTAAATTACAAAATATTGACAGACTTAAGCCAAGCCCGAGAAATATTTTGATATAGAACAAAAAATAATTCTTTACTACTATCATTCTTAAATTAACATTAATCTAACCCGGTTCTTTTTAAAGAGAGTTTTGATTACAACAAAGAAACAACTTCAAGTAATATACCACTTCCGGTTAGCCTATTTTAACCAAAATCTATTATGTTATTTCGATTGACATTAAAGTCTTGTATACCAAATTTGAAAAGTTTTGGATTATATTTGAAAACAGTTTTTCATTAAAATCTATTATAGGCTTCATGTAAAGTGTCACTTCTGGAAATTGTATAATAACCAGAAAGGGAGGTGCACAACTAGATGTTATAGGAGTTCTAAATACAAAATTTCAACTTTCTACGGCTTACCGTTTTTGAGTTATGCGAGATAAGTACGTACGTACGGACGTACGTACGTACAGACGTCACGACGAAATTAGTCAAAATGGATTCAGGGATGATCAAAATAGATATTTCCGCTGAAATCTGAAAACCGAAATTTTTCGCGATTACAATACTTCCTTTACTTACGTACAAGGAAGTAAAAAGAGAATTTTTCTCAAAAAAGTTTTTTGGTTTCAAAAAACAACATTACAGCTGCTAGTTTTCAAGTTGCCCGTTGCGTTTTTAGAATGTAGTCCTACATTGTTTGCTGATTTTAAAGAAAAAGACTTGATTATAAAGCGTACAATGAGTTACCTATAAGTAGAAATACAATTAAGGATCGAGTAATAGAATTAGAAAAAAATATTTTTTCGCAAATACATAACGACTTAAATTATGCAGAAATGTATTCAATTGCTTTAGATGAGAGTAATGATGTAAATGGTTATGCACAATTAGCAGTTTTTGCTCGGTATAAATCAGGAAATATAATGAAAGAAGAGTTAATAAATCTAATAATATTGAAAGGAAAGTGTACAGGTCTTGATATTTTTAAAGAATTTGATATTGCATTTAAAGAAATGAATATTGACCTTCAGAAAATAGTTTCTGTAACAACAGACGGTGCACCTAGTATGGTAGGGAAAAACATTGGATTTATTTGGTATCTTAAGCAAAATATTTCACATTCTCTGATCGAATTTCATTGTATCAGCAAGTTTTATGTGCGGAACATGGATTAAAAACATTTTCCCGTGTAATTTCAGTTGTAATAAAAATCATCAACTTTATAAACGCAAGAGCTCTTAATAAACGGAAGTTTGCACAATTCTTAGAGGAAATTGAATGCCAATATTCTGGTATTTTGACATACAACGTGCGATGGCTTAGTTGCGGTCAAGTCCTTAATCGCTTTGTAACGTTATTAGATGAAATTAAGCTCTTTTTAATTGAAAAAGACAATAGTTGCGATGAATTATCCAATGTACATTGGTTAAATGATTTAATGTTTTTATGCGACATCACTCAGCATTTTAATGAACTGAATAAAAAACTTCAAGGGCAAGGATTGGTTTAACCATGTATAAAAATATTAAAACATTTATGGCAAAACTTGATATCTTTAGTAAGGATTTAGAAATGAAAATTATGAAATATTTTTCGCAATTAAGAAAACATTTTGAAAATACAATAATTTTTGAAAATACGGCCGACATTCAAGAAAATGCAATTAAAACATATTTAATGATTCTCCGGGAAATAAAACAAGCTTTTGAGGAGAGATTCAATCAATTTAAATGTTTGGAAAATACATTTCACTTTATTTTATATCCATACAAAACTGAATTTGAAACAATGGAGTTAATCGAATTTATGTGGCTAGGTATAGATAACATAGAAATGGAATTAGTGGAATTTCGAAGTAGCGTAGTGTGGAAAACAAAATTTGAAGACTTGATTTCTGAAGTAGAAGGAAAACTGTGTGAAAGTAGTGCAGATAATATTGATCCCATAGTGAAAATTGAAAATATTATCTTGAACGTCTGAGATTCTTTACCAAGTAATTTTAGATCAATGAAAAAACTAGCTAATGCTTTTTAACGATGTTTGGGTCCACATATTCGTGTAAAAAATTGTTTTCAATGAACTTTGTAAAATCTTCTAATAGAAATAGACTTTAAAGGGAATTAACTGCCAAATGCGTCAAACTAATGAATACGAAATATGAACCTGATATTAAAAAAATATCTGAAAATAAACAGCAACAGATTTCCCATTAAATAATTTATGTTTATACTTTGTTATATTTTATAAATATGTACAGTAAAATTTTTAAAAGATGTCCGATCAAGGTCATCTGTATCACGAACGAATTAACAAATAGGCATACATTTATCTCTTTCTTTTGCAAAGTCTATAAGAGTGTGCGATAAGGGTGGATATAACACGTTTGTCTTTCAAAAATTCATATTGTTTCGACTAAGTTAGGACATTCCACATTAAAACGATGCTTGTTGTTGATAATACTTTCGCTGTAACCTAAGTTTATATATCAATTCAGATACATTACCTTGATTCATAGCCGTACGAATAACGTTATTTCTGTCACAGTCACTGACATTGTGTCATTATCTTATTTTTAACATATTTGGTTTTACATTTGCTTATAAACTTACCAGTTATTTTTGAATGCTTTTACTGTAATATATATTTTTATAATAATAAAATAACAGTAGTATCTTACGTACCCTCATAAAAACTAAGCAAACGACACTACTGAATTTGTCATAATGAGCGGAGCAAAAATATGAATTCATACAATTCGTAGACGACCTTGATCGGATATCTTTCAAAATGTTTACTGTGTACATATATAAATATATTAATAAATAATATTTCATAATACATATTTTATGTAATTTTCTTTACCCCTTGTTCATTCAAACACTTAGTGACCCACGAGCTAGTACTAAAAAAATAGTGAACAAAATTTGACCCACGTCTCAAAAAGGTTCGCCATCGCTGGTATAGAGAAACCAATTTCTTTGCGAGCAAAACTTTGAACAGTGCGGAATTAAACTACTCAACTCTAGAAAAAGAACTGAAAGACATTGTATGGGCAGTTAAGAATTTCCGGCCTTATTTGTTTGGGCGAAAATTTATTATAAAATCTGAACATCGCCCCCTTTCCTGGTTATTTAATATGAAAAATCCAAATTCTAAATTAATACGTTGGAAAGTTGAATTAAGCGAATACGATTATGAAATCAAATGTTTACCTGGAAAACATAATGTTTCAGCGGACTACCTATCTAGAGAACGGGAACCATTTCAAATTATAAGAAAAATCTGGCGACGTATGTGAAACAAAAATATTTGCACATTGTAAATATATCACGAGACTTGCAATTTGGAAAAGGTTTAGCGAAACAAGTATATGATATTTTTAATTCTAAATTATTTTGTATGAAAACAAATTGTAAAGATAAAGATATAATTTTTCAAAATTATCAAGATAAAGTAATAATTCACTTAATAACCAAGCAAAATTATTTTAATCAACCACTTTTAAAAGCATTGGACAAATCACTTAAAGAATTAAGAGATAAAAAATGAAATTTATGAAATAAATCTTCCTCAAATTGGGTGTGATCTCGATAACTTCAATTGGAAAGATGTAAAACAAAAACTAGAAAATATATTTAGAGATTACTAATATAAAAATTAATATTTGGATCTTAAATGAAAACAATAATTTAGATGGTTCAGACATAGTAACAGTTTCTTCAGGCTCAAACAATATTATACACTCTGATAACGAAAACGAGGTACAAGGAATAACAAGGACACTGACATTGAAATTCAAAAATTATTTCAAAACCCAAAACAACGAATGAGTATAAAATTTAATGAAGATAATATAATTGAAGAAATAATAACATTTATAAAAAAATTCATTGTCTCAAAGGTTAGATATTTTGCTATTTTTAAAGACGATTTAGATAAAGTATTTTCTAAAATTATAAAAGATTCGATAAAAATTATTTCTGTGACAAATATAGTACAAGATGTTGAAAATGAAGATGAACAATTTAATATAATGCACGAGAACCATCATGGTTTCACAAATCATAGAGGAATCGTAGCTAATTATCAAGCCTTAAAAGAAAAATATTGGCCGAATCTGAACAAAGACATAATAGATTATATAAACAAGTGTGACATTTGTAAAGCAAATAAATACAATCGCCAACCTATTCCACAAAATGATAATTTAACCCCTACTCTAGAAAAAACCCTTTGATATAATTAATATAGATGTTTTAACATTAAATAAAAAAGTATTATTTAACATTTTTTGACCAATTTTCTAAACATTGTTGAGCAGAATCGTTAGCAAATAAAGAAGCAAAATCTATTGCTAGTAAACTAGTAAACAACTTTGAAACATAAAATTCCACAAAAAATTATTTCAGATAATGGTAAAGAATTTAATAATATTTTAATAGTAAATTTGTTAAAACGAAATAATAATCAAATTCATTTTACTTGTGTCTATAATCCGAAATTAAATGCTATTGAAATATTACACTCTACTTTAATCGAATCTCTCAGAATTATGGAAAATAAGAACTATTTTAATAATAAAACGTTAGATGAACAAATTTAGTATGTATGTAGTTATTGGGTACAACATTACAAAACTAACACCTAATGAAATAGTTTTTGGCACGAACTATAGTAATAATTTATCATATAATGAGAACAAAGAAAAGACTCTGAAAAGGTGTAACAAAACATTATTAATGAAAAGAAACGAAGAAACAAACCTGATATTAACCCCCCGACACTTCCTAAAGAAGATTGGCTAAAACAAAATCCAAGATTAATTTCCAAATACAAAGCCCTTCTCTAAAACGAATTAAATAAAAAAATTATGACAAAAATTTAGGTAAAATAACATCCAAAAATAAATTTGGAGATTACAACATAAAATTAAATAAGATACAAGTCTGATTTTTTGTTTCAGACAATGCGCTTCCGGGCAGCTCCAGAATATAACAAATAATAATGGATTTTTATTATTCGAATTAGCAGACACCAAAATTCAAACATCTCAGAGTATTCACTATTATAATTACAATATAACTCCTATATATGAAAAATACCTTAAAATAACTAAATTTAGAATTTCTATAATTGAACAAACTACAGAAAATAAACATTTTGACACATTAATTAAAATTTGGATTATTCTTATAATGATTTAACAGAACAAATTGGTAAATTATTGAACAAAAGAACTAAAAGAGTTTTAAATGGTTTAGGCTCTATTATTAAAACAATATCTGGAAATTTAGACGCTTCCGACGGAGAAAGATATGATCAATTATTGAATTAAAATTAATGAAAACAAGTTACAAAATCAAAATAAACAAGTTTTGAAGTTTTCTAAAGAAATGGTTACAAAATTTAACGAACAACTAGATCATATTAAGCATAATGAAAATCAAATTTTACGCGAAATAAATAAAATTAGAGAGATTTTAAAGAGAAATGCAAATTGGCAAGGTTTGCTAGAAATAGAATCTAAATTTAATAAATTATTATAAAATCTTTCAGAACTCATATTTCAATAGAATAATACAACCTTTTAGTTTAAATTCTGTTTATATTTATTTAAATTACGACGTTTCGGCAATATTGCCTTCTTCAGGTATGAACATGAACTACAAATCAACAAATACAAATAAATAAATAACAAAACATAGCAATAGGTAACTAAGGTGACAATTACAACATATTTAAAATAGGAAGCCATGCACGACTAAGATCTAGACCGTCATAATGATTGAGATTATTACTCTTCGTTTTGTAAATCTCAATGGCTTCTCTAATTCACCTGTTGTTTAGGTGTGTAGGTCTCGCCAGTATATTTGTATCTTCAAATTTGATACGGTGGAATTCTTCCAGGGCATGCTCTGCAACTGAAGATTTTTCTGGCTGGTTCAACCTGATCGAACGCTGGTGTTCATTCAATCTTGTAGAAATGGTTCTACCAGTCTGGCCAATGTAAACTTTCCCGCAGACACATGGAATCTGGTAAATCCCTGATGACTGAAGAGGGATGACATCTTTAACTTGTCTCAACATATGTCGAATTTTAATATATGGAGAAAACGAAATCTTCATGTTCTTCTTACGAAGAATTCTACCAATCTTGTCCGTGACATTTTGGACATAAGGAAGTGAAGCAAACAATACGTCTCTTTCATTAGCATTGTTTATAGGTCTTTTCGGTTTCAGGCATTTTTCGATGGAAGATTTAGAAAAACCATTCTTCATAAAAATATTTTTAATTTCTTTCATTTCTTCTTCCAGTTTTTCTGAATGACAAATGTCTGAAGCTCTTCTCATTAAGCATTTAATTGTATCGTATTTCTGAGAAGAATGATGATGTGAATTGGCATTAATATATTGATTGGTGCGTAGGCTTCCTGTAGACTGAATGTAGTAAAGAACCATCTTCTTTTCTCTCTAGTAACACGTCTAGGAAGGGAATAATGCCATTTTCTTCAACTTCTACGGTGAACTTAATATTTTCATGGATGTTATTCAAATGGTTTAAGAAAATTGATAAGTTTTGACGTCCATGGGGCCAAATAGCGAAGACATCATCAACGTATCGTAACCATAATGAAGGTTTCATCGTAGTAGAATCCAAAGCTAATTCTTCAAAAAACTTCATATAATAATTAGCTATGGAAGGAGACAGAGGGTTACCCATTGCGACACCATCAACTTTTTTGTAGAATTCGTTGTTAAAAATGAAGAAGCTTGACGTTAAACAATGTCGATATAGTTTCACAATATCTTCTGAAAAATTCTTTTCAAGCAGCTTCAGGGTATCTCTGATGGGGAATCTTCGTAAATAATGACGTAACATCAAAGCTCACTAGAAGATCTTCTGATGAGATATGTATGTTCTTTATAATTTCAATAAAATGTTTGGTATTCTTCACATAGGATGATGAATTTCCAATGTATGGTCTTATAAGATTATCTAAATATTTAGATAAATCGTAAGTGCAAGAATTAATACAATTCACAATCGGGCGTAGGGGTACATCTTTCTTATGTACTTTAGGTAAGCCATAAAATCTTGGAACATAAGGGTCTTGTGGAATAAGTTTCTTGATAATATCTTTATCTAAGCTTGATTGTTTTAATAATTTGGTTGTTTGATATTTTATCGTGCCTAAGGGATTCTTCTTCACTTTTAGATAAGCAGGATCTTCTAATATAAGGTTGGCTTTACGAATATAATCATCTTTATTCATGATCACTGTTGCTTTCCCTTTATCTGCAGGTAAAATAATCAAATCTTCATTATTTCGTAATTCCTTAAGTGCTTTAAGTTCATTTTTCGGTAGGTTGTTCTTAGGAGGTCGTAACTTCTTCAAAATCTTTGCTGTCTCTACTCGAACTTCTTCAGCCTCTTCTTCTGGTAGCTTCTGAACAGCAGTTTCGACAGCAGTCACAATGTCTTCAACAGGAATACGTTGTGGAGTAATGGCGAAATCCAATCCTTTAGACAAAACAGACAAAGCAGAATCCGAAAGCAACTTATTGCTTAAATTTATTACTAATTTATTTATCTCAAAAGTGTTAGATGTCTGTTTTGGATGATGTTTATTGTAAAGCCTGTCAAATTTAGATATTTGCTTACTACTCACCAAATCATGTAGGTTTTTATTTCTTCTTTGAATTATCTCATTGAAGGAAGCCCAATGTTCTTCATCCATACAATTCAGGGAAAAGATTATTTCATTAAGACGTCCATCTAGAGAAGCAAGTTCTTTACGTATGTAACGTATACGCTCTTTCAAAAGGATTTTGCTAGAATTATTGCTTAAAAATATCCTCACCATAGAGGTTTTTTAAATTATTATAAAATCTTTCAGAACTCATATTTCAATAGAATAATACAACCTTTTAGTTTAAATTCTGTTTATATTTATTTAAATTACGACGTTTCATGTTCATACCTGAAGTAGGCAATAGTTTATATTGCCGAAACGTCGTAAGTTAAATAAATATAAACAGAATTTAAACTAAAAGGTTGTATTATTCTATTAAATTTAATAAAATTATTCTTAGACTTAGTTCCTCCTGTGGTTTTCAGCACATTGGGCAGCAAGAAACCTCAAAAATTTCCTGTCCGCAGCGATGTCTACGACATCATCCCATTCAATTTCGAGAGCTCGTAGATCATGCATGAATGTTCTTCGCCAAGACAAGTACGGTCGTCCTCGTTTCCGCTTTCCTCTGTATGGTATCCATTCCATGGCAATTTTCTGATGTCGTTGGTCTGGAAGGCACAGGATGTGTCCAGCTAATCGCATTCGACAATTATATCACAAATAATCTAAATAATTTTTGTAAAACTATCGAAACAAATCTTACATTCTGTTCAATTCATAAATTACATAGTAGCATTATAAAATTAAAAGATCTTCAAACAATTACAAATAATGAAGATGTTTTTCAAATTAATGAGTTTATAACGACATATTGTTATAAAATCAAATGATCAAATTATTTTTCTTATAGAAATTCCTATATTCTCCCAGAACGAATATCCCATATATAAATTTAATCCCATTCCATTTTTAGATAATAATAATCTTATAGTGTTAGAAAAAGAATCGCTATTATATTTAAAACTAATGGAAACAAATATATTGTTAATAATTTTCAGAAAATTAATAATAAATGTTTTAGCGTAACCAATTATATTTCAGTAAATTTATGTATTAGTGATCTTATTGACGGAAACATTAACAAATGTCACTATTTGCAATTAACTAAAAAAAAAAAATTATATCAAATAAGTAATACTAATAAACTAATAATAATTACCCCGTTTTCTCCAAATATTAATATTAATTATTTGAATAAAAATACAATTAAAAATATACAAGGAATTTTTATAATAGAAATAAATTCTAATTGTTTTATTAATACACCGGGGGCTAGTGCTGGAAAAAAATGTATCATGGTATTCCAAATACTAACCCATGGTGCTCACTTTAAATACCCTGAAGAACGATTTGCTGTCTTTCCCGGAAAAAAAGATGATCTACCCAGCTGTCGGTCATGACCCAAAACTGTCTAAAAAATTGATATTTTTGAATCTAGGTATTCTGTATGGGACCTGCATAAAATGACATTATATATATGTAAATAGTAGCCGATAATAAATACCAGACATTTTCAATGGTTACAGAGGGCGCTAAAGCCTTTTATTGCTGTGAATTATACCTACCAAAAAAATGTCCATGCCATTCCATCCGGGCTTTAGTCAACTGATAATTTCTACCCTGAAAGACACAAAAAAAATTATGGCCGGACACATTGGATGTATATACGGGTCACCACACCCCTGCAATTTCGTTGGCCGTTTACAGCAGGGATATGATAACAAACTGTCTGGGACTAACTTTATTTTATTAATTACCATAAATCAAAGAAGAAAATTTGATGCCAGATAATTTCATTGGTTATTGGCTACTCCCAGACATTTAAAAAAGTTAAATTACAACCCATACCGAAAAAAACTTGTAGGGATGTTTGTTAAATTTGGTTAGTGTGGGTATGTTTTTATTAATTATATGTTTGAATTTAGTATTGTATTGTGTTAGTGGATTTTTATTAATGCGGATGTATTTATTGTCATTGAAAAAGGTTTGTGTTTTGTCTAAATATTCTTGTAAAATAACAGTACCTGCATTTTTATCTGCTTTTGTGAATATTAATTCATTATTTGAATTTTTTTGTTTTATAGTTTTTATATTGTTGTATATTTGTGAGATATTAGATTTCTGTACATGATTGTTGTATTTACTCACTTTTTTTTGTTCATTTTTAGAGAGGAATTGTAGATCTTTGAGGAGTTCTGATTTCAGAAGTTTATTACAAAACAGTTATACGATTTCAAGAAAATTTCGAATCAATTTATAGTCATATTACCCTTCAGAATTACTGTCAATCCCGACCGAATTGGAAACATATCGAAAAATTAGAAGAGTAGGACAAAATTTCTTCATAGGGCGCGAGTAGTCTTATGACTTTGTTGACTTTGACTAGCACATATGAGGGACCGTGTCAGAAAGACAGCTACATAAATGTATAATGTCATAATTTTCCATTGCAAATTTCACAATTTTTCAATTCCATATGGTTTGTTTTCAACGACAAGTTAATTCCACACTCCTGGTGACAACCACTTGAAATTTTAAATGAAAAATCATGACATTTGATATCTACATACATAATTACTAGCTGTCATTCCGACACGGGCTCCCATATCTGCTTATTAAGGCGAACAAGTCACATGACTGCTCACATTCTATACAATGAATTTAAAATTAAAAAATGTAAATATAAAAAATAGGTGTAAGTACAATTTTTGGTGTAGGGTGTAGACATACTAGATTATGTGAAATACAATACTGATGTAACCAAAAATTAAAGTGGCGAGAGGTATTGTGCTGGCCACAACAGATTTTTTTAAATTTAGCTATCGTAATACTCCATCGAGTACTCCATCCACTACTACCAGATTCATTTCAGCAAAATTATTGTTGAATGAAGCTCCCAGAATTAAATTAAAAATGTTAAAGCCGAAATTTGGAATTAAAAAGGATCGAACGATGATGTTGAAACAA
Organism: Harpalus rufipes; assembly: GCA_951394225.1. Lineage (NCBI taxonomy): Eukaryota > Metazoa > Arthropoda > Insecta > Coleoptera > Carabidae > Harpalus > Harpalus rufipes. Next base: position 33,470,823 of record OX596276.1, read on the forward strand.
TATGAAGATTCTAAACGGGAAAAATGAGAATGTTTAAAGTTATTCAACAAGTTTTGGTGTGGACTAAACAACTTAACAAGAAACTTGAATGGAAATTAGGAACGATTCAAGAAAGTAAAAGTTTTACAACTTATTTAGCATTCGCAGGAGAGAAAATCAGACTAGTTCACGCAGATTTTTTGAGACGTTAGTTTCAATATCCAGAAACCGGAGAGGGAAAAGGAAGCGAATGAAATTGAAAACTGAAAGATACCGAAGATAATCAAATAAACTTTGAGCCTATTTAAAGTGTTTTGCTCAAAAATAAATTTCATTAAATTAGTAAATCTGCTTATTACGTAAATATTAAATCTTAGTTAAGAAATAAATCCGTATCTCTAGAACCCATCGAGTATGTTGTTTATTGTATTCTAATATATAACACTTACTAATCGTAATTATATATCGAGGGTTTCATAACATACAGGCGAAAGTATGAATTATTTGTTATGACGACAAGAAGATTGTTTCAAAGGCGTACACAATAAAACCTCATTTTCCTAAAACAAATATCGATATGCTCCTCTATATAAAGCTCTCGATATACACAAATCTTTTACTAATAACACAAGAACTATTATTGAACTATTAAGCATCAATTTCATGATGGCTTTGCTGGCGTAGTGAATTTGGTAGTGCAGCTCGAAAGTTGGAAATGGTTTTGAAGTTTTGAAGCCGGTGCGCATGCGTACAGTACGTTCTGAAGCATTTTTGGTTATATTTGATATAACCTAACTTAATAACACTGTAAAACTGCAAATATAGACAAATAAGACTGAATAAAAATTAATTCGTGCGGTAGAATGTAAATCTGCATTATATAACATGCGGTATCCAAACTACAAAAAAATAATTTAGTACGGATGGAATTGTGGTATCAAATAGCAAAAAATACAAAAAGTGAACGTAAGTATTCACATAATTTACAACATAAACATTTTATGCATTTTATAATTTTCAATTGATCTATTTCAGAAACGAAAGAAAAGTTTTCGCCATAGATATATGGAGGAACTATTTTGAAACCCACCATCGTTTCTTTTCATAAAATATATTTTTATAATAAAGATACAATAAAAGTAAACGTCTTCTTTCACTTTGTCCATTTCTTTGTTTTATAAAATATTATGATCACTTGTGAAAAATTGAAAGACAGTTCTAGTAGAATGCAAAGCGCAAGCGTGATAACACAAAGGAGAACCACGCCGCGCAAGATATAATTAAAAGTCACGCCGGCAAAGCCGCGCTAACCACGTCAGCGAAACCATCATAAAATTAGGGTTTCATCAAGTCAAGTAGCTTGATATTTTTGTAAATTACTTGACTTGACTTGAAAATCAAGCTTTTCAAAAATTCACTACTTGACTTGACTTGATTTTCTATCGATACTACTTGACTTGATCAAGCAATTTCAAGCAAATTCAAGCTACTTGATAACGAACCGATTATGTACGAAAACGCGCGAATCGGTAGAATCATAACCTAGCTGTGTGTGGTACGGCGTGGTGTGCCATATGCTGTGCTGCAAGTTAAAATTTGTGCAGAGGTTTAAAAAAATCACGCAATATTGGAATATATACTAGAATGACCCTAGAATATGTCAACAAAATTTGAAGTCCTAATCATTATTATTAAGCTAACTGTAGATGGTTAAACTATCGCACAAAAGCCCAAAAAGTTATACTCCATTCGAATTAAGAATAATAATTGGGACTTCAAATTTTGTACACATATTCTCGACTCATTCTAGTATATATTCCAATAATGAATGGGTTTTTAAAACCTCTTAATATCTCGGAGAAAAAAAAAGTTCCAAAATGTGCCATGTTATTTAAATCGGAAAAAATCAAGTGCATTTAGGCACGGTCAAATATTAAAATTAAGCGGAATCATTGTCAATATAATTTGTTTTTATTCATTTGGAACCATTTTAGGGGGTGGTCCTGTTAAAATTCACTTGCCCCCTTTTAAGCTCTACCATAATACATATACTATAAATAGTTTGTTAATTCATATATACTTTCAAATCTTTTTTTTATTTTCAAATTTGAATATATGATTTATTTTTATGAATAAAAGTTTATATTACGAGGTATATTATTGATATTGTTATAAAACATAAGAAACAATATGAAAATGGAATGTTGTCTTGAAGAACTTTCTCTGGTAATTAAAAAAATAATTACTTGATTTTTTCAAGTAATTGAAAAATAACTACTTGATTTTTCAAGTACTTGAAATTGTAACAACTTGACTTGACTTGATTTTCGGCTACTATTACTTGACTTGAGATTGACTTGATTTCAAGTCAAGTCAAGTCAAGTAACTTGAATATCAAGTCAAGCCGTGAAACTCTACATATAATATAGTACGAGTTTCAATTTGTCGGTTGATTAAATGAGATATTCGCATTTTTAAATTAAAATTTAAATATTATTTATATTCCAAAATTTTGTGTATAATGTAAAATAAATATGAAATTTAAATATATCATGACATGTTACCCATTGCTGAATGTGTCAATCTGCTTTTTACACAGATTTCAGTAATGATGATGACATATTTGTACCGTGCGGGTGATCACGAGGCGTCACCTCGCGGATACACATTGCTTCTGTGGACAGTGCACCACAGGGGTAAATTTTGTGCCATTTAAAATTTGAAATATTTGGCGTCGATCGGGATCGAACCCGGTTCCCTAGATTCACGACCAGTCACTCAGGCACGCGGCCATGAGACCCCAAAATGAAAAAGAGTATAGCCATATGCAAATTTTCCCACATAAATAGTCGATATTGAAAAGATATTTTTAAAATGAAAACATAAGTAATACAGATATATTACGAATTTTACCTAAAAATTATTACTGATTTATTGAATCATGTATAACTTGCAATCTATTTTGTAGTGCAATCTAATTTAAAATCAAATTAGCTCTTCATAATTTAAACTACTCGTATATTGAGTGTAGTCACAACAATACATCATCAATCTGTCACAATATCTCATTATAACGCCATTTGATCGTTCCCACAACTATCAGAATCAATATCTTCAAAGCGGAGATATTACGTAGCTAGTGACATGACATAAATTACTTCGTAGCTCGGAGCTGTGTGTCCTTGTTGCACAGTGTAACAACGCTGCATCTCGCAACGCCATGATTAACTCTTGCTTAATTTATCTGAAATATAACTGCCTGATAAACGAGACTCAGGACAAACAGAAACATTGCTTATTGTAATACCAATAAGTAATTTAACTTAACTACAAATAAATACATTTTAATATTTTATATATCCTTCATAACTACGTTTGAAGATACCTACATTTTCAACTTATTTAAATAAAATGTTACTTACAAAGTAGTCCCACACTTCAAACTTTTATTTTGTTCTACCGAAAAAATAAAAGGTACCAAAAATTTCACTGTAACACAGGAAAGGGTATACAGGTGTCCGGATTTCGAAGGCCACCATTGGGATCCATAAAGTAGTCCCATATTTCAAACCTTTATTCTACTGACAAAATAAAAGGTATGAATATTTTTATTGTAACACAAGAAAGGTTATACAGGTGTCCTAATTTCGAAGGCCACCATTAGGATCTCGGAAATTATAAGACATGCGACTTCGGTTCGCTATTGTATTTTTCCTATTTCAATGGAACCCGTATTTTATTTTCACATATTTTTTACAATCCGTCAACTATAGGTAAGGAAGGTTTTGCTTTTGGTCAAAAAATCCATGGTGAGTTTCTACGAGTAATGAATAAGCACGTTTTAGAGTCCATAGAATACGAATTTACTAATTTTACGATTATGTCTGTATATGCGCGTGCGCATCTCTATGTGAATATGACACTCGTTTCGGATCCCATAACTTCAATACCACGATTTCAAAAATTATATTTTTTTCGCAATCCTCGAGTTTAGATCCATATGCAAACATTAGATTTTGGTTATAATTAGTCCACCAGAAGTAACCTGATTTGTAACTTAACAATTTTTCGTGAATAAACGCAGTTAATTATCAATTATTGACATTTAACGTTATTATAACTTAAAGAATATATTATTCTCTACACGATTGGATTGCATTTTATACTTTATATTCAATAGAAATAGAGTTAAAGAATTATAAAGACATTAAATTAATAAATCAGCCAGCTATGCTAACCATGGAAACTACTAATATATTCAGATAAATCAAATTGATAGATGTCTGTATCAATGTAAAGTAAATGCATGTGGCAGAGATGAGGATGTTGAGATAGATGTTGGGGAAGACACTAAAAATACGGTAAGGAAAAATAAGGGAAATAATTTAAGTAATAGAAGTTTCTAGAAAGATACAAGAGAGACGATTACATTGGTTTGAACATGAGATTAGGAGAGATGGAGAATATATTGGAAGAAGAATAAATAGCTTAGTAATAGAAGGTGCAAGAAGCAGAGAAAGACTAAAGATAAAAAGGAGGGACTGTATTGCGGAAAACTTGAGAGCAAGGGAACTGAATGAGGGCGACACGCAAAACAGAAATGAATGGAAGAAGAAAATTAAAAATAGTGATCCCTAACGAATGGGAAAAGCTAAAGAAGGAGGAGATGTCAGTATCAAGTGCAATTTACATAGTTTGTTTATGAAATAGTTCTACTGGAAATATATGATCTTTTGCAAGAAAATTTCCGTATAGGGCGCGAGTAGTGACGTGAATTTCCTAACCTTGGCAAACATGGAGACCCGTGTCAAAATGACAGATATTATTATGTCCATAACTGACAAATGTCATAATTTTTCATTCACGAATTCATGACTTTCTTATTTCATGTGGTTTATCAGGAGTGTGGAACTCAGTTGCCGAGACAAGGAATCATATAATACCAAAAAATGATTTTTTTATGAAAAATTATGACATTTGTCAGTTATGGACATAATAATTAGTAGCTGCCATTCTGATACGGGCCCCATATCTGATTACCAAGGTCAGCAAAGTCACGTGACTGTTCGAGCCCTATGGAATTTGTACATAATACACAGGATTGACGGAAGGTATTGTGCTGGTCACATCAATTTTTTTCTTTTTTGATTGGTGTAAAGGTTATTGTATTTTAAATTAGTTTTACCCCTCAAACCTTAGATTTTTCGATATTTTTCATTATACTCGTATCATATACTCGTAGTGTTTTATTCTTTTTAAGACTACGGTGAAATTTTAAAATCTGGACGATATAATTGTTCTTCCTTTCTACTGATATATAACAGGTAAATAGTATTTACTAATGTTTATCACCCCGAGAGTAGCGGGGTTTTTGAAAGAGGGGGGTGGGGGCGTAGAATTAAGTCCGGGGCTAGTCAAAGATATTTACCTCTGGAGTTGCATGTAAGACTTTTATTTCCATTCTCGATGATTTATTTTTACCCGTTCATTTTACTCCCAGAATTGTCGAGGAATATCGTTGAAATAAAGGGTCTTAATATTCCATGAAAAATAAAACGCTGTCATCTGTTACATTTGACAAGTCAATGGTTATCTTCAAATGGAAACATTTATGAAATGAATACAATTTGAAAAAAATATATATAAATTCAAAACTGAAAATTATAAAAATAAACAATTATAAATTATCTGTTAGTATGTCACAAAATAGAGAGATAAAGCAGTTGCATAGGGATTCAAGGGAGTTATTTACATCCCGTCGTTAATAGAAACCGATACCTTGACGGTGAAATAAACATATCCCTACCAACATCCTAATAATCTACTTATAATATGGGGAGTTGAAAAAGGAAAAAAAAAATAATGAATTTCGATACTGCAATACGTGTGCTTAAAATTTCACTGTGTAATTCCAGAAAAACATTAAATTGGTTCCAAACGTAGATTTTCATTTTTAAATGTAATATATTTAATAATGCAGCATGCGTGCACCCGACGCCACTGAATCTATCGAGTACGCGACGCCGCTGATCCGACGTTTCTAGAACGGCCGCCGCGCTGAGCGAGCATCTAAGCTTTCCGATGACGTAATCGGCGCAAGCAACCGGCGGAGTAAACTACGAGATCTTGACCTGTTTAATTACATACGGTCCCCTGATCTTTTGTATTGCATGCATCGTGAAATGAATAGTTGGTGATACAAATAGTCTACATTTAATCAACGAGTGGTGAACATATATAAATAGTTATAGAAATAAACAGTGAAATAAATATTATTTAAATAAATAATCTTAGTGTTTAAATATTTATTAATATTGTTCGTCTTAAATTAGTATTTATAATTGTTTAATCATAGCGTTAGTTATTTTTATTATCTTTATCTTAATTATTTATCGTTTAATAAACTTAACTTTACACTTCACTCAAATAAATAAACGTTATAATAATATTTAAACACAACATAATACTTTTTAGTTGTTTCATATTACAGCTTTTTACAACGATATTCTTTGATACCTAATGTGACTGATATGAATATTACATTGATAGTGAATTTTGTCTATACTTTTGAATAACATAATTCTTTATGAAAGGATTCATCTTGCTCGTTCAAACAATTATTAACAATAAATTTCAACATAATTAAGAAATGGGTGCTGTAACATTAATAATTTTCGACAGTAATTACACGATACAATAAAATTTCTGTTACAAATGTAGAGGACGATTAATTTCATTAAATATCTTACTGTATTATTTGAAGGAAATTCACATTAATAATGAGAAAGTATTCTTTTGTCCCTGTTGTCCTAAAATACGTTCCTTTGTATTTATATATCGCAACATGAAACAATGTGAAAATGGCCATTCATATATATATATATATATATATATATATATATATATATATATATATATATATATATATATATATATATATATATATATATATATATACGTATTTTAGGACAACAGGGACAAAAGAATACTTTCTCATTATTAATGTGAATTTCCTTCAAATAATATATATATATATATATATATATATATATATATATATATATATATATACTCTCCACGCCAGCAATGAGTGCCCGTGAGGTGACGCCTGGTAAGCGCCCACACGGTACAAATATTCCATCATAACCGAAATCTGTGTACGAAGCAGATTGGCACACCCAGCAATGGGTAATATGCCGTGATGAAATATTTATTTATTTTTATTTATATATTGTAACGATAAATTTCCCGAATATAATTTGATTATTACTATTACGGTACCGTCCTGTACCGTAGTGAATTCAGGCATAATTGTAGGTTTTTACAAAGTGCGCAAAAGCAATAAGAGCTGCGGATTCTGTCTTGATCTGTCGCAGAGAGAACTACGTTCTTGTGTCGTAAAAATCCACGTGCGCTACGAAAAGTAGCCAGCGCCACAAAAGTGCAGTAAAGTGTGTCATAATTCAAGTTTTGGAGTCCGTAGTATAATACCTGCGAGTTCGATTATGACATTTTTGTGTCTGTAAAAAGGATATAGTTCTACACGTGGTCGCGCAATTGTCTGAGTGCCAGTAAAGTTTATAGTTTATAGTATTATAGTGTATCGAGGCCTCCGACAAGTTTATCCTAATATTTTGGGGAGTTAGTGTGCTACGTAGTGCCGTGAGAATAAGACATTCAAACACGACGAGCAGTATTCTCCGCACCACATCTTGAGCCGCCACGCCGTGTCCATTGTCCGGCCGCAGACCCTCAGCGAGTACCCGAGCCCTTCACCGATTCCCGTCCACGAGGACGACGCCATAATTACGACCGTGAGCAGTTGAGTACACAAAGTCATTCATACCCTCTCCCATCTTGGTTTGATTCGCAGTTTGCGCAGGCGCGCGAAGCAGCGCAGTTATTGTCGAATTCAGAATTCAGTGTTCCTACCATAGAAAATAGAGATACTGACCTATAGAAGGCGCACTCTATGAAGAAACGCAAACAAATTAGATGTACAACTAACGCGCTTTGTGGACGCGCCGAGAACTAAAATTTGGTGAATGAAACATGGATTTAGTGTTATTTGATTTAAATGGAATTTCAATAAGGGAAAAAAAGGACACAAATTGAAAACTATCTATTTGATTTATTTGTTATGCCTTTTTTACCTCTCGCTAAGAGAGGTATTGCATTCATGCTAAAAATCGCATATCCAGATTTTATTGAATAAGCACGTTTTAAGGTCCCTACAATCCGATTTTAACATTTTTACGATGATGTCTGTGTGTGTGTGTGTGTGTGTGTGTGTGTGTGTGTGTGTGTGTGTGTGGATGTATGTGTGTGTGTGTGTGTGTGTGTGTATGTATGTAGGATGTTGGAAGGACGATTACTCAAAAACTATAAGACTTTAAATTTGTTTAACTACGTATTTTCCAATCGGACATTCATGGGAAGATCTGAAAAGGTTTTGGTAACAATTGGACAACCGGAAGTAGAAGATTCTTGAAAAAAAAATCTTTTAAATAATATTTTTTGAAATTTTTTCTTGGTAATATTAAAGAAAATTAAATTCTCTATCTGATACATTTAAATATTTTATTATATATTCTATAGATTTAGAGATAAAAGAAATATAATATATAAAATAATGTTATAATAAATTTTACAGCCGAAAGGATGCCATGGAAAATAGTTGATTTAAATTGTTTGTAACTGACAGATAAATGTCAGTGTTAGAAATTCGTAGATATTACTAAAGAGTTTTTCTGGGAAGTACATACATTATATTATTTCTTAATATATTAATAGTTAAATATTTAAAATTATAGGTATATTACATATATCCTTCAAAAATACTGTCAATCCTGACAATGAATTGGAAACATTTCGAAAAATTAGAAGAGGACAAAATTTCTTCATAAAATGAATTTAAAATTAAACAATCTAAATATAAGGAATAGATATATGTAAGTAGAATTTTTGGTGTAGAATGTAGGTGTACAAGAAATGTTAAATGCCTTGACAAGCAGATATGGGGGCTCATGTCAGAATAATAGCTAGTAATTATGTATATAGATGTAAGTATCATAATTTCTCATTCTAAATTTAGTGATTTTCCAATTCCATATGGTTTATTTTCTTCGACAAGTAAATTCCACACTGCTGGTGACAAATTAACTACGTGTATTTAGAAAATCTTGAAATTCTGAATGAAACATAATGACTAATTATCATTCTGAAACGGGCCCCCACATCTGCTTGTCAAGGCCAACGATGTAACATGACTGTTCGCGCCCTATACTTATGTAACCAAAAAAGTGGCGAGAGGTATTGTGCTGGCCACAACAGATTTTTTCTAAAATAATTCATAGCATTTTGTATTACAACATCGTTTGATTTATCTATACATATTTTTCCTGCTTTCTATATCAAACAACTTTTTGAATCCAATACGTTCCAGCCAAATAATGTACACTTCTTCGTAATAAATAGGAAAACGATGTGTTTTAAGTTCCAACTTGTCACAATTCGGCACACAACATTTGCTTTTCTTTAGCATTGCCATGATTCACGACTCAGATCGTTCACGAACAAAAGGAAGAACAACAAAAAGTATTTAACAAACAACAAAAAGAATTTAACAAACAACAAAAAGCACTAAACAAACAACAAAACTGAATCGCAAACAGAAACATACAGAGAAAGCAATGCTGGCACTTCGAGAGTAAAAACATGAGTGATTGACGTTTGTCACCATTTTGAAAACTTTGTTTTGTTTATCAGCGCCATTGGCGGTGCGGCGCATAACTATTTAAAGCGATAGTGGCGAAATTACGGTCGCGCCAGTAACTATTTGAAAAGTATCGGTCGCTGTATAGAATGCACATAGCATGGTTCCTACTCGCCTATCAGTGCCGGTGAGTTACGGTCGATTTATTGCAAATAAGATTCAATACCGTTTAATATTGTTGCAACCACTGTTTAAGATTGCTAATTTAAAGAATGTTTACGTCGTGTAGACCTTATTATTTTGAAGATAATGCTTGGCATTAATTTATTGTTATTGCTAGCAGTTTTCTAACTTGTACGATAGTTATATCATCTACGCTCATTTCACTCACACTCTCATCTAGTATATAAGTTTGGCTACGAATTTGTTAAAATGGAATATTATTTATCTCAATATATGTTTTGATTGGTCATCACATGATAATTATTTTTATGCTACGGAACTCAATATCACACCATCCTATAATACTGTCCCGGCACCCCTATTTGATTTATTTCAGATTAACTTTTGGTATTTTGTGCTTTATCGGGGGTGCAAATGATTATCAAAATACCTGGCGCCCCATTGTTAATTAGTGTAATACCCATTTGTTTAAAACCCACCCCATCTTCACAACTAGCTAGTCGGCGCACCAGTTACGAGAGCCAAATTGACGGTAAGTAAAGTATTATATTAAATCGTGACACATAATTGTCGCAATATATATATACTTTGAGTATAAATAACTGAAGTTACTAAGTATCGACAAGCAAGATTAAGTTGAAACATGTATCAGCATATCTCAAATTGCCACCGAATCCTAATTATTTATAGTATTCTTTCTCAAAGAAGTGGGAAAATACTTTTGTCTCAGGATCTTAGTAACTTAATTGTAGGTTAGAAAAGTACTCGTCCTATTAGGAATTTTATAGTTTCTACGATCACGCACCGAGCGACCGACGCTCCGTTCTTTCGTATAATAAATTGTTAATAACTCGTGACATAAACAATAGGCGATTTTTTAGCGAGCGAATTATTCGCTTATGGTTACTGTTTGCATACGAATTATGTATTTTCGCGACACATTATTTGTTCAAATGTGAAGTAATGACATCACATCCTGCGAAATATGAATTACAAAAAGCTCTTCAGTTTTTTTTAACTTTATATTTATCCCAAATGTTGGATTTAGCATTCACTTTATCTATTAATTTATATTCACTATTTTTTAGGTTATCATTTATTTCTTTCCGCCAACACTGTAGTAGTGTACTGTGTTCTACAGACCCGCATCCGCTGATGGTAAACCCGCAACAGACCCGCGACTTGCATATTCGTAGTATGTTGTACGCGCATTCGACCCGCGATCTGCAAAGTGTTACATAAACCCGAACCGCACCCGATTCGTATTGCGGGTATCCGACTCCGACCCGATGCAGGACTCCAAAACAAAATACGAAATTTGACCTATTAAATTTTAACCATATATCAAATTATTTTAACCGGGCCTTAAAGTACCGGGCCTTAGTAAATACAAAATCGATAAACTCTGATATCAACAAAGAAATGTAATAATTTTTTAAAAAATAGTTATTTACATAATCAGTTATGAAAAGAGTCATTTTGTTTAATAAACATAATATGTATTTGCAAAACTCTCTTCGCTCGTTTTAGTAACGTATTATGTATATACAATATTTTATTTTATTCCGCTAAAATAATATAAAAATACACAAAATCTAGGTTTTTCTATGACAGCATAGTATATAGATTTCAAAATCAATTTCCCAAAGCGTTTCTGTGAAAATAATTGAATTTAATTTTTACCTCCCGCTACCCTTGGTAAGGGAGGTATAGGGATCGTGCTAAAAATCGCATATCGAGATTTTGGTGACCACGTTATAAGGTCCTTACAACCCAATTTTAACATTTTCACGATGATGTCTGTGTGTATATGTGTGAGTGTTTGTGTGTGTGAGTGTGTGTGTGTGTATGTGTGTGGATCCACTTTACGCTCTAACTCAAATATTATCGTTCAGACAATTTTGAAACCTTATATTTCTACTTTACTCTTATTTCGAAAGAAGTCATTAGATTTTAATGTAAATCAGATAACCGGAAATGGCACTTTACTGGAAGCTCAAAATAGTTTTTCTTCGAAAAATATCTTTCGAGATTTATGTTATATAAAAATTAAAGATTATTAAATTTTCTACAGATTTGCATTAATACTTTTTCTATATATTTTATGGATAAATTTATGAAACTATCTATAATTTTAATCACGGAGCCTACGTTTTAACCGCAACTCCATGGTTACACAGTTTAGATCTCAAATGCATGTAACTGACAGACACATATATGTCACTGTCAACAAATTAAATATTTCAAATAATTATAGTAACGTTTTAAAAGGAAAATAGTATATAGAACATTAATTATATGGAAAGGAACTTAATACAGTTACCAGCATAAGTAAATATGTAGGAATATAGGTAAGTGTATAAATAAATAAAATAAATATGTCGTCACGGCATATTACCTATTACTGGGTGTGTCAACCTGTTTTGTACACAGCTTTAGTAACGATTATATATTTGTACCGCGCGAGTGTTTACTAGGCGTGGAGATCGCAACACAGGGGTCATTTTTATGCCATTTAAAATTCTAAATATTTAGCGTCGGTCGGGATCAAACCTGGTATTTAAATTTAAATAAATTTTAAGTATTTACATGAATAAAAATTAAATTAAACGGGAGGTTTTGTGTTGGCCACATCAGATGAAAATGAGTTCTGAATGTGTTCTGAAACCGATATAGATCTTCCTTCTTCTGTAGAGGAATTAAATGTAAGTCAATAATTCATAAATTCATATTAAAAAAAAAATCATTATTGATATATTCTTGTTTGCTTTATTATAAGTTTGTCAGCTGTGTATAGATTTTTACAAAACTCATTTAGTATCAATTATGTAAAAAGTGACATTTCATAAAATCATAAATTTAAGTAAAATTCAACTTTATAAAAAGGAATTAGATGAATGTAATTATTTATATACCTCAAAGCTGAATTAATAATTTCAAAATATTGTGTAAATTGTAAATAAATACCAATTGTAAGGATAACAAGATTAATGATTAAATGTGTAGTCATTGATTTTATATACTTCGTAAACGAATGGTATAGTAAAAGAGATGGTATAAATAAGTATTTAAAATAAAAAAATGCTTGAAACAAATTGACTCAATAAAGTATAAACTATTTTTTTAAAAAATAAAGATAATTTAATTACTCTTATTTGGGTACTTCTTTCTACTTCCCTTTTAATTACTGAGGTGTTTAGCTAAAGCGAGTTTTCGAGTAATTAGAAAATATTTTTCTACTTACTAGTAACAACGATTTTTAATATTAATATATATTCATAAATACATTTATTCACAATCATTCCTAACTGTACTGAGAATCCCTTGGGTGGGACATAACAGATTTCACTTCCACCCCACGGGTTGAGAATGTTTATGTAAGCTAAACAAATTTTCATAGATTTGTCAAAAATATTAATAAAATTAAAGGTTATAACACATTGATTTATTTGGAAAATTATTGGTTTAAAAAGAGAATGATTGTGAATAAAATGGTATTCATACATGGTTAATATATAGTAATTTTTTTTTAATTATTATTTAACTTGAATATAGAATAGAGATACGATATAAACATATTGTAACATACTATAAAATATTGAGTTATGTACACTATACGTAACCAAGCTCGTTGCATGGATTTTTCTAAAGCTAATAAATATTATTGTTATTAATATTATTATTATTATTATTATTATTATATATATATAAGTTATGTAATGAGTAGCTAAGAATCATACCACATTATGGAATCTAATTTCTCTTAACTCACAAGAAAACTGTGAGAACAGCGTTTCAGTTCGCCTTAGAGGAAGTAGAAGTAATACGTAGTTTTTAGAGTTAGTGTGCATCTAGCTATTGTACAAACCAGTTGTATCTACAATTACGTCTTAAATAAAGTTTTTAAAAAGGATTTTGTTGACTTAAAATACTTAACTGGCGCAGTCGGTACGATGGTTAAGAGGTTTGCTACACCGAAATTCTGAAAAGAATCAATTCGTTGAAGTGTACAAATCGTTTGTTTCAACCATCTACTTAACATTTCAAAGACCCGACGGCAAGTGCGAAATCTGCAATCCCGAGGAGTCGACCTACGAGTCAACCAAATAGATACAAGCAAATTGGCGATCATCCGAGGACCTCCAGAGGTACAACTCGTCGAAGGTGATCATCTGTCGGTCTGTACGTGCACCCTTCTGGTCCGGTATTCATCGCGGTCAGCCCCGTCATCGTCGAGCGAAAATCGTCAACCGATCAACAAGAAGTAGCCCCATGAAGATCTTACTTTCACTAATATTGTAAGTGAAGTCTGATATTGTATAATTTATAAAATTATTATACCTAGTCAAAATTGACGATCTAATCAATTCACTGAATATTTTAAATATTAATAATACAATGATTAGGAGTGAGAGTAGTTCTGGCGCTTTGTCAAACCTTGACACTAATGTTTTAAGAATACTAGAATTAATTCCCGAATATAACGGTGATAAAAAATCACTATCACATTTTATAAAATCCACCGATGAAATTTTAGATATTATTAATCAGAGTAACCCCTCTGAAATTACTAAATCATTAACATTAATTATTATCAAAAGGAAAATCACGGGTAAAGCCAGCGAATATTTAACGACTTGCCCGACAATAAAGAAATGGAAGGAATTAAAAGACTTTTTAATATCACAATATCAAGATAAACGCAACGAATGTACTTTAATGATAGAATTGTGTCAATTACAACAAACAAAAGAAACAATTTTCGAATTTTTAAGAAAATATAATGATTTATTTCTTTTGTATATTAATAATATTGAAAATAATTACAGTACTGCATCTATAAAAGACTTTAAAAATTTTGGACACAAATTCGCCACTCAATGTTTCATTAGAAATTGCAAAGAACCGTTTAAATCGCAATTAGCTGCAAGAAATCCATCCTCCCTAGATGAAATTAATACTTTACTTACAAATGATTTCCAGCACTATAAAATAAATACTAATCAGCATAATTCAAACACGACCAATCTCCAATCTAGACAGCACATATCCCCTATGATGAAATATCCCCAAAGTAAACCAATGCAATCACAAATAACATCAATCCCAACCCGGTTCTTCTAAATTTCCCTCACAATCCATAAGGTTGCAACGTCAGCCACCGCCTACACCAATGTCAATTTCAACCCGTTCGTATAGACCAAATCAAAATTATTTTAAACCTACGGGAAAACCAAATTTTATTTCTGAAGAACTGCATAACGTAGAAGAGTATCAGAAGTTTGACCCTGAAATCCAAGACGAGACTCAAGATAAAACAGAATATTGCGATAATGAAAATCACAGAGACTGTAATGAAGTAAAAACTTTAAATATAAGATACGGACATATAAACGAAGATGAATTAAACAAATTCATAAAACTTTTAAATCAATATAAAGACCTAACAATTACAGATAACGAAAAACTTACATTCACATCTAAAATAAAATACAAAATAGTAACAACCGATGATATCCCGATATATACAAAAAACTATAAATTCTCCGAAATTTATAAAATACAAGTAGATACAGAAATTGATAAATTATTAAACGATGGAATCATACAACCCAGTTATTCACCATGGAATAGTCCTATTTGGGTGGTCGAAAAAAAAACAAGACGCCTCCGGTATAAAGAAAATTCGCGTAGTAAATGACTTCAGGAAATTAAATGAAAAAACTGTAGACGACCGATTCCCGATACCCGATATAACGGAAATTTTAAGCAAACTCGGAACATCAAATTATTTCACGACCCTAGACCTCACTAGCGGGTTCCATCAAATAGAAATGGACCCTAAAGTCACGGAGAAAACAGCTTTCTCTACAGAAAAAGGACATTTCGAATATAAACGTGTGCCTTTTGGGTTAAAAAACGCCCCTGCGACGTTCCAAAGGCTAATGAACTATGTCCTTAAGGATTTAATTAATAAAGTATGCTTTGTCTATCTTGACGACATAATTATTCTCGGTACCTCCCTCGAAGAACACATACAAAATATAAAAGCTGTATTTGATAAATTACGAGAGGCGAATTTAAAAATCCAATTACATAAATGTGAATTTTTGCGGAAAGAGGTAGCCTATTTAGGGCATATAATAACAACTGATGGCATCAGACCTAACCCCGAAAAAATAAAAACTATCCAAAATTTTCCCTTGCCAAAAACCAGCAAAGAGATAAAATCATTTTTGGGTTTGTTAGGCTATTATAGGCGACTCATTCAGGATTTTTCAAAAATAACAAAGCCTTTCACAAACTGTTTGAAGAAAAATTCCAAACTTAATTATGAAACTAAAGAATATCAGCAATGTTTTGAAAAATGTAAATTATTATTAACTAATGGCCCAATTCTTCAACATCCAAATTTTAATCACGAATTTATACTAACTACTGATGCTAGCAACTACGCCCTTGGTGCCGTGTTGTCACAAAAAATAAACGGAAAAGATATCCCCATTGCATACGCATCTCGGACTTTAAATAATCATGAACAAAATTATTCCACGATTGAAAAGGAATTATTGGCTATAGTTTGGGCTACGAAAAATTTCAGAACTTATTTATACGGCCGAAAATTCAAAATTATAACTGACCATAGACCCCTGATTTGGATAAATTCACTCAAAGAACCTAACCAAAAATTAATACGTTGGAAGATAAAATTAAAGAAATACGATTTTTATATAGAATATAAAATCATGTTTAAATAAATTATTACTATACTTGATTCAAAACGATATCTATGAAATTAAAATGCCAAAAATTTGTTCCGGATATGACAAGAAAAATTGGTTAGCAATTGAAAACTTAATAAAAGAGGTATTTGAAGATTCACCTATTAAAATTAGTATTCACGAAATAGTTAACACTCAAGAAGTGATGAATAGTGAAAATGATAACGAATGCGATAACCAGTCACTGCGAGTTGAATGCTCAGAGACGGATTCAGTTACGATTCATTCAGATGACGAAAGCCCAGTCAATGAATGGTCTTACTTATCTAGATGGCCCTGTAAATTACGGACATAGCCAAATTATTGTAAAAGAATCAGATCGAAATTCAGTAAAAGTAGAAAAATTATTTGACACAAAATAACGAATATATTTTTATTTGAATAAAATTAATTCCATGCAAACTATTCTTAAATTTATAAAAGATTATTGCCAACCACTTGTAAACTATCATTGCCTAATTCCTGAAAATTTTAAATTAAATTTCAATGCGGTCCTACAAACTTATTTTAAAGCTGGATATTATAAATTTATACAGTGTAAAAATTTGCTGGTTGATGTCCAAGACACAGATGAGCAAATTATGCTAATACGAAATTACCATGAAGGTAAATCTATTCATAAAGGAATTTCAGAAACTCATGCCAAATTAAAATTACACTATTACTTCCCTAACATGGCAAAGGAAATTCAAAATTTTATAAATAAATGCGAAACATGTCTAATGAATAAATACGAAAGAAGGCCGATTCAAATACCTAATATTTTAACCCCCACAGCAGATAAACCATTACAAATAATTCATTTAGATATTCTGTCCTTAGAGAAACAGAAGTTTTTGACAATTATTGACAGCTCTTCAAAATTTGCCCAAGCTTACAAAGTTAAAGACCAATTTCAATCACTATCATATCGAAATTAATAAAGTTACAGAATTTAATAATAAACTATTAAGAGAGTATCTACTCAATAGAAATGTAAAACTGCACATCACTAGTACCAATAATAAAAAGGCAAACGGATATATAGAAAGATTTCACAGTAGTTTAATCGAAACTATTCGCATCTTAAATAATGAACATTTTAAATCTTTACCTATGAAAGAGAAAGTAATTTATAGTTTAATCGCATACAACAATAGTATACATTCTACTACAAAAAATTCACCCTTTCAAATACTATTAGGACACATGAATAACAATCAGATCTTTCAACCTGAAGAAATAGTGACGGAAGAATATAATATCAAACACTCACGCATAATGAATGAATTATTTGAACAAGTTAAACAACATATTATAATAATAATAATTTATTAATAATAATAATAATAATAATAATTTATTGCTCAACAGAATAATCCCATTACAGAGCAAATACATGAAATATACATGAAATATACATAAAATATACATAAATAAAGATAACCATGTTATGTGGACGAACAATTTGGTTCGAAGAACAAAGATGCAATTTTGCGTAACTCAGAGATTGAGCAGCAAAAGATGTCACATAAATTACATATTTGATTGTAGTGTTCACAACAAATGAAAATGGGCGACTTGAGCATCAAATTGGTTTTTGCAGTGTTATTGTAAAAAGTACAAATCTTACGGGAAGCGAATGATGGAACATGAAAATTAATTTCGGACAGTAAGGCACTACAGTCTATATGATTGTGTAACAGTTTGTATAAGAAACAAAGACTTTGTAAAATGTAACGGGCATGAATACTTGTTACTCCAAGGGATGTTAGTAATGTATTCTGACTAAAGTTTCTCTCAGGGTATTTATTATAAATTTTGAACCAAACAAATTTCAAAAATTTTCTTTGGACATTCTCAATTAGATGTTTATGAATATTATATAACGGATACCAAACAATGGAGGCATATTCTAAGATGGAACGAACAAGTGCATAAAAAAGTGACAACAAAGAATTTACATTTGTAAACTGTTTACAGTTTCTCATTATAAATCCAACAACTCTATTCGCTGATTGGATAACACTGAGATTTTGATCAACAAATGATAATTTTGGATCAAATATAACTTCAAGATCTCTTATTTTGTATTTACGTTGAAGTGGTTTCGAATTTATGGTATAATTATTTAATATTAAATTCATTTTACGGGAATACGATATGATTTTACATTTATTAATGTTTAATTGTAAACTATTTCTATCATACCAAGCTTGTAAAATATCAATGTTTTGTTGTAATTGATATTATCACAAAAAAGGAAAAATACAGTGAACCTGCTAATGTAAACGTGGACATTCCCCAAACTGTCTATATTAAACAACATAAGAGAAATAGCGGAAAAGTAGAGAAACCTAAATATAAGAAACATACTTTAAAGAAGGTGATCCCGGAACGCGGACAGATACTAACGAGAAAAGATATAAAAACTAAAATAGATCAACTAAAGAGACCTCGTATAATTTCAGATATCTTAATATCGAATGGTCAAGGGGAGAGCACTTCCTCAACGCAACCGAAAATGCCGGAATTAACATAGTTAACTTAGCCTTCGGAAAAGGTGCTAAGGTACCTCGTTAATTTTAGCTTGTGGAAGAGCGTCTTCGTTCCGCCTACTGGAGGTAAGGGTGAGAGAAATTTGGATCATCGAATCAAAAATTTCTTTAAAAAATTTATTTTTATTTGGACATTTCGGGAGTTGGCCAACTCCCATCTTCAGCATACAAGTTTATATTTTTTTAAAACAATATTGACATTATAAAGTTGAGATTGAAATTGAACAAATTTTAGATACAATTATTAAAGGTACGCATATCAGAATCCTCAAATGGAGAAAAGGAGGGGGACATCACCTCCAAACTGTTTTTATGAGGGATTGAGACGACCAAAAAGCCATGAAAATAATTTAATTTGAAAAAAATAATATGAATTTTGAAGTTAAATTATGTCAAAGTCCGAAATATAAAAAATTGAAAAAACTTTAAAAAACTTTTTGTCGGTCGACATCTTAACGATGAGACAACGACTCAATTTTTTATATTTCGGACTTTGACATAATTTAACTTCAAAATTCATATTATTTTTTTCAAATTAAATTATTTTCATGGCTTTTTGGTCGTCTCAATCCCTCATAAAAACAGTTTGGAGGTGATGTCCCCCTCCTTTTCTCCATTTGAGGATTTTGATATGCGTGGGAGGCCTAGACCTTTAATAATTGTATCTAAAATTTGTTCAATTTCAATCTCAACTTTATAATGTCAATATTGTTTTAAAAAAATATAAACTTGTATGCTGAAGATGGGAGTTGGCCAACTCCCGAAACGTCCAAATTAAAATAATTTTTTTAAAGAAATTTCTGATTCGATGATCCAAATTTCTCTCACCCTTACCTCCAGTAGGCGGAACGAAGACGCTCTTCCACAATAGTTAACTTAGGTAACGCTTATATTATTAATAATTATAATTATATGTACGTTAATAATATTTATAATAACTATAATAATTTAATTTCTTATAAAAATGACTTGCATAATCAAATGAATAATCTGACAGCGAAATATTTTGAGAATGATAATACCCTACTGGAAAATGCTATTAATAATATTGAAATGAAAATTCACGTTATTCAAAAATTTAACAGAGCTAAACGAGGAATACTTAACGGACTCGGTACCGTAATAAAAAGTATAACTGGCAATTTAGACCAAGAGGATAAAGAAAACTACGACAAAATATTAAATACCATAAGAAGTAATCAAGGAAACATAATAAATAGTATGAATGAACAGATAAAAATTAATCAAAATTTCACAAAACAGTTTAATACCCAAATTCAATTGATGAATAAAAATAGTGAATTAATAGAAAAAGAATTAAAATCTATGAATGTAGCATTGAAACAAGTCTATGATGATATAGACATAATAGCAATACATCAAATATTTCAAAATCTATTAACCTTTAGTAATCAAATTTACATATCCCTATTACAAATTGAGGAAACTCTTTCTTTCTGCGGTCTAAACACATTGTACTTTGGATTAATTTCTCGAGAAGAGATAAATCATTATATAAAAGAACATACTGAAGAACCAATGAGAGCATTACTTAAAGAAAAGTATATAAATAATAAAATTCTGAAAACCATTTGTTACCTAAACTCAAAATTAGAAATTTTGATTGAAATACCTATTTTCGAACAACAGACCAATATTCATCAAGTTACTCGAATTCCTACATTGAAAAACGAGAATTTAGTAACGTTAAATATTCCTACTGGCTTTTATTCTATCGTTAATAAAGAAATCTATAAATTAGAAATGTAGTATTATAGATCAAGTTAGTATATAAAAAATGGATATATACATGTTAGCGGCATTTTGAGTTATGCAAGTATTATGTTTATTTATTCCCTCTTTAATCTTTTAATTGCAGCTTTATATTGAATTACATGATCGTATATATTAAATGATTGTTTATTTAGGTATCGGTCAGTTGTGCTAGAGCTGCTGAAGCGACAACATCAGAGTATAGAGGATGTATTTATTTATTCTTGAGTAACGGTGAGTGCTAGAGTTGTGGTTACTATCGGACTGTGGTTATCCCTCACGCTGTTGAGGAAGAGCTGTTGAGCTAGACCTATCGGACTGTGGTTATCCCTCACACTGTTGAGGAAGAACTGTTGAGCTAGACCTATCGGACTGTGGTTATCCTTCACGCTGTAGAGGAAGAGCTGTTGAGCTAGACCTATCGGACTGTGGTTATCCCTCACGCTGTTGAGGAAGAGCTGTTGAGCTAGACCTATCGGACTGTGGTTATCCCTCACGCTGTTGAGGAAGAGCTGTTGAGCTAGACCTATCGGACTGTGGTTATCCCTCACGCTGTTGAGGAAGAGCTGTTGAGCTAGACCTATCGGACTTGGTTATCCCTCACGCCGTTGAGGAAGAGCTATTGAGCTGGTTATCCCTCACACTGTTGAGGAAGAGCTATTGAGCTGGTTATCCCTCACGCTGTTGAGGAAGAGCTATTAAGCTGGTTATCCCTCACGCTGTTGAGGAAGAGCTATTAAGCTAGACCTAACGGACTTGGTTATCTCACACGCTACGGTGTTGTGAAAGAGCTATTCTGAGGATTAGCTTGACTAGACCCAAATCCTAATCCTAAAGCTAGGCCGAGACCTTGCGTTGTACATTTATCCTAAGCACTCACTGAGAGAGATACTCATCTATTTTTATCTGTTACAGACTATTGGCGTTCGCAGGAGAGAGTCTGGACTATCCAGGGATTAGGAATAATTATATTTGTTTGGATCTGTTTACCATTATGTATTTTTGAGATCTTTCATGAATTAATTATTTGGTTTCTAATATTTCAGAAGTGGGATCAGAACAGTTCTAACTTTCAGCTTTTAGGATCAGAACAGTTTTAACTTTCAGCTTTTAGGATCAGAACAGTTTTAACTTTCAGCTTTTAGGATCAGAAAAGTTTTAACTTTCAGCGTTTAGGATCAGACCAACACAACCTTTGGAACAGGCGGATATTTTTACGTTTATGTTTAGCTGGATTACGAAAATGGAACAACATTACAACATGGCGTTAGCTAACAACAGCTCTTAGTTTCAGTATGTACGTTCACTTAGAAACCCATCACCAGATGTAAGGACGAATGATAGTTAGTGGAAAATATCGGATATCATGTTGCAACTTATCCAGAATGTGTAGCGAATGCAAGAAGCTGTAGTTTCTTTTATTATTTTTGAAGGCGATCAAGGATAAATTAGCAATACGAAGCCTTTTTGCTCCCCTTAAACGCGATTTACATCGTACTTTCCAGAGAAACACGCGGCCTTACTATACTACGCAGCAACACAATGATGGAGTGACGAACGTTCGTTGCTTTATTTGTGGAAAGTTGGGACATACACACTCACATTGTGACAACGAACGGCTATGTGAACCAAATTACATGGGAAGACATGGAGGTGAATTTAATGGAAGTAGGAACCAGCAACCATAAAGACTACAACATCAACAAAAACGGATTATGAATATCGGGACCTGGAATGTGCATGGCCTACGCACAAAACAAAAAGAGTTTATAGACGAAGTAAAACGATTAAAGATGGATATAGTAGCCCTTACAGAAACTAAATAAAAAGGAAAGGGAATTGAACAAATAGACGAATACATCCATTTATATAGTGGTGCAGATAAAAGTAAAAGAGCGAAAGTAGGAGTCTCCATACAGATTAAGACTAAATCTAAAACTCAATGACATAACTTACTCGTCTGGTATTAACACGTATCAAAATATATTCAGATGCGTAAGAGAAGCAGCAATGGAAGCCCTAGGAGAACAAAAATTAAATAAAAATATAAATACTCCTGACTGGTGGAACGAGGATATAGATAAAATGACAAAAAAGGGACGTCCCAGAAAGACATGGAAAGACGGCGTCATAAATGCAATGCTAAATAGAAACTTAAAGGAAAACGATTGGAGAGGCCGAAATCGTTGGAAATTAGGATGCGAAAAACGACTTTAAATGTTGTAATTAAATCGCAATATATATATATATATATATATATATATATATATATATATATATATATATATAAGTAAATGGAACGGGAATCAAAGCATACGTCGATATGGGATCCACTTACATCACCATGAAGGAAATTAGTACCACAACAACTAGAATTATCATCCAACAAAAACATGACAGTTACTCTGAGTGGTTTCGGAAATGGATGTGTAAAGACTTTAGGCGAAACTGGAGTTCAGAAGTCGACAATTGATGAAGCAGAGCTAGATTTAGTATTCAACATAGTACCAAACACAGTTCAGTTCATACCCATCATTATTGGACAGTCTTTCACGGAATTACCGTAAGTAGTTGTGTAGAAGGATGCAAGTCGGCTAAGATTATTCAGGAAAAACTACTCACCATCCAGTGAGATTGAAGCGACATCCTGTGCGAAGGTAAACATTTGGGCCAAACATGCAAACAACTATACCTCTAGGATATGTAGGACATGTCATCTACCATGTGGAAGACAAAGGAGAACTTTTGTGGATTTAAGAGTACGAACACCTGAAAGAAACGAGCACGTATTTCCGCGAACAATTGTAGTAGCAGACAAGGATATGGAATGTGTTTTACCAGTCGTGAACTTATCAGATGCGGATTTTACATTTGAGAAGGATAAAATTGTAGCAAGGGGATGGATGTGTTAAGCTGATAATACACAACGCAGTAAAATAAAGGAATTAACGTTACGGAGGTTAACTATACGTAGGAAAGGATATAAGTGAGGATCAACGCGAACAACTGATACGTCTACTGCAGGAATATAGAGATTGTTTTGCAAAAAAAGAATGTTAAGAATATTCGATGCACGAATGCGACCGAACTGGATATTGTACTGGCGGATGACAAACCCATTACTTACAGGCCATGTAGATAGTTAATTTCAGAAAGAAAACCGGGTTAGGAAATGGTACAAGAGCTTCTGGATACCGATATTATACGCAAATCAACTTCCCTCTTTTCAGCACCGATTTTACTAAGTGAAGAAAACGAACGGATAAGCGCAAATGTGTATGGATTACAGGTATTTGAACAAAGTAACAATGAAAGACAGATATCCATTACAAAGGATTAACGACCAACTGGATCGATTGCAAGGAGCAAAGTACTTTACAACTTTAGGTATGACGTCAGGTCCTCCAGATACCTATCGTGGAGAGCTCGAAGTACAAAACTGCATTTGCAACACCGGACGGACATTACGAGCTTAATCGTCTCCCTTTTGGATTATCTAATGAACCATCAGTTTTTCGGAGGTTGGCTAACAAAGTTCTAGGATCATGTCGTAACACCATCGCCATAGCTTACCTTGATGACATTATCTGCCCACCATCATCATTTACAGACGGAATTCAGCGATCAACGTCACTGTTTAACATTTTTAGGGCAAACAACTTGACACTGAATATGAAGAAATGTTTCTTTTTCAGAGCAGCATTAATTATTTAGGATTTCAGATTAATCGAGATGGAGTTCGACCTGGAATGGAGAAAATAAAAGCAGTCACCGGATTTCAGGCACCGAGGAATGTGCATCAAATAAGACAGTTTGTAGGACTTACAAGTTATTTTCGACACTTCATTAAAGTTACACTAAGATTGTGCGACCGATTACTAATCTAACGAGAAAAGATACACCGTGAAGTTGGGAAGCAAAAGAACAAAATGCATTTGAAGAACAAAAGGAAAAGCTTACGGAACGACCACTTTTGCGACTCTACAATTCGAATGCTAAAACAGAGGTATACACGGACGCCAGCAAGTTAAGTTTAGAAGGAATCCCGCTGCAGAAATTGGACAAGTAAATTTCACCCAGTAGCTTATTTCAGTAGCCAAACTTCACCGCCGGAAATGAAGTATCATTCGTATGAGCTGGAGACTTTAACAGTAATCGTAACGTTGAAGAAATTTAGAGTATATTTGCTGGGAATACATTTTAAATTAATAATAGACTGCAATGCACTACGAACTGCTAGCACTAACAAGAATTTGGTACATACGATTGAAAGATGGTGACTGCAACTGCAGGAATATTCATACCATAGAAAATAGAGATACTGACCTGTAGAACGCGCACTCTATGAAGGATTTCAAACAGGAATACACAGAAAAGAATTAGAGAAACCAATGCTGACACTTCAAGAGCGAAAACATGAGTGATTTCAATTGACATTTGTCACCATTCTGAAAACATTGTTGTGTTTGTCAGCGCCAATAGCTATTTGGAAAGTCCCGGTTGCCGTATGGAGTGCGCATAACATGATTCATACCGATATAAAATATCGCCCAGGATTACTAATGGCTCACGTCGATACAGAATTTGGATTTTTTTTTCCATATCGAACAAGTTGAGCTGATACTCGCCGGATCAAAACGTAGTCAACGAGCTAAATACAGTAATGTAGTTGCTTTAGATCATATGATACCCTAAATAGCACCACAAGGAATGTCTGACTCACCAAGTGAGGTAAGCGAATCCGATGATGACTTATACGATGTCGCGGATTAGTTCGCGGGGACGCGAAAAGAGTCAGGATAGCCGAACTGTTAGCGGCATTTTGAGTTATGCAAGTATTATGTTTATTTATTCCCTCTTTAATCTTTTAATTGCAGCTTTATATTGAATTACATGATCGTATATATTAAATGATTGTTTATTTAGGTATCGGTCAGTTGTGCTAGAGCTGCTGAAGCGACAACATCAGAGTATAGAGGATGTATTTATTTATTCTTGAGTAACAGTGAGTGCTAGAGTTGTGGTTACTATCGGACTGTGGTTATCCTTCACGCTGTTGAGGAAGAGCTGTTGAGCTAGACCTATCGGACTGTGGTTATCCCTCACGCTGTTGAGGAAGAGCTGTTGAGCTAGACCTATCGGACTGTGGTTATCCCTCACGCTGTTGAGGAAGAGCTGTTGAGCTAGACCTATCGGACTGTGGTTATCCTTCACGCTGTTGAGGAAGAGCTGTTGAGATAGACCTATCGGACTGTGGTTATCCTTCACGCTGTTGAGGAAGAGCTGTTGAGCTAGACCTATCGGACTGTGGTTATCCCTCACGCTGTTGAGGAAGAGCTGTTGAGCTAGACCTATCGGACTGTGGTTATCCCTCACGCCGTTGAGGAAGAGCTATTGAGCTGGTTATCCCTCACACTGTTGAGGAAGAGCTATTGAGCTGGTTATCCCTCACGCTGTTGAGGAAGAGCTATTGAGCTGGTTATCCCTCACGCTGTTGAGGAAGAGCTATTAAGCTAGACCTAACGGACTTGGTTATCTCACACGCTACGGTGTTGTGAAAGAGCTATTCTGAGGATTAGCTAGACTAGACCCAAATCCTAATCCTAAAGCTAGGCCGAGACCTTGCGTTGTACGTTTATCCTAAGCACTCACTGAGAGAGATACTCATCTATTTTTATCTGTTACAGACTATTGGCGTTCGCAGGAGAGAGTCTGGACTATCCAGGGATTAGGAATAATTATATTTGTTTGGATCTGTTTACCATTATGTATTTTTGAGATCTTTCATGAATTAATTATTTGGTTTCTAATATACATTGAGTTGTCACATTTGTGTATATTAAGAAAATAAAACATTTTTATTGGTTCTATAATCTTATACTTACTAGTTGATTTCGTTTTGAATTTTGAATTATTTTACTGTAACATGTTTTTATAATAAGAGTAGTATATTATACATAATTCGTTGACGTCAATAATTATCTCCATTCTTATAGGTATATACAGACAGAAAAAGATTTACGTTATATATGGCTTATGTTTATGAAGATATTAATTCGGGCTTGTAATGATTCATATTATTTGCACAACAAGTTTAGTTATCTTCTTTATCGAATTATTGATAACTGATAAC
This sequence comes from Harpalus rufipes, assembly GCA_951394225.1. Classification (NCBI taxonomy): domain Eukaryota; kingdom Metazoa; phylum Arthropoda; class Insecta; order Coleoptera; family Carabidae; genus Harpalus; species Harpalus rufipes. The sequence goes on from OX596276.1 coordinate 33,497,925, forward strand.
CGTAATATTGACATCCAATTTCAAACACGTCCTATGCGGTATCATGCATGCGGTTTGAATTTATGACAGAAATATTCCCTGGAACGTGTCCTTTACGATATTTGTAAAACTGGTATGTAGTATCGATAAATTCGAATATTCCATATATGTGTATAAACACAAATAGTGATGTCATTTGCTCTAGGATATCCGCATTGGAGATACAGACATGTGCTCACTCTGCAGAACAAACAGTTTTAATATCGTCTCACATAAATTTGTATGAAATGCAGAAACATATACGTACATATCGCTATGTCTCGGCAAGAAGATGCATTTTACGTGATATCTTTAAATATAATAACTGCATTTCTATTAAAAATTTAAGTATATCCAGTTGAAAAGAATGATTAAGTCGGTTTATGTCTGACTATAAAAATTTAACTCGATTACTGTAAAACAATTTTCAAACAATATAATAAATTTACATTAATGAATTTTTTAATAATAAATTATTTAGTGAGATAGAAATGCATTTTAAACATTATTTTATAACTTTACATATTCACATATTGTTTGAATAAGTCTAAATAAAATATAAATAAATGAATGTTACGTACGTACAAGGATGTGACTCGGTCTGCCTGGGTTGGTTACGAAGCGACATCAAACTTTAAACTAAAATTCTATTTTCAATTTTCAAGTTGCACAAAAGTAACAAATATGGTATTCTTTCCACGGCAGCTTTAAGAGCCGCGAAGTGCATGGCGCTGGGTAAACGCGTTCAGCGGTACAGATATACTGTTATTATCGAAATCTTTGAAAAGAAGCTCAAAGAAATCCCGAGTATAAGTAATAAGGGGTAATGAATATTTTTGAAGCATTCATTACAATATCTAGAAAATCACGCCCGCACAAATAATTTTGTGGCTGCGAATAAAATTAAGTTTTTGCTTCAAATAATAAGTAATACTTCAAATATATTTGGAGCTCACCTTTTTTGTACGCCCTCTGTTTTTTTATGTATACAAACCTGTTAAACAGTAAACAGTATATATATATATATATATATATATATATATATATATATATATATATATATATATATACAGGGTGGAAACGAACTTAATGTCATAAATTTAAGGGTGAGTAGTATGACATGTGTAGAATACGAAAGTGAAAGAATTTTTTTAAAATTCGAAATACAAAAATTCGACTTTTCTTAAGGAAACATTTTTTTACTGCTGTTTTATTTAATATTTCATTAAAAATATGGTTATCAAAAATACATCCAAAATTAGTTGTATAAGATATTATTCTTAATAATTAAATTAAACAGCATTTTTGACGAAAATAATTGTGTAATAGATAAAATAATACAAATGCGTTGCCACTGGTCCAGTGGTACAAAAAATGTTAGTTTAATTAAAACTACCCTTAAATATGCGAATTTTTAAAAAATTCTTTCTGTTTCGTAATCTTCACATGTCATACTACTCATCCTTAAATTTATGACATTAAGTTCGTTTCCACCCTGTATATATATATATATATATACGTTTCGTTGCACACACTGTATATATATATATATATATATATATATATATATATATATATATGTCAAGAGTACTCTTTGAGGTCGGGCGTTTAAATTTATATATTACTATATATGGTACATATTGAGGTCAAAATTTAAGATTTATATTATTTTGTAATGCGTACATTTTGAGGTCTGTGGGTTCAAATTATGTGATCTAAAAATTTGTTCTAAAATCTTATAAGTGCCCGAAATTAATGTTTTTAGTACGTGAGAATATACAAGTTATATTTCGACGATCCGAAATAGTGTTTTTAAAAAGGGTTTTTTATTGTGAATTTATTATATATCAAAACTATCATTTGTTACACATAAAAATTATTTAATGTTTATTTAATAAAAATACGACTTATTACATTTATTATATTTTAATGTTACTTATTTGGATTCTTCACTCTGACTAAACTAAAACTACTCCAAAGTCTATAAACTGGAAACGGGAAACTCAGGTGTCGGGTTCGACGCCTGGGAACTGCAACTCATCAGTTTGGACAGCGGTAACTTACATTTAACATTTTCAAATTATTTAAAATTAATTTACAAAATTGACTATTTTTATGACAGTGGCAGTTCTATTACCTAATTTAAAATTAAATGTGCACTGATTTCTCAGGTTGAGAACTAACAACTTCGCGACGTGTTGAACTAATCGACCGGTTGAAAAGTGACTTTCCAGCTTTTAAAAAGTCAAAAATTGACATACAAAGTGATTGTGAATAATAGTTATTTACGAAACATTCATAAAATTTGAAAATATGAATGTTTAATGAAAAATTAATTATTTTTAATAAGTAAAACGTAATTATTTACAGCATTTTTTTAAAAGCTGTCCGATGAAGGTCTTTTGTATCATGAACGAATTAAGAAATTGGCATACATTTATCTCTCTCCTTTGGAAAGGCAATAAGCGTGTGCGATAAGGATGGATATAACATGCTTGTCTTTCAAAAATTCATATTGTTTCGACCAGGGACTAAAAATGAAATGAGAACGAAAACGAAATAACGAAATAAACCGAAATTTTTATTAGAACGAAAACGAAAACGCAATATATTTTTTTCGTTCGTGATTGAAAACAAAATAATTAATATCGGTTACCGGTTTTAACCGTTATTTTATTTAATATTTAATTTTATTTACAGCAAATATTTTACACGCAAATATTATTGAATTTTCGGGTATTTTAGTTGCAAACATGCAGACTTTCAAAGTAACATTCCCGGGTGGTGTACAAAAGTGGTAGTACTCGTAACATCCGCACTATGCTCTCCGAAGGCGCCACCTGTATTCCGCAGGTGTTTGACGAACGCAGTGGATCGCATATTCTGATACCAATATTTATTTCAACTTATTTGCTATCTCTCTCTCTCTCTCTCTGTCTCTTTGTGTGCGCTATATTTATCTATTATCAACTTTGAGTTTTATTGCAATATTCTGGAGAATAAAAATAAAACATTTTAAATTTGTATTTTTTATGTCATACGTGTGTCGAATAATGTATAATTATTTTTTAACTAAATTTTTAAATATTTTAAAAAAATCATATTACGAATCAATGCAATATCTCAAACAGAAATCAAAAAATTGATGAATCCAAAAATATATTAAAATTATATAAATTATAATTATAGTAAAATATGCATTATAAACCAAAAACCAGGTCAACATAAAAACAACATTGTTTAATATTTATGGGGTAAATAAAAATTTGTTAATGTTCCATTAATGAACTTAGCAATATATTTTACAGAACTACTAATATGTTCTTTGGGCATCTTTAAAATACTAACAAACATTTCTTACAACACAACTAATAAATAATTCTACAAAATTTTAATATTAAAACTAAAGAGTGGAGTAAAATTACCTGTGGAATGGAAAAATCATTTAACAATACACTTTAATCTTTGTCATAAGGCCGTTACCCTTGAAGTAATAATTTAGAAATATCAGTTCTCAAAAAACTGCCAAACACATATTTCGTTTTTCTTAAAAATATGCAAACATACATTTGATATACGTTTCGCATATGTTTCGAACTCATAGTTATTATTTCTATTTACTATTCTTGTATTATTATTGTGTAGCAGAGTAAAAAGTAAATACCAAATTTAATGATATTCCTTTAATTTTGTAATGTATGTATAAACTATTATTATTAAAAGATAGCGTGGCTGGATGCGTTAAATAACCTGTAGTGATTCTGACGATCTGATTTCGAATCTAATTTTTAAATAACTTTCAGGCCGCGAATAAAAACACACCCAGTAATGGGTAATAATCTACGATGGGATACGTATAAAATCAGACATTAAATAAAGCGACTCTGACTCTCAAGTAATTAATAAAAAAATAAGTTCCTATTTCCCTATAGGTACATTAAATATTTAACATACATATTTTCAAATGTCTATAATACAAAGGCAACATATTCAAAAAACCTTATGTGCGTTAGGTATATGAGTAAATCAAAAGAACTTACTCAAATACAAGTACATATGTGTAAAATTCAATACGAATGTGAGGTGCGACATATATAAAGAAACATATTTACTTAAAAGAAAACAATAACAATTTATGAAAGAAACTAACTTACATAAAAATAAACTATGCTACATATTTAATACTTTATACTATACAATAGTTGTTATTATTTATAACAACTTGAATTCGTCGTTGCATTGATGATTATGTAGTATATGCATCCGTTATATTTATAAATAATTGTTTAAAGTTACGAAAAATTAATAAGCTGTGTTACTTTGTGGTAGGAGCTCTAAAAATAAGAAGCTTTTGCCTAAATGAATAGCATCAGATCTATCTCTCGAAAAGTGATTCTTATCACAAAGTAATCAGTTTTCTTATTATTATCAACACACGTTATGTAAATATCACATTTGATAATGATGGTGTTTATTTTATTTTATCTTACTATTAGTATCATTCATTATAATTATTGATGTATTCTTCTTGGCCCTAGACAAGGCTGTGTTGTTTTCTCATATATCTGATAATGAGAATATTATCAGGTGTTATTATTATTAGCACTATTATTTAAACTTTTTTATAGACTTTAAGTTAAATTTTGATTTTGCGTTATTAATAATGTGGGTATTTAGTATTAATTATTATTATTGTAAAATTTGATCTCAAACAATTGATATTTGTAACATTTATATATACATAAAGTAATTATTGATCTGTGATTTTGTTACCAATCTATTTGTATAAGATTTGTAAAGATCTGGAAACAAATAAACTTTATTATTATTATATTATTAAGTTACGAATATTAATCCTAGTAATATTTTCAACGATTTCCCACAATTTTCAATTTAAATTAAAATACGGGGACTGTTTGCGAGTTTTAAATATATTTTCAATTCGGCTGATTACTTATTTTTTATACCACACTCTTTAAAAATATCGCGATTTATTTTTTTTAATTTGGTTCACGACTAACACTTTAATTCACATGAATGTAATATGTATTTTAAAAAGGCAAACTGCTCATCAGAAACATTCGTAAGATATGATTTAAAATATAATTTTCTGGCGAATTCAAACCGCAATATTGTAGGATATCTTTAATTACTGTAGGAATGGTTGATACAAAAATCAGAAATGAACCGATTTGAAGATGTTCCAAAAATTAGAGAAATTTTATGAATGGAAGTTTTTGATACGAATGAATCACTAATCGGCATAATCGTGTAATATATAATATGAAAAAAAAATTCATACCTATTTTAAATTTCTGCGTTATTCTAATTTAGCCATCTGATTTGAGAGAGGATGAAAAAATAAGTAATGTCAATTTGAAATGTGTTTACAATTCGCTACGTTGACAAAATTATTGCAAGGAATAATAATCATAATTCTACGCAATTAATTATAAATATAACGGATGCATGGAAATTATATAATAAATCATCGAAAAATTATTTCATTGAATGCCACGAGGAATGCTAGGTGTTATAAACAATAAAAACTACTTAGTGATATTCGTTCTATCTCATATCCGTATTAAAATTCATAAATAATACTTATGAATTTTAGTAAGATGTAAGATACTTTTAAATCACTTACATAAAGTAAGGTTTTTTAAATGTGGAACATAAAATGGAACGGAGATTAATTCAATTTTATAAAGAATGCATTCTGGTCGAAATTATTTTAGGGAGAATTAGAAAAAATAAAAAATGCAAAGACCCTCAATATAATCCAACCTCTAAAAAAGTACTTTTAAATGTATATCAAAAGTATCATCTTAATTGTTAATATTATTATTAGCTAATCAGATAGAAGACATTTCAAATTATTTTGAGTGTTAATTTCATTTAACAATTACGACGTGCCCCCGCTGCGGTGTTATTGTAGTAGCTAAATTTAAAACAAAATACACAATAGTTTCCTTTAAGTGATACATATCAACAATTTTATTGACTTTTCTGACGATATTTTTAAAATTGAAACCTTAATCCATCCCTGGCGTGCCGCACGGCCAGCATTTCTTGTGATACCGGCTTGCGATGTATAGGTTGCACATAGTGCTGTTTGTCGTACTCGGAGATTTGAAATTACAGATAGAAGCAGATCTCGCTAATTGATGACATCAATTCGATGTATTTTTAACCATGTGTGCGGTTAACAGCTGTCAACTAACGGCCCCTAATGATATTAGTGGCGAGGGAGCGACCCAATTAAGTGAGTTTAATAATTCGCATTTTATAAAAATATAGTTTTCATATTTATAAAATTGTTATTAAAAATTCAGAAATAATTAATCTTAAGCATTGACCCAGACTAGACTATACTAGAATCGTAGAGTTGCACAATTTGAAAACCATGGTTTAAAAGATTAGAAATTTAATATGTAAATATATAGTATATTTATCTGTATTGCGATATATCTTATAGAATAAATAAATAATATATTTTTGCTTCATAAATATTTGCTATACACAACTTTAAATAATTTTGTCGAATATATATTTGTTTATTATTTCATCTTTGTAATTATATGCTGAATGAAGCGTTGTTTTCACATAATATATTAAAATTTCTAATACTTTTTCATATTTTTGAATACGGAAGACAAAAGTTTTTCATTCCAAATATTATTGCTCAAATCTTTCATTTGAATTTTTTTTTCTCGCAGCTTATTTCAAATATTGTTTTTTTCATAGGAAACATAGATTACCTATCGTACTATAATAATAAACTTTGATTTGCACTTCAAGATGCATTGCCTCTTAAGATTTCGATTAAATGAGTTTTTTAGTTTACATCAGAGGTCATCTTAGATTTGCTTTTCTTTTTTAAAAAATAATTGTACTAAGTGAAATGTTGCAGCGAATTTTCAAATAACTTCTTAACTGTTAAAATTGAATAGTTCATTTACTAGTATAGACAAAAAAAATTCACTAATTTTGTCAGTTTTTCTTCGTTTCTAATACAAAATGGCCCTTTTCTCGGAAACAAGTGAAGATCAGACCTTAAGCTTTTTTTGCCCATTTTGGTCAGTACTATATACCCGAAAGTTTTTACCCGAAGTTGAAAAATACCCTGTGTAATTTATATTTATTTTCATTTGTATACTATACCTTGTTTCTCGTTTCCTAATGTTCTACGATTAATAAAGATTTATTTTTGAACAATTATATGTAATTTTTTGAATATTTGTATTTTTTTATTAGTTCATTTTAATATTCTTTAATTTAGTTAACAATTAATTAATTAATTGCAAATTGTTAAAAAAAATAGGGCGTATAATTTGAAGGTTGCCACACTTGTTTGAAAACCACCGTCCAGCTCTGCATTGTATTAATATTAATAATTTGCTGCATATTATAATTTTCGGCAAATTTGAAATTAACTTGGAAAAAGCGAAATGCACGATTTCAGACGTATGTTAAATGTTTTCACTATTTTAATCACATGAAATAGATAAATTGTTTTACAATAGCTAATTTAATTTGGAAGAACATGTGAAAATTGGTATTTAATATTAATAATTTGCTGCTTATTATAATTTTCGGCAAATTAGAAAATAACTTGGAAAAAGCGAAATGCACGATTTCAGACGTATGCTAAATGTTTTCACTATTTTATCACATGAAATAGATAAATTGTTTAACAATAGCTAATTTAATTTCGATGAACATGTGAAAATCGGTATTTAATATTAATAATTTGCTGCTTATTATAATTTTCGGCAAATTTGAAATTAACTTGGAAAAAGCGAAATGCACGATTTCAGACGTATGTTAAATGTTTTCACTATTTTAATCACATGAAATAGATAAATTGTTTTACAATAGCTAATTTAATTTGGATGAACATGTGAAAATCGGTATTTAATATTAATAATTTGCTGCTTATTATAATTTTCGGCAAATTAGAAAATAACTTGGAAAAAGCGAAATGCACGATTTCAGACGTATGCTAAATGTTTTCACTATTTTATCACATGAAATAGATAAATTGTTTAACAATAGCTAATTTAATTTCGATGAACATGTGAAAATCGGTATTTAATATTAATAATTTGCTGCTTATTATAATTTTCGGCAAATTTGAAAGTAACTTGGAAAAAGCGAAATGCACGATTTCAGACGTATGTTAAATGTTTTCACTATTTTAATCACATGAAATAGATAAATTGTTTAACAATAGCTAATTTAATTTCGATGAACATGTGAAAATCGGTATTTAATATTAATAATTTGCTGCTTATTATAATTTTCGACAAATTTGAAATTAACTTGGAAAAAGCGAAATGCACGATTTCAGACGTATGTTAAATGTTTTCACTCTTTTAATTACATGAAATAGATAATTTGTTTAACAATTACTTATTTAGTTTCAATAAACATGTGACAATCGGTATTGAATATTAATAACTTGCCAGGGCCGGCCGGCAACAACAGTGGTGCTCACGTTCTCCGGCACCATTCGTATAATTAAATAGTGATGCTCTGCACCATTGCACCACACACTTAAGCAGTGCCCGCTCTAGGGGCGGACAACCTGGACATTTGTCCAGGTCGGCAAATCTAAAGGGCGTCATTTTGGCTGGGAATGTGACAAAATATTGATAATTAATAATTATCGAAATTTATACCTGTCGATTTTTTGTAAAATAATTAAAAATGCACCTGGTTAACAATTTGTAACTATGTTTTAGTTTTTATTGTTTTGTCCTACTTGAATGTTAATTATATTTCTAAATATACGTTTTTATTTTAATTTAAAACCATTTGATTATTATTTTAAATAAAAGATATATAATATTAAATGTATATGTTTAAGGGGCAGCAATTTGTCTTTTTCTCCGGGGCGACGTAAATGCTGGAGCGGACACTGACTTAAGCGATAAATTATTAGAATTGTTTTAATAAGAATTTGTTATAAAGCTAAAATAATAATTATTATTAGTAATGTAATAAGCAATTTTCCAATTTTGAAATAAAAATTATTTGCATTCGAATTACTTACATCTAGTCATGTATTGTTAATAAAATCCAGGTTATGGGTATTGTACTTGTAGGGTACCTATATATACTGGATATGGAAATGACGTGGCTCGCGTTTCGTCCGCCAATGATTGCGGGCCACTATCGTGTTTAACAAGTGGCAACGTCGCTTACAACTAGTAATCTAGACGTGATAACAATAAAATACGTGGAAAGAGTTCGATAGTGGGGATGAAACAAGCGAAGTCAGTATGCAATGTACTAAGCACTACTGACTGCATGTGCAGTCTGCTGCGACTGCTGTTTTAGTGTACGTCACCGACCGTACACGTGTTGTAGCCTGAAAATCGAAGTCGTAAAAAAAGCTTTTGTTGCAATTTCTTTGAGTAAAATCGTAGATTTCCTGGACTATTAGAAAATAAACCAGTCATGCATTTTTTCAAAATTATATTTTGTATATTATCAGTTTGCCCTGACATTTGTGCCTTCTTTGTTTGACGATATATTTTGTTGTTTATTTAATGTATTATTTGTTTTTTAGTGTCACCCTAAGGGGCTTGATTTTAATATGCATTTAATTGCTTATATAAACAATATTCCCATAGCATTTTTTTTAAAAGTAATTGGTAAAATGGGTCCATAAACCATAACAAAAAATAATAAAATGTACACTTTATCCTTAAAGTACTTCGAGATATTTGAATTTATTTCCAGGGTCACGGATGACGTGACACTATTGGTATCTTTCTAGCGCAGCCTACTGCAGAAACTGGTGTAAAAAAGATAGCTATAGGTTTCTTTAAAAATAAAATGCAGTTATAAAAAAAAAAAATTATGACTTTTTTGATACCACGAATTGCTTCAAAATTAAACGAACTTTTATTTTAAAAAAATGGTTTATGGGCCCAGTCTGAAGATGTTATAAACTACTCATGGAAAAAATAATAATTAAACAATTTTAAAGATTTTTGTTTATCCCATTATTATTAAATATTTTATCAAAATATTGTGCGACCTTGCCCGTACACTTATATAGGATTAGAATTTAATATAAATAAGTAAATAAATAAAAAATATCATCACGTCACCATGGCTTTTACCCGTTGTCGGGTGTGTCATATCTGCAAATAAGCAGATATCGGTAATGAGACGACATATTTCATCCGGAGGGCGGTTACCAGAGGTCATCGTACGGACACCCAAAGTTGGCGTGAAGAGCGCACCACAGGTGTCATTTTGTGCCATTTATAAATTATAAATATTTTTTTCGGCAGTGGTCGAGCTCGAACTTGGGACCATAAATTCGTGATCCTGATTCGTTGTACACTCAGCTATGCGATCCCATAATTAGAATAAATATTGCTACTTAGGTATCTGACAACATTAGTGCATTCTAATATACAGATTCGTGAATTTGAAGCTTTTTAATACAGAGTTCATTGACACATGGGCGTATGATTTTAATAAATCGCAATTTATGAAGATATGCTTTTGATTTAAATAAAATTGTTAACTAAATCTAATAAACTAAATATTGCAAAATAGGTATTTGATAATATTAGGGCATTATAGTAGGCAGATTCGTGTATTTTAGGTATTTTTATTACAGAGCTCATCGACATTTTTTTTTGTTGCGAAAAAAGTCCTTCAAAATGTATGCCTGTCTATAAGTACTTTACACTTCAATCATTTCAAATATTGCCGCAAATTGTCAAGTTCGAATGTAATCGAAGGTCTACACGAGTATGTACGACAGTCTCTGTAAACCAGGGTTGCGATTGAGAAAAATTCTATTGTACCAACAGTTTAACTCAAATTGTACTAAAATCACTAATTCTGTACTAAAAAAAAATCCAGCCACATATTTAAAATAATCATAATTATACCTATAGGTACTTTCAAACATTTTTATTGATAAACTAATAAATAAAACAAAATAAACATAAATAATTTTTTTTTGTGCAACCACCAGTGAGCTAATCATTTTGCAGACGCAATACAATCCAATTTATCGGCGTTTGTTATGGTTACGGCGGCAAAATTGAGCCCGTACGACATTACCAACTACTTAAAATAAATTGTACTAAACTTTAAAAAGAGGTACTGACGTACTAGAAAAATGATAATTGTACTAAATCTAGTAAATTGTGCTGACTATCGCATCGCTGCTGTAAACCTGTAAACATAAAAAACACGGACATTGAGTTTGTGGAACAGGCAGAACAGAAATAATAAATTTAATGGGCGGAGCCTAATTGCGCAGTACAGCTTGCGCAGGAACCAACTGTACACGCTACAAATTGGAAAAACCCGAATAATTCAAGTATTTAATTTTAAAGAGCAAATTGCGAATTTCTCTGTGAAACAAATATATAAAATAAACTAGTGAAACTAGACGTAACTTTGTAATTTTTATTTTATTTAATTTTAATTTCAATATAACGAATTTGTCAAAAATATGCATACATACATAAAATCACGCATGTCCAACTAAGAGAGTTAGCGCAAACTCGAAAACAACAACAATAATAATAATTTCTTTCTTTAAGACAGAGTTCATTGGCACATGTGCGGAAGATATGAATAAATTGCATTTTATAAACATATGGCTTTGATTTACACAATATTGTTAACTAATTCTAATAAAATAAATAGGTATTGCATAATATGAATTTGACAATATTACAGCATTCTAATAGTCCGATCCACACTATAAGGCAGTCGTAAAGAAAGTATATATTTTGAAAATTGGGATTTTTATATAAGAAAGTATGTACAATCCAGTGGTGCTATTGACAAATTTGTACCTCTACCAATTTTTGGGTAATAAATGATCACCGATTAATTGGCGGGAGGTACGGTTTTAATTTTATCAAAAATCGATTCCCCTTGTCAAAATACATAATGTGTACCAATTTTTGTCAAAATATTCCTATAGATACATTTATATTAAAAATTGCGATATCTCCTATATTAGTATTAAAGTTGGGAGGTAGGAGGCAATGGTGACATACAAGAAGTGGATTAGTTGAGTAGAGGGACAGCCCATATCATTTTTCCGACTCTTTTTTCCTAGAAATTGTACTTAGAGATATTGTTTGACTAAATTCCAAATTAGGAGAAAGTGCTCTTGCATTGTAAACGGTGTGTTATTCATAGTTAGTTGCATTTCATTCGCTGAATGACTATTGGTGATAGCAGAAAAACAGAATGAGTGAGATAAATAAAAGTAGACAAAGTGCTAAGAAAAAGCCTAGGAGCTGGAGAAATCGCATGAAAGAGTAAGTACTGTAGTATATACAAATAATATATTAATTAAAAAAATATTCCCTATTTTATTCATTTAGCGTACGAGCTGCAAAGAGAATTAAATCTTGTTCCATGGATTTTCCATTAGATCTTCCTAGTGTTAGTGCATATGAAGAAACACCTCATAATTTTGAAGGAAATATCGATGATTCAAGGTAAGAAGACATTTTAAAGACTTTTTAATTTTTTAAAAGAAAACTCCGGAAGAAATAGCAATAGTTGAAAAAAATACTATAGGCTAGGCAAATAATCCACTTCGGAAAGAGGAAAAATCGCATAGACTGACTGCATCTAACTTTGGAATTTTGTGCAAACGGCGAGAAACAACAAATGCCATGAAACTAGCCCAAAGATTGATAAATGGATCATACTTTTTTTTTTAGCAATATGTTGGGAAGTAGAACACGAACTAATAGCCAAAAAGGAATTTGAAGTAAGTCATAACTTTTTGGTAAAAGACTGTGGATTTTTTATTCATGAAGAACATTCATATTTAGGAGCATCTTTAGACGGAGTAATTGACCAAAATACTATTGTAGGAATAAAATGTCCATACTCCATACAGACACTCGCTCCAGAAGAAGCAGTTGAGCAAAAAAAAAAATAGTTATGTAGTAATGACAAATAATATTAAATATTGAAAGAAGCTTTCAGAACTCATAATAATGAAATAAAAACAATATTTGGGAATAGTTCTGTTATTCATTCATAATTTTTCTGTCTTTTAACTATGTATGTTTTTTATGTAACTTTTGATCTATGTTACCCTCTTTCTGTAAACTTGTTGTCTTGACTACATGTATTTTGTTATTTGTTATTTACTTTTTACCTGATGAAGACAGCACTACGCTGTCGAAACGTCGTCGTTAAATAAAATAAACAGAACTATTCCCAAATAATTTTCAAATTCAGGGGCAATTAGCCATAATCAAGAAAGATTTTTGTTATTTTATAGTATGGACACCTTTGGAAATATTATTTCAATAAAAATTCATATGTTATATACTTATACTTTTTTTTCAGATCGAAAAGCGTGAAAACTGTTGGAGAACTAAAATGCTTCCCAAGCTAACAAAATTTTACGAAGAAAATATGTTAAAAATTCTTATTTCCAAATAAAAATAAAGGATGCATACTTTTTTAAATTATGTAAATACTTGTGTTTATTTACCTGTACCTATATTAAAAAATAAATAATTACAATCGCTTAAGATGGATTATTTTTATAAACTAATTGCATTTATAATAATGATATTATAGTTATATTACATTTATAATTTTTGTAGAGAATATTTTATTTTTACTTATTATTTTTCATAAAAAAAGGCTCACCAATATATACATAAAATATCATTAACATTTATTTTTTATCGATAAAGTACAACGCATTATTGAACACACTGTACATAATAATTATCGGATACCTATATTTAATTTATTGTTCCATCTTCTAGGTTTGTAAGATTCACTGACTGAAACTGTTCAAGTGTCCACGTGGACTTGATAAAATATGCCATATTTTAAATACCCAATAGCGAAATACATTCAACCAATAATACACAGGCCTAACCAGTATCGTTAAACCCCCGACCTACTTCAGCTTTTATATCTTTCTTGTTTGCGGAATCTCCTTTTCTAACTTCATGAAACGTTAGTCGTAACTTATATCGTAATAGTTTCACATTTAGAAAACAGTGAAACACCCTCTCCAAATGGGAAAATTTTTGAGCGGTAATACACCCTTAATAAAAAATATTAAACTTTGTGTATGTATTTGAATATCTGTTATTATTTATTGTAAATGAGCATTTTGAAATATACATTTATTTTGGAAATTTGATTTCATAAATATTGTTTTACTAAAATATTTAAAAATCTTTCAGAACTCATATTTCAATTAAAAAGGTTGTATCATCTTAATTGTTTTACTAATTTATTCATAAATAATAGATCACTCTAGTAAATATTTTGAAAATTGGGATATTTATATAAGTAAGTACTTAGAATCCATTGGTGCTATCGACAAATTTGTACCTCTACCCATTTTTAGGTAACAAATGACCACCTATTAATTGGCGGGAGGCACGAAATTGTTCATTTTTTTCCAGTGCAGGCCCCTTCATTAAGGGGCTTGATTTTAATATGAATTTAATTGCTCATATAAACAATATTCCCATAGCAAAAAAACTGTATCGACAGGTATAGAATGGAATCGATTCACGTTCCACAATTGAAAAATCAGTAAAATGGATCATGCGCAGTGGATTGAATTGCGATATCTCCTATATTAGAATTTTTTAAATTATAAATGAACCTATAGGAATATGTTACCAAAAATTGGTACACATTATGTATTTTGGCAAGGCGAATTTATATGTATTTGACAATATCATTCTAATAGTGAGACACGTGAATTTATGGCTTGTTTAATACAGAGATCATCGAGACATTCGCGTAAGATTACATTTTATAAACATATGGCTTTGATTTACACAATATTGTTAAATAATTCTAATAAAATAAATAATGCCTCATATGTATTTAACAATATATTTAGATGGAATAATAAGGCGTAATTAAATTTTTTGAAAATTGAATAATTTTTGAGATGACACATATGATTTTTTATATAGGAAACTATGTTGGAAATAGTCTCTTTTTTTACTTATTCTATAAGCTTTTCAATTATATATAACAAGTCTACATTCTTTTGTTTTAAACATGAATAAAAGACTAATTATTTATTTTTGAGTGTGCTGCCATCTGTGATAAGTTTTGCCTGAGCCCTGTCGACAGTTTGATAGTTTATACATCAAGTCGCCACTTGGCACGTACAATACGCGATGCAGGTCGTCATTTTGCCGTTCCAAAACCTGATCAAAAATAACATGTAAAGTCGCCATATAGATAGGATTAAACGATTCTGCTAAATCCTATACCCAGGGCCGGTTTTACCTATTGGCACATGGGGCACGTGCCCCGGGCCCCGCGCTAAATGGGGCCCCGCGCTGATTAATTTTGAAATAAAAAATCGATTGTAATGTGTTACATTAAGTATTGTTATATATTTTGTATTCATCTATAACGATTGTTAATTATTTTTCTAATAAATAACTTTAAATGATTATCACAGAAACATTTTCATTTTATAAAATCATAGAACTGTGCCTATGTAAGCATGTGTAGATTTTTATGAATAAAAATCCCCTTGAAGGGGCCCCGCAATTTATTCGGGCCCCGGGCCCCGCGTTAGCTAAACACGGCTCTGCCTATACCGTACAAAATAATTGAAAAAAATTGATATTCTTGCATTAATGTACCACAATAACACCGCGTATATAAATTAATAACCTTAAGATGGCTCCTTGACCGGGTCGTCATTTTGATAGAGTACGCATCAAGTGTGTGTGTGTATGCAGGAAGGATGGTTTCTCAAATACTATAAGACTGGATATGTTTAAGACTTTGGATATGTTTAACTATGGATATCTCAATCTAACATTAATGGGAAGAGCTGATACGATTTTGGTATGAATTGGGCAACCGGAAATGGTAGTTTAAAAAAAAAATTAAATATTTTTTGAAAATTTTTGTTACCTATTACAAATAATAAAGATCATTAAATTCTCAGTCTAACATATTAAAAAAAAAATATATCTCTTATAGATTTAGAGATATAATATATAATAAATTGCTGTAATACAGTGTGTTAAAAAAAAACTAATTTAATTAAATGTCAATTTGGCATGAGATATTATTCTAAAGAAATCAAAGCTTTTCTTCTTGAATCATAATTTAGAAATTGAAATAAATTAGAAAACGGCGAATGACAATATGTATACTGTATTCATCTTTATTATCTTTTCTCCTTAAAATTACATTTCAATATCAATTTTAACAATTTGACTTTTGAATTGAATAATAATCAGACATACGTTTTTTGTTCATAGCCCACTCCAAGTTAGATTTTTTTAACGCTGTAAATCTCGCTGCTCAAACAACTCCAGGGAAACCAGTTGAGATATTTAAATGTTTGTAATTGACATAAATGCAAAATTTCAGTGTAAAAATCAGCAGTTTTACTAACAATACTGAAACATTTTTCTGGGAGGTATGAGTACATTTAAAATATCTTATTGTATTATTTATTAAATATGTATTTAAAATTATAGGTGGTATATTAATATTGCATATCCTTAAGAAATACCGCTAATATCGTAAATGAATTTAAAGAATCTTGAACATATTAGAAGAGTAGAACCAAATTCCTCATAGAATCAAAGAATAGATACAATTTGAATTATTTGTATGTACAAGAAATGTTAAATTCGTTGCTTATACGGCGCGAGGAGTCATGTGACTTTGTTGGCCGTGGCAAACAGATATGAAGATCCGTGTCAGAATGACGGCTAGTAGTTATTTACATAGATGTCACAATGGGGTATTTCAGTGTAGTAAAATTTAAAAGAAAAAATATTATAATGTTATTAACTATGTTGAAAAACGACCGAATTCTGAAAAATAAACTCAAAATTGTTTTATTTAATATGATTTTCCATGTGTTTTATTTTAGCGCGGTTCTATGACGTATGTAATGACGTACTTGTCTGCTTGTGGAAACAAAAGAAGCAGTGCGTTCACCATTGATGCTTTCTCGTTTCACAGCTGATCTTTGTTTGTGTTTCTTGCTAGTTTTGATATGTTGCAGTAAGAATGACAGCAACCAATTCTTAACTAATAATACTTTAATATAGTTACAACTAAAATCCACGGATAACAAAAATAAAACAAATGAAAGTCATCCAAAACAAAATAGCATCTGACACTGTGAACAAACCAAGTCCCCTTCCCCTTACTAGCTCCAAGCCAAGCGACTAACAGCTTACAATAGGTGCGTTTAATGAAACTAGCAAATCGAGCAAATGCTTACTTCGCATTTGCTATCTGCTAGAGCGTGCATTGAACGATCTGCTTGTTTTGCTACGATCGAACTGTCAGATGACTGTCAGTCAGTGAGGTTACGAAAATTGAAAATGTTTAAATATTGAATTTTTCCATAGAATAGAACACTGATATATTGAATGCAGTGTCAGATAAATAATAAATAGAAAATAAACTCTCAATGGTATTAATTACATGCATAATTTAATTTTATTAGGATATTCCACGCAAGTATACTCAAGTACAAATATTTTATGTTACTTTTACGTAATTCATTAATTTTCATTGAAAATATATTCAAATATTACAAATGATATTTGAATTTGTAATATTTGAATATATTTTCAATGAAAATTAATGAATTACGTAAAAGTAACATAAAATATTTGTACTTGAGTTTACTTGCGTGGAATATCCTAATAAAATTAAATTATGCATGTAATTAATACCATTGAGAGTTTATTTTCTATTTATTATTTATCTGACACTGCATTCAATATATCAGTGTTCTATTCTATGCAAAAATTCAATATTTGAAAGTTTTCAATTTTCGTAACCTCACTGACTGACAGTCATCTGACAGTTCGATCGTAGCAAAACAAGCAGATCGTTCAATGCACGCTCTAGCAGATAGCAAATGCTAAGTAAGCATTTGCTCGATTTGCTAGCTTCATTGAACGCACCTAATAGTCCAGTGGTTTTGTTTACACCCGCAGCTAACCCCATCTGTTTCGTAGATACTAATAATAATAATTTCGGTCATTTTCACCTCCAATAAAACATAATTTCATCTTGTTTTCTTCTCATGTTCATATTTAATGCAAACAATAACTTTGTTTTTATTTTCAAACCTGACCATACTGTATCCGAACTTTCAATTATGTGACATGTTTTTATAATTTCAGTTTGTACATAATTATATTTTAGTTATTTATATTTTCTTAGATTATGCTGAAAATTACTGTACTCATTTAAGTCTTAAAATTCTCAATATACACTCAGTATAAATTTCTTAAATTTTAGATAAATTCTTTTAGATGTATTCAACTTGTCCTTATTTCTCATGATTTAAGAACTGTCTTCAAAGTGTACATTATATGAACTTATACAAACTTAAATCAAAACTACACTTTGCAGTCGACTGTGAAGTGTACATCCTTGACTCCAAAGTGTACAATACATAAATATGACGACTTCAAAGTGTACGCTTGACATATATATATATATATATATATATATATATATACATCTCTCTATCAATTTGAATTCCGTACATAGAAACATGCATTTGGCGTCTATGGGAAATACTGGTCCTAGGCGTCTACTTCTTCGAGTATATAGAATGTTTCACCCCACCTAATAATGTGAGAATAAGGATATTTCGAAAAATTCGTATTTAAAGAAAACAATATACACGTATATTTGACTTCCGTACTTTATACGGGTTTTTGCCGTCCCGCTTAAATTTATGACATTAAGTTCGTTTCCACCCTGTATATATATATATATATATATATATATATATATATATATACGTTTCGTTGCACACACTGTATATATATATATATATATATATATATATATATATATATATATACAGTGTGTGCAACGAAACGTGGAACATAGGACTTTAACATGGGATTTTCAAAATGTGCGGAAATTGGCTCTCTTGTACATTTTAGAGCATAAGTACAAGAATTAAAAGTTGTTTAGAATTATTTTTTACTTAAAAAAGTCCTCATTAATGCAATAGAATATCTGTAGCACTAGATATTTAGAAAATAAAATATGACATTTTCATCAAAATTCAGATAGCCATGGAAATAAAGAACAAATAAAACAAAATATCAATTAAGATCATAATACTTTAATATTTAATGTTGAATTATAATAATAGACACAATGATTACAACAATTAACATCAATAACACTGAACTCAACTGAGATTTCGGTGAATATTAAAAATGGGAAAATATCAAATATTTAATAAAAAATAAATCATACAAATCGAAATAAAAGAATAGCAGCAAAATAGAGAAGTTTCATTTAAATTAAATGCTCAAATATGTCTCCATTCTGCGCCAAACAATAACCTAATCTATCATAAATAGAACGCCTAACATTCGCTAGTGGGTAGCACGATATTTTAGTACATTCCAGGGATATTCTGTTTTTTAGTGATTCTAAATCTGGATATTTGTAATCACTGTTTTTGATTTTAGATGTACCCATAGAAAAAAATCATTTGGCGCTAGATCCGGAGACCGTGCGGGCCAGTGAAATGGTCCGTCTCTACCAATCCATGTATCAGGAAATACATCATTAAGATATTATTTTACAATTTTTGTATTATGAGCTGGACAGCCGTCTTGTTGCAACCATACTTCACGATCATTGGCCAGTTCTTCAATTGCCGGTCCAATATCATTTATCAGCAGATCATAATAGGATTGACCAGGGCCGGATTGTCCTATCGAGGCACCGAGGAAAGCCTCGGTGGGCCGGGCCGTATCGATGTATTTTTAAATTTTGTTTTCAATTTAATATTTTTACTATTTATTAATACGATTGAAATGTTATGTCTTCAAAATTCTATTTAAAAAATTATAGGCACACCACACTACACTTAAGTTTGGGTGTATGTGTGCTAGCTGACAAGATGTGGTAGGGATGGGGAACACGGTAGCGCAACAGAAAACAAGACTGACGGGCAACGGGCGACGGGCGACGGCCGACTGCGCAAGTAGGTACGCAAACATTGGAGAAAATACTGGAAAAGTGAGTAGGGTTGGTAGGGTGTTGTGCTGCGCAATTTAAACAATACTAGGTGTATGGTGTATTACATAAAATACGACATTTATGTTCGTTAATTTTGATTGATAACATACAGTGGTGGCTTGTCAGGGTAGGCAAGTGAGGCAGTGCCTCACCAGAAAAGAAATAAAGCTGCATGTAAAGTAGTGTGTAAATTAAATTTTAACTTATTCCGTTAATGCTTGTCTTTATAAATATCAAAAGAACAATTTAAGCCACCACCATAACTAATATGTAATGCAGTTCACCTAATTTACAACGTATAAAGTGCTTCTCGAAATGAATAGTATAAATGCCTATGTTTAATACAAGTAATACTTCCGGTAAGAAATACGTTGCGCTAGACAAAGAGCTGTTTGAGGCATTGCTTCAATGCTAAATGCAATGAGTGCGTAAAGGATAAAAGATAGTCGCTTCACCTTCCACGCGGCCCTATAGAGGCCGTTACCACACATGAATACAATCAACGCCGCGTACTGATAAATTTTGTAAGTAGGTTCACGACATTACTGCATATTTTTGCAAGCAAGATTAAATAGTTGCAAATTGCATTCGACAATAAACAAACATAACATAACCTGTCTTGTCTAGCATTTTTATTATAATAGGCTCTGGTTTGCGACTGATACGTATTGCAGTAAATATTTAATTCTTTAATTTTTTTCGTTGTTTTTATAGTTTACATTGTTTTTGTAATTTGAATTTCAGTTGAAAACAAAAAAAAAACATTTTTATCGTTTAAATTCATTCTAACAGCACATATTTTTAAGAATCTTCCAACATACAACACCGTTATCTAAATATTTACAAACCAAAGGATTGGACTTGTTGCAAGCGCATAAAATGGTAAAAGATACAATTAAAATTCTAAAAAACATATCGCGAGATTTTTCTTCTATATTGTATGCCGCTAAAAAATTACAAGCTTTGTTAATTCCAAATTTCAAGAAAAAGAAGGTGATGGTGTTGATATAGTAGAAATTCCTTCCGAACTACCAATTATACGGTCAAGAAGAAGAAAAATTTTGGTAGGTGAAACGAGTGCTGATGAACCTTCGTTGAATTCAGAAGAAAAATATAAGATTGAGGTACATAATACAATATTTGACACAGTAATTAACAGTTTGGAGAAACGATTTTTAAAAAATGATTCAGTAATTAATAATTTAGTTTGTTTAGATCAAAAAAAAAATAAAGAGTTACAAAATTTACCACACAATATTTTTTAAACATTATCTAAAAAGGTTACACGATTTAATCCGTTGGCAACTGCTAGTCAAATACGTGAAGAATTATTGGATTTTTCAAGAAAATTTAGCAGTTTGAAGGAAACTCTAACACATAATGTTGTATTCGACAAAGAGCAAATTAGTTCTCATTGTCAAAGCTCTGCAGAAAACGAACATGAAAAATCAGAATTGAATGAAATTTTGTTGGAGACTGAGCCAGAAAACACACATGTAAAATCATGTAAAGACTGTTGTTACTGCTGCTAATCAATTTTACACAAAACAATCTTTTTTCTTCTGCATATTGTTCAATTTTCACTTGCTACAAATATTTATTAACACTGCCAGTAACACAAGTTAGTTGTGAAAGAAGTTTTTCTAAGTTAAAGTACATTAAAAATAGACTTAGAAGCTCGCTATCATCTCATAATTTAGAAGCATTCATGCTTATGAGTTGCGAAAAAGATATATGTACTAATATATCTGATGAAACAATAATTAATATTATATCAAATAAAAATTCTGTTTATGGAAGTTATTTAAAATATATATAAAATGTTTTTTTAAAATTAATAACGACTTATAAACTTGAATAAAAAATTATGTCCCCCCCCCTTGGGCCGGTATTCTTTAAATCGCTCGGGCCGTTTTGATTCCTCAATCCGGCCCTGGGATTGACCAGTTAAAGTGCCGTTAATGAAATATGGCCCAATAATAAGTCCAAACGTTGATTTTTCGGGGATATTGTGTATGAGTCGTAAATACAGATGTTCATTATTTTTACGCCAATATCTAAAATTTTGAATATTTGGCTCATTATTGAGTGTAAATGTGCTTTCGTCGCAAAATATTTTCAGTAAAATGTGAATCTGCATTTGCTTTTTCCAGCATTAATTCACAAAATGTTGCTCTCAATAACTTATCTTCGTCATTCAATTCCTGGTGTTTGCCATATTTAAAAGATTCATATTTTTCTTCTTTTAAATAATTTCTTACAGTACTAAATAGAATTAAAGTGTCTTCTTTTATTTGCCGCAAACTTAAATTTTTATTATTTTCAATGGCTGCAATTACTTTAATTATTTTATTTGCTTGTCTTTCTTCATCTTCATCTGCCTTTGACACTTGCATGGTTTTAAAACACTTCCTGTTTTATTAAATCTCTCAATTACACGAAATATTGTCGTTTTACTTGGAATTGGATGATCAGGATAAGAGCGACCAAAAAGTGCACGAATTTCTTCATAACTATTTCCTCTGCAATGTAATTTGACAATCAAATTTTTTTCTTCGGTACTGAACAAATCCATTTTATTATGCACAAACGAACAGTAATGCAATTTATTGATTACAACAGTATAGACACAATGCAACAATTAACATCAATAACACTGAACTGAACTGTCAGAATGAGATTTTGTTTTATTTGTTCTTTTATTTTCATGGCTATCTGATGTTTGACGAAAATGTCATATCTTTTTTTCTAAATATCTAGTGCTAGAGATATTCTATTGTATTAAATGAGGACTTTTTTAAGTAAAAATTAATTCTAAACAACTTTTCATTTTTGTACTTTTGCTCTAAAATGTACAGGAGAGCCAATTTCCGCACATTTTTAAAATCCTATGTTAAACTCCTATGTTCCACGTTTCCTTGCACACACTATATATATACAGGGTGTTTCCTTTAAAACAACCAGCGCTTTTTTGGGCGAACTAATGACTTTAGAGAAAAATGTTATATACAAAAAATTACCAGGAAAAAGGTCTTAATTTATGAGGAATAATAAATAAAAAATTCAACCAGTGGTTCTCAAACGATAGAATAAAATTATATTTTTTTAAATGGCAACCTATATAAATTTTTTGTCCATTAGATAGAGAGTTTTTTTCTGATTTCAACGATATAAATATGATATGGGGTTGTATAACAATTATTTCGAGAAAAATGATATTAAAAATCAGAAATAATTCTACAATATTGAAGTAGGCTATGCAATAAACAACTGCAAACAAATGATACAGGTGACAGATAGTTTTGTTACTTACGTTATTAAGTGATTGTTTTCGTAATTGTTTAATTACTTATTAATAAAAAATGGCTTTGCAGTGCAAAAATACCAAAAATACCTAAGATTGCATAAATTTGTAAATAATTTCCATCATATTGTTTTTCTTTTTATGTTAGTACTATTATTTTTTGATATTTCTTCGTTATGTAGTTCATTTGTTATTATGAATTTCTTAGTAAAACAAGTTATTTTAGATATAAGAAAATAATATACTATCGTAACCTAGGCAATAGTCGTATTAATAGTTGTTTATTGCATAGCCTACTTCAATATTGTAAAATTATTTCTGATTTTTAATATCATTTTTCTCGAAATAATTGTTATACAACCCCATATCATATTTATATCGTTGAAATCAGAAAAAAAACTCTCTATATCTAATGGACAAAAAATTTATATAGGTTGCCATTTAAAAAAATATAATTTTATTCTACCGTTTGAGAACCACTGGTTGAATTTTTTATTTATTATTCCTCATAAATTAAGACCTTTTTCCTGGTAATTTTTTGTATATAACATTTTTCTCTAAAGTCATTAGTTCGCCCAAAAAAAGCGCTGGTTGTTTTAAAGGAAACACCCTGTATACCGGTTGTCTATTTTTTTGACCTATAGTGAAAGTGTAAATATGTAAAAACTGCATCTAACGAGCCTTTATATATTGATATTAAGCGTTACGAAATAAACGTAAATTAAAACTGATATTTAAAACCTGTTTACAGGCTGCCATGAGAACTAAAACAAATAATAAAAATAAATACTTCACTTAATTATTATGAAGTGTGCTTTAAATTAGAATGTATTCTTGTATAAATAAAGAAAACACAAAAACAGGATTATTATTGTGACGATATTTTATTTTATTAACTAAATTATTAAATAAAAAAAAAAAACTATTTGTTGTTAGTCTGTCCATTTTAATAACAATGAATTAAGGTATAACAATAATTTAATAATTAAATTACACAAACTTGACAGTTTGAAATATAACAACATCGACAAAACAGCAAACAGTTCTCATGGCACTCTGTAAACAGGTTAGAATTGTCAATTTTAATTCACGTTTATTTCGTGTGCAGAACGTCTAATATCAATAAATAAAGACTCGTTTTTAATTCTGAACATCTTTTGTATTTACACATTCGTTGTAAAATCAATAGGTCAAAACTTAGAGCGAAATAAAAAAATTAACATTATATTTCATATAGGTCAAAAAAAAGTAGACACCCGGTATATATATATATATATATATATATATATATATATATATATATAGTGAAACGATTTCAAATTTCGTTTCGCGGTTTTATTCAAAATTTTACTTAGTAATTTTCTTGACTAGCCAAGAATTAGGATTCACGTAGTGTTTCCGGTGAGCGTGAGCGACGCGAGAGTTTTTTTGTTGAGACGAGGAGTTGGTCTTGGTACTTGAAGCGAGGCACATGTGCTGGTCTTTGTTTTTCTAAATTTTGCTTAAAATTTATTTATCTTTTATCATCCAAGTTTTGTTAAAGTTTCTCTTGTTTATGATACATTTTTTTGGCTCATGTAACACCTGTTTGAGGTAAGTTTATCTGTATTTTTTTTAAATAAGTTGTATCATACCCGAGCACATGGCGTAGCTTCGAGTGCAAGACTATCTCTCGGGGTGTGTCGCCTTTTTTTTGGCCCCCAGTATCTAAATTAAGGTTTCTTTGTTGCGAGGCGATGGTTTAACTTCCACAGCTTCATTTTTTTTCATTTTTTTGTGAACTTGCAGTTCACTGGTTCCCATCGCTAAGCGCTTTCAAACTTGCTACAGTCCCTTGTTATAGTAATTTCTGCGTAACTTTTAGTGAAAGTGGCAACCTTCCACTTCACGGATTTTTCTGCGTGACCTTAACGCATCCAAAATTGTTAGTATACCATTTTTTTGTAAATCTGTTTCAATTCTATTACGGGTCAAAACAAACAATTTTTTTCGTGTCATTTTATCTCAGAATTTATATAAATTATTTATCGTTTGTCTAATAATTTTCTTAAAAATTTATCAGTCAAAATTTATATAAATTATTTCATATCGTTGGGAATTTTTTTCTATTTAAAGTTATCTTGTTTCTTAATTTTTTTTAGTAGCTTTAGCTAGCTCGCTTTAGTTTGTTTTTACGGCAGAATTTGAAGACGTAGCCAAGGCTGTTTTGACGTTACAGTAAAAGGTTGTATTTGTTTGTTTTAACATTTATCTTGGCAATCATATTAGATTGTTATTTTAACTTATCTTACTTTATCTTGGCAATCATATTAGATTGTTATTTTAACTTATCTTACTTTATCTTGACAATCATTTAAGATTATTATTTTTAACTTATCTTGGTATTAGATTTTTTATCTTACCTTATTTTATCTTATCTTGGTAAGCCCAAATTAGTATCTTAAGTAACTATTTTTTTTTTGGGCTGCCGTACTTGCAACTTTTTACATAATAAATTCTGCTTTAGAGCCAAGTCTCAGGAGAACGTTGAGCTACTAACCTTTTTTCTCTATTTTCTCTCCTTTCTGTTCTTCAGCTTGGCCAGCTGTTGTTGTTTTTTTAGAAAGTGTACTAAGGTTTAGTATCATTTTGTTAAATTTTTGGTTTTGGTAAAGTTTGTTTTAAATTTTGTTAACAGTTTGTGAAAAGGTTTATGGCCTGTTTTGTTTGTCTACTCCGCCCTGGTCCTGGGTTGGTTGATCCGTTGGGTGGTGGGGACTATCACCGTCGAGTTTAGCGTCGGGACGCCGCCACTTGTTACCTGCTCGCTTCATCCACTCACTGCCTCTGGTAGAGCTCAGGATCCCTTGCAAGAAGCCTTCCCACCAACTGGAGGTCGGCTAGTTGGATTTTCGTAGTCCACCAAGTCCTCCCATCCGGCGGCCGGTCAATTTAGGACTCATCACAATTGTACCCCACTCTTAAAGGTGTGTAAAGGCCATAACAGTTGTTGTGAAGTTTATTAAAGTTTTATATATCATTTTTTTTCTTGAGTGTGTTATGTCCGCTTTTTCCTTTCGACATAACTGGCGCCCTAATCCTTCCTTTTTAAATTCTCTCTCTCAGCAATCCACGACCTCGCGAAACCACCACCAACCATAGAGCTGCCGAGGTAAGTGTGTGACTCGTGATTTTCCTTCCGAAAATCACGTCTAAATTTTTTATTTAATTTTTTTCTATTAATTATTTACCTTTACGTTACAATATATATATATATATATATATATATATATATATATATATATATATATATATATATATATATATATATATATATATATGTAAGTTAAGTGAACGTGGTTTACGTTTATTAAAAAAAAATATTTATTTCAATTACAACGAAAGATAATATTTCAAATTGATACAAATCATATAATATTTCTGGACACTTCAGTCACTCTACTGTAACTAAACTTCTATATTCTAAGTTTTACATTTTATAGTTCAAAAGTGCTTATTCCTAGACTGGGGAACTGGAGATGTTTAGGTCAGCAGTTCTCACGGGAATGGTTGATCTAACTCCTCCCTTCCTAGAAACGAGCACCACCGGGGATGATCAGCTGGGCATGCTGGTGAGTGGAGTTTGGGGTTTAGTCCCTTGCTTGAAGTTCTTGGTCTTGAGCTTGGAGGGGATTGACCTTTCTCCTTGGGCACCTTTTTACTGCGAAAGCTACGAATTAGCTAGTAATTATTAAAATAATATAAAGTATTATGATTGGATAATTTGAGGTGTTCGTGATGTCATTTTCTTGAATATCATTGAATTTGTTGATTGGAAGCCTTAGATCTTGGATGTTGTTGATGTGATTGACATGGTGGGTATTTGGCTTGCGTTCAGTGTGATTTGAAAATTTTCTAAAATGACTGGTTTTCCGAATGTACCCTCTTTAAATAGGAGTGTTTGGTTCCTGAATTTCAGATGACATTGGTCTTCTTTTATTAGGAATATTCCTTGGAGAATCTTGAATTCATTTGCCTGATGACATGAAGTTTGGATTGTTTCAGGGTAAGGCAAAATTGCCAGAAATCGGTTGATTTCTTCAACAATTTCTATATGGTTGGATTTCAAATTAATTTTGGTGTATTGACAATTTTTGTTGCTGTTATGTACAATAATGTTTTTTTCGCAGCTTCCATCATCTGTTTCTTCAATTTTATTTGGACATTGGTGGACAGATCCCTTTTTGCATATGCCGTTCAGTGATTTAATACAGCCATCAGTGGATTTTAAGCAATAATTTTTATTATGTATAATGGTCGCATATTCAGTTTGGTGTTTAGTAGGAATCGGAATAAGGTGAAATAGTTGAAAATCTATTTCATTGTTAATGGGTATTTCTAAGAAGTAAATAATTTTATCTGATTTAATTTTGCAGTTTACAGTTATTAAATTCTCAAATTCTATCATGTTTTCTTGTGTAGGTTCTAAAGGGAATTCGTTATTGTAGTGGTGGTGTATTTTATTTAGTTCCAAATAAAGATCTTTGATGTTTATAATACTGGGGTGCATGACATGTAATTTGCAAAAGGTTAAGGAGTTTTCTATGTCCTGTAGTATACTAAAGATCATGTTAAATAAAATATTTAACTGATTGTAGATATCATCAATCGCAAGTTTATTTGACTGCTGAGTTTCATCGATGACTAAGTGTGACAACTGCTCGATTTTTGTTTTCAATTCCCCTTCATTTTGTTTAATAGTGTATATACTTTTGTTAAATTGTTGTATTAACTGATGGTTGACGGAATATTGGTTTTTTATTTGATCATTTAATTTATGTTGGTTTTCATCTAAATGTTTTAAAATTTTATTATATTTTTTCTCATCTTCCCCATCTAAGTTCCCCGTTATTGCCTTTACTATGGATCCTAATCCATCTATTAATCCTCTTTTATATCTAGGCTTATCATAGTTACTAATTAAATGTCTAAATTTATCATCTATTGAATTTTGGTTATAACTAATTATTTTATCGTGACTATCTGTTAAACTAATATTATTTACATGAATTGTTTGTTGTAATGTACCGTGTTGTATTTTAAGGTTATTGTATTGTAGAATAATTGATTGCATGTCATAATAGTGTAAAAAGGTATGTGTTGTCTTTTGTAGTTTTGCTTGTCCTAGGTCAAGTGATAAGAGTCCAGTGTTCTGAGTAATGTCTTTGATCCCTAGTCCGTAGACGCATGTGAGCAAGATCGACCTGGAAGGTTTAAGTCCTCATTAGTGTTTTTATATTCTTTCCTGGGCCTTTTTATATTAGACAAATGAATTTTTGGTTGCTTTTTATCGTTAGGGTCTGTGTGAATTTTAGCAGTTTTCAGATCCTTATTAACACTCTTGATTTTTTCTTTTTTGAATTTTGAGTTTTTTGTTTTATTTACTTTTTGTTTGTTGTGCACATATATGGTCTCTGGAATTTGTGGTAAATTTTCTCGGGTTTCGTTTAATTTTTCTGCTAAATTTATTTTCCTATTTTGTAATTTTGCATTAATATTTTTATATATTAATTTTGTTTTTTCGCGATGGTTTTCTACGTAGTCTTGAATAATTTGTTTTTCTAATTCTATGTCCAAAGGTGAATTTGTTTCAAAATGTCCGTTTATTACATCTATTGATTTAAGGCCTGTAGAACTATGATTAGTGTCATTATAAGCTAGTACTGCGTAGTTGACTTTGTTTTCGATAATTTCATTTTTAAAGTTTTCTTGAAGATTAAAAAGCCTAATGTGTTCGATAAGTGTTGAATGAAAACGTTCTACTAATCCATTTGAGTTAGGGTGTTGTGAACATGTGAAATAAATTTCAATTTTATGTACGGCCAGTAATTCTTTTACGACGTTGTTTTTGAATTCTAGCCTATTGTCGGATATAACTAATTTAGGTATGCCGTGATGGGAGAAAAATCTGGTCAGTTAGTTACAAATTTCAATTGCGTTTGTTGAGTTAATATGATAGGCTTGGGCATATTTTGAGAATGCGTCGATAATTGTCAGAAATTTGCGGTTTTCTAGACTCAGGGTATCTACATGGATGATGTGGAAGGGTTTATTTGGGGTTGGAGTGATATTGAATTTGGTTTTATAGGATGGCGTTCATATTTTGATTTTAGGCAGACTTCACATTGATTTATATAGTCGCTAATATCTTTTAATTGATTAGGCCAATAATAGATTCTTTTAATTTGGTTAATAGTTTCCTGAATTCCTCTGTGATTCGTTTTGCCTTCATGATAATTTTTAATTGTTTCTGTTCTATCTAATTGATCTTCGAGGTCAATTAGTATATTGTTGCATTTAATAAAATCTAATTCAGAGTTTTTGAAATGTTTTGCAGAATTGTACTAAATTTTTCGTAGACGGGTTGTTCAAAATATAGGTGATATTTTACCTTTGGAACTATATATTGTATAATAAAGTCAATTAAATCGTTTTCAAAATTTTCTTTGGAGATTTGTACGTTTAACAATTTTGGGTTTAGCGGGAGAGTATAGGACTTCTGATACTATTAATTGGTTTTTTCCTATATTTACAGGATTTTCGGTGATTGGGATACCAATGATAGGATTTTCAGGGTTGGAGTGTATGGTTGTGTCTGTGTTATCTTGTTCTACGTCATTATTTTGTGAAACATTATCTAATTCAACTACTAAAGATTCAGCGTCGTTTGGTTTGTTATTTTCAAATGTTATGTTGAAGTCTTCCATGTATTTGAAGAATTCGTCGCAATTTGTGTCATTTGTCTCGTTGGCGTTAAGATTTGGTGTGTTTATAGACAGTGATTGTGATGTCTGTGTTTTGAAAGATGTATTTTTTTATGTATTCCCATTGTAATAGGTCTTTACCACATCCCAGTTTTGGGATACTTAGATTTTTGATTTTGTGGCTCAGACAAAACCTTTTACCTCTCGCTAAGAGAGGTATTGCATTCATGCTAAAAATCACATATCCATATTTTATTGAATAAGCACGTTTTAAGGTCCCTACAATCCGATTTTAACATTTTTACGATGATGTCTGTGTGTGTGTGTGTGTGTGTATGTATGTAGGATGTTGGAAGGACGATTACTCAAAAACTATAAGACTTAAAAATTGTTTAATTACGTATTTTCCAATCGGACATTCATGGGAAGATCTGAAAAGGTTTTGGTAACAATTGGACAACCGGAAGTAGAAGATTCTTGAAAAAAAATCTTCTAAATAATATTTTTTGAAAATTTTTCTTGGTAATATTAAAGAAAATTAAATTCTCTATCTGATACATTTAAATATTTTATTATATATTCTATGGATTTAGAGATAAAAGAAATATAATAAATAAAATAACGTTATAATAAATTTTACAGCCGAAAGGATGCCATGGAAAATAGTTGACCAGTTGAACTGTTTGTAACTGACAGATAAATGTCAGTGTCAGAAATTCATAGATATTACTAAAGAGTTTTTCTGGGAAGTACATATACATTATATTATTTCTTAATGTATTAGTAGTTAAATATTTAAGATTATAGGTCTATTACATATATCCTTCAAAAATACAGTCAATCCTGACAATGAATTGGAAACATTTCGAAAAATTAGAAGAGGACAAAATTTCTTCATATAATGAATTTAAAATTAAACAATCTAAATATAAGGAATAGATATATGTAAGTACAATTTTTGGTGTAGAATGTAGGTATACAAGAAATGTTAAATACAATAGGGCGCCTTGACAAGCAGATATGGGGACTCATGTCAGAATGATAGCTAGTAATTATGTATATAGATGTATCATAATTTCTCATTCTAAATTTAGTGATTTTCCAATTCCATATGGTTTATTTTCCTCGACAAGTAAATTCCACACTCCTGGTGACAAATTAACTACGTGTATTTAGAAAATCTTGAAATTCTGAATGAAACATACTGACTAATTATCATTCTGAAACGGGCCCCCACATCTGCTTGTCAAGGCCAACAATGTAACATGACTGTTCGCGCCCTATACTTATGTAACCAAAAAAGGAAGTGGCGAGAGGTATTGTGCTGGCCACAACAGATTTTTTAATTTTGATAAGGTGTAAAACATATCTGAATAGCTAGGTTTGTCAGAATAATTTTCTTTTGTTACTAGATAAATTATATATCTAGCTTCCCCTTTTAAATAAACCAAATCATGTAATTGTGGATTTTGTTTTTGTAGTTTGTCTAAATTTTGAAATTCCCTTCTGAAGACTTGGGCAATGCCTTTTGACATTTTTAGATCTCTACTTACACAATGTGCCAAGCTTTCTGTTGGGGGTGCGTCGAATAAGTTACCCTCTTTTTCCAAAATTTGGTAGTTATTATCGGTAATGTCTTGGTTTTCCAAATAATTTTGATATTCGGTCAATTGTGGTTTATTATTAGTAGATTTTATAAGGTTGTGTGTGGGAATATTTGTAGGTGGGGTACGACTTAGTGCGTCAGCGTTTGTGTTTAATTTTCCCTTTTTACCTTCCGTCACCTCTAGGTAAGGAAGGTATTGTCTTTGGTCAAAAAATTCGGTGGTGAGTTTTCATTGAATAAGCACGTTTTAGGGTCTTTACAATACGATTTTACTATTTTTACGATGATGTCTGTATGTGTGTGTGTGTGTGTGTGTGTGTGTGTGTGTGTTCGTGTGTGCGTGTGTGTGTATGTGTGTATGTGTGTATGTGTGTGTGTGTGTATGTGTGTGTGTGTGTGTGTGACCGCGTTTTCGGGCACGATATCTCCAATACTATAATTCCAAAAATTACAATTCTTGCGTATTCCTCTTCCTTACAACCATATGCAGGCCTGTTTAGATTTTGGTTATAATTGGTCAACCGGAAGTACCCTCATTTGAAGATTTTAACAGTTTTTCTTGAAAAAATCAGTTAAATGTTATTATAACTTAAAGAATATATTATTGTCTATACGAATTGATTGCATTTTATATTTGATATTCAACAGATATAGAGTTAAAAAAAATAGCGATAATAAATTTTATATAAATTTCATAATTCAGCCAGCTATGCTAACTTAACCATGGAAACTGCTAATATATTCAGGTAATTCAAATTGACAGATGTCAGCATCAATAAAATGAAATCAATGAAAGAATAAGGGAAGTAACTCTAGTGTTAGAAGTTTCTAGATATAAGAGAGACGATTACATATTGGTTTGAACATGTCATGAGGAGAGATGAATATATTAATAGAAGGTGGAAGAAACATAGGAAGACCAAATATAAGATGAAAAGACTGTAGAAGACTTGAGAGAAAAGGAACTGAATGAGGACGACACGCAAAACAAAAATGAGTGGAAGAAGAAAATAATGACCCCCTGACGAATGGGAAAAACTAAAGAAGAAGATGTCAGTGTCAAGTGCAATTTGCATAGTTTGTTAATGAAATAACTTTACTGGAAATACAGGATCTTTTGCAAGAAAATTTATGTATGGGGCGCGTGCAGTAACATGACTTTGACCCGTGTCAAAATGACAGCAATAAATTATGTCCATAACTGACAAGTATTATAATTTTTCAATCAAAATTTCATAATTTTCTTGTTTCATGTGGTTTGTTTGTTATCAGGAGTATGGAATTCAGTGGCCGAGAAAGGGAATCACATAATACCAAAAATTTATAATCTTTTGCAAGAAAATTTATGTATGGAATTTGTACATAATACACAGGATTGACGGAAGGTATTGTGCTGGCCACATCAGATTTTTATAAATGATTTCATAATCAAATTCTTCGAGTTTTAGTCGCCATCTTACTAATTTCGAATTTGGTTCCTTGAGGGAGAATAACCATTGCAAAAGCTTATGGTCAGTTATAATTTTGAATTTGCTGCCAAATAAGTATCGCCGAAAATATTTGGTAGCCCAAACAATAGCAAGTAGTTCTTTCTCAATGGCAGAATAATAATTTTGTTCGGAATCATTAAGTGTTCTACTTGCATACGCAATAGGTAAATCTGAGCCTATTGGTCCTTGGGATAGTACAGCGCCGATAGCATAATTGCTAGCGTCTGTTGTGAGGTTAAAGGGTTTTGAAAAATCGGGATGTTGGAGGATCGGTTCATTAATAAGAAGATTTTTACAGGTATTAAAGCATGTTACATATTCTGGATCTTGAATATTTATAGCAGCTCCCTTTTTGAGGCATTTAGTGAAAGGTTTGGTAATGTCGGCAAGATTTTGAATAAATTTCCTATAGTAGCCTATTAGTCCGAGAAATCCTTTTATTTGTTTAGTCGTTTTAGGAATAGGGTAATTTTTTATAGCCAAAATTTTGTCCGGATTAGGCTTTACACCGTCGGGGGTAACCACGTGACCTAAATAAGCCACCTCTTTGCGTAAAAATTCAGATTTGTCCATCTGAATTTTTAAGTTAGCTGCTTTGAGTCTCTCAAATACAGCACGCAAACTTTCAATGTGTTCCTGCAGACTAGTACTAAAGATAATCACATCGTCTAAATAAACGAGACAGATGTTATTTACTAGATTCCTCAGTACATTGTCCACGTTGAAAAGTAGCGGGTGCATTTTTCAAGCCAAACGGCATTCTTAAAAACTCATAATGTCCATTTTCTGTCGAAAATGCCGTTTTTTGGATATCATTTTTGTGCATTTCAATTTGGTGGAACCCGAAGCCAAATCTATAGTTGTAAAGTATTGACATTTACTAAGTTTGTCCAAAAGAGTATTTATGTTTGGGATAGGGTACTTATCGTCAATGGTTTTTTCATTGAGCTTTCGGACGCATCCATCTTTTTGGGCACGATCCACACGGGTGAAGACCACGGTGAATGTGACGGTTGAATAATATTTTCTTTTAGCATTTTATTAATTCGTTCTTGTACTTCTACTCGGTGAATTTCAGGGTATCTGTATGTCTTTGTGTAGATGGGTAATTCGTCTTTAGTTCTTATGTGATGTTTGATTCGTTTGTAAGTGTTAATGATTTGTCGTCAGTATGAAATATATTAGAATATTCTTCAATTAATTTCGTAATGGCCAATTTTTCTTCAGAGTTCATATGGTCTGTTCTAATTTGGGACATATCGAAAGAATTTTTTGAATTTTGATTGCTAAAATTTAAGTTATTAATTTCAAATTTTTCTAATGGTTCTACTGATATTTCTTCATTTTGAGTGTTTAAAATTTCGGAAGTTTCTGTGGTGTTTATTATAGGATATACAAAGGTATAATTTTTAATTTTTGCTATTCCTGCAGGTATTGTAAAATTTCCTAAATTTTCTATGCAATTTGTGTGTAGTTTAACATTTTTTTCCGACCTTGGATCTACTTGCACGTAGTGTGGACGCGGCTTTAGCTGGTGATAGTGAATTTTTATCTCACGAGTCGGAGTGATAATTTTATCGCGTGTCAGGTCGATGATCGCTTCTAGGTGTTTTAAATTATCGAGTCCTAATAATATGTCAAATTGACAGTGAAAATCAAAGAGATGGTATTTTAGCATGACATCTGTCTGTTTGAATATTTTTGAACAGGGTATAATTAAACTATAATTTTCTCGGGATGTGCCATGTGCTGTAGTGATTTTGAATGGGTCATTTTGAATTTTGTCATTATAAAATTTTTGTGCGATCTCTGGTTTTATGAATGAACGAGTACTGCCTGTATCAATGAGTACTTTCAGATCATGTTCAGGATAAATTATAAATGGCAATTCGCTATGGTTATATGTTAAAAACATTAATTCAAATCGGTTTCCGAGGCCGGCCACTCTAAAAAATTATTTGTTACTGATTCTTGTTCATATTCTAGTGTGTCCTCGTCGCCCTCTCTATCATATGGTAAAACTATATTATTGTCGTATTGTTCGTCATTGCATTCGTTTACTTCTGTGTTATTAAGTTCTTCGAAAATGAAGTTGGGTCTAGTCTGTGTATATTGTTTTGGTGTGAATTGTTGAAGACGATTGTTGTAACCTGAGGGACCAGGTTTTGGCTGGAATGATTGTCGAGTACTAATACTCATTGGGACAGGTTTCGGGAATTTTTATTTGGATTGGGTTTAAAAACATTTGGTTTTGCGTTTTGTATTTGATTGGCAGGTTTATATTGGTTATTAGGGTTTAGGTCGGGTCTGTATGTTAATTTTGGTGTTTGTGTATATCTAATTTGTGGTTGTGGATGTCTGATTTGTGATGGTTGAATGAATTGTTTATGTCTTTGTGTGAATTTTATGCGCGCGAGTACAACTCTCAATTTGGAAATCGTTAGTCAGCATATTTAGTGCAGAGTTAAGATCTGTTGGATTTTTTGTGCGCATGAGTGTACCTAACGGCTCCTTTAAGCCACGCAATAAAACTCTCAAAGCGTATTGTCTGAAATAGTCAGATAATACTTTTGCTTCTGCAGCATTTTTATTGAGGTTGACATATGATATTTGCAGATTTAAAAGATCCTGCACTTTATAATAATCGAAAGGTGATTCATTACCTTGTTTTAAATCTGCTAATTCTATGGTGAGAGTATAACAATCTCTTTTATCAGAATAGGAATTGATAAGAGCATTTTTAATATCGTCCCACGAAGTTATCGTGCAGCTGGCTAATTGCACAGCAGCATCGCCTTTTATTTTCGATAAGATTGTAGATAAAAGGTATTCGTTTTGGAAATCATGGGGGTCGTCTTTGTTAAAAAAAAAACAATTAATAACTTTTCGCAAATTTCTGTAATCTGGTTAACAATTTTGGCTCACCATTGAATTCCGGTATCATGTTTAAATATTCCTTTTGGATTCTAGGGGTTGGCTGAACCACCGGAGTATGTGGGGTAGCCATTTTGTTGTTTAAGGATAAATTATTTATTTTAAGGATTAAATAATCTAATTGGGAGATTGGTGAATTACAGGAAGCAACTGAATATGTGTCCGATTCTGTATCTGAACTATTATTACTGATATCACTGAATGACATAGGCACTTACAGGATTATCAGGTCCATGGGTTTGTCTCTGCAGAGCTCCTTGGATGGGTGTGTATTTCTGCAGCTCTGTGTTCAGCAGGGCCACAGGAGATCTCTGGTCCACGATGTTCCCTCGTGTTGAGTTCTCGACGACGTCTTTCGTTGAGGTTCTGGGTTCTCAGTAAATCGTAGAAACGAAACACTATTTTTGCGACTTTTTGGATTCGTCTAAGTGTCTGAGAATCCTACCAAGACTGCGCCAGTTAAGTAAACGTTTATTAAAAAAAAATATTTATTTAAATTACTACGAAAGATAATAGTTAAAATTGATACAAATTATATAATATTTCTGGACACTTCAGTCTCTCTACTGTAACTAAACTTCTATATTCTAAGTTTTGCATTTTATAGTGCAAAAGTGCTTATTCCTAGACTGGGGAAACTAGAGATGTTTAGGTCAGCAGTTCTTACGGGAATGGTTGATCTAACTTATATATATATATATATATATATATATATATATATATATATATATATATATATATATATATATATATATAAGATTCACTTTTCGGTGGCATGCCATTTAGAAGCGCAGGCAAAAACACGTGCCATTCCTAAATGCAATGACTCCCCCGACTCTTGGATGGGTAGTTTTGTTGGTGCGTGCTGACAGTCGTATGCGTATGTGTGTGATATAAAAACAGCGGTCCACAGTTGTTTAACATAATTTAGAATGATTTGGCTCATCAAAATGGTTTGTTGACTTTATTTAGATACCAGGGAAATAATAATATAGACTTTATTGGTTTCAAATAAAACACAATTCTTTCAGTTACAAAATGTTTTTTCAACAATAATTCGCAATGAGTATAAAAAATAAAATATTGTTTTAAATAAAAATAAAATTTGCATTTCCTATTAAATGTAAATATCATAATATAAAACAAGTAAATTAAAAGTAAATAACACAATTATTAAAACGAAAATTTAAAAAAAGGCAAGTACTCTATTCGGAGAACAAAATTTCATTGTTGCGCTTTTCTGCAGCATATTACACATTGTTTTTGGGAGCACTGGAGGCATATTGGTTTTCTACACGTAATACAAGCATTCGAAGTCTTTCTTCTCAATCTGGCAAGACAGATGTAACAGTATTTTCTGGTTTCAACAACTCCATCTTGAGTTTGGGGCTCTAGTTCTGACGGTATTTTCATCGGGTTCTATATTACTACAGTCACTTTCTATCTCATTTAACCACTTATTAACAGTTTCTTCAAAGTTTATGTCTGTGTTTTACTGTTTTTGAAGTGCTAGCCATGATCACGTAAATCACTTTTGTAACGTTGTTACTGACACGGAGTCTCATAGACTCGTCCGTTATACTAGTATAACTAGCAAACGGTCAACTGCAAATGACTCAGATTTTAGCACGTACAACCTTGCCTGAAGTTAGGAAGGTACTGTAGAATACGACGTTCTGTCTCAATTGTGGTGGAAGAAATAAGAATTTGTATACGTCAAGGAGTCTGGGAGACTCCTTTCAGTAGTTAAGGGTTAAAGGTGAGTGGTAAAACGCAGTTATTCTAATTACTGTACAGGCACGACGTTCAGGTGTGGATTACCAGATGCTTGATTTTTATATTGTACACTATTTGTCTATGTGATACGCATATACCAAGAATACTTATGGCCGTAAGCTAAGCTTTCATAATGGGTCTTGGACCCATGGACCTCCGGGAGGTCGAGCTCTGTGGGCTCAACATATCTGGGACATGTATAGGTGGCTATGGTAAGGCTAGTAGTGATACATCAGGTGTGAGAAACTCAAAATAAGAGGCTGAGTACCATGAAAGGTCTAAAAACCTACATGCGAACGTAAGCTTAGCTATCATAATGGGTCTGAAACCCATGGAGTTCTAGGAGCTCAACACATGACACATGCGTAGATGGCTACGGTACTGCTAATGGCTCTGAAGTGACTATTCATGAGAGCCGTATTCAGGCAAATCGTCCCTGCACTGGATACATACCTTTGCGGATAGGGGTACCAGAACCCAAGAGGTGTTAGACCGTATTTAATATGTGGGGTGCCTGCCCTAGTGTGGGACTTGGGAATGACCTTATTCCTTCCCCCTCCTGTCTATCGTATTAGATGACAATACACGCCTGTGATAATTGTTATGATTGGAATGATAATGTGTACTTTATATAACTTGGAGGAACCCGTCGTAAAGGGCCAGTCCAACGCTAACGAGTCTGTGTATACGTGGAAGATGGACGCCGATAACAGGTCAAAAGGAAAGTGAAATGTAATTTTAGATGCATTTACTGCCGCCCATATAATCTTGACTATAAATAGTTCTATAGTAATTTGCCGTAATTCACATGCAACAAACATTAATAGTCCTGACTTAAAGGAAAGAGAAGATTGTAGCATATTACTATATGTTTATATCATATCTCTATTCTATATTCAAATAATAATTGGAGAAAAATTACAACTATATATATATATATATATATATATATATATATATATATATATATATATATATATATTAATGACATATTTACAAAAATTAAATTGTTAATATAACTAAAAAAATAATAATTCCCTGTCAAAAAAAAAACCATGTATTTTTTTGTTTTAATATTTTTAATTCGTTTTGTGCTTTCCAAACAAGGATATTAGACCCAACTTCCTTTA